>CM033744.1:21762524-22380295 GCA_019671005.1 Hibiscus mutabilis | reverse complement strand
TGGATCGACGTCGCCAAGTGCCTTATCGATTATGGCGCCGATGTCAACGCCCAAGATCGATGGAAGAATACGGTGCCAATTCAGCTTTTACTTCTTTTGGGTTTTACTTTTTGTCTCATTTTGCTCTAATTCTTAGGCTTTTACTGTTTTTCGCAGTTTTTTGGGATTTAACTTGAAGTTTGTTTTCCTTTCCGGTAATTGTAGCCTTTAGCTGATGCAGAAGGAGCTAAGAAGCGTGACATGATTGAGCTATTGAAATCGAATGGTGGATTATCTTACGTAAGTTCAGCTTCTTTTTTTCTACTTTGCAGTTTTTCATTTCTTGTGGGTTTTGTTAGCTATTTTCTTTCAATATTTAGGGTTAGTTTAGAGTTAATTTTGAAAAGTGATTTTGGATTATTTGGTACAAGTTTTAAAGGATTAATATTGTTGTAAAACAATATTCTTAGAAGATAACTGATTCTAAACACAATGTTGTAAGTTTAAAAATACATTTAAATGGTCAACAGCCTCTAAAATAAGTGGTTAAAAATTTTCAGTCAGGAATTTAAATAGCGCTCCGCTAACGCGATAGCGGCCGTGAAATTGCGGTCGCGCCGCCGTCCGAAACCGCAATCGGAGAAAATCACGGTGTGCAACGAAATCACGTCGATAACGGTTCATCGCGGCCGCAATATAACGGTATAGCGGTCCGTAGCGGTGATAACGGGACGCTATCTCCATTTTCAAACCAATCGCGGATGGTTCGTCGAAGGTTTTTTGGCTCGAATCTCGTTAACGACCGACGAAGAGGAAAAATGGTTGATAGGGATTTGCTCGGGACGGGATGAGGAGTTGAATGGTGCGTGCGGTGCATTTCACGGACAGTGAATAGTTGGTGGCCGAAGATGAAAATGGGGAGGAGGAGAATGTTGCAGAGAATGGGCGGGAGAGAAAGGGAGGAAGACGAAGTTAAAACATAAAAAGGGTAAATAGCGGTAAGAAGGGTTCAAGTTTTAGTGACTTTTCAGAAAGGCTTAAAGATTTTAGTACCCTTACAATTTAGTCCTTTAAGGCAGATTTTTAGTTTAATTAAGATGTTTTGTTTTATTCCATTTTCATTTAAGTCCTCAAATCCATAATGAAACTTCCAATTGAGTCTCTAAGTCTTATTTCCTTTCAATTAAATCCTTTTATAAGTGTTGGAAAACACTCTAAAAATCATTAAAAGTAACTTTTTATATTTATAATTAAATTCTCCTATTGTTGATATTTACCTTGATCTTTTTTTTTAATTTAGGTATTGATTGGTAGGACAAATATATATATATATTATTCTTGAGTTTGCCGGTGGAAAAGAACCCTTTGATAAAATCGTAAGGAATTTAATCTCCTATATCACAATTATAATAGATAATTTTTAATCCATTTTAATTTATTTATGTTCATTTGTGTTTAGAAAATACTCTAAATATCATTAAAAATAATTTTTTATAATTAGAATTATTATTATTATTATTATTATTATTATTATTATGTTTTATAATAAGTTGTGCAAATTTAAAAAAATTCACGACCGCGACACCCGCAATGACCGCAATAACTTCCGTTATGTCCGCAACCGCGACGCGATCGAAAACGCGACCGCTATTTAAATCTCTGTTCTCAGTTGACACCTCCTCCCTTAGGTTGTGGGTCATAGACCCAGTATGAGCATATTTCTCCTTCCCTCTCTCCCTAGATAGAAATTGTTTAAAAAATACATTTAAATGATATTTAAATTCTTTAATATTATAATATGTAAAATATATCAACTTAAATTAGGATAAAAGTATAATACTAATATTTTTTATTAAAAAACAATAAATTTGTAATGATTGAACGAGTTTCACGCAAATATATAAAATTTAAAATATTTTTTATCTTAACAATTGGCATGATATGATATAAAAGTTTCAAACCCACAAATAATTTGTTAATTATATAACTATGTCTTGATAAAAAAAATCATGATTTATAAATTGTAAAATAAGCATACTACTATAGGAAAACAAATGAATATAAAAATTACTATGTCTCACTTAATATGTCACTTTTGTGTTTTGAAATTGTCCCACTTAAAATGTCTCATTGAAAAAATCAACAATTTTTATAAGGCACATTTCCCTTTATACCCTTTTTTAGTTTCCCAACAAAACAAAATTTAACTTTTTAAGAATAAAATTGGCGTTTTAATTATTTTACATCATCTTTCTTACACATTCTTACACAAACTTTCTCTTCCTAAAACTGTGCGAAAAGTCAACAATGGACAAAATAAATAGGACGGAAGGAGTATAATTTTAGCTCCAAAAGCACTTTTCTAATGCAAAAGATGAAATATTTAGCTTTTGCATTTAAGTTAAAAAGTACTTTTCAAAGGTATTTTTTTCCTAAGAAAAGTGATCTATTTAACATTGCTTTTGGGGCCAAAAAGCTTATGGTTCTAAAAGTGTTTTTTCTCCCCGAAATACAAAAACAACGCTAAACGGAACTTAAGTATAACTTTAGAGTTCTTAAAATGTTTGTTCTCTAAATTGCATTCCTTCATTGTAATGAGACTTGATGAATGATTAGTTCCAGCGATACCACTTTGAATTATATTTGGTCATAATATTATGCATTACTCTAACGGTATTAAGCATATACTTCTTATTTAGTACATTTTATAGTTTTCATACTTGGTTGTTTGTCTAAGGAAGGAATCAAGCTTTTAGATATGGGGCCTTACTCGAAATTGTGGATGTCCTTTTAACTTTCCAATAATGTTCCCTATTTTTCTATTAATCCATCGTTAAGAATTATTTTGCTTGAATGCTTAGAAATACATCCTTGGTGTCATTCGCGTGAAGTTTTTGATGTTGTCAATCATTGGGTGTTTGTTTAGAATATTATATACTTTTATATGTGTTTCCATATCCATACTCGATGTTTACAGTAACTCACGAACAATTTTATTAAAATGTGAATGCACACTGATTTTGGCTCTCAGTTCTTCATTATCCCTTGTGATCTGATTTTAATGGTGCTAGTTTAACAGGTTACAGGTTTAATTGATGGAAACACTTTTAGACCTTGTTAGTTTTTCATTGTAACTGCTATTATGGGCTGAAAGTTAAAGTTTTCATTGTTCCAGGGTCAAAATGGAAGCCATTTTGAACCAAAGCCAGTTCCGCCCCCTCTACCAAACAAGTGTGACTGGGAAATTGACCCTTCTGAGCTGGACTTTTCTAATTCAAACATCATAGGGAAGGTATTCTTTCAGTTTCTTAATGTTACTTAGTTGCAGAGCAGAGCAGAGCTTGCTTATAGACTGTTTTAAGTGCAAAACCATATTGAGAAAATTTCTTGCTTCATTAGCATGGTGTATCTTGATTTTAGGCTTTGCTTGGTACAAAGATGAAAAAGGAGAGGCCTAAAATATTTTTTTATCCAATGTTTAGGTTTCATAACCACCTTCCAACTTGCTTAACCATAAATATAACTTTTTTCTTCCACCCTTCAGTCGTCCTAACCTAGCAAAGCCTTAATTCACTTGTCATAACTAGGATCTAGTGCTTTCTATCGTTTTGTCAAGAGTGCATGTGATTGTTAGTCCAACCAGAGAATGCTTGTTACGGGTGTAGATGTCTGGTGTTTTCCTAAAGAATATAATAAAGAATCTCTTATGACTAGAATATTGAGAACCAGCTCTCGTAATCATTTGACGAAATGAAGATCTAATCCGTCTGAATTTGCCATCATCATGGGCAATTACATCAACACTGCCCCAAATCAAGACATGCTCCTTAGAAGTATGATCCCATGTATACATCCTTTTCTGGTTATTAGAAAGGTTGAGCATTAGTAAATTGGTACTTGAGAATATGTTTCTTTGGGCTAATCTAAGCTTAAATTAGCTGTCAAATGTCTACAAGGGTTTTAGTAGTCAATGTGTCTTGTTGACGTGTAAGTTCCATCCGTCAGCTTGGAACTTGAATTTATATATGAGCTGCTTGTATTCTGGTTGTTAGCAATTCAGGCTAGCGACTATTTTTTCCGAGCCGCTATAGAAATTAAAAAAATTGTATTAGGGTGTTTTCCTACTTTTATTAAAAGATTATTTAAAAAGGGAGATTTTAAGAAAACTCGTATTTATTGTTTTTAAATATAGAGTCACCACTGGTCATTCAAAAAGGGTAGATCGGACATCGAAAATAAAAATCAGAGATTCTAAGTTCGGGAGTCGATTACGGATGGGGAAGAGTTAGCACCCCACATCGCCCAAAATTGGTACCTAATGGGTTCATATCGTAATTATTAAGAAAAATACAAAATTCGGTTTAATTTAATAATTAATTCCTAAAATGCGTGATTCGAATATTAAATTTACCTCGATATTCACGGTACCAAAGGAGATGACACTCGGAGACCAAGATGACACTCCCACTAGAATACCGAAATAAAGGCCTAATACTATATGCATCATAATAAATTCACGGACATGACATTAATTTGAATGCATAAAAAACTCAGTCTGCGGTACCAAAATAGATGATATTCGGAGATCGGGATGACACTCATAACCGAATACCGAGACTCTAAAAACTAGATCTAACATAACATACCAAATATATTTATTTAAAAATATACCAATATTAAATAAAGGCTTAAACAAAAAAAAAATATGCATTTTTCTGCTTTTGGCCCTTAAACTATCATTTTGGCCAGTTTAAGCCCCTAAACTATAATTTGGGCAAAATAAGCCCTTAAACTATTATTTTTGGTCACTTTAAGTCCATGGTTACAAAAATATCATTTTATAGGCTTTTCTAACATATATAAATATTTGTTCTTTTTAAATTTTAAAATATCATATATCAAAATAAGCCTCTAAACTATCATTTATGGTCATTTTAAGTTCGATATTATTTAAGTCAAAAGAAAATTATTTCGACTAATAAGATGTTGACACTCACAAAGATTTTTTTGACCAATTAATAGTTTTGGGCAAGGGTGTTCAAAAATACACAACCCAACTGACCCGACCCGATTACCCGAACATAAATAACCTGGTATTTACCCGAATTGTTTTTTTACCCGGGACGGGTACCCGGCCCGTCACTTCTCGGGTCGGGCTCAGGTCACAAAATTAAGAATTTTCGGATACCCGATTACAATCGGGTACCCGAATATATTTAAAATTAATAATTTTTATATTTAATATACATATTTTTATATTAAACTAATAAAAAGATAAGATTTTTTATATTTTTTATATTTAATAAATACATATTTTTATATTAAAGTAATAAATACATATTTTTTATATTAAACTAATAAAATATTTTATATTTAAAAATTATATATTTTTATATTAGGGTACCCAAATACCCGAATTTTTGGGTACCCGCAAAAATCGGGTCGGGACACGGGCTGCATTTTCTATTACCCGAAGATTCGGGTACCCGGTACTTTAGGTACCCGAATACCTGGGTACCCGAATTTGAACACCCCTAATTTTGGGGACTAAAAGAAGGAAAATGATATAGTTTAAGTACTTGTTTTGACCAAAAAATAGTTTAGGGACTTAAAGTGACCAAAAATGATAGTTTAAGTGCCTATTTTGCCCAAAAATGATAGTTTAAGGGCCTATTTTGCTCAAATCATAGTTTAAG
This sequence comes from Hibiscus mutabilis, assembly GCA_019671005.1. NCBI lineage: Eukaryota > Viridiplantae > Streptophyta > Magnoliopsida > Malvales > Malvaceae > Hibiscus > Hibiscus mutabilis. Next base: position 22,374,620 of record CM033744.1, on the reverse strand, counting down.
GGCCAAAAGTAGAAAAAAGACATAGTTTGATGGCTGTTTTTTGGTTTAAGCCTTAAATAAATACTAAAATATCTAATACCCTATATCTAAGCTAATAATAAAATAAATGCAAAGATAAAAGATCAAATTTTACCCACACTTGAAGCTCGGATGAAACCGATCCTCGTCAAGATCTTCGTATCATCTCGTCATGACCCAAAAAATCAACTCGATCAGACCACAAAAAGATCTCTGATCGAATGCTGGATCGAACCAGCTGGGGCCAAGAGCGCTACTCTCTTTGGCTGCCTTGACCCCAATTGCTTGGCTGAATTTCCTCACATGCCCCCCCCAACCGGCTATTTATAGCCAAAGTTGAGGGTGGGGTGACGTGGATGAATACCCTCCACTTATTTTCCTTTTTTTGTTTTTTGCTTTTTAATTATTATTATTTTTTTTTTGCTTTTTCTTTTTTTAATTATATATTAATTTTAATCTTTTTTTTGACTTTTTGTTAATTTTATATTAATAATATTACTATTAAAATAATGCTAATAATACTAAAACTCGGACAAAAATGAGTGATTACAGCTGCCCCTCTTTGAATGTTCTCGTGAAATGAGAACAAAACAAAGATCATTAGCACTCATTTTGTCCTACTTCCTCGTTCAACTCTTCAAGCTTCAAAATGGAGGATCCGTTGGGGAAAACAAAATCTTGAAATTAGAAATTCGAGGTCACAAGTTCTTCCTATATAAAATTGTTCTCTCTTCTTTTGACCAATTCTTTGGAAAAACAAATTTTCCCTATATACAATTTTAGCTTGTCCTCGGTAAAGTCTTTGGGCTGCAAGTCCTTCCTATATAGAAATTTTCACCTTCAATTATCAACGCTGCGGGTTCTCCCTATACAGAACCTTTCGCTTCTTGGATTCTTCAAACTGAGAGTTCTCCCTATATAGAACTTATAGTCTTGAAATCCTGAAGCCTGAGTTCCTCCTGTATAAAACTCTTTGCTTCAAAGTCTTTTGAGCTACAAGTTCTTCCTATATAGGACCTTTCGCTTAGAGTCATGAATTCTTCTTATATGGAACCTCTTACTCTGAAATCTTAGGACTACTAGTTCTTCCTATATAAAACTTTCGTCTTGGAAATTTGGAAGACGCGTGCTCTTTCCTACATATAACCTTTATCTTCAAACGCATCTCCCCATTTTTTGATGGCGCGAGCACCAATAATTCCTGATTCTTTCCAAAAGGATGAAGAAATGGAAGTTCTCGAGATGATGCCCGATTTTTTATCGTCTTGGCATCAATAACAATGAAATATCATGATTGCGAGAGTACAAAAGACTCTTATTCTTTGTTGGTATCTGCTTCCTCACTTGCATGTTCGGAGATTCAGAACTTCGAGTCCTTCCTATATAGGACCGTCCACTCTTCCTCTTTTTGAAGCTTTTGAGCTGCAAGTTCTTCCTATATAAAACTTTTAGTTTGACCTTGGCGAATTCTTCAGGCTACAAGTTCTTCTTATAAAGAACTTTTTCCCCTTCAAGTTTTAGAGTTACAAGTTCTTCTTATATAGAATCTTTCGTTTTCTTCATATGGATTCTTCGAGCTACAAGTTCTTCCTATATAGAACTTCTCGCCTTGAAATCTTGAAGCATGAGTTTTTCCTATATAAAACTCTTCGCTTTGAAATCTTGAAGCTACGAGTTTTCTTATATATAACTCTTTTTTCTTTTTTTTTTGCTTTTTGCTTTTTCTTTCTCTTTCTCTTTCTTCTTCTTTTTTCTTTTTTCTTTTTTTTTTCTCTTTTTCTCTCTTTTTTTCTCTTTTTCTTTTTCTTCTTTTCTCTTTTCTTCTTATCTTTTTTTCTTTTCTCCTTCTTCTCTTTTTCTTCTTTTATTCTTTTTACTTTTTTTTTCTTTTTCTTGAAATTTAGAGCGGTGAGTTTTTCCTATATAAAATTCTCTATTTTGAAGTCTTTGAGCTACATGTTCTTCCTATATAGAACTTTTCGCCTCGAAGTGTTAGAGCTGTGGGTTCTCCCTATATAGAACCTCCTATTCTTGAAGTAACTGGTTCTTCCTATATGGAACTGTTCACTCTGAAATGGTAGAGCGACGAGTTCTTCCTATATAGAACCTTTTGCTCTGAAATCTTGAAATTGCTAACTCTTCCTATATAAAACCTTTAGCTTCGAATCTTTTGAGCTACAAGTTCTTCCTATATAGAATTTGACGGGTTCTTCCTATATAGAACATTTGATTTTTAAAAAATCTACAATTTAGCTTATAGACTTCTTTTGTATTTTTTCCAAATGCATAGTGATCAACAGTTTTGAGTTGCCTTTATCGGTAGTCGTTTGCTCCGGACTAGTTGTACCATTTCCTTGCATACAATCAGTTTATACCAATCATGACATTTATTTTTTCAAATGAATTATTTTCCTTTGACCATTCATAAAAATGAATTTTTGATGGATATTTGAATTATCCATTGTCAACTTTACCGTGTTTAAGCACGTTACGCCTACATTTCTATAGGACTTCTTTTGCAAAAAAGGTGAGAAATCCAAGCATAGGGACTTTCAAGTCATTATCAGGGTGCCAACTCATTCTGGACTTCTAGGTGCGGTGCAAACTTACCCCAATTCTTGTGCTTTTCATTGCTGGATCAATTCTTGGGTCAAAACTCCATTGTTAATTAGCTTTTTGATTTCCTCCAGCAACGGTCTATACTTTCTGGTAGGGATGCCCAATGCCCCTATGGGAAAACGGGTAAAGAACCAAGTAGAGCCCCCTTGCATCCAAGGCGTCAATACCCCCTCTCACCTTGAGCTCTTTCTAGCTTCGTGAGCACGAAAACTCGCAATCAACTTTATGGATTGATGTAAAAAAAATCTTTTTTCTTCTTTCATCCTTAATAAAGGATAGAATCGAGAAAAAAATCTTCTTAAGAACTATATAAAAAAATCCTTAAGACTGGTAGGATTAAGGAATCTTTTCGATTTTAGAAAACATATTTAAGAAATTTTTGAAATAAAAAAAGCGATCCTTATGGAAAGACAGGATTGAATTTTTTTTTTAGAAAAACAATTGAGAAATTCTTTTTCTTGAGAAAAAAGAGAAAAAAATCTTTAAAAAGGAAAGAATTGAAAAATTATTTTTGTTTATAGGAAAACAATCTATAGGAATTGAAAAAAAATGTTTTGAGAAAAATCTTCTTAAGAACTAAGTAAAACATCCTTAAGAATTTATAATATTGAAAAACGTGTCGAAGAAATGGTAGAATTGAGAAATCCATTTTATTTTGTTAACAATATTCTTATGAAATGATTGAATTAAGAAATATTTTCTTTAAAAATGTTCTTATGAAAGGACTAAATTAAAAGGCTCATAAAAAATTTCCTTGTGAAAGGATCGAAAAAGAAACTTATTATTATTTTTTAAATAATGTTTTTATGAAAAGACTGGATAAGTGTATTTGTGAAAGGATTGAGAAAATTTTGCTTAAGAAATATTTATTCTCATTGGAGGATGATTTTTTTTTTCAAAAATGTCATTGTGAAGGGACTGGATCTAAAAAATCTTGTTGAAACAAATTAAAATATTTATTTTTTTTAAAATCACCCTTATGAAAGGACTGGATTTAGAAATTTGGTTGAAAAGATATAAAAGTTCATTCTTGAAAAATGTCCTTATGAAAAGATTTATCTTTTCTTAAAAAATTATTTATCTTTTCTTAAAAAATTATGAAAGAAATTTTTTTGTAAGTGATTTTATGCAAATGAGATGCACGTGCATGTTTTCGAGGCGATGCAAAAATGCAACTGCTATGGATGTTTTACGAAAAAGTAGATATCATGACGTAGGAACATTATTAGGTGATTCAATGTACGAAATGTATAAAGCATAACAATAATCAGCAAATGCAATAATGAATGCAAATAAGGTGTTGATTCTCAAATAATCTTTTAGGAAGACTTTTATCAAGAGAAATGTCTGTTTACAAAAGATTGATAATAATCATTCTTCCTAATATCTTGATTTCCTGGAGTGAAACGCATACTTGGTGCTCCAACTCTATCTTTTCTCTATTTGTTTCTGCTCGGATCATCTTAGACCGTAGCATTAACAATCTATGTATATTACAGAGCATCTTTTCCAGTATAAAAATCTTCTAAAATAGAATATTTTTGAATAAATGATATGCAAACATGTAAGCGGTAAGGTATTAGTCGCAAAGTGATCATTGTAGAAAGACATTCATTAAATAAAAAGGGCTTGTTACATCAAATATTTTTTTAGACTTTACAAATACTGATGAGCCCTAACCCCTAACTTTTTGACTTCTTCCAACACACGAATCATCTTTCCTTCATGGTCCAGCGCTGGATTAATATTCTAATTCAACGGTATTGTTGCATCGGCCACATTTGCTACTTTAATCTTTGTACTTTAATTTGCTCGTCCCTAACGCAAGTATCCGTTACCTTGTTTGATTTAAAATCTTCGAATGGTTCACCCTCTCTATTCTTCGGATAATGTTCAAAATTTATCTGCTCTATCTGATCATGAGACCCCATGTCCATTATGATCGTCTTCTACAGTGATGACCACTTGCGAAATAAATACCTTTTATGTTATGCCATAAAAATGCAAATGCAAAGCGAACATAGAAGAAAAAAATAAACACAAAAAGAACTATCAGTGTAGAAAAATAATTAAACAATTAAAACAAATAAAATACCTACTAATAAATAAAGGCAATAAATTAAAACAATTAAAACATACCTAGACAAACAAAAAATACAAAAAAAAACAAAGCCTAAACTGGGTTACTACTAAACAGATAGAATACCGGTATAGCTCAACAGGTGGGCTCCTATGGTCCACTATATGTGGCTAGGTTCTAAAGAAAATGGCACTCGAATTGTCGCTCGGATATCGATTCGAGGGAATACGACCCTTATACCATACGAGGGTAAGGACCCCACGAAATATAAGGACCGAATTCCGAAAGTAAATTACAACACTATACAGAGGTGAAAATCCTACGAAGCGAAGTAATCACTCCTACTTAAGGGTTCTAAAACTAATATATGATGGCAATTTACATTAAAATCAAACAAGGCTTAGAAATTAAAAATTAAATTAAATAAAATTTAAATTTTCCTTAATAATTACGATGCAAACCCAACTAAGACTTGACTCTTAATTAATTTTATTAAAAAAATTATCCCCAGCGGAGTCACCATGCTGTAGCTACTATTTTTTCTGGGCCACTATAGAAATTAAAAATATCGTATTGGAGGGTGTTTCCCGCTTTTATTAAAAGATTATTTAAAAAGGGAGATTTTAAGAAAACTCGTATTTATTTTTTTAAAATATGGAGTCGCCACCGGTTATTCAAAAAGAGTAGACCGGACACCAAAAATAAAAATCAGAGATTCTAAGTTCGGGAGTCGATTACAGATGGGGAAGGGTTAGCACCCCACACCGCCCAAAATTGATACCTAATGGTTTGTATCGTAATTATTAAGGAAAATACAAAATTCGATTTAATTTAATAATTAATTTCTAAAATGCGTGATTCGAATATTAAATTTTCCTCGATATCCACGGTACCAAAGGAGATGACACCCCGAGACCAGGATAACACTCCCACTTGAATACCAGAATAAAGGCCTAATACTATATGCTTCATAATAAATGCAAGAACATGACATTAATTCGAATGCTTAAAAAACTCAGTCTGCAGTATCAAAAGAGATAACACCAGAAAACCGGGATGATACTTCTAACCGAATACCAAGACTCTAAAAACTAGATCTAACATAACATACCAAATATATTTATTTAAAAACATACCAATATTAAATAAATACTAAACTATCTAATACCTTATATCTAAGCTAATAATAAAATAAATATAAAGATAAAGATCAAATTTTACCCCCACTTGAAGCTCGGTGAAAAACTTTGACCGACCCTTATCAAGATCTCCGTACCATCTCATCATGGCTCAAAAAATCAACTCGATCAGACCACAAAAAAATCTTCAATCGAATACTGGATCGAACCAGCTGAGGCCGAGAGCACTGCTCTCTTTGACTGCCGTACTCGGGCTGCCTTGACCCGAGTTGCTTGGCCGAATTCCCTCACATGCCCCCCCCCCACCGGCTATTTATAGCCAAAGGTGAGGGGTGAGGGTGACGTGGATGAATGCCATCCACTTATTTTCCTTTTTTTGTTTTTTGTTTTTTTTGTACTTTTTAATTATTATTATTTTTTTTTTGCTTTTTTAATTATATATATTACTTTTAATCTTTTTTCTTTTTTTATTTATTTATTTTATATTAATAATATTATTAGTAAAATAATACTAATAATACTAAAACCTAAACAAAAAAGAGTGATTAGAGCTTGTTTCTTTCATTCATTTTCCTTGTATTATCTGGTATATGTGCTTTCACTGATTATATTTCGTACTGTCAGGGTTCATTTGGTGAGATTTTAAAAGCCAGTTGGCGAGGAACGCCTGTAGCTGTCAAACGCATTCTTCCATCACTTTCAGATGACAGATTGGTGATGTAAGGCCTCTATGTTTTAAATATATAATCTCTATAGTTTGCATTGATGCCCTTTCCCATGAATGGTTATCTTTTTTTAGTCTATTTCGTATGCTCAAAACTATATTCTCATCGGTGATGAATAGCGACCGAAGAAATATATATATTTCACATGAGTTTATTCACAGGATTTTGATGCTTGTCATAGCTGTGCGTAATTTCCTCCTAATAATTTTTTTTATTGTACTAAGAATGCAATTCTTTGCGTGCGTTCTGTTGTTCTGCTTCAGTCAGGATTTCCGGCATGAAGTCAAATTGCTTGTAAAGCTCCGCCATCCTAATATAGTTCAATTCCTCGGAGCTGTCACTGACAGGAAGCCTCTAATGTTAATTACTGAGTACTTAAGAGGGGTATGTGAATGCACATATTTTTTTTTCTTTTTCCCAATAGTTTAGCCCTCTCTAATAGAATTTTCTAATAGAAATATTAAATTGTACTTCAATTATATTATGTGCTATCACAGGGTGATCTTCATCAGCATCTCAGGGAAAAGGGTGCACTTCAGCCATCAACGGCCATCAACTTTGCATTGGACATTGCTAGGTATATGAGAAAGCTTCTATTTTAAGTTGTATCGTCTGTGCAGCTTTCCGTGTCACTATTGTAAAACCCGGAGAAAGAGATTGAAAAATGTAGGAGAATACCATAAATTACATAGTTTTTCTTAATTAGGATAAAATCATTAGTGTTCTTTGATTTTGAACAACTCATCTGAGCTTCTTGACTAATTGAATATTTTTTCATATGTATGCTATTTTGCTAATCAGGATTTTATAAATATTGTTGCCAGGGGTATGGCTTATCTTCACACTGAGCCAAATGTCATTGTTCATCGGGACCTAAAACCCAGGTGAGTCGGTCTATTTCAGTTTTCTTGTGCAAACGATCCTGTTCTGGTCTACTAGTCTCAATGTGTTTTCAGTGACTGCACGCCTATGTTGTAGATATCACCTCTTGAATTTTGAATGTTTAATGCACTTTTGCTTTTCACTGGAAACACAAAACATTTTCCCCATTTCTCTAGTTGAGTTCTTTTCTTTCTTGCTTCTTTGATTGAAAACTTTGAATTGCATTTACCTTTTCATGTTGAACTTTATTTATTTTTATCAGGAATGTGCTTTTGGTCAACTCCAGTGCAGACCATTTGAAAGTTGGAGACTTCGGATTGAGCAAGCTCATCAAAGTTCAAAATTCTCATGATGTGTACAAAATGACTGGCGAAACCGGGAGTTGTGAGTATCTTATATATTTCCTTTGGATAAAATATGATCCATGAAGACTTACTTTCTTTACTTTTATTCGGAATAGATCGTTATATGGCTCCTGAAGTTTTCAAGCACCGGAAATATGATAAAAAGGTCGATGTTTTCTCTTTCGCAATGATACTTTATCAGGTAATCTGCCTCCTCTCTGGAAACGAAGTCGATCATGTAGTATTTTTGAGGCTGGTTCTAATGCACGTTATTCTTACTTGGAGCAGATGCTTGAAGGAGAACCACCATTGTCAAATTATGAACCTTATGAAGCAGCTAAGTAAGTGGCCGATGGACACCGACCTATATTCCGATCAAAATCATACCTCCCTGAACTGAGAGAGTAAGCCATCCATACAATTTTCTACTTTTTCTAGAAGTTTCCATACTTTGTCCACATCATCTTCTTGTTCCAACCATAATTTGAGTTTTAAAACGAACATATCTCTGTCAGACATATGCCTGTATCTTATCTTCGAAGATGTTCAGTAATATCTGTTCTTTCTTGAATCTTCCTTAGGTCAACAGAGAAGTGTTGGGCTGCTGACATGAACCAAAGACCTTCGCTCTTGGATATTCTCAAGAGTCTGGAAAAGATCAAGGAAACTTTACCGTCCGATCATCATTGGAATATATTCAACACGACATTCGAAAGATCCAATGAAACTGATGGTATACATCCGCTCCGTCCGCTCACCTCCAGCTCAGCCGTTGGTGCAGATGATATTGTGAATACATAAGCAAGCTTTGTGATAAGAGATGTTTTCGATGACCGGGTTTTGTGTATTTGTTCCGAATCCAATCATGAAGTAGGTGTGCAATTTTAGACTGTTAAACCCTACTCAAATTGACATTATAAGACAATGTTGCCTCCTCCTATAGAGATGTTTTAAATCCTTCGATTGTAATTCCTTATAATCTCTATTGATTATTGGCTGTAATAATTGAGTAGAAAAAAAATCCTATGTATTTTCTGTTTGGACGAAAGCAAATTCTAATTGCATAAAGTTTGTTATATTAATGTAACCCCCCCCCCCCCCTCTAATCTGTCTCCTCAGTACACCGCTAGTAAAAACAGAAATCTACAAATAGGATTAAAGTCATGTTATTTTATATAGGGCAATTATTTTATACACAAGCGATTTAGTTTTAGGTTTAGAAACTTTGTTTAGGGTTTAAGTATAATGATTGTTAGAATTTTAGGTTTAGAGATAAAATTTAGGGTTTATAGGTTAAAATTTAAATTCCTAACCATATTACGCTAAACCCTAATCCCAAATTTTAAGTCTAAACTTTAAATTCTAATCATGAACCCTAAATATTAAAACCATAAACTAGAACCCCTAAACTTTAAACATTAAACCTTGAAATTGAGCCGTTTGTGAAAACAAAAAGTTGTCACCGCCTGTGTATACGATAATAATCTTTTTATTTATTTTTAAATATGCACAAAGAATATACCCTGTTTGACAATTAACAAATAGTTAATAGCTAATAGCGGATATCGAATTACATTAGCTGATAGTTGATTGCATTAGCTAATTTGACCAGCGGATTGTATTAGTGGATTGTATAAAAGTGTGGTAAAATTAATTGATAGCTGATACGTGTTTGATTATTTAAACAAGGAAAATAACATATAAGGACATGATTATATTCAAACTTGTTTGAATAGTTTATTAGTTTTTAATATTTTGTATATGTTAATATTAATAATATTATGAAAAATAATTTTTTAAATATAACATTACTAAGCATTTTTTAAGGATCTATATATTAATTTATTATTTCTATAATTATTTTTAATATAATTTAACTAACTATTAAATTTAAATACAATTATAAATGTGTGAGAATTATAAAAATATATTAATTTACAAATGTCACAATATAAATACATGAGGGTTAATGATTAAAATAGGCTGTTAAATTTAGGTTATTTAGAGATTTTTGATAATTGTTAAGGGTAAAAGCGTCTTTATAACTCTTATGTCAAAACTTCTAATTTCGAAAAGCTCATATTAGCAGTTTTTTCAAAATTAGAGGGTTCACCCCAATCCACTATTTACCAAACATTTAAATTAGAGAATATGACTAGTCAAACCTCTAATTTTGGCTCAAACCGCTATTTACCAAACAAGGCCATGGTATAATTCTAATTTTGTATGTATACTTTTTTTTTACTTAGGCCTTGTTTGTTAATTAGCTGATAGCGGTTGTATTAGTTGATTAGATTAGAGGATTGCATTAGTTGATTTGAACAAGTAAAATGACAAATAAGAACATAGAGGTGGCAATCGGGTCGTTCGGTTCGGGTCATTTCGGTTCGGGTTGACTTTTGGTTCGAGTTTCTTTCGGTTCAAGTTTGGTTCGGGTCTGAATCAGATTTAGCTCGGGTCTATAGTATTTCGGGTCAATATCAGATCGGTTGATTTTCGGTTCGGGTCAATATCGAATCGGTTGACTTTTTAGTTCAAGTCAAAACTGGGTCGATTGACTTTTCGGTTCAGGTCAATATCGGATTGGTCAAATTTTGGGTTGGGTTAATATCGGATCGGTCAAATTTCAGGTCGGGTCAATATCAGATCGGTTGATTTTTCGGGTTGAGTCAATATCGGATCAGTTGAATTTTCGGGTCGGGTCAATCTTTAAATGTTCGGGCCAATTCAAGTTGATTTGGGTATTTGTCCAAAGTGTATATATAATTATTGATATATTTTTGTAAAAAATGTGTTTTTTGTCGTTCTTATCATGTAGGCTCAATTTCAACTCTAAATTGTTCAATGTTTCGAATTCAACCAACATTAACAGAAGTCAATTTGATCCAATTGAACCTATAAGACGTGTTAGAATTTATAACTTGAATTTCGTAATGTGACCATTATCGAGATTTAACTAGTTATTTTCTATTTTTTAAATAAAATTTTATATTAATTCTAAGATCAAATTAATTTAACAGAATTAAAATTAGACTATGTAAAAATTATTTAATAAAAAAGGTTAATTTTATCATATTTATTTATTTACTTATCAATAAAATTAATTTAAGTATATTTTAATTGTTAAACATTTAACTGAGTATTTAAATTTTTTTACTTAGTTACCTAATTAATATCATAAACTAAATCAAATAAACAAATATATATATATAAAAGTTGGCGTGAACTTCATATATATATTATTTTATTATAAATATATACGATATACTTTATATTTAAATTGGTATATTTTTGTTTAAACTGGAATAGTACTTCTAAATTCTAATTAATTCAAATAATTTAAATAAAAGACCAAATCAAATACACAATTTAAATAAAAGACCAAATTCTAATTAATTCAAATAATTTAAATAAAAGACCAAATCAAATAATTTCAACTTTTCACTCCAATATATATATATATATATAATTTTATTAAAAATATATCTGATGTACTTTAACTTTAAATTGGTATATTTTGTTTTAATTGGAATAGTACTCCTAATTAGTTCAAATGTCTTCCTATAATAGACATGTTTGGTTTCATTGTTTTACATCTTGAAAATTTCTCACAAATCCTGAGGCATATACTAGAGTAGAGAGAAAATTGTTGGAATTATTTAGTATTTTCAATAAGATAATTTATTGCAAAAATAATCATTGCAGTTATTTAGAATTTTAAATAAGATCTTTTGGTTTGAATCTTAAATCTAGAAGAAGTTTGAGTCGTGTAGAAAAATTCAAAGACTTGCCAGAAGATTTGCGCCAAGGCATCAAATTCTTAAATACACGGGTATTAGACAATTGATTATATTTATAGTATTACATATCATGTTTGAATTTTAAAAATAAAATTAAAAGCTTTCGCAACGTCTTTTTTAATTTTTTTAAAGCCAAGACTAACACTATTTATTTTAGAGAAAAATACAAATATATTAAATCACGTTCTCGAATATTTAGATATATTTGTTAGAGTTATTTCATGACTATGTGATAATCTATTATTTTTTTTAACTTTTGTTAAGTTTATTGTGTTATCTTAAGTCCTCCTAATTAGATCTATTTATTATTCGGTTTATGTTCTTTGTTTTGACAGTCATGGAATCAAATGCTAATGCATGCAAGGATCAAGTTGATACTAGCAACGTTTTAGTACCAGATGTAATCACTAATTTTGTCCGAGCTTTATTTTCTGATTTTATTCTATAACTTGGACTTATGCTACCTATACTATACTATATTATATATGTTAATATTAATTAGTTTTTTTTTATTTTCATTAATTAATTGTTTTTTTTAACTTTATGTTCTTATATTAATTAGTATCTACACTTATTATTATCTTTATTATTATATTCATATTATATTATTATTATCATATTAATATTATATTATTAGTATTATATTATTATTACATTATTACTATATTATATCATTATTATTTATTTTTATATTATTTTATTATTGTTATAAATTATTATTATCAATATTAAACAAAGGCCAAAAAAATTGAATATACAATTAATTATAATATTAGCCCAAGTTTATTTTATAAACAGTCCAATTACATTCATTCAAAACCCAAAAATATATTACAAACAAGGCTCGATAAGGCCCAAAAATAATTAAAACTCTAAACCCTAATTTTGATCTGCCCTAATGACCCTTTGGTTTCTACGTAGCCGCCCCACATCCGTTAGATCCAAATTGGATCTAACGGTCCAGAGATGAAGCATAATCTTTTGGATACATCACGCGTTCACGCGCCTGTCCATTGCACTCCTTCACGCGCGCATGCCAAGCTACTCGTGAGGAGTCAGACTGCCCCAACCGACCAGCTCTATCACGCCAACCCCCGTCTGCCCCTGCATACAGCCAAAAGACTGTTGTCCTTTCTTCTCCAGTGGCCACCTCGCACAAAAACAAAAATATTAGATGTCAGATCAACACATGAATTCGGCCAAGATTAAACAGAGGCAGCCAATGAATTTTTTAGGGGTATTTTCCTTTTTCAAATGATATGTAACATCCGGGTATAAAAGAAACTCAAACGTCACATGTAACCCTACGAGGGGATTCAATATTAATACAAAGATAAAGAAATTTCCGAGGTAAATTTTTCCAGTGCATGCATCTCAACAACAAGAAAAAGAAAAAAAGAGAGTAATAAGAAAGAAGTCATTTTACCTTCGAAACGTGGTTGCGGCTTTTGGTCTCCTTTGTCCTGGCGATAAACCCCAGCTTTTGTGCCGTTGTGGTGAGCCGACAAAGAAGGAAGGCAGAGTCTGAGATAACCAAAACGGGTTTTTTTTTCGAGTATAAAACTAAGGGGTTTCGATCTTTTTTCAAAAAATCCTACCTAGATCTGGTTGTAAAACAAAAATGGTTTTTTCCCTTTTTTTTCTTAGGTTTTCGGTGCCATTGTATGACAGCTGACGGAAGAGTGCAACGACGCACTCGTCGATTTTTGAAAAATACGGTGGCATCTAGGTGGTGAGGATGAACACCACAACGGTGTTCATCCAAAATTTCAAAGAGTTTTTTCAAAAAAAAAAGAAATGTTTTTTTCCTAAAATGACTAAGAGGCCGAATTTTTACCTAAAATAACATTTTTATACTTGTTTTACTTTTAAAAATGGGTTTTTAAAAAATAAGCCCTTCCGCCTCTTTTATTTACACGCGAAAGGGCTTCCGCCTTTTGAAATAACGACATCAGTCCCTCTAGTTTTTCACCCAATTACAATTCCACCCTTCATTAAACCGATTCAAATTTTTGAAAACCATTTTATTCTCTTTTAATCCTTCCGCATTTTTAAAATATCCCCCCAAGTCATTCTGCATTTCTAAATTACTTCCGCAGTCACTGAAGCTTTCATCAAGTTTACAATTTCGTCCCCTCTTCTGATAAAATCCACTTTTAAACGGGCAAATCCCCAATTTAGTCCCTCGAACTAAGCTTCCTTTTATAATTTGGCCCTTAAATTTTGGTTTTTGCTTTGATTTTAGTCCCGATTCCAGTGGTAAAATCCCCTTTTAACCTCTCTGTTTTTGTTTTGTGTTCGTTTTGGTCTTTTGCATATTGATTTTTCTGCCCTTGCATGTTATTTTCTTTAATTTCCAGCACTGAATCTATCTTTTATTTAATTGCTGCCCCTTTATTTTATTTCCTTTACATTTCAGTCCTTTTATGCTTAAGTGTTTATATGTTTACTTGATAATACATGCGTTTTGATTGTTCAAGTCGATGTTTTGTTCGATATTTATGTGAATATGTTTATTTGTGTTGCGCACATAATGGATACTTGTATATACTATGTATAATTACATGTATTATATGTGTATGTTCTGCGAATATATATAAATATATCGTAGTCTTCTTTTTATAAAAAGTATATGTACATAATTATATATATATAACATTTTTTTCGTATTTATCATAAAGTACGTATGTTATAAACTTTATATATATATATATATATATATTATATTTTATATGTTATATATTATATGTTAGATATATATTACTGCATCATTTTACAATTTGTTTCATGTTTATTCGAATTCATGCTTCTATCATGTTGTCTTTATTTCTGTCTTGTTTTATGTTGCATACCGACATATTAATTGTAATGCGGTGCCCTTTTATTCAAAAGTAAACGTGGTTAGTACCAAGCGTAGTGGTGGTAGTTTTTTTGTTTATTCTAGAATAATGAGACCTTAAAATTTACTCGCATGTATACCCGAGTTTTGATTTAAATGTCACTTTAATTTAGAAAATCCGAAATTAAAAAGCGGTAAATTTTTTTTGTACCAATTTTTGAGCGGAGTGGGGATGCTAATCCTTCCCCATCTGTAACCGACTCCCAGACCTGTTTATATCTATGGTTTCATTTTAGGTGTCCGATCTACCCTTTTTAAAATGACCGGTGGCGACTCCATTTTGCTTTCAAAAATACGATAAAACCCTCATTTTCAAACATTTTCAGATATTAACTATTTTACTCATTTTTTAAAAAAATCAAATGTTTTAAATCAATTTTGTTTTTTTCAAAACCCTTAGCTACTCGAATTTTAATGATTTTAAATTTTGAGTCGCCATAGCTAGCGACTGGTTTTGTTTTTTTAAAACAAAAGAGGGTCAGGCATTTTTTTAAAAATAATTACCGCTTCACTAATATCAGAAGTTGTGAATTAAAGTGACAATTAAAACAATATTTGTTTATAAATGCGAGCTCATTTTAACACATTTAAAATGTAATATCCCAAATTTTGGCCAGTGACCGAAATGTAAATTTTGAAAGCTTAGGGGGTTAAAGTATAAACTTTGGAAAAGTTTGGGGACTAAAGTATAAATTTCCCCAACAAGTGATTTTATTCAGTATAAGGGTGAATCTGATCGAAATAAGAACCTTGATATCAGTTTTGAGAATTAAGATACAGTAGAAGGTATCAAATTTGGATCGAATAAAATTGTTAAGCGTGCTTAGGCCAGAGAAATATTAGGATGGGTGACCTTCGAGAAGGACCCATAAAAGTGTTTATGATTGAAAATTTGGACTCAGTAAGAGTAAAGAATATTCGTATGGATTTACGATGAAGGATTTCTAAGAGAAATTCTACTCTTTGAAGATTTTCGATAATTATTGGGATAATAGACAGAGTTAAGAAAATTCAGTCTAAGACTTTAGGAAAAGAATTTTTTAAGATGATAGTGTTAATTTTTTGAATATGGAAATATGGAATTTTTGGAATAAATCCGATAGCTCGATAAAGGTGAAATTACAGTAAAAGTATTCTATGAATATCGGGAAATCGGATCGAACTAAAATTTTCGAGGCTGTTCCATAAGCCATGGAAAAGTTATAAATAATATTTAAGGAATAGTGACCAGTTGGGAATGAACTATTTTAGTTGGATTGTAATGGAATGACATTTTTAAGTAATCTAGTAAATAAAAATTAGTTAGAGGGCAAATTGGTCATTTAGCCCCAATGACATTTTTGAAATATTTAAAAAGTTACAAGGGCATTTTTGGAAGAAGGAAATGGAAGAGTAAATCTTGGCCCTTGATTAATGATAAGATCAATCTCAACCGATGGATTAAAAGGGTATTTTAGTAATTTCACCATTTAAAAGAATTTAAAATTCATTTAAAGATACATGTGGCATATATGGATTATTTTTATGTAAAATGGTCAAAGATGAAGTCTTCTTCATCTACTACATTTCAAAACTTAAGGGGAGAAAGGGAAAAAAATTTCCAAGTTCGATTCAAGCCCCGAAACTCGATTTTCAGGTAATATTTTCAACTGGAAAGTTGTTCTACTCTTCAAGCTCTATCTTTTGGTGTAAATAATTCATGGAAAATATGCTTGATTGATGAGAATTTTGCATGAGAAAAAATTCGGGTTTATGGAAAAAGTTTGGGGCTTTTAGAATTTTATGATTTCATGATGAAATTCAAGTTGAAATCAAGCTAGTATAATGTTAAAATCATGTTATTGAGTTGAGATTTAAACTCTACATATTTTAGTTTGTATGAAGATTATTAGGGTTTATGAATTCAAGTTTAATTTAGGGTTTGTGATGTTGAATTAATGATTTAGTAAGCTTGAATTTGTTATTTGGAAGAAAAACCCTAAATTAAAGGTATATGGACCATTTCAGCAATTCTGAAAGTTAAAGGACTATTCTGAATTTTTTATGATTTTGAAGTCTATTTATGTTATTATTGATGTTGGAGATGTGAGATTGAAGTTAGAATACAAAACCGATGTTAAATCGAGTTAGTGACCATTTTGACAAATTGTCAAAATTAAGTGACTATTTTGGCAAGGAGGTTTCTGATAAGGATTAAATCTGAATTTTAGTTGAAATAATAGAATTCAAGTAGTAATGTTGATTTGAGGACTAAATTGCAAAGTTAAGAAGTTTGAATCCTTATCTTGCATTTTAGTGACTAATTCGAAAAGACGGAAAAATTAAGGGGGATCAATTTTGAATAATTATTTGATGAAAAAGGGTGATAAGTTGATGGTTTGAGTCAAGTATTGGGACTAAATTGAAAATTAGAGAAGTAAAGAGAAGTTAATATAAAGTTTGAAGTTATTTATGGAAGCAGTGTAGAAAATTTGATTTGGTAGTAAGTTTGAAAATTCACCATAAATTCTACGAAAATAATTAGAAGGTGAATTTTATACCGATGTAAAGATTTGTTTGTCTAGTTTCGTTTCCAACAAATGGAAACTGATTTCGAGTTCAGAGTAAAAAGATATGAATTTTCAAGTGGTGAAAGGTCAGAAAACAGTATGGCAGTCTGTTCCGAAATCAGCACTGGAAATTGACTTTGAAAACTCGCCATAAATCGTACAAATTGAATTTGAGCTATTAATTTATATGGTTGAAAAGCTTATTGAATCTAATTCCTTTTAGAACAAACAGAATCGAATTTCGAGTTGTAGATTATTTTATAGAAATATTTCTTTGAAGGTAGTGCAATCTACGAGAAAATGAAAATTGATACATTTTGTATCTAAGTTTAATTAATAAGCTTGAAAACGGTTAATGGAAGTTCTAAACGGTTATTAAAGACCAAAATGAGTTTTTGAACAGTATAAGGAAGGAAAGAAATTTATGGAAAATATTTATGATTGAATGATTAAATAGCTTAAGTGAAATGTTGTTAGAAGTGAATCTAACAAATGTTTATTTGTTCCTGGCAAGCTTATTGGAGCTTTTATTTCGCAAACTTGAGATTATTTTTGGAATGAAATGGTTGTATGCATATGATGCAGAGGTGAAATATAAAAAGAAAAGGTTGGTATTTCAAGGACCCAATGGTTCTGAAGTAACCATTATAGAAGAAAGAACTAATTGTTTAGAGTCAGTGATTTCTTTAATAACAACTTAAAGATTGTAATGCAATGGATGTGAGGTATGTTTAATTCATATGGTGGGTATAAAAGTATCACCCAATAAAATTGAAGGCATCCCGACTATAAAGGTAAATTGTACAAGAAAGATTATTTCTTTAAGGAGACATTAGTGTTACTAGATGTCAACTATAAGGTTTAAAAGATCAGGAAGACAAGAAATCTAGAATAAAAGTATGGTGAAAGTGATATTTGAGTACATACTGAACAAGATTGGAAGTCTAATACTGATAAAGAGTATTGAACTCTTAACCAAAGAGTATTTAGAGAAGTCAACTAAGAGGTTAATTCTACCCGAATAATTGACAACAGAGCCTTATAAAGGTAGGGCTGAAATGTAATGGATAAGCTAAGATATTTTTTCAAAGGTAAAGTAATCAGTAATATAAGATGATGAGTATGACAAGCATTAAAATAATATGGATTGCTAGAAAAAGGGTTTTCTAATGATCTAAGTGATCAAATACTATAAGGTAATATGAAGGTATCATCTCAGGAATCTGAAGTGTAATTTAGATAAGTTGTTATCTGTGCACAAGATAGAAGTGATTACAAAAAGAAACGTTTAAATTTTTAAAAGGAATTAGTTCCTTATTGAAGTCAAAGGAAGTGTGTTTAGTTGAGGATTGTTCAGACTAATTGAAATTTCCCTACAAATGTTTCTAGATAAGAACAAGAGGCTCATATTACAAGGGTTATAAAGATACCCGTAGCAGTAAAAATAAAACGAAGTACGAACTTGTTCCGATTTCTATCTTGATTGAGCTACTGGTGCAGTAGGGAGCTCAAGTACAAGAACAAGAAGTACCTAAGAGGTTGTAACCTTCGACATTTGTATATAATGAAACATTGGTTGTTTAAATGTTTAAATTGTTGGGAGCCTTAAATGTCAGAGCAAAAGAGAAGTTATGATTGTTTATTTGCAGAGGAAGGATGATTTGTATAGGTTAAAAAGGGAAAAACTTGGTTCCAGAATTGTTATACTTCAAAGAATCGTGAAATATTGGACCAAGAGTATATTAATGGGTCTTATCTTTAGAAGTGAGCAAAAGTCTATAGTATATGCACTTATGTTTTGGGGGCATTGACTGAATTGTTTACATGTCATCACTCCTGAATAAATTGAGATGCAATTAGATTTGATACAGGAAGAGGGGTTAGTAGAAATATTGGTTTATGGAATTAAAGAATTAAGGAATAAGAAATTTCATTGATTGAAGTTTCGAGAAGAAAATAGGGAAGTAATATCTCTAAACATTTGGAACAGGTACATATTGAAAATTCGAGGACAAATTTTCTTAAGGGGGAGGAATTGTACTATCCCAAAATTTGGCCAGTGACCAAAATGTAAATTTTGAAAGTTTAAGGGGTTAAAGTATAAACCTTAGAAAAGTTTGGGGACTAAAGTATAAATTTCCCCAACAAGTGATTTTATTCAGTATAAAGGTGAATATGATCGAAATAAGAACCTTGATATCATTTTTGAGAATTAAGATATAGTACAAGGTATCGAATTTGGATCGAATAAAATTGTTAAGCGTGCTTAGGCCAGAGAAATATTAGGATGAGTGACCTTCGGGAAGGTCCCATAAAAGTGTTTTGATTGTAAATTTGGACTCAGTAAGAGTAAAGAATATCTGTATGGATTTACGATGAAGGATTTCTAAGAGAAATTCTACTCTTTAAAGATTTTCGGTAATTATTGGGATAATATAATGAGTTAAGAAAATTCAGTCTAAGACTTTAGGAAAAGAAATTTTTAAGATGATAGTGTTCATTTTCCGAATATGGAAATATGGAATTTTTGGAATAAATCCGATAGCTCGATAAACGTGAAATTGCAACAAAAGTATTTTATGAATATCGGGAAATCAGATCGAACTAAAATTTTCGAGGTTGTTCCATAAGCCATGGAAAAGTTATAAAATAATATTTAAGGAATAGTGACCGGTTGGGAATGAACTATTTTAGTTGGGTTGTAATGGAATGGCATTTTTGAAGTAATATAGTAAATAAAAATTAGTTAGAGGGCAAATTGATCATTTGGCCCCAATGGCATTTTTGAAATATTTAAAAAGTTACAAGGGAATTTTTGGAAGAAGGAAATGGAAGAGTAAATCTTGGCCC
Organism: Hibiscus mutabilis; assembly: GCA_019671005.1. NCBI lineage: Eukaryota > Viridiplantae > Streptophyta > Magnoliopsida > Malvales > Malvaceae > Hibiscus > Hibiscus mutabilis. Next base: position 22,354,715 of record CM033744.1, on the reverse strand, counting down.
TTGATTAATGATAAGATCAATCTCAACCGATGGATTAAAAGGGTGTTTTAGTAATTTTACTATTTAAAAGAATTTAAAATTAATTTAAAGATACTTGTGGAATATATGGATTATTTTTATGTAAAATGGTTAAAGATGAAGTCTTCTTCATCTACTACATTTCGAAACTTAAGGGGAGAAAGGGAAAAAATTTCAAGTTCGATTCAAGCCCCGAAACTTGATTTTCAGGTAATATTTTCAACTGCAAAGTTGTTCTACTCTTCAAGCTCTATCTTTTGGTGTAAATAATTCATGGAAAACATGCTTGATTGATGAGAATTTTTCATGAGAAGAAATTAGGGTTTATGGAAAAAGTTTGGGGCTTTTGGAATTTTATGATTTCATGATGAAATTCAAGTTGAAATCAAGCTAGTATAATGTTAAAATCATGTTATTGAGTTTAGATTTAAACCCTACATATTTTAGTTTGTATAAAGATGATTAGGGTTTATGAATTCAAGTTTAATTTAGGGTTTGTGATGTTGAATTAATGATTTAGTAAGCTTGAAATTGTTATTTGGAAGCAAAACCCTAAATTAAAGGTATAGAGACCATTTTGGCAATTCTGAAAGTTAAAGGACTAATCTGAATTTTTTTTTACAATTTTGAAGTGTATTTATGTTATTATTGATGTTGGAGATGTGAAATTGAAGTGAGAATACAAAACCGATGTTAAATCGAGTTAATGACCATTTTGACAAATTGTCAAAATTAAGTGACCATTTCGGCAAGGAGGTTTTTGATAAGTATTAAATCTGAATTTTAGTTGAAACAATAGAATTCAAGTAGTAATTTTGATTTGAGGACTAAACTGCAAAGTTAAGAAGTTTGAATCCTTATCTTTGCATTTTAGTGACTAATTCGGAAAGAAGGAAAAATTAAGGGGGATCAATGTTGAATAATTATTTGATGAAAATGGGTGATAAGTTGATGGTTTGAATCAAGTATTGGACTAAATTGAAAAGTAGAGAAGTAAGGAGAAGTTAGTATAAAGTTTGAAGTTATTTATGGAAGCAGTGTAGAAAATTGGATTTGGCAGTAAGTTTGAAAATTCACCATAAATTCTAAAAAAATAATTAGAAGGTGAATTTTATACCGATGTAAAGATTTGTTCGTCTAGTTTCATGTCCAACAAACAGAAACTGATTTTGAGTTCCGAATAAAAAGATATGAATTTTTAAGTGGTGAAAGGTCAGAAAATAGTATGGCAGTCTGTTCCGAAATCAGCACTGGGAATTGACTTTGAAAATTCGCCATAAATCGTACAAGTTGAATTTGTGATTTTAATTTACATGATTGAAAATCTTATTGAATCTAGTTTCTTTTAGAACAAACATAATTGAATTCTGAGTTGTAGATTATTTTATAGAAATATTTCTTTGAAGGTAGTGCAATCTGCCAGAAAATGAAAATTGATACATTTTGTATCTAAGGTTAATTAGTAAGCTTGAAAAGGGTTAATGGAAGTTCTAAAAGGTTATTAAAGAACAAAATGAGTTTGTGAACAGTATAAGGAAGGAAAGAAATTTATGGAAAATTTTTAGGATTGAATGATTAAATAGCTTAAGTGAAATATTGTTAGAAGTGAATCTAACAAATGTTTATTTATATTCATGTGATAAATGAAGTTGGATCCGAATCAAGAGAAGGTTCGAGGTACTATAAAGGAAAGGATCAATAGAACATAGTAAGGCATATTAATAAATGGCCAAGGTGAGTGCATTTCTAAATGTTTGCAATACGTTGAAAATGGCATTGCATTTCTCTATAATACATGATACATTGCTCGACATGGCAAGCTTGATGGAATACCAGGTACGAATTATTGTTTGCATAAATGATGATGCAATATGCATACATGAAATATGTATAATGACAAGACTAAAATGAAACAATATACACCTGGGGATCTACGCCCATAGTGCAAATGCATTAACAAGGTGTTTGTATAAGGAGCAAAGAGCGTCCTCTCGAGTACGTACTCTACATGGCACTACGGTGCAGATAGGCTACGGGGTTTCCATGGGCCTCTAACCAGACATGATGATAATAATAACAAGATGTTACATGATACATATGTTGCATGTTACATGATACAGATATTACATGTTACATGATATAGATGTTACATGATTACCTGATACATGAAAAAGAAGTTACATGTTACATGATAGAGAAGTACATGACATACATGACAGAATACATGTTATGCAAATGATGGCATGAAGAAAGCATTATTATGTTCAAGTACATGATATGCAAATGATGGCATAATGAAAGCATGATTATGTCAAGGTATATGTTATGTGAACGATTACATGCCGAAAGCAAGAATATGTTAAAAGATATGTTATGCAAATGCTTACATGATAATAATAGAATGTTGAAAGCATGGGTATGATAAAGATTACGTTATGTAAATGACTAATTGATGATCATGAAATATTGATTGCATGTTTTTATGACAAAACTGATAAATGACATGAATTATGATTGAAAACATGTTTATGTTAAAGAATATGTTGTGCATATGATTACTTGATGAATATAGAATGTTGAAAATATGATTATGTTAAAGAATATGACATGCACATGAATACTTGATTATTATAGAATAATGATAGTATGATTTTATGCTAGGTAGATTAATGATATAAATCATATTTGGACACGCTTGCCATTTTACAAAACATGTACAGCACTTTTCATATGATATACTGTAGTGCATTATTTCATGTTTATATTAATGAGATTAATTGCCTCACTAAGTTCGTACTTAGCGTGTGTTTTATTTCACACGCAGGTTCTCCGAAAATAGACTAGCAAGGAGGAGCTGTTAATTGGAAAGATCAAGTTACTATCTGTAAGGACAGTACGTACATCTTTAACGTAATTTGATAGACTAGTGTGCATGCAATATTTTAAGTGGGTAAACTGTTTTGTATGTTTAAGTTTATAACGTATTTATACATTGTCATGGAAGTATGGACTTAGTGAAATAGTTTGCTATTAATAATTATGAATTTTGACGTAGTTAAATGTTGTTTAACCTTGATCGATTTAAAAATTTAAAAATCAAGAATGGGTCTAGGCAGTGTACATAGTTTTCACCCTGAATTATATTTTTATTTCAATAACTCAATTATGAATTTTACAATCAATTTAGGGTCAAAACTAGCTGCAATTGACTGACATAGTTTTAATTCAAAATCTAGAAAGGGTTAAACTACAAGATGAATTTTGGTATAAAAAATTTACAAGTCAAGATTTCTTTCAATGACTCCGAACATCTTTAATGTATATTCGACTTACGAGTATACGTTAAAGGTGTTACATTTATTGGTATCAGAGCTACATGTTTAGCTGATTCTGGTGGGTAAGCCGAGTTAAATATGATTTGATGTTAAGTACATGCCCCTAGGATGTCATGTTACTGATGTACTATCTGTGTAACTTGATTATGCTCCTCATTTACATGAATAAGTTTTAATGAAAATAGATGATGTTAAGTACTAATGGATTGCGTTAAATATTTAATTATGGGGATCAAGAGAAGGTTTAAGGTGGAAGTAAAGAGATATAGAATATTCTACCTCTTGCTCCTACCCCAGCTGAGCCACCTACGCAATAGGGAGCTCAAGCATAAGAATATGGAACCTAAGTACGAGCCCTAAAAAGCTACGATTAAATTTTGTTTCAAACCCTAATGCCTGTATCAACCTGGCACCTACACCAGTAAAGGTATCGACTGTTAAGGAGCTTAAGAAGTTAGGAGCTCCTGAATTTCATAGAGAAGGTGGTCTGATGGCTACCAATTTATGGCTCCATGATGCTAAAGTCACGCTAGAGGAATTAAATTGTACATATGCTAAAAAGTTAGAAAAGCTGCATCTTTATTAAGGGAACATGTTTGTATTTGATGGTCTGAATCCACAGAATTATACCTGTTGAGAAAATGAATTGGACATTCTAAAAAGTGTTTAGAGTCAAGTATGTTGGCGACCGATTTAAGAAAGAGATGTTACATTAGTTTCAAAGTTTGAAACAAAGAACTCGTACTGTCTACGAGTATGAGTTAGATTTTAATGGATTAATCGGTATACAACTGATTTGATACCTACTGAGAAGTCCCTATGAGAATGGTTTATCGAGGGGCTTAACCCGAGGCTTAAAGAGTAATTCTCAGGTATGAGTTTGTCAATTTACTAGGATGCTATAATGAGAGCAAATGTTATGGAGAAAGCCTGTAGTTACTTTAATTGATCCGGGTTCGAATCACTCGTATATTGGTACTAAGATAGTAGTTACTTTAATTGGTACTAAGATAGTAGTACAAAGAAAGATTCTAAAGAAAAACTATTTTTAGTAATGTGATTCCTAGTAACCCATTTGGATATAGTGCATGGGTGACTAGAATATGTAAGAAATGTTTGTTAGTGATTTAAGGAATTGAGTTCCTGGCAAGCTTATTGGAGCTTTTATTTCGCAAACTTGAGATTATTTTTGGAATGAAATGGTTGTATGCATATGATGCAGAGGTGAAATATAAAAAGAAAAGGTTGGTATTTCAAGGACCCGATGGTTCTGAAGTAAACATTATAGAAGAAAGAACTAAATGTTTAGAGTCAGTGATTTCTTTAATAACAACTTAAAGATTGTAATGCAATGGATGTGAGGCATGTTTAATTCATATGGTGGGTATACAAGTATCACCCAATAAAATTGAAGGCATCCCGACTATAAAGGTAAATTGTACAAGAAAGATTATTTCTTTAAGGAGACATCAGTGTTACTAGATATCAACTATAAGGTTTAAAAGACCAGGAAGACAAGAAATCTGGAATAAAAGTACGATGAAAGTGATATTTGAGTACATACTAAACAAGATTGGAAGTCTAATACTGATAAAGAGTATTGAACTCCTAACCAAAGAGTATTTAGAGAAGTCAACTAAAAGGTTAATTCTACCTGAATAGTTTACAACAGAGCCTTATAAAGGTAGGGCCGAAATGTAATGGATAAGCTAAGATATCTTTTCAAAGGTAAAGACAATCAGTAATATAAGATGATGAGTATGACAAGCATTAAAATAATATGGATTGCTAGAAAAAGGGTTTTCTAATGATCTAAGTGATCAAATACTAGAAGGTAATATGAAGGTATCATCTCGGGAATCTGAAGTGTAATTTAGATAAGCTGGTTATCTGTGCACAAGATAGAAGTGATTATAAAAAGAAACGTTTAAATTTTTAAAAGGAATTAGTTCCTTAATGAAGTCAAAGGAAGTGTGTTTAGTTGAGGATTGTTTAGACTAATTGAAATTTCCCTAGAAATATTTCTAGATAAGAACAAGAGGCTCAAATTACAAGGGTTATAAAGATACCCGTAGCAGCAAAAATGAAATGAAGTACGAACTTGTTCCGATTTCTATCTTGATTGAGCTACTGGTGCAGTAGGGAGCTCAAGTACAAGAACAAGAAGTACCTAAGAGGTTGTAACCTTCGGCATCTGTATATAATGAAGCATTGGTTGTTTAAATGTTTAAATTGTTGGGAGCCTTAAATGTCAGAGTAAAAGTGAAGTTATGATTGTTTATTTGCAGAGGAATGATGATTTGTATAGGTTAAAAAGGGAAAAACTTGGTTCCAGAACTGTTATACTTCAAAGAATCGTGAAATATTGGACCAAGAGTATATTAATGGGTCTTATCTTTAGAAGTGAGCAAAAGTCTATAGTTTATGTACTTATGTTTTGGGGGCATTGACTGAATTTTTTACATGTCATCACTCCTGAATAAATTGAGATGCAATTAGATTTGATACAGGAAGAGGGGTTAGTAGAAATATTGGTTTATGGAATTAAAGAATTAAGGAATAAGAAATTTCATTGATTGAAGTTTTTAGAAGAAAATAGGGAAGTAATATCCGTAAACGTTTGGAACAGGTACACATTGAAAATTCAAGGACGAATTTTCTTAAGGGGGAGGAATTGTACTATCCCAAATTTTGGCCAGTGACCAAAATGTAAATTTTGAAAGTTTAGGGGGTTAAAGTATAAACTTTGGAAAAGTTTGGGGACTAAAGTGTAAATTTCCCCAACAAGTGATTTTATTCAGTATAAGGGTGAATCTGATTGAAATAAGAACCTTGATATCAGCTTTGAGAATTAAGATACAGTAGAAGGTATCGAATTTGGATCGAATAAAATTGTTAAGCATGCTTAGGCCAGAGAAATATTAGGATGGGTGACCTTCGGGAAGGTCCCATAAAAGTGTTTTGACTGAAAATTTGGACTCAGTAAGAGTAAAGAATATTCATATGGATTTACGATGAAGGATTTCTAAGAGAAATTATACTCTTTGAAGATTTTCGATAATTATTGGGATAATAGACTAAGTTAAAAAAATTCAGTCTAAGACTTTAGGAAAAGAAATTTTTAAGATGATAGTGTTCATTTTACAAATATAAAAATATGGAATTTTTGGAATAAATCCGATAGCTCGATAAAGGTGAAATTGCAGTAAAAGTATTTTATGAATATCGGGAAATCAGATCGAACTGAAATTTTCGAGGTTGTTCCATATGCCATGGAAAAGTTATAAAATAATATTTAAGGAATAGTGACCGGTTGGGAATGAACTATTTTAGTTGGATTGTAATGGAATGGCATTTTTAAGTAATCTAGTAAATAAAAATTAGTTAGAGGGCAAATTGGTCATTTAGCCCCAATGGCATTTTTGAAATATTTTAAAAGTTACAAGGGCATTTTTGGAAGAAGCAAATGGAAGAGTAAATCTTGGCCCTTGATTAATGATAAGATCAATCTCAACTGATGGATTAAAAGGGTATTTTAGTAATTTTACTATTTAAAAGAATTTAAAATTAATTTAAAGATACATGTGGAATATATGGATTATTTTTATGTAAAATGGTCAAAGATGAAGTCTTCTTCATCTACTACATTTCAAAACTTAAGGGGAGAAAGGGAAAAAATTTTCCAAGTTCAATTCAAGTCCCGAAACTCGATTTTCAGGTAATATTTTCAACTGCAAAGTTGTTCTACTCTTCAAGCTCTATCTTTTGGTGTAAATAATTCATGGAAAACATTCTTGATTGTTGAGAATTTTTCATGAGAAGAAATTAGGGTTTATGGAAAAAGTTTGGGGTTTGGAATTTTATGATTTCATGGTGAAATTCAAGTTGAAATCAAGCTAGTATAATGTTAAAATCATGTTATTGAGTTGAGATTTAAACCCTACATATTTTAGTTTGTATGAAGATGATTAGGGATTATGAATTCAAGTTTAATTTAGGGTTTGTGATGTTGAATTAATGATTTAGTAAGCTTGAATTTGTTATTTGGAAGCAAAACCCTAAATTAAAGGTATAGGGACCATTTTGGAAATTCTGAAAGTTAAAGGAAAAATCTGATTTTTTTACGATGTTGAAGTGTATTTATGTTATTATTGATGTTGGAGATGTGAAATTGAAGTTAGAATACAAAACTGTTGTTAAATCGAGTTAATGACCATTTTGACAAATTGTCAAAATTAAGTGACCATTTCGGCAAGGAAGTTTTTGATAAGTATTAAATCTGAATTTTAGTTGAAATAATAGAATTCAAGTAGTAATGTTGATTTGAGGACTAAACTGCAAAGTTAAGAAGTTTGAATCCTTATCTTTGCATTTTAGTGACTAATTCGGAAAGAAGGAAAAATTAAGGGGGATCAATGTTGAATAATTATTTGATGAAAAAGGGTGATAAGTTGATGGTTTGAATCAAGTATTGTGACTAAATTGAAAAGTAGAGAAGTAAGGAGAAGTTAGTATAAAGTTTGAAGTTATTTATGGAAGCAGTGTAGAAAATTGGATTTGGCAGTAAGTTTGAAAATTCACCATAAATTCTAAAAAAATAATTAGAAGGTGAATTTTATACCTATGTAAATATTTGTTCGTCTAGTTTCATGTCCAACAAACAGAAACTGTTTTCGAGCTTCGAATAAAAAGATATGAATTTTTAAGTGGTGAAAGGTCAAAAAACAGTATGGCAGTCTATTCCGAAATCAGCACTGGAAATTGACTTTGAAAATTCGCCATAAATCATACAAGTTGAATTTGGGCTATTAATTTATATGGTTGAAAATCTTATTGAATCTAGTTTCTTTCAGGACAATCGGAATCAAATTCTGAGTTGTAGATTATTTTATAGAAATATTTCTTTGAAGGTAGTGCAATCTGCCAGAAAATGAAAATTGATAAATTTTGTATATAAGGTTAATTAGTAAGCTTGAAAAGGGTTAATGGAAGTTCTAAACGGTTATTAAAGACCAAAATGAGTTTGTGAATAGTATAAGGAAGGAAAGAAATTTATGGAAAATTTTTATGATTGAATGATTAAGTAGCTTAAGTGAAATATTGTTAGAAGTGAATCTAACAAATGTTTATTTATATTCATGTGATAAATGAAGTTGGATTCGAATCAAGAGAAGGTTCGAGGTACTATAAAGGAAAGGATCAATAGAGCTTAGTAAGGCATATTAATAAATGGCCAAGGTGAGTTCATTTCTAAATGTTTGCATTACGTTGAAAATGGCATTGCATTTCTCTATAATACATGATACATTGCTCGACATGGCAAGCATGATGGAATACCAGGTACGAACTATTGTTTGCATAAATGATGATGCATTATGCATACATGAAATATGGATAATGACAAGACTAAAATGAAACAAGATACACCTGGGGATCTACTCCCATAGTGCAAATGCACTAACAAGGTGTTTATATAAGGAGCAAAGAGCGTCCTTATATGAGGAGCAAAAAGCGTCCTCTCGAGTGCGTCCTCTACATGGCACTAAGGTGCAGATAGGCTAAGGGGTTTCCATGGGCCTCTATCCAAACGCGATGATAATAATAACAAGATGTTACATGATACAGATGTTACATGTTACATGATCCAGATGTTACATGATTACATGATCCAGATGTTACATGATTTCATGATACATGAAAAAGAAGTTACATGTTACATGACAGAGAAGTACATGACATACATGACATAATACATGTTATGCAAATGATGGCATAAAGAAAGCATTATTATGTTCAAGTACATGATATGCAAATGATGGCATAATAAAAGCATGATTATGTCAAGGTATATGTTATGTGAACGATTACATGCCGAAAACAAGAATATGTTAAAAGATATGTTATACGGATAACCTAGGTGTTTTAAATTGTGCAAATAGGTTCGTTTTGCTTAATTTTTTATTTTATATCTTTATCCAGCACTAATTATTTTCCTTTGTGTTTCATTTTGCGCCTATTTTTCTTGCATCAACATTGCATGACATAAAAGTGTTTGTTCAAGTGGTTCGCCCAATTAGAGATCTTTTATCACGGATAAGAGTTTTCTCAAAAAAGAAGAGACTCACTCAGGCATTCGACATTTCTTTGAAGCTAGCCAGAATCAGATCCGAAGCTACAGTTCAAGATCATTTAGGTACCTTCGTGATCCTAGCCAACTCATTCAAGATCAAGATTAGTACAACATATTCTCGACGATCCAGGCGCAAAAGATAGCCCGGTGTAGGAAGACTCTAGACAGGAAAGCCGATTCACTCTATCCTTTTATTACCTTAGAATGGGAAAAGGCATCAAACTCCCCTAAAATACTCCGAGCCCTCGAAGAATTAGAAGATAGGGTCGAGGCTTGTTGGTCCTACCTCCTTTGTAGTGAGAATCTTCTCCAATCTAATGAGAGTTACTCAAGGGTGACCACTAAAGGAATCAACACCTTTGTTTGCATACATCTTCACATTTTATTGTTCCATGCACTTCATCGCATTTTTTTGCATGAATTGATTAAACCATGGGATTAATAGTGGGAATCTCATGGCAGTAAGTTCAAGCCATCGCCATTCCACACTCGTATAACACATGCTCTAAAGCAAGAGTCATGGAAGATAAATTGGCTAGTGTTGAGAAGTCACAAAGGGACATCGAGGAACGCTTGAACAATATCGAGTCAAGGATTAAAAGATCTCAAGAGGAGATCATATCCCGCGTCACTGCTCTGCTAGAAAAGAGGGATGTTGGAAAAACCCATATTATTGATGAACGTTCCAATATGGAAGACCTAGGCGAAAACACATCTCACACGAAGGTTCAACCGGAAGGGTCAATTCTGAAGAGTGTCCACATAGCTGGGGCATCTACTAACAAGCCAGCCGATGTGGGGCATAGTTTCGAGAATGAAGCTGATACAAATATCCCAGACTTGAATTTGATGAATGAGATAGAGACAAGACTAAAGAGGGAGTTTGAAAAGAAGTTTGAGTAGAAATGCCTCTAAATGGAAGAGAAATTCAGTTCGATGCAAGTAACCGATGAATATGGAATTGACGTCTATGAATTGAGCTTGGTATCTGATTTGGTTATCACGCCTAAATTCAAAGTGCCAAATTTCGAGAAGTATGATGGGACCAGTTGTCCTTCAGCCCACTTGACTATGTATTGCCGTAAGATGGTGGTACACTTGAAGAATGAAAAGCTTCTTATATATTGCTTCCAGGATGGCTTGACCGGGGCAGCTTCCTGTTGGTACGCACAGTTGAGCCGAACAAACGTGAAAACATGGAAGGATCTTGTAGCAACCCTTTTGAAAAATTCATTGAGAATTAAAGCTTAAAAGTTTTAAAAGTGTCGCCAATTTTTTTGAAGATTCTTTGAAAATGTGGGGTTTTGGAAAATCTCAGAGTTTTTTAAGATAAAATGAGGGTTGGAGTCACCACCGGCCACTAAGGTAGGTCGGACACCGCAAAACTAGAGGTTCACTTGAAAATGGGTTCGTGAGTTGGTTACATGTGGGGAAGGATTAACACCCCCATCACGCCTGAAAATTGGTACCAAAATATATGTCGCTCTTAATTGATGGAAATCATTGAAATTTAAATCAAATTTAATTAAATGGTCTTAATTGGACATGTGATTTAATTAGAGAGGCTTTTGTCAAATTAGTGGGCTTGAATTAATTAAACGTTTAATTAATAAGGGCGACTACACATCAGACCGTAGATTAAACCGACATCAAATAAGACCAACTGTCGTGTTAATTTATGGTTCGAATCGAGTACATCACCTTTATGCATGATGCAAATAGTTAAAAATGATGTCATGAGTTGTCAAAATTTTATCTATTTTAATATTTACCTTCAGACGACAAGAATGAATTCAAATATTTGGCCTATTCCATTGAGCCAAAATTAAGACCAAAATAATTGAGTTAATAAACATCTCATTTTTATAAGTTAAATTAGTTAATCAGAAATTTGGAATTAAATAATTAGGGGTGAAATGAATGTCGAAATAATGAATGTCACAAAAATAGGCAAATGAATAAATAAAGAACAATAAGGATAAATGCGAGAAATTAAAGAGCGAACAAAATAAATGTGGGAATTAAAGAGAATCCATAAAAGAGACCGGATCGAAAAAAGCAATTCGAAAAAAGGACCGGATCGAACATGAAAAGAAATACAAAATTAAAATGCGAGAAATTAAACTGCGGGAAAATAAATTGCGGTAAAATAAAAGTTAGAAGTTAGACGTTAGATGTTAGTTGGTGTTTGCGTGTAAATATGTACTATAATTGATACGCAATCGGTGCAAGTATACACATTGAACAAGTAATAATAGTGATGAGTAAAATCGTCTCCACAGGGATTTGAGGTATTTCAAGTGAGGTTTAAGCACTCAAAATAGGAACTGAATATTAAATGAAAGAGTTTATATGAGCAGTTGAAAGAAATGATGTAGTAAAAACTGGAGCGATATGATATGACTTCAAAGATCCCCACACTTGTGGAAACTCTCAAATAAGATGATAGGCCAGGATTATCAAGGAATCCTATACCTAGTTCTCATGAATTCTTAACATTTTCTAGCTTATATGATGCTTGATAGAGCTTACGCATGAGTTTCTAAACTATCTCTAGCAAGAAACTAACAACAAGAATGCTATAGCAATACCTCTCAACGTGAACCTTAGCAAGCTATTATCCTTGAAGTACTACTCTTTTTAGTCGTTAAAACTCTATCCTTATCTCTAAGGTGAGTTAGGGTTCTGCCTCTCAGCATCAAACCCCATTGTCCACTTAGATCTAAGCTTAACTCTCTCGACCATTAAGCATCAAACAAGGGTAACGACTAACTCTAAAGCTCTTACAAACCCAAGGTAATAAAACAGTGAACAATGCACATATGAAACTGGAAAAAGCTAAAGCATTCATTCAACAAAGAACATAATCATCCTCAACAAACCCAAGCCACTTAAAGTTAGTTCATGGCTGGGCAAATATCATCCAAAATCATTCGTTTAATACAACCCATTTTAGAATAAAAATGTAAGAGCAAAGAGCAACTAAGAGTAAAGGAAACTCCCAAGACGCCTTGGATTGCCGTGAACCACCCTAAGCTTGATACTTCTCTCAAAGGCCAACAAGATCGTCCCTTGGAGCTTCAACAATGGAGGACACAAAGATGAAGGAGAATGAGGGCAGCCACCTTTTGCCTGTCTCTTTCTTAGCTCATAAAGAACTTTTTTAGCTCCCCTTTAAATGTGGGTGTCCTATCCTTTATATAGTGGGGGCTCCTAGGGTTTTGTGCCCTTAATTCTTTGTGTACCCTAGGGAATATTCCCTTCACATGTGTGGCAAAGCTGGCTGGTAGAATCACGTGTGAGGGCTGCAAAATATCTTCTCTTTGTCTTTTTGATGCCTAGAATTGCCTTCCAAAATGCCGCAGCATATTTCCTTTCCTAGCAACGCTCCTTAATGCACCTGCACATCACCACACCAAAACAACCCTTTCTCTCAAGCAACACCAATTTCACAAATATGTAAAAACAACCAAGCAAACAACACCAAATGCAATTATATGAGCTAAATGAATCTATATGCAATGAAATGAGCTTAAAACCAAACAATAACCTGAGTAAAAAGGCATGAAATGTATACTTTTTACAAGGTTAACACACCCCAAACTTAAGCTATTGCTTGTTCTCAAGCAATGAGTATATATGAACAAGGAAAGTGCTATGGCAAAAATTAGCTCAAGATAGTGCTATGGCAGAATTTCAGTCCTTAGAAAATATGGGCTTTAACTTGGTAGACAGTTTTGAGATTTTAAGAACTTTTCCTTAGGACAAGATCCTTTTCATGTGTGTGGTAATTCCATCCAATCTATGCTTAACAGAGTTAGAAAATTTCTAGGCAAGCTCTCTATTATACCCTAGTATTTGTTAATCAATTAAGCACATGTTTACTCCCATATTCTAACCCTTTTTTGTAAACTGGTACGAAGGGTGTCAGCTCATCACAACAACCGTCCTTAACTCTAGATGAATATGGAGCAAACATTTCATCCCCGAGCTAGTAAGTAGAGTAATCCCGTGACTACTTTCATTCACTCATTTGCTGTTGCTACCATTTATTTAAACGCAATATCCAGGCAAACAACACAAAGATGGGTGTCCCTCTACAGTTATGCCGAAGCATTTATTCATAAACACAAGGGAGTTTTAATAAGCCTTTAATGCTTTCATTTATAATTCAAGTTCATCAAGATCATTCATACTAAGGCATGCAAGAGTTATTTCATAAAAAATTTCTAACAACCTTAAGCATAGAGAGCATGCAATTGTGTAATAGATAAATCACAAAGCATCAAGCCCTAAAGTAGGTTCTATCAATCTCAACAATCATGTACATTCAAATGATTCATAGCCACAAAAATTAAATACTCGTCATTGGACATCCTTAATTTATTCATAAAAACTATCTTTAAGCTAAACAAAATGTTATAGCAAAAACCTGTTCCTAACTACAAATGCAAATGCTTTTGTGTAACTGGCTCTGATTGGGCAGGGGTCGAACGTATAGCATAGGTTCTCTTGGGCACATGAGGTGCACGTTGAGTAGTGGTTGTCTTTGGTGCAGGAGGTTCTTTGGGGTAGTTAACAGGGCCTCTAGGAAGAGAGGGAATTCTCTGGTCAGGTGCGGCAGCAGCATCTCCTTAAAATATGAGTTCATCACATCATCCCTCTCTTTGACATACTTGAAAAAAGTATGCAATTTGCTGCGCGTCTCCTCCATCTCTTCCTTCATGCGCCTAGTGGAAGCTACCAAGGAAGCAATCCTTGTAGCGGCAACAGTTTTCGCCCCACCTTCAACAGTCTCTACCGGGGTATCTTCATCAAATCCTTTAAGGCCTAGGATTTGGTCTATGGTTAATCCTTGTTTTCCCTTGTGTATCTCATCCTCATCATCTTCATAAACCTCTTTCTTTTGGCAAAGGGCCATAATTAGGTTGGGGAAGATCAGAGGGATAGACTTTCTCTTCAAGCACACATACACCTCATCGACGATTATCTTTCCCACATCTATCGACCGTGCATTGAGAATAGAGTGTAGGAGGAGCAGCCTATTTAGGGTGACGGTTGTGTGGTGAGAGGTTGGCATCAAGCGAGTCTTGATGTAGTGGTTCCATAATTTGGCATTGGGCTTCAAACGCCCCCTCTTCATAGTCTTGTTGGATGGATCCAGCTCTGTTCCCCTAAAGCACAAATCTTCCAGAACTTCCTTGATAGTTTGGGCGTCGATAGCTTCCACAAAAGAGGTGTGCTGGTCAACAACATTCTTGAGCCCATAAAATTTGTGTATTGCCGCAGCGGTGAACTTGATTTGTTCCTCTCGAACGTACACACCGGACTGTGTAGGGCATGTTAGGTGGGCATAAAACTCCCTCACCAGTGGGACATAGATGTTGCCTGGATGCTTGACGAACACTTCCCAACCGTGCTTCGTGATAACCTCCATGATCTCGGTGCTGAATCCCTCCTCACCTTTAGAAGGAAAAGTGAGTCCTTGCTCGGGGAAAACTTTTCTTTCTTTGATTTGTTGGAAGCGAAGCTTAGCCGCTTCATCAAGAAATTTATTGATTTCGATGGTCGGCTGGGCTTGTGCACTGATTGAAGCACTGATGACATTCTTGCAATGAACCATGGTTGAAGGAACGGGCAAAGATTGTAACCCCTTGACCCGTCCTAGACGCCCAACCGAACCAAGAAGGCTACATTAGGTTTGTCATAGCAAACTGAAGAGATACAACCAAACCCGATATTTTTTCTTTTTATCTTATCTAAATGCCAATTATTATTTCTAAATGTTCATACAAACATTAGGTGCAACCCCAACTCAACCGGGCATCAATTTGACACCCAATTGATCACTTTTGCAATTTAGGGACCAAATTGCAAATATAGAAAATTTCAGGATTAAAGCTCATTTTTGAGTTACCAACCTTCAATTAGTCAGGTTCCAATCTATCATTTCAAAATTCATCTCAAACTGATCATTCTACCATATGTAATTTCATTGACAATATTTAGGGACTAAAATGCAAAGAAAGAAAAAATGCCCAAAAGTGGCATTCACACGAGAAACGGTCATTCATATCAAAATGAGTAAGCTCGTACCGATACGGTTTGAAACATACCGTTTTGATACACCACCAAGTCGTATCGATACGCCTAACTAAAATACCGAACTTTTGAAATATTTAAAACCACACCGATACGGTTTCTCAGGTGTTTCAATACGCGGGTTCAAGTTGCAAAAGTGAATTCCAGAGGCTAAAACTAGTATCAAAACGCCTATCCCCGTACCGGTATGCCAGGCCAAATTTGCCTAGGCGTATCGAAACGCACAAGACCCGTACCGATCCCACAAGCCTGAAATTGCCTAGCCGTATCGGTACGCCTGGGCTTGTAATGTCACATTTGGCTGATTTTTCATCCAAAAAGCATACTCAAACCACTCCAATATGCTTTAGTCACAATACTAACATGTCAAAATATCTCATGCCATCTAGCATCACATATCTAACTACACAACAAGGATTCATGCATCAAAGAGGAAATCTATAGGCATGCTTCCTAATATGCATCCAACCAACATATAAAATGGTAAACCAGCACCAAAAACAATCCTTAATGGCCATTTACAACCCAATAGCTACTAAAGAAACATGCTCAAACATGGAGTTTCACAAATCATCTCCCAAAACACAACAAGTACCCCATTGCCCTTATTCATTATAGTCTAGTCTCTAACATACTTTGGAAACAAGTCTTGCCAAGATCCCCTTGCTTCTTGCTGCCTTCCAAGATCTCAATTATCTGCATTGATGGACAACGAGAGCGTAAGTACACAAGGCTTAGTGAGGAAAGCTCTAAAACAACACCACCAATGCATTTAAAATCATTTACTTAACATCACCCTTTAAAACATCATCATGCCCCTTTTAAAACATGCACTTTATATCATTTAAACCAGCATATTAAACCATATGCTACATGTATCATTATTCAACAGCAAATCACATTGCTAACCCTCCACTTAAGCCTTCCCATGCATTACTACCAAATGCAAAGCTTGCGGAGAAACATGTATAAACCACATTATACAACATAAACATTTCAATGATACAATAACAATTATATTGGCTTTCAAGTGATCACTAACAAGTCCATTAACAAAAGAGTTCATCAGATACACAGATTCAACAAGTGTTAACCCAACACTTCAAGCCATCTCAATAGGAATAGCGATACAATCACAATCACGGTACAATAACAACCGGGTACACTTTCAACCCACGGGGACACCCACCCCAAACATCAGTTAGACGCTTAATCCACTAACGGGAGTCTTCGGTACTATTTAACCCCTCTACCGTTAGGGTACTTGGATGGAGTATTCGGTACGCATTATAAACCCTCAACATCTAAGGCAACTTATTTACAGTACACTCAATCCTATGGCCGGCCAACTATATCCGATAACAATTTTAAAACCACATCACTTGCCAATATAATTAACCAAATAACATTTACCTCACTGTTTTTAACAAGCATTAAACCATGCCATTTCCAAAGCAAATACCATGCTTTAAAACACAAGTACAAACCATACTTACAAGGATCACTTACCATGTGCATCCTTCAGCAAAACATGCTCAAAACAGTATAACCAATACTTTAAAACATGCTTAATAGTAGGTACAATGTAAATCAAATCAAGTGCATAAAACCATTTCAAACTAGCACGACCGAGAGAGAAAATCACTTTATACTTACTTTCGAGTCTAGGTAAGCGTTTCAAGCTCTACCTTAACTCGCAAAACTCTACTCCCAAAACATCAAACGCTTTAAACCACATTTTCACTAACTGATAAGCGAAAGCTCGATTCACCAATGCGAAATCAAGTATCTAAAGCCTCCAATGTTTCTCCAATCACTTCTGAATAAACCTTCCCTATTTTTACCAAAAAACAATAGAGGATTAATGCAACATAATGCATTCTAAACACAACAACCACAATCCTTCTCGGATTCCCATAACACATTCACAATTAACCCTCCACAACAACCGAAAATATCACCAAAACACTTCGATTCACAACCCAGCCAACATCTATCATTCTAACATCACTTTTTACACCAAAAACATCTAAAAATAGATCCAAAACAACCTACCACCTCCAGCAACCTCACAACCACAAGAAACACCACAAAACCTTAAAACTAACAACCTAAACAAATAAAGATTCTTAAGTTTCGGGATTCCATTGATAAAAATCACTTATCAACATTATTAAACATCCAAAATATGAATCAAAGCAACCTTACTTACTGGAAATCAGATTCAATTCGCGAATCAATTCATTTTCCCCAAAGAACTCAATTAAACATTAGAGAAACATCAAAATCAGATTAGAAACACAAAAACAAGGATCAAATGCTTGGGAATTTGAATAAAGAACCATACAATAGAGGAGATCTTGGACCTTACCCGTATTGTGAAGTTTCTCCCTCAATTGATTTGTGAAAAGCTAAGAAAACACAAGATTTCAATGAGATGTTGCATAAACAATCTTTATAAATCAATTTGAAACAATAAAATCAAGTTAGAAATCACCTCACCTCTGGAAATTTGATGAAAACTGAATGTTTGGATAAGGAGAGAATGGGGAGAAAAAGTTGAGAGAAAATGACGTGATTTTTGTGTTGGAAAAGATAACTAACTTTTTAACAAAATCCTCTTTAATTACTAATTAAACCACATGTTAAAATAAGTCAAATCAAGGGAGAAATCATCAGAAATCAATTGGTAAAATAGCTACTTAAAGATTCTAAGAATTTGACCCTTTTCATTTTAGTCACTTAAAAACAGTTTTTCAAAACTTTCATTTTGGTCACCAACCAAAATGTCCATCTTCCAAAACTCATTTTTCAAAATTGATTCCACCATTATTAAATAAATAATTAATAATGATTTTAAGCATTTTCCCATAATTTTTCCAACACCAAAAATATACGATCTCGAAACCGACTCGAATCTCTACTCCAATCCACCAAACCGTCTAATAACCCTCTAAACCACTAAGCCCTAAAACTGGGGTGTTACAAAGATTGTTGGGATGATTAGGGTTTTTGGATGCAGTCTGGGTTGTAGAAGATGAAAAAGAAGACGGCTTGAAGGAAACAAAGTAAGAGAATTATGAAAGATGGAAGGGTGTTTTAATGAAAAAGAAAACTAACACAATTAAGGGTAGAGAGAGTGGAGGCTACGGTTATAGGAATGGGAAAGAGAGAGGATGTGATGGGGAGTTAATACAAAGTGAAAAGTTGGAGAGATAATCTTAGAAGTGAAATGATGGTGTGGGGTTTTTAAAATTAAATAGGTATAAAATCCCCCATTTTCCCTTTTTATGCCGCCCAAACACCTTGGAAAAGTTTGGCCCTTTTCAACTTCCTTCAATAAGGGAATGACAAAACCCTAACCCTAATTGGAGAGATGTTGCTTCCTTAAACCAAGCCCTCGCATGACACCTGCAGCTATAGGAGGCAATCTGACATAGGGGTAATAAAGACAAAATAGAAGCATATCATAAAATAAAGAACCAAAGGATAAAGAAATAAAAGATAAACCTAATTATTTATAAACAAAGTGCTATAGTAAAATAGAAAGCTTGTGGGTTTCAAACTCTTAGGGATTATGAAGGATCAAGGAGGACTTGTCTCACAGGATCGGAGCTCCATTGTAAACCTTCAGTCTTTGGCCATTGATCTTGAAAATAGTGTCATCGTCAAGGTTCTTGATGTCCACCGCACCATGAGGATAAACCTTGTGCACTAGAAAAGGGCTTGACCATCGTAACTTCATCTTGCTAGGAAAAAGCTTGATCCTAAAGTTGTAGAGGAGAACTTGTTGACCTTATAAAAAATGTCGTGGCAAAAGATCTTGTCGTGCCACTTTTTTGTTTTCTCCTTGTACAAACGTGCATTCTCATAGGCATGGCTCTAAATTCTTCCATCTCATTCAGCTCCAACAACCTTTTTTCACCATCCAGTTGTACATCCAAATTGAGCTTTTTAATGGCCCAATAAGCCTTGTGTTCTTGCTCGACTGGAAGGTGGCATGCTTTTCCATAGACAAGCTTGAATGGGGACATTCCCAAGGGTGTTTTGAAAGCTGTATGATAAGTCCATAGGGCTTCATCAAGCTTTGGGGACTAGCATTTCCTTTTGGGGTTAACCACCTTCTCTAATATTTGCTTTATCTCGCGATTGGAGATTTCAGCTTGGCCATTAGTTTGGGGGTGATATGTTGTAGCAATTTTGTGCCGCACCCCATATCTTTGTAATGCTTTGGCAATGAGCTTATTGTCGAAATGAGTTCCTTTATCACTTATGATGGCTCTTGGGGCTCCAAATCTTGTGAAAATGTTCTTGTGAAGGAACTTCAAAACGGTCTTGGAGTCATTCTTTGGTGTAGCTACTGCCTCGACCTATTTTGACACATAATCCACAGCTAACAAGATGTAGAGATCTCCAAATGATGAAGGGAAGGGTCCCATGAAGTCGATTCCCCATACATCAAAGAGTTCCACCTCTAAGATGCTTTGCAATGGCATTTCATGTCTTCGAGATATATTTCCCGTCCTTTGGCATTTGTCACAAGCCTTGCAAAATTTATGTGCATCCTTGAAGAGTGTGGGCCAGTAAAACCCTGATCGTAGGACCTTTGCAACAGTCCTAGTTCCTTCGAAATAGCCTCAACATGAAGATGAATGGCAATGGAATAAGATCTCTTTTTACTCTTCTTCGGGGACATATCTTCGAATCATTTGGTCAGCATATTTCTTAAAGAGATAAGGCTCGTCCCAGTAATAGAATCGAACATCATGCCTGAATTTCTTTAATCCCTAGTTATTCAAATCAGGAGGCAAAATACCACTAACGAGAAAGTTAACAATATAAGCATACCATGGAATTGCCGCAACAAATAATATTTTCTCATTAGGAAATTCCTCCTTAATTTTTAGTTTATCATTATATTCACTCTTGTTCTCTAGCCTAGAAAGAAGATCAACAACTTGATGTTCAGTGCTCTTTCTTTCCCTAACCTTTAAATCAAATTCTTGCAAGAGAAGTATCCATCTAATAAGTCTAGTTTTAGCATCCTTCTTAGTCACTAAGTACTTAATAGCTTAATGATCAGTATGTACAATGACTTTAGTGCCTATCAAGTATGCTCTAAACTTATCAAATGCAAACACAACAACCAACAATTCCTTTTTAGTGGTTGTGTAATTGATTTGTGCATCATTTAAAGTATGGCTAGCATAATAGATGACATGAAAGGTCTTACCTCGGTGTTGTCCAAGTGTTGCTCCTACTGCATAGTCACTTGCATCACACATAAGCTCGAATGGTGAGGTCTAATCCGGGGGAACAACGATGGGTGCTGTGATAAGTTTCTCTTTCAGTTCCTTGAATGAGCTATAGCAATTGTCATTGAACACAAATGGTTGGTTTTGCTGTAGCAGAATGTATAAAGGCCTTGAGATCTTGGAGAAGTCCTTTATGAACCTCCTATAGAAACCTGCGTGGCCCAAAAAACTATGAATGCCCTTCACAGTGGTAGGAGGAGGTAACTTCTCGATCACTTCAACCTTTGCTTTGTCCACCTTTATTCTTTTTTACGAGATCTTATGGCCTAAAATAGTCCCCTCGGCCACCATAAAATGACACTTCTCCCAATTGAGCACTAAGTCTGCTTCTTCACATCGCTTAAGCACCTTTGCTAAATTACCCAAGCACGGCTCGAAGTCATCTCTGGAGACTGCGAAATCGTCCATGAAGATATCCAAAAAATCTTCAACCATGTCCGAGAAGATGGCTAATATGCATCTTTGAAAAGTACCTGGAGCATTGCAAAGTCCAAAGGGCATTCTCCAAAAGGCGTAAGTACCATAGGGCATGTGAAGGTTGTCTTCTCTTGATCTTCTGGCGCTATAGCAATCTGGTTGTACCCTAAGTATCCATCAAGGAAGCAATAAAATGATTTTCCCGCCAATCGGCCTAGCTTTTGATCGATGAATGAGAGGGAAAATGGTCTTTCTTAGTTGCATTGTTGAGCTTTCGATAGTCCATGCAAATCCTCCACCCCGTGACGGTCCTTGTTGGTAAGAGTTCATTAACCTCATTGCTTACCACAGCCATTCCTCCCTTCTTCGGTACACATTGTACTGGGTTGACCCCATGAACTGTTGGAAATTGGGTAAATAATACCAACATCGAGCCATTTAATTATTTCTTTCATCACCACCTTCTTCATGTCTGGATTAAGCCTTCTTTGGGGTTCAACAGAATTGTTGTGGCATTTATCAAGAAAAATGTTGTGCATACAAATAGTAGGGCTTATACCCTTCAAGTCAGCCATAGTCCAGCCTAAAGTTTTTTTATGTTGAGCTAACACATTTGTCAAGCTATGCTTTTGGTCAAGCTTAAGACTTGAGGAAATTATCACAGGCAAAGTTTCATTGAAACCCAAATAAGCATATTTAAGGTGTGATGGAAAAGGCTTTAATTCTAACATAGGTGCATGCTCAAGTGAGGGTTTCGGAGGAATAAATTTAGCAAAATCTAAAGATTCGAATCGCATACCTGGTCTAGCTATGAACAAGCTAGAATGTTGCACCTCTATTGGGAACTCCTTGAGCTCCTTTATTGTCATCTTCATTGAGCATCAAATAATCTTCAACCTCTGAAAAATTGTTACAGCAAAATTCTGCAGCTTCCTCTTTTTCTATAGAATCCATGTCCTGAAGACATTGACACTCTTCTGAATCATCCACATATTTGACGGTGTTAAAGACATTTATGGTCACCCTTTGATTAGCCACTCTCATGGTGAATTCACCCTTTTCATAGCCGATCAGAATTCGGCCAGTAGCTAGGAACGGTCGCCCCAAAATAATGGGTGCATTATCATCAGCTTCACAATTGAGAATAAGGAAGTCAACTGGGAAAACAAATTTGTCCACCTTCACCACAATATCTTCGATCCTCCCTTCTGGACGAACATGGGATTAGTCTGCCACTTGCAAAATAACAGTAGTAGGCCTTGCATTTCCCATAACCAGCTTCATAAAGACTGACTTGGGCATTAGATTCACACTAGATCCAAGATCGCATAGAGCTCTCCCCATATATCGAACATGGAATGATAAAACTCCCTGAATCCTTTCTTTTAGGTGGTAAATTGCTCAACACAAATAACACTCTTTTGTAGTAATGACTGTCTCATACTTCTCAACCTTCCTTTTCTTGGTGATAATATCCTTGAGAAATTTTGCATATGTGGGCATTTGATTAATGGCCTCCAAAAATGGGACATTAGTGTACAACTGATCAAGAATATCTACAAATTTCTTGAATTAAAGGTCTTCATTATGCTTCTTCAATCTTTGAGGGAAGGGTGGTGGTGGTTTGACTTCTTCCTCCACTGGTGGGGGTCTATCTTTTGCTGTAGCGATATTCTATCTTCCACCAGCAGGTTCACTTGTCGAGCCCTCATTCTTGTCCCCTTCAAGAGCTGAATCCTTTTGCAATTTAGGTTCTTCATGCACGGTTTTGGGGTTGTAATCATTCACTTTCTTGCCCCAAACTTATCTTCTTTGTTAAGTTGGGTGCTACTTCTTAAAGTGAGTGCACTACACTGCTCCTTACCATGAGGTTTAGTGATTTTAGTATCACTAGGTAAACTACCCTGAGGTCGAACATGTAAAGCTTGCGCGATTTGACCTGCTTAGGTTTCCAAAGCTTTCAAAGATGAACTATGACTTTGTAGCAGTGCACCTTGGCTCTTGATAGATGCAACATAGTCTTGAAATAAAGCTTTAGTAGTCGTCATAAAGACTTGGAAAGTATCTTCCAAAGAATTGTTGTTCGATGAAAATACTGAACCCTTGTTATTATGCCATGGCATATTTTGTTGAAAACCTGGGGGTTCAGTCATATTTTCTTGTCGATCTGAGCTGCCGAAATTGTTGTTCCCTGATTTCCCCAGGAAAGATTAGGATGCTGACACCATCTTGGATTATAGGTATTCGAATAGGGGTTGTGGTTGTTCCTATTATAGTTCACCACATAGTTGGTAGACTCGTGGTTTTTAGGGAACTCGCTCACATGATGATTCCCATCACAACGAACACAAGCATTAGCTACCTCTACTTCATTCAGTTTATTAGGACGTTAGAGGTTCTTCAACTTATTTGTAATGGCTGACAACTGAGCTGAAACAGATTCATTGGCATCAAGCTCACATATCCCATGAGTTTTTCTCCCCGTTCCAAGTCTTGAAGTAGGAAATTGGTAATCATTGTTTGATATTCTATTAAGGATATCAAATGCTTCTTTCGGTGACTTGTCCAGCAAAGTTCCATTTACTGAAGCATCTAGCATCATCCTCATAGGAGCATTGACACCATTGTAGAACATCACAACTTGCGTCCAATCATGAAAACTATGATTCGAACATTTGCGAAGCAGTCCCTTATATCGATCCTAGCACTCGTACATCGACTCGTCATCAGCTTAAAGAAAGGAAGCAATATCATTCCTTAGTTGGGTGTTCATGTTGGGTGGATTATACCGTAGCAAAAAGCTCTTACACAAATCTGTCCATGTCTCCATGGAACCAGCGGGCACTCCACTCAACCATGCTCGTGCTCTATCACGCAATGAATAAGGAAATAACTTGAGCTTCAACACATCTTCATGCACACCTTCTTGTCTAAAGAAATCACAAACTTCCAAGAATGCACGAATATGTTGTATTGCATCTTCATGAGGAAATCCGCCAAATTACCCAATGGAGTTCAACATTTTAAACATCACCGGGTTAAGTTCGAAGTGGACTGCCTGAATCTTGAAAGCTACAATACCAGGGTTGAGATCATCCAAAATAAGATTTAAATAGTCTCTGATAGCATGTGGGCAAGCTATGACTCCCTGATTTGCCTCAGCATTAGAATTCTCATTTGGTTGAACTCCTTGATTTTGAACTCTGAACATGGCTCTTTGAGCTCTTTGTAAATGTCTTCTTTGTCGAAAAAGACATTCGATTTCAGGAACAAAAGGTGATAATGGTTCTTCAGGTCTTCCTCGGTTCATGCAATAGTACAACACCTAAAATAAATTAAACACAAACAGCAAACAAGTCTATACAAACAAAAGAATTAAAATGGTGCAAAAACTAAACTCCAAATCACCAATTGCCAATCCCCGACAACGGCGCCAAAAACTTGTTTGCATGTAAAGATGTACTATAATTGATACGCAATCGGTGCAAGTATACACATCGAACAAGTAATAATAGTGATGAGTAAGATCATCTCCACAGGGATTAGAGGTATTTCAAGTGAGGTTTAAGCACTCAAAATAGGAACTGAATATTAAATGAAAGAGTTGATATAAGCAGTTGAAAGAAATGTTGTAGTAAAAATTGTACTAAAAACTGGAGTGATATGATAAGACTTCAAAGATCCTCACACTTGTGGAAACTCTCAAATAAGATGATAGGTCGGGTTTATCAAGGAATCCTATGCATAGTTCTCGTGAATGCTTAACATTTTCCAGCTTATAAGATGCTCGACAGAGCTTACGCATGTGCTTCTAAGCTATCTCTAGGAAGAAACTGACAGCAAGAATGCTACAACAATACCTCTCAGTGTGAACCTTAGCTAGCTATTATCCTTGAAGTACTACTCTTTTTAGTTGTTGAAACTCTATCCTTATCTCTAATGTGAGTTAGGGTTCTGCTTCTTAGCATTAAACCCCATTGTCCACGTAGATCTAAGCTTAACTCTCTCGACCATTAAGCATTAAACAAGGGTAACGGCTAACTCTCAAAAGCTCTTACAAACCCAAGACAATAAAATAGTGAACCAAGCACATATGAAACTGGAAAAAGCTAAAGCATTCATTCAACAAAGAACATAATCATCCACAATAAACCCATGCCACTTAAATTTAGTTCATGGCTGGGCAAATATCATCTAAAATCATTCGTTTAATACAACCCATTTCAGAATAAAAATGTAAGAGCAAATAGCAACTAAGAGCAAAAGAAAACTCCCAAGCCGCCTTGGAATGCCGTGAACCACCCTAATCTTGCTGCTTCTCTCAAAGGCCAGCAAGATTGTCCCTTGGAGCTTTAACAATGGAGGACACCAAGAAGAAGGAGAAATAGGGCAACCATCTTTTGCCTCTCTCTTTCTTAGCTCCTAAAGCACTTTTTTCAGCTCCCCTTAAATGTGGGTGTCTTATCCTTTATATAGTGGGGCTCCTAGGGTTTTGTGCCCTTAATTCTTTGTGTGCCCTAGGGAATATTCCCTTCACATGTGTGGCACAACTAGCTGGTAGAATCACATGTGGGAGCTGCAAAATATCTTATCTCTTTGTCTTTTTGTGTACCCAGAAATGCCATCCAAAATGCCGCAACATATTTTCCTTTCCCAGCAACTCTCCTTAACACACCTGCATATCACCACACCAAAACAACCTTTTCTCTCAAGCAGCACCAATTTCACAAATATGTAAAAACAACCAAGCAAACAACACCAAATGGAATTATATGAGCTAAATGAATCTTTATACAATGAAATGAGCTTAAAACCAAACAATAACTTGAGTAAAAAGGCATGAAATATATACTTTTTACAAGGTTAACAGTTGGTTACGCTAAATGGGCCATAAATAATACGGGTTATCCCCCTTGCGGGTCACAGTAAGGCCAATTTTTGAACGCGAAAAAGATATGTAAATAAACAAATAAACAAAGATATTTAAATATGATATGTAAATTATAATGATATATACATCATGTGATCTATTATATGATATAATTAATATATATAAACTATAAACGTTTTATATAATATACAAATATATATATATAATATAATATCTATAATTTATAAGTAGTACGTATAGTGATTATATAATGTCGAGTATAGTATGTGTAAATACATAAAGTTTAAGTAAAATACATACATATATTATAATACATATGTAACAGAACAAACCAACGACCAAAATAAAAGAAAAACAAAATTTAAGATCAAAATCGAAACAAAACAAAATTTAGAATAGGGCTGAAATTAAAGGCGGCAACAGAGGGGAGGGATTGAAATGGAAATTAACCCAGGACTGATTTGAGGTCGGGGTGACATTGGAGGACTGAAGCAGAAATTAACCCATGACCAAAAATGTGCGGATCCTTCCCTGGATCTAGGTCACCGCGAGTGTTATTGAAGGGCCAAAATGATGTGTTTCGACCGGCTTATAAAAGCCAAATTAAACCAAAAAATTCATTTTAAGCCTAGTTTTAAAAAAGCCTTAGAATTCTCTAAAATCGCTAAAACCAGAAACCCGCTCTATTCTTCCTTTTTCTAGAAATCGACGAAGCACCGCCGTATACCGCTGCCTCCGGAGACCGACGAACCTCAAACAACCCCAAAACCAACCCTTTTTTCTTGAAAAATTAGAATCTAAGCCCTGATTTTTATAAATAAGCCTAGTTTCTCCTACATCCAAAAAAATTGAACTAAAAAAACCCTTTTATTTTCAAAACGAAAACAAAAATCCTTTTTTGTGTTTAACAAACTTTGAAAACTTGAGAAAGTTTGAAGCACTAATCAGAGAAGTCAAATAAGTGGGTGTCGGCGATGGGTGATCGAATCAACTCTAAGGGTAAACTCTAAAACCCTTTTTCCTTACCTTTCGTTTTACATTTCAGACGATAATGAAAAACTGAGATGCCACTTGAACTTTTCTTGTTGTGTATTGATTTTTTGAATAACCCCCGTCTGGGTTTACATGCAATTGTTGGTTTGGCTTTTATAGCCGATTGTTACAGAGATAAAAACAAAAATGAAAAAGGGTTGTGTCTGTATTCTTGGTCGCTGTTGTATTCTAATTTTTGTTGCAGGTGTTGCCCGTACGGAGAGGAGGCAAGTGGGGCTTAGCCAGGTGCGCGTGGATAGGGTATTAGGGTAGAATTTAATTAGGGTTTTTAGAATTTTTGTTGAAAACGGGCTAAACGGGACATATGCGTGTACTGTATAATTTTTTTGGGTTTGTAATTTGGAATGTTTTAATAAAAAAAACTTGGGTTTTTATTGTTATATTATTTAATTTTTGTTTTTGTTTAATAATAATAATATAATAATATATATATATATATATAATAATAATATAATACAATACATAATAATAATAATGATAATAATATATAATAATAATAATATAATAGTAAATATGAAGGTGGTAATAATATTAGATAATAATAAAATAATCATAATAATAAATTAGTACTAACAATAACACAAATAATATAATATGGATATAAATAAAAGAGCCCAAGTTAGAATTGAAAAAAAACGGACAAAGCTAGTGATTACAGCTGCCCCTCTTTGCTCATTCATGTGTTAACAAGGATAGAGCAAAAACTAAAATCATTAATTTTGTCCCACTTCCCTGTCTGAAGTTTGAGTCATCACACACTGAAGGTTGTAACGCCCTGGTTATAGGGCTTAGCAGTTTTGTGGTTTATTAGACGGTCTGGTGGACCGAAGTAGGTATTCGAGTCGGTTTCGGGACCGTATATTTTTCGGTAAGGTAAAAATGTGGCAAAATAGTTAAAAATCATCTTTTAATATATATTGATTTTTGGTGGAATAAATTTTGGAAAATGGAATTTGGAAATGTGACATTTTGGTTATTGACATTTTTGAAAACTGTTTTAAAGTGACTAAAATGAAAATGGTCAAATTCTTAGAATCCTTAAGGAGCTAAATTACCAAGTTTTTGCTTGTGGTTTCTCCCTTCAATTAAATCATTTTAAACATGTGTTTTAAAGGTGGTTTAAGAGGGATTAAAATATCTAAGTTAGTTATTAGCTTTTAAAGAAAATTTACGTAACTTTTTCCTAAACCATTTCCCTCAACTTCTTTTCTACCAAAAAATCATAATTTCATCAAAATCCAGAGGTGAGAGATTCTTTTCACATAGATTATTGTTTTTAAGTTGATTCTTTAACTTTGTCTTGCAAAATCTCATTGAAATCTTATGTTTTCTTAGCTTTTCACAAATCAATTGTGGGAGAAACTTCACAATCGGGGTAAGGTTCGAGATCTCCTATATTGTATGGTTCTTTACTGAAATTCCCAAGCATTTGATCCTTGTTTTTGTGTTTCTAATATGATTTTGATGATTTTCTAATGTTTAATTGAGTTGTTTGGGGGAAATGAGTTAATTCACAAATTTGATCTAATTTCCAGTAATTAAGGATGCTTTGATTTATATTTTGGATGTTTAATAATGTTGACAAGAGATTTTTATCAATGGAATCCCGAAACTTAAGCATCTCTATTTGTTTAGGTTGTTAGTTTTGCGGTTTTGTGGTTTTTCTATGGTTGTAAGGTTGTTGGAGGTGGTAGGTCGATTTGGATCTGTTTTTAGATGTGTTTTGAAGTTGAAAGTGATGTTAGATTGATAGATGTTGGCTGGGTTGTGAATCGAAGTGTGTTGGTTATGTTTTCGGATGTTATGGAGGGTTAATTGTGAAGGTTTTGTGGAAATCTGAGAAGGATTGTAGTTGCTGTGTTTAGAATGCATTATCATGCATTAATCCTCTATTGTTTTGTGGTAAAAATAGGGGAGGTTGATTCGGAGGTGATTGGAGAAGTGTTGGAGGTTTCAAATACTTGATTTTGAGTTGGCGAATTGAAGTTTTGCGTATTGGTGACTGAAAATGTTGTTTAAAGCATTTTGATGTTTTGGAACAGAGTTTTGGGAGTTAAGGTAGAGCTTGAAACGCTTGCCTAGACTCAAAAGTAAGTATAAAGTGGTTTTACTCTCTCGGTCGTGCTTGTTCGAATGATTTTATGCACTTGGTTTAATGTTCATGTACCTACTGTTTAAGCATGTTTTAAAGTATTTGATATACTGTTTTTGAGCATGTTTTGCTGAAGGATGCACATGGTAAGTGATCCTTGTAAGTATGGTTTATACTTGTGGTTTAAAGCATGGTTGTTGCTTTGGAAAAGTGTTTTGGTTAATGCTTGTTTAAAACAGTGAGGTAAATGTTAAAATGGTTAATTATATCGGCAGTGATATGGTTTTAAAATTGTTATCGGATATAGCTGGCCGGCCATAGGATTGAGTGCACTGTAAATAAGTCACCTTGAATGTTGAGGGGTTTATACGGCGTACCGGATACTCCATCCAAGTATCCTAACGGTAGAAGGATTAAACGGTACCGAACTCCCGTTAGTGGGTTAAGCATCTAATCGATGAAAGGGGTTGGTGTCCCTGTGGGTTGAAAGTGTACCCATTTGTTATTGTACCGCGATTTTGATTGTATCAATATTCTGATTAAGATGGCTTGAAGTGTTGGGTTAACACTTGTTGAATCCGTGTATCCGATAAACTCTTTTGTTATTGGACTTGTTTAATGATCACTTGTAATCCAATATAATTGTTAATGTATCATTGAAATGTTTTATGTTGTATAATGTGATTTATACATGTTTCTCCTTGAGCTTTGCATTTGGTAGTAATGCATGGGAAGGCTTAAGTAGAGGGCTAGCAATGTGACTTGCTGTTGATTAATGCTACATGTGGCATATGGTTTAATATGCTGGTTTTAGTGATGTAAAGTGTATGTTTTAAAGGGGCATGATGTTTTAAAGGATGATGTAAGGAAATGGTTTAAATGCATTGATGGTGTTTTGATCTGAGCATTCCTCACTAAGCCATGTGTGCTTACGCTCTCTTTGTCCATCAATGCAGAGAATTAAAGTTTCGGGAGATAGCAAGAAGCAAGGGGATCTTGGCAAGATTTGTTTCCAAAGTATGTTAGAGACTAGACTATAATGAATAAGGGCAATGGGGTACTAGTTGTGTTTTGGGAGATGTTTTGTGGAACACTCTGTTTGATCATGTTTCTTTAGTTGCTCTTGGGTTGTCTATGGCCTTTAAGGATTGATTTTGGTTCTCGCTTATCATTTGATATGTTGGTTGGATGCATATTAAGAAGCATGCCTATAGATTTCCTTTTTGATGAATGAAGCCTTGTTGTGTTGTTAGAATTGTTATGCTAGTTGGCTTGAGATATGTTTCGCATGTTAGTGGTGTGTTTTAAGCATGTTGGAGTGGTTAGAGTATGCTTTTGGGATGAAAAACCAGCAAAATATGACATTACAGGTCCAAGCATACCAATACGCGAGGGACCGTTTTGGCACGGCTAGGCATTTTGAGGCTTGAGGGATTGGTACATAGGTTGGTGTTTTGATACACGTAGGCCATTTTAGTTTTAGCGTACCGGTACGGAAATAGGTGCTTCAATACAGGTCTTAGCTACTGGAAATCAACTTTTTCGTCTCAATCCTGTGTATCGAAACGCCCGGAGAGCTATATTTGTACGATCATCAAGGATTTCAAATGTTCAGTATTTTAGTTAGGCGTATCGATACGGTATGAAGGTGTACCAAAACGGGGTGTTTCAACCCATATTGATACGGGTATACCTGTATTGGTACGGATGACTGTTAATTCTGATATCGTCATACTGGGCAGTTTTTCATCTTTACAATTTAGTCCCTGAATCTTGCCAATGCAATTGAATGTGATAGAATGATCGGATTGAGCTGAAGCTTGAGATGAAAGTTTTGAATCAACCAAATTAAAAGTTAGTAACTTAAAAGTGAGCTTTAATCCTGAAGTTTCTTGTAATTTCATTTTGGTCCCTAAATTGTAAATGTAATCAATTGGATGTCAAATTGATGCCCGATTGAGTTGGGGTTGCAGATGATGTCCGCATGAACATGTAGGGTTAATAATTGGCATCTAGGTAAGATAAAAAGGAAAAAAATGGATTGGGTTTTGTTGTATCTCTTCAGTTTGCTACGGCAAACCTAATGTGGCCTTCTTGGTTCGGTTGGGCGTCTAGGTCGGGTAAGGGGGTTACATTTGGTGGTATCAGAGCCAGGTTTGGTTCGTTCATGAGGTTTTTGTGTTGTTGCCATGTTTGATTTGTACGGTAATTGTTGTATGTAAGCTGGTTGATATGCATGGTGATTTATATATGAATGTTGGTTGTTGTATGCTATGTTGGGGAAGCTTTTGGGGTACCCATTGCCTTATTATTATAGACTGGAAAGTTTAGATTTTTGAAATGGAAGTCTTGGATCCTTGCTTGAGGCTGGCCTGATTGTTTTTGTTTTGAAATGATTACCATGCCCTAGATATATTTTAGCACAATGGGACCGAGGAGAGAGTTGCGATCGGGTACGATTATTGCTACCACTGGGCAGGAAGCTGAAGGAGAAGTTGTACCTCTTGGAGGGTTGCCACCACCTTCACCTAATCCACCGGAGGGAGTGGAACATGTACCACCTGCGCCGGCTGGGCCAGGGATGTGTGATATAACATCGTTGATACAGGCCATGACCGGTGCTTTTCATGCAGCAGTTGCTGGTGTTCGTGTGCCAGCACCACCAGTTGAGGGGCAAGGTTTTTCACTTGAGCTTCTTCGTAGTTTGGGTGGAGTTGAGTTCCGAGGTTTGTTACTTGAGGCCTTCGAGGGTTGGTTGGCCAGTACTGAGAGGATACTGGCCAGATGGGGTGCACCGATGCTCGTAAGCTGGGTTGTGTTGTTTCCCTGCTGCAGTGTGATGCTTATGCATGGTGGACTACCATGATATTTGGTATGGTGACTGAGAATGTGACCTGGGAGTTCTTCTGCGGGGCATTTTAGAAGAAGTATTTGGGAGTCCTATATCAGGACGAGAAGAAACGAGAGTTTATGGCTCTAGTGTAAGGCAATATGTCTGTTACGGAGTACGAGGTACAGTTTGTGAGGTTGAGTCAATATGCACATGAGTTGGTTCCTAATGAGCATACTCGATGTGATCGTTTCTGCTATGGGCTTGTGCAGGATGTTAAGACGTACATGCTTGCTACTGATTACACTGACTTTGATGTGTTGGTTTTGCGAGCCAAGGATGTGGAGCAGAATTTGGGTTTGGCATCTGGATCGCGAGATTCTAGCTCGGGTAAGAGAGCTGTTGATTCAGGTTATAGCGGTGGTCAGGCCAAGAGACATTGTGACATGAGGTTTCACCCAGAGCTGAGGCATGGCAGAGGTGTTATGGGACGTAGAGTCTAGGGGCAGGGTGCCCAGGTTAGAGCCCCATTTAGCACTTGTCGGGTATGTGGATCGAGATCATTTAAGGCGAGATTGCCCTTGTTTGGTCAGAGAGGGTCAGACACTTGCGCTTGTGGTGGCTAACGCTTATTGGAGTTATGGTTCAGGCAACCATCAATGGTGTGATTGTCTGTTGTTAGCTCGAGGTGGGCAGGGTGCTACACATGTTGTTGCTCCGTAGCGGAGACATGGTCGTGGCCGCGGATTGCTTCAACGTCTAGATGGTGGGTAGAGGACTGTGGCTCATACTGTTGCTATCCAGCCTGAGGGAGGTGGACCGGCTAGGGTGTATGCGCACCATGAGGGTCGCAATGACACCGATGTGATTGCAAGTACTTTTACCCTACAGTCTTTGTCGTTGTATTCGTTGGTTGATTTTGGTTCTACTCATTCATACATTTTGAGTGAGCATGCTGAGTTGTTTGATATATCTGTTGAAATTCTTAATATGGATGTTAGAATGACTAGTTCTCTTGGGGAGATAGTCGTGGTTAGGAGGTTGTATCGTAGGTTTCCGTTGATGGTTCAGGGATATGTGTTTGCTGTGGACTTGATGGAGTTACCATTCCATGGTTTTGATGTGATTTTAGGAATGGATTGGTTAACCAAACATTGGGCTTTGGTGGACTTTGAGACCAAACAGAAATCTTTGAGGTTGTCAGATGATTATGAGGTGGTGGTTGTTGGTGAAAATGCCAAGTTTTTGTCTAATATTGTTTCAGCTTTAGAAGCAAGTCGAATGTTGGATTCGGGATGTCAGGCTTATTTGGCCTATGTTATGAATTCTGGATCAAAGGAGTTGAGGGTGCAGGATGTTCGCACCGTATGTGAGTTTCTAGGTATTTTTCTGGAGGAATTACCAAGGTTGCCACCTGACCGTAAGGTAGAGTTTAGCATCGAGGTCTTTGCGGGTACGGTACCGATATCTATTGCTCCGATCGTATGGCTCCGAAGGAATTGAAGGAGTTAAAAATGCAATTGCAGGAGTTGCTTGACCGTGGGTTTATTAGACCCAGTATCTAACCATAGGGGGCGTCAGTGCTATTTGTTAAGAAGAAAGATGGTACATTTTGGATGTGTATAGATTATCGGCAGCTGAATAAGTTGACAATAAAGAACAAGTATCCCTTACCGCGGATAGATGACCTGTTCGATCAATTTAGGGGAGCCTCGGTGTTTTCCAAGATAGATTTGAGGTCGGGATACTACCAATTAAAGGTGAAGGAGGTGGATAAGCCCAAAATATCTTTCCGTAC
Source organism: Hibiscus mutabilis (assembly GCA_019671005.1). Taxonomy (NCBI): domain Eukaryota; kingdom Viridiplantae; phylum Streptophyta; class Magnoliopsida; order Malvales; family Malvaceae; genus Hibiscus; species Hibiscus mutabilis. The sequence continues at coordinate 22,320,734 of CM033744.1, read as the reverse complement.
GAGGTACGCACATTACGAGTTTCTTGTGATGCCATTTGGTTTGACCAATGCACCAGCTGCTTTTATAGACATGATGAACTGAATGTTTCATGAGTTTTTGGACCATTTTATGTTGTGTTTATCGACGATATAATTGTGTACTCTCGAACCGAGGAGGATCATGATAGACATTTGAGAATTGTGCGCTAGATGCTGTTGGCTAATCAGTTTTATGCTAAGTTAAGCAAATGTGAGTTCTGGCTTAAGGAAGTTGTGTTCCTCGGGCATGTTCTTTTGACCGAAGGAATATGTGTCAATCCGCATAAGGTTGAGGCTGTAATGAGTTGGAAGGAGCCCAAGTCTGTGATGGAGGTTAGGAGTTTCCTTGGTTTGGCGAATTACTGCCAAAGGTTTGTGGAAGGGTTCTCCAGCTTGGCGGCTTCGTTAACAAAGTTGCTACAGAAGAATGTTCGGTTTGAGTAGACAAGAGATAGGCAGAGAGCTTTTGAAAGGTTGAAGGAAGCCTTGACGCGAGCTCCAGTCTTGGTTCAATTAGAATCTGGGAAGGAATTCGTTGTTTATAGTGATTCGTCGTATGTTGGGCTTGGTTGTGTGTTGATGTAGGAGGGTAAGGTAGTGCCATATGCATCTAGGCAGTTGAAGGTGCATGACGTAACTACCCTACTCACGATCTTCAGCTTGCAGCGGTTGTGTTTGCCTTGAAGATCTGGAGGCGTTACCTTTATGGCGAGAAATGTGTGGTTTATACGGATCATAAGAGTTTGAAATATCTGATGACACAGAATGAGCTGAATCTTAGGCAACGTAGATGGTTGGAGTTGCTTAAGGATTATGACCTGACCATTGAGTATCATCCAGGGAAAGCCAATGTTGTGGCAGATGCTTTGAGCATAAAAGCGGCTGTGGAGTTGAGAGCCATGTTTGCTCGGTTGAGTGTGACGAATGACGGGGGTTTGTTGGCAGAGTTGCAGGTGAAGCCGTCATTGTTACAGATGATTAAGGAGAAGCAACAGTACGATGGGAGTTTGGTACCTTATGTGGAAGATATCAAGGATGAAAATCCTACGAATTTTCATTTCAACGATGATGGGGTGTTGTGTTTCAAAGGTCGAATAGTGGTGCCTGAGGACGAAAAGTTGAGGCATACTATTCTGACTGAGGCACATGCTAGTTCTTTCGCTATGCATCCTGGTAGTACTAAAATGTATCGAGGGTTGAAAGGGGAGTACTATTGGGTTGGACTAAAAAGGGATGTAGCTGATTTCGTTGCTTGGTGTATGGTTTGTCAATGGGTAAAGGTTGAGCATCAATTTCCTTCCGGGTTGTTGCAATCGTTGAGGATACCGGAAGGGAAGTGGGGGAAAATCACCATGGATTTCGTGTCTGGGCTACCTTTGACGTCGACCAAAAAGGATTCCATTTGGGTGATTGTGGATCAGTTTACAAAGTGTGCGTATTTTGTGCCAGTGCATACTATGTATACCTTGGACAAGTTGGCTGAACTATACATCTCTAAGATTGTGCATTTGCACGGAGTGCCCAAATCTATAGTTTTGGATAGGGATCTGCAGTTCACCGCAAGGTTTTGGGTGAGCTTGCATTGTGCTTTGGGAACCCGGTTAAATTTCAGTACCTTGTATCATCCTCAGACGAATGGCCAGTCGGAGTACGTGATTCAAGTTCTCAAGGATATGCTGAGGTGTTGTGTTATTGAATACCAGGGAACGTGGGAGAAACAGTTTCCGTTGGTGGAGTTTGCTTATAATAACAGTTATCATGCTAGCATACAGATGGCACCTTATGAGGCATTGTATGGCAGGAAATGTCTTACGCCTGTGTGTTAGGCAGAAGCGGGGTGAAAGTTTGTATCGATGCCCAATGTTTTGAAAGGCACAACCGAAAAGGTAAAGTTGATATGTGAGCGCTTAAAAGCAGCTGCAGATCGCCAGAAATCCTATGCGGATTTGAAGCGTAAGGATATAGAGTACGCTGTGAGTGATAAAGTGTTTTTGAATGTGTCACCCTGGAAAAAGGTATTGCGGTTTGAGCAGAAAGGGAAGCTTAGCCCGAGGTTCATTGGACCTTACGAGGTTATTGAGCGTGTGGGTTCTGTTGCGTATCGTTTGAGGCTACCTCCGGAGTTGGGAAAGATTCACGATGTGTTCCACGTTTCAGTGTTGCGGAGGTATAGGTCGGATCTATCACATGTCATGTTGGTGAAGAAGATTGAGTTGAGACCGGACCTATCTTACGATGAGGAACCGGTAGAGGTTCCTGATACCAGCAGTAAGGTGCTGCGTGGCAAGACGGTTGAGCTCGTTAAGGTGATGTGAAGGCACCGCGGTGTTGAGGAGGCCACGTGGGAACGCAAGTCGGATATGTTGAAATAGTTTCCGCACCTGTTTCCTCCAGGTAAATTTCAGGGAAGAAATTTCTTAAGTGGGGGAGAATTGTAATGCCTGGTTTTAGGGCTTAGCGGTTTGGTGGTTTATTAGACGGTCTGGTGGATCAGAGTAGGGATTCGAGTTAGTTTCAGGACCGTATATTTTTCTGTAAGATAAAAATGTGGAAAAATAGTTAAAAACATCTTTTAATATATATATTGATTTTTGGTGGAATAAATTTTGGAAAATGAAATTTGGAAATGTGACATTTTGGTTAGTGACCAAAATGCGATTTTTGAAAACTATTTTAAACTGACTAAAATGAAAAGGGTCAAATTCTTAGAATCCTTAAGGAGCTAAATTACCAAGTTTTTGCTGCTGGTTTCTCCCTTCAATTAAATCATTTTAAACATGTGTTTTAAAGGTGGTTTAAGAGGGATTAAAATATCTACGTTAGTTATTAGCTTTTAAAGAAAATTTACGTAACTTTTTCCTAAACCTTTTCCCTCAACTTCTTCTCTGCCAAAAAATCATAATTTCATCAAAATCCAAAGGTGAGAGATTCTTTTCACTCAGATTATTGATTTTAACTTGATTCTTTAACTTTGTCTTGCAAAATCTCATTGAAATCTTATGTTTTCTTAGCTTTTCACAAATCAATAGAGGGAGAAACTTCACAATAGGGGTAAGGTTCGAGATCTCCTTTATTGTATGGCTCTTTACTGAAATTCTCAAGCATTTGATCCTTGTTTTTGTGTTTCTAATCTGGTTTTGATGATTTTATAATGTTTAATTGAGTTGTTTGGGGGAAATGAGTTAATTCACGGATTGGATCTAATTAATGTAATTAAGGATGCTTTGATTTATATTTTGGATGTTTAATAATGTTGATAAGAGATTTTTATCAATGGAATCCCGAAACTTAAGAATCTCTATTTGTTTAGGTTGTTAGTTTTGAGGTTTTGTGGTGTTTCTATGGTTGTAAGGTTGCTGGAGGTGGTAGGTCAATTTAGATATGTTTTTAGATGTGTTTTGATGTTGAAAGTGATGTTAGATTGATAGATGTTGGCTGGGTTGTGAATCGAACTAGGTTGGTTATGTTTTCAGATGTTGTGGAGGGTTAATTATGAAGGTTTTGTGGAAATCTGAGAAGGATTGTAGTTGCTGTGTTTAGAATGCATTATGATGCATTAATCCTCTGTTGTTTTGTGGTAAAAATAGGGGAGGTTGATCCGGAGGTGATTGGAGAAGCATTGGAGGTTTCAGATACTTGATTTCGCGTCGGCGAATTGAGGTTTCGCGTATTGGTGAGTGAAAACGTGGTTTAAAGCATTTTTATGTTTTGGAACAGAGTTTTGGGAGTTAAGGTAGAGCTTGAAACGCTTACCTAGACTCAAAAGTAAGTATAAAGTGGTTTTACTCTCTCGGTCATGCTTGTTCGAATGATTTTATGCACTTGGTTTAATGTTCATGTACCTACTATTTAAGCATGTTTTAAAGTATTCGATATACTGTTTTTTAGCATGTTTTGCTGAAGGATGCACATGGTAAGTGATCCTTGTAAGTATGGTTTATACTTGTGGTTTAAAGCATGGTTGTTGCTTTGGAAAAGTGTTTTGGTTAATGCTTGTTTAAAATAGTGAGGTAAATGTTAAAATGGTTAATTATATCGGCAAGTGATGTGGTTTTAAAATTGTTATCAGATATAGTTGGTCGGCAATAGGATTGAGTGCACTGTAAATAAGTCGCCTTGGATGTTGAGGGGTTTATACGGCGTACCGGATACTCCATCCAAGTATCCTAACGGTGGAAGGATTAAACGGTACCGAAAACTCCCGTTAGTGGGTTAAGCATCTAACCGATGAAAGGGGTTGGTGTCCCCGTGGGTTGAAAGTGTACCCAGTTGTTATTGTACCGCGATTTTGATTGTATCAATATTTTGATTAAGATGGCTTGAAGTGTTGGGTTAACACTTGTTGAATCCGTGTATCCGATAAACTCTTTTGTTATTGGACTTGTTTAATGATCACTTGTAATCCAATATAATTGTTAATGTATCATTGAAATGTTTTATGTTGTATAATGTGATTTATACATGTTTCTCCTTGAGCTTTGCATTTGGTAGTAATGCATGGGAAGGCTTAAGTAGAGGGTTAGCAATGTGACTTGCTATTGATTAATGACACATGTGGCATATGGTTTAATATGCTGATTTTAGTGATGTAAAGTGCATGTTTTAAAAGGGCATGATGTTTTAAAGGATGATGTAAAGAAAATGGTTTAAATGCATTGATGGTGTTTTGATCTGAGCATTCCTCACTAAGCCATGTGTGCTTAAGCTCTCTCTGTCCATCAATGCAGAGAATTAAAGTTCCGGGAGGCATCAAGAAGCAAGGGATCATGGCAAGACTTGTTTCCAAAGTATGTTAGAGACTAGACTACAATGAATAAGGGCAATGGGGTACTAGTTGTGTTTTGGGAGATGTTTTGTGGAACTCCCTGTTTGAGCATGTTTCTTTAGTTGCTCTTGGGTTGTATATGGCCTTTAAGGATTGATTTTGGTGCTAGTTTATCTTTTGATATGTTGGTTGGATGTATATTAGGAAGCATGCCAATAGATTTCCTTTTTGATGCATGAACCTTGTTGTGTTAGAATTGTGATGCTAGTTGGCTTGAGATATGTTTGGCATGTTGGTGATGTGTTTTAAGCATGTTGGAGTGGTTAGAGTATGCTTTTGGGATGAAAAATCAGCAAAATGTGACATTACAGGTCCAGGCGTACCGATACGCGAAGGACCGTATCGGTACGGCTAGGCATTTTGAGGCTTGAGGGATCGATACGCACGTTTGTGTTTCGATATGCCTAGGCCATTTTGGTCTTAGCGTACTGGTGCGGCAATGGGTGTTTCGATACGGGTCTTAGCTACTGGAAATCAACTTTTTCGTCTCAATCCCGTGTATCGAAACGCCTAGAGAGCCGTATCGGTATGATCATCAAGGTTTTCAAAAGTTCCATATTTCAGTTAGGCGCATCGATACAGCATGAATGTGTATCGAAACAGGGTGTTCCAATCCATATCGATACGGGTATACCTGTATCGGTACGGATGACCGTTAATTCTGATATCTTCACTTTGGGCAGTTTTGTCATCTTTACAATTTAGTCCCTGAATCTTGCCAATGCAATTGAATGTGATAGAATGATCAGATTGAGCTGAAACTTGAGATAAAAGTTTGGAATCGGTCAAATTAAAAGTTGGCAACTTAAAAGTGAGCTTTAATCCTGAAGCTTTCTGTAATTTCATTTTGGCCCCTAAATTATAAATGTGATCAATTGGATGTCAAATTAATGCCTGATTGGGCTGGGGTTGCACCTGATGTCTGTATGAACATGTAGGGTTAATAATTGTCATCTAGGTAAGATAAAAAGGAAAAAATGGATCGGGTTTTGTTGTATCTCTTCGGTTTGCTACAGAAAACCTAATGTGGCCTTCTTGGTTCGGTTAGGCGTCTAGGCCGGGTCAAGGGGGTACAAAGGTCCAACTGAAGGCTCGGACAGCTATGGTCAAGCACTGAAGGCTTTACTGATGGTCTAGATTATCAGCACTGGAGGTCTTACTGATGGCTAGAAAATGAAAGTCATATACTGAAGGATTTACTAACGATCTGGTTCACCATGTACTAGAGGTCTTACTGATGACCAAAAATGAAATTCCAACACTGAAGGATTTACGGACAACCTGGCTTACCATGCACTGGAGGTCTTACCTATGGCTAGAAAATGAAGTCAAACACTGAAGGATTTACTGACGATCTATTCACCATGCATTGGAGGTCTTACTGATGACCAAAAATGAAGGTCCAACACTGAAGGATTTACGGACAACCTAGCTCACCATGCACTAGAGGTCTTACTGATGGCTAGAAAATGAAAGTCATATACTGACGATCTGGTTCACCATGCACTGGAGGTCTTACTGATGACCAAAAATAAAAGTCCAACGCTAAAGGATTTATGGACAACCTAGCTTACCATGCAGTGGAGGTCTTACTGATGGCTAGAAAATAAAGTCAAACACTGAAGGATTTACTGACGATCTGGTTCACCATGCACTATAGGTCTTATTGAAGACCAAAAATAAAGGTCCAACACTGAAAGATTTACGGAAAACCTAGCTCACCATGCACTAGAGGTCTTACTGATGGCTAGAAAATGAAGTCAAACACTGAAGGATTTACTGACAATCTGGTTCACCATGCACTAGAGGACTTACTGATGACCAAAAATAAAGGTCCAACAGTGAAGGATTTATGGACAACCTAGCTTACCATGCAGTGGAGGTCTTACTGATGGCTAGAAAATAAAGTCAAACACTGAAGGATTTACTGACGATCTGGTTCACCATGCACTAGAGGTCTTATTGAAGACCAAAAATAAAGGTCCAACACTGAAAGATTTACGGAAAAACTAGCTCACCATGCACTAGAGGTCTTACTGATGGCTAGAAAATGAAGTCAAACACTGAAGGATTTACTGACAATCTGGTTCACCATGCACTAGAGGACTTACTGATGACCAAAAATAAAGGTCCAACAGTGAAGGATTTACGGACAACCTAGCTCACCATGCACTAGAGGTCTTACTGATGGATAGAAAATAATGTTAAACACTGAAGGATTTACTGAGGATCTGGTTCAGCAAGCACTAAAGGTCTTACTAATGACCAAAATAAAGGTCCAACACTGAAGGATTTACGAACAACCTAGCTCACCATGCATTAGAGATCTTACTGATGGCTAGAAAATAAAGTCAAACACTGAAGGATTTACTGACGATATGGTTCACCATGCACTTGAGGTCTTACTGATGACCAAAAATTAAGGTCCAACACTGAAGACATGATATTTTCCTCAAACATCCGACATATTTAACTTTGAAGTCTTTATTTTCACCATTTTCAATTTGTTTTAAACTTGACAACATTTTTTCATCTTTTAACCGAAAATCTTTAATCTGACCTAAATGAATAGGTCTAAGTAAAGTTTTGTAATTAACCCACCATTCTTTTTCAATTACAGTTGCACATTCATTACTCTTAAAGTAGAGAATATCTTTCAACTAAGTACATTGGCTACTATATTGGCCTTTCCAAGATAGTAGTCAACCGTAACATCATAATCCTTGAGGAGTTCTATCTATCTCCTCTATCGCAGGTTCTAATCCTTTTTGGTTCATCAAGCATTTTTGAACTTTTATAATCCCGAAAACCTAACATCATTCACCATATAAATGATGACACCATTTTTTAAAGCATATAGTATTGTATCCAACTTCAGATCATGAGTCGAATATTTATCTCATGAATCTTGAGTTTTCATGATGCACATGCCACTAATTTGCCCCTTTTTATCCATACGTATCCCAATCTATTATGGGAAACATCACTGCACACTGTAAAGTCTCTCTATACTAACATTGGAGCTTCTTTCAAAATTTGTTTTTTAATCTAATAAAATTCCATCGGTCTCGACAATATAGCCTAAAAATACAACTTAAGATATCCAAAATTCTAATTTAGACAACCTCAAATATCTATATTCCATACTTGAACAACTTGGCATACATTTTATTTTCTTGTAAAATCTGTAAAACCAACTGAAACTATAAATCATAATCTTTCCTAGTCTTTGGGTACCTAACATATATCATTATTGATTACCACGATAAATCGATCCGAATACAATTAGAACACTCTATTTATCAATTCCATGAATGCTATCGGAGCATTAGCATGGACAATAAGGCACCACTATGAACACATAGTGCCCAAATCGTGTCTTGAAAATAATTTTTAAGAATATTCTCCTCGTTGATCTTTAATGATATACTTTGAATGAAGATTAATTTTGTAGAACACTTCTGCTTCATTCAATTGATTGAAGGGGTCATCGATCTACACCATAAATTACCTATTATTTAATACCACTTTATTTATTTGACGATAATCAATACATAATCTTATCGAACCATTTTTCTTTTTCACAAACATTACCAAAATTCCCCAAGGTAATATATTAAGTCGTATAAAACCTCAATCTCATATTTAATGTAACTAAACCTTTAAATATCTTATCTCTGTAAGAGCCATTTTGTATTGTACCTTTGATATAAGTTTAGTGCTAGAGAAAACCTAAATCTTGAATTTCGTTTCACGATCAGATGGTAACCCTCGCAATTCTTGAGGGAACACATGTTGTTATTCATTGATAGTTGAGATACTTTCCAAGTTCACCTTTGAATACTTATATGTTCACAACATAAGCTAGAAAATTCTTACATCCTTGTGATAGCAATTTCCAAAAAAATACTACTAAACCACATTGATCAGAAAACCTAATTTTTCCTTCATCATTGCAATCTCCGAACTTTCTAGCTCTTTTTAGAACTATTCGTTTCAAGCAAAAAATCATAAGAAGCAACTCCATTAAGCTTACTAAAATTCAATTTCTTTGAATTACTATCGAGTAATTCTTACAGATTTGACTTACTCTTGTGCTATGTCCCAAGAGATAAGTTACTATCACATCAAGCTTTCCCTAATCATCACAATGAAGCCCTTTTTGTGTCTCTTTTTTTTATATTTATCAAACCAATAGTCTAGAGACATTGTTTTTCCATCAATACCCCACCTGAAGTCTCACACTTCAAGACTTCCCAGCTCTCTAGCAATAAAAGTTTAAGAAACTTGGGGTTGAATTTCATTTAAAATCATATCCAGGTTCGAAATAATAAACTTTGGTTTAGCTAGGCATTTCCAACTACACCAGCACATCAACATCATATTGAGCGGAAAGCTGTTAATAATTAACCTTGTTACTACTTTTATAGGCCTCATTTCTTTTTACCTAACTGTTCGATCGCTCGACGCGATCTCTCAACTTCGAACATCTAAATCTTTATACAATCAATTCAATAAGCAGTTGCATCAAGTCACTCAAGATCAATACAATAATAATGACATCCTAGTGGCATGTATACACTTACTGACTAATAACAAGCTCAGTTTGGATCTAGAACCGGCTAAACCTATAGCTCTGATACCAATAAATGTAACACCTCATTCTCGTATTTGAATAGCGAATATGAGTCAGAGATGTAATAGAACAATAACATGACTTTTATTCAAAAAAGTTCTATAAATTTAAAACCTTTAAAAATATTTAAAATTAACTTGTACACAAAATCGGAGCTCTTTTACTTTACAAAAAATAAATTAATTGTTTGATAAATAACAGACTCTAAAACAAAATAGATGAATTTATCACATTTATACATGCCACTAAATAAATTAAAAACCTCAAGTATGATGTCATTACTGCAGTACCTTGATGAAAATTTTTGAACTTGATGCAACGCCTTATTTACACCCAATGTCTCGAACCACCTATGTGTGCACAGTCAAACACACGCTAAGTACGAACTTAGTGAGGCATTGAAAGATAAGCGTAAAATTAAATAATAATTAATCTTTAAGAATAACATAGTATAAACAATTTCCATATAAAACTATTTCAAGTCAATATTACTTTAAAACAAAGATGAAATATTTATGAATATATTTGTAAAAGTTCTTTTTATCAATAGCCCAAGAAATACGTATAGAGAGAAACTAAGTATACGAGATCGTGTACTCCCAGAGTACTAGCCATTTCCCCTAAGGAGAAAGGCAAACATTACATTAATACAATCTCGTTGTGCTCCCATACCACTAGTCACCAAAGTGATGGTAGTCCCAGACTACTAGATCCGAAGATCAATGCATTCCCAGAATGTTAGCCACTATGTGGCAAGTGTAGCTACAATGCAGTCCCAGATTGCTAGTCTCTTATGGCATGGCACTATACTGTAACTCTAATGGCAATCTTGGGCAATAAAACAATACCAATACCTTTGCAATATATCATTATGTAGATGGTAAATAACTCATCATCGATAAATGAAAATAATGGAGCAGTTCATGCTCCATTATATCATAAATCATTATGTAACATATCATCGAAATATGATAATAAGATTATCATAAACAAAACATAATAAGGCAGTTCATACCCGATGATGTACAAAACCATTTCTTTTTACATGTAAAAATATTATATTTCATATAAAGTCAATATTACCAATTCGGTAAAATCGTATAGATCGACTTATCACAAGTCTTCCTAAATACTTTTAAAACATATAAATGCACTCACCTTGACTCTTCTTATCCCAACTAAATTGAATAAATTAAGAGAACTCCAAGCTTGATCTTTTGCCTTCTCTACTGAATTTCCAATTTCTCATGTTTACTTGAATGCTTCACATTATCCCTTACATGTACAAATTAGTAACACTAATAAGATACTCATTTTATAATCTGGCAGTCTGCGTTACCTTCAAAGAAATATTTATTTAAAATAATATACAACTCAGAATTTGATTCCATTTGTTCTGATAGAAACTAGATTCGATAATATGTTCAACCATAAAAACTAATAGCCCAAATTCAACTCATACGATTTATGATGAATTTTCAAAGTTGAATTCCAATACTGAATTTTGGAGCAGGTTGCTACTCTGTTTTTTAACCTTTCTTCACTTAAAAATTCATATCTTTTGATATACCAATCGAAATCAGTCACCGTTTGTTTTAAACGAAACTAGACTAAACCAGGAATACAATGGTATTTGGCTCACTTTCTCATCATTGTTATGAAATTTTTGGTGAATTTCCAAACTCACTTCCAAAGACTAAAATTCTGGGCAGATTTCATAATTCACATCTTTAGCATCCTTTAACCATTCCTACACCTCAATTTCTAATCAATTTCCACCATCAAAATAATTTTTACAAGATTTTCCCTAAACTTCCTCTTAATAATCAAATAGTCCCTAGGTGTTTTTCCAAGAAATTTTCATCATTTCAAGCATAGAAACAACACCACAACAAGATTTCCAACATGATTAAATCTTAAAACATGAAATTCCAACATGTCCTTCTTAGACCCTAATCACCAACTTCAACTTAGAAGAAAGAAAACTATGTAAAAAAATTATACCAATTGAAAGAGAATTTTAATGGAGAACAACATTGTGTTTCATGAGCTAACCTTGAATCCAACTCCAAATGCTTGAAAATCAAACTTGGAAAAAAATTTCTCCTTTCTCTAAAACCCACGGCAGCAAGCATGAGAAAACAATATTTTGTTTGCTGATTTTTGGCTTTTATTTTAGCCAAATGTCATTTAAATATACTTTTAAGCTAAAATATCTCTTAATTAGTGAAATGGCCATTTTACCCCTTTGATTCAAGGCTCCAAAGCTTGACAGTTGTCAAAATATTCATCCAATGGTAAAAAATAAACTAATAAGTTAGTAGTTACCAACTTTGCCCTTGTAATTTTCCAAAATTACAATCTTACCATTTTTCATCCAACGGCTCATATTTAACATGGAAAATCAATTTAAATCCAATGGTCCATGTTAAATCCTTCCAAATTAAGGCATGGAAATTGCATTATTAACCTTTCCATATCATCTAACAAAATATCTCAATTATTTGATTCGATTCGATTATCAAATTTTTTCTCGAACTTAACCCTTCTATAGCTTTTAACATAAATTCTGTACGAAAAATCTGAGTAACACGAAAATGTCATTCTTAGGGGTAAACTATTCATTTACGGGATTAAAATACATAACTTTTAAAAATTACAATTTAGTCCCTAAACATTTCCTAAGTTTATACTTTAGCCACCAAACTTTCATTTTATTCATTTTGGCCACTAGCTAAAATTTTGAGGTATTACACAAACACTGAAGGATTTACTGACGATCTGGTTCATCATGCACTGGAGGTCTTACCGATGACCAAAAATGAAGGTCCAACACTAAAGGATTTACGGACAACCTAGCTTACCATGCACTGGAGGTCTTACTAATAGCTAGAAAATAAAAGTCATACACTGAAGGATTTATAGACGATCTGGATCACCATGCACTGGAGGTCTTACTAATGACCAAAAATGATGGTCCAACACTAAAGGATTTACGGACAACCTAGCTCACCATGCACTGGAGGTCTTACTTATGGCTAGAAAATAAGTCAAACACTGAAGGATTTACTAACGATTTGTTTCATCATGCACTGGAAGTCTTACTGATGACCAAAAATGAAGGTCCAACACTGAAGGATTTACGGACAACCTAGCTCACCATGCACTGGAGGTCTTACTGATGGCTAAAAATGAAAGTCATACACTAAAGGATTTATAGACGATTTGGCTCACCATGCACTAGAGGTCTTATTGATGACCAAAAATGAAGGTCCAATACTGAAGGATTTACGGACAACCTAGCTCACCATCCACTGGAGGTCTTACTGATAGCTAAAAAATGAAGTCAAACACTGAAGGCTAGAAAATGAACATCTAACACTGAAGGTTGATGGTTCAGAAATAAAACCATGCACTGAAGGCCTTGGTAAGGATCCTGAATTAATGTATGGAATTTTTGCTAGATGGGCTCTTTTCAAAGGGAACCCTTAATTTTACTGTGATCTGACCCTTCCACACATAGAATTGTAGATCGAAATATTTGTTGGATGAATTCTTCTCATTAGAAACTCTTGATTCTTTTTTGTGTTCCACTCTTCATGAAGTCATAGATCCTAATATTTGCTTGGTTTCATGAAGGTATGAGTTGAAATCTTGTTGGAATCTACTTCTTCTATCACGAAGTTGTATATTAAGGTCTTTGTAAATCTCTCAAAAAAAGATAAAATGATTGATGCATGAGTTAGCATGCCCCCTAAACTAGGGATTTTTAACTATGTATGATGAATGAATGAGTGAATTCCAATTGAGGATTGAGAGAGTCTTCTTTTTCAAGGAAGTTGATTGAAAAATCTCGGTCATGTTTTTTCACTGGGGCTCCACTGTGGCTGGAATACCCCATCTCACACTCGGGTTTAACCTTTCAATGTGTATCTTCAAAGTTTCCACCCTAGATTGTTCTTCTTGAACTTTGCTCAATTGCTCAATTTGATATATATTTGTCATTAAACTGATTGGCCATCTTATTGCCCCAACAAAAATTTTTTGCCTCCCAGAAAAAATTTATTGCTTACTCTTGTTCTCTTGTTGCTAGCAAAATTTTGAATTCTTTATGAGTAATGTAGAGATGTCTTTTATTTCATTACAGAATCATAGAATACATGTTCTGATTTCAAAGTGAGATTCTTATTGAGAAAACTATTTTTTTAAATTGTAAATATATCAGGCTATGCTGAATGCCCTGAATATCAAGTGCACGAGCAACACTAAAAATTGCTTACCGAAGATTGCCCCAAGAAAATCATGTGTCTAGGAGACCTCGAAAGCTGAATTGATGTTCGAAGATGTGAAGTGCATATTAAGCTAATTCAGTGCTTGATCAATTAGGCTTACCCTTGGAAGGCTTATTTTTGTCTCATCTTTGTTTGGGGAATTCAACTCATCACATTCTTTTGACTAGAAATAAATGATGGAGCAAACAGCAAATTCTCGAGCTACTCAGCATTGTCATGATTTTGAAAATATTACCATTACTCATAAAGCGAAGAGTTTCGATTGGAACGGGCTTTAGCGGAGTGCCCCAAAAGTTTCACACTCTTATCCGAAAATGCCTATTACTAGGTTTCGAACATTGGAGTGCTTTTTAATTAAAAATGCCTATTACCAGGCTTTGAAGTGCTTTTTGAAAAATGCCTATTACCAAGCTTTGAAAGTTAAGTCAATTTGTCTTGTTTTGAAAATGCCTATTACCAGGCTTTGAATCATTGAATTGTACCAATTTGTTATTATGTGTGGTCCTTAAGGTGAAATGTAAGTTGCACCTTCATAATCTCCGCAGCTTAGGATTTCAACTAAACACAGGCTACTCGAAATCAACCTTTGGGTCAAAGTCAATGTTATACGTGGACCCAATAAACAAATATATTTACAAAATGAAGAGAATTGAAAATAGATTGCATCTTTTATTAAAGCTTTGAATATGCGGCCCTGGGCCATTACAAAAAATTGACACCACATTCGAGCCTTTTTTTGTTTTTGAATGTAAACTTACCGATGGGGTGCTCGGGTGCCCCCAATGCGGAATCACTTACACTGTCTGAATTGCAAATATGGGTCACGAAGCTTGCCATATTTTTTACCGATTGGGGCATCATCTGTGTCGAACATGACGGATTTTTTATTTTGAGCAGATGTGATGAATGAGGAAATGTATGTCTCTAAATGCAATGTTAATGTCTAGATGTTGATGCAAGCAACTAGTATTTTAAGATGATATGATGCAATTACGATGCCAGTGAATGAAGTTAATGTTGAATGCTTATGTGATGTAATTACCATGCAAATGAATAAAATTAATGTTAAATGCTCATATGATGCAACTATTGTGCAAATGAATAAAATCGATGTGTGATGCAATTGTCGTGCAAATGTATGAGATTAGTGTTGAATGCTTGTATGATGCAACTATCGTGCAAATGAATGAAATTAGTGAATGAAATTAATGCCAATGTGATGCAATTACCACAGAATGAGTGGAGAAAAACAATTAATAATGGGCGAATGAATGGAAAAGTATTGATCGACGAACATTCTCGTTGAACGGCTTTTCATAATGAAGATTGAGTCCTATTACAACGAGAAAAAGGAATGACTGCCATATAAGGTGCGTCTATATTGGGCCTTGTTCAACTTCTTGACCGGTCTTGGTCCTCAGAACTCTTTCTCAATGTTATGGATTCTTTCTTCTATTACAAAAGCCTTTAATTTTGAACTATTCTCGAATCAACACTTCAAATGAATATGCCATAAATATGCACAAAAGTAAAATAGGTAAAAGAAGATTTAATAATAGATATACAAATAAATTGATAAAGAAATGGATAGATTCAAACCAAAACGGCCTAGCAACATGAATTCTATTTTGCTATGGTTATCTGCATGGCTCTAATCGGGATAGGTTTCTTAAGTTCTCACACATGTGGGTTTGGTTGTAAAAAGGGTACTCAAACCTATCTTATTACCTACTAAGGTAACAAGAACCCAAATTCTGGCCCATTACAAGCTTGCAAATTGGATTCGGTTCGAGGGAAAGCACGACCTAGTGACGTGGAGGGCTGCTCACGTGTAAAAAAGCATGGATTCCAAAAGTGAATTACCGACCCGTAGAGGGATACTCACGTGGGTATGTGGCGCTTCACTCCCACTCAAGGGACAGAGCTCGGGTATAGAGCTTGATGTTCATGATGCAACACATGTCGGTGGTTCCTCAGAAATTAAATGATCAATTAATGCAAAACCACCAATTATCAAAACCTGTGTAATTAAATTCACATCTTCAAGAAAGACCAGATTAATTAAAGTCAACTCTAATTTCAAAATTTCCATCGTTAAAAGCAACATGTATTTTCTTGGCTTAACTCTCTTTTTGTTTTGTGAAAATAAAATTGTCCCCAGCGGAATCGCCAGCTGTAGCCAACCTTTTTTGAAAAATCAAATTTAATGTTTAAGTTTTAAAGGTCGCCAAATGTTTGTGGAAAAATCTTTGAAAAATGAGTGATGTCGAGAAATCTCTGAGTTTTTGAAGATAAAATGAGGGTTGGAGTCGCCACCAATCACTAAGGTAGGCCAGACACCGTAAAAGCAGATATTCACTAGAAAATGGGTTCGAGAGCTAGTTACATGTCGGGAGGATTAGCACCCTCATCACGCCCGAAAATCGGTACCAAAATATATGTTGCTCTTAATTGATGGAAATCGTTGAAATTTAAATCAAATTTAATTAAATGGTCTTAATTGGACATGTGCTTTAATTAGACGGGCTTTTATCAAATTGGTGGGCTTGAATTAATTAAACGTTTAATTAATAAGGGCAATTGCACATCAAACCATAGATTAAACCGACATCAAATAAGACCGACTGTCGTGTTAATTTACGGTTCGAATCGAGTACATCACCTTCATGCATAATGCAAACAGTTAAAAATGATGTCATGAGTTGTCAAATTTTTATCTATTTTAATATTTACCTTCAGGCGATCAGAATTAATTCGAATATTTGGCCTATATCCATTGAGCTAGGATTAAGACCAAAATAATCGAGTTAATATATATCTCCTTTTTATAAGTTGAATCAGTTAATTAGCAATGTGGAATTAAATAGAATTAGGAGTGAAATGAATGCTGAAATAATGAATGTCACAAAACTGGGCAAATGAATAAATAAAGAACAATAAGGATAAATGCGGGAAATTAAAGAGTGAACAAGATAAATACGGGAATTAAAGAGAATTTGGAAAAGGGACCAGATCAAAAAAATCTGAAAAAGGGACTGGATCGAACATGAAAAGAAATACGGAAATTAAAATGCGAGAAATTAAATTAAGGGAAAATAAATTGCGGTAAAATAAAAGTTAGATGTTAGACGTTAGATGTTAGTTGTTAGTTGGTTACGCTAAACGGGCCATAAATAATACGGGTCATCCCAGTTGCGAGTCATTGTAAGGCCAATTTTTTAATGCGAAAAAATATGTAAATAAACAAATAAACATAGATATTTAAATATGATATGTAAATTATAATGATATTTACATCATGTGATCTATTATATGATACAATTCATATATATATAAAATATAACCGTATTATATAATATACAAATAATATATATATAATATAATATAATATTTATAATATATATATAAGTAGTAAGTATAGTGATTATATAATGTAGAGTATAGTATGTGTAAATTGTAGCCCCCTTGACCTGGTCTAGCCGTCAGACCGAACTGAATGAGCTACATTAAGGTTTACCAAAATAAACCCAAATGAATTACATGTGAACCGGTCCATTTTTTCTTTTATCTTTTCTAGATGCATTTTTAGGTCCTACGATGTGCATACAAGTCATGGTTAAAATCTCAACTCAACCGGACGTCAATTCGACATCCAATTGCTCGAATCCGTATTCTAGGGACTAAAACATAATCTCTGGTATTTATATGAGCTTTCACCAAATTTAAGTTACCATTCCTTGATTAGTCATATAACATGCCTTCATGTCAAATCACAACTCAAAATAATCATACATACACATTTAATTGCATAACTAAGAAACATGGACCAAAATGTAAAAATTCAAACATCAAGCAACAATTCCAACTGAAATAACGCCCAGTGTTTCGGTACAGGTGTCCACCGTATCGATACGGTTCTGAAGAGCATTGGCATACCAATACGGTCCTCAAATGTATCGGTACGGCTTGTATAATTTCAAAAGACTGGATTCTATTAGCTAAGGAGCGTACCAGAACAGTGACTCGCGTACCAAAACCCTCCCTATTTCATAACAACACGTACCGATATGGTTACCAAGCATATCGGTATGGTAAGGCAAAATTGCACAATTTGAGCCTATATAGGTCCTCGCGTACTGACACCCTAAGGTACCGGTACGGGGAGACCTGTAATGACCTCTAGGTCCAACATATGACACTTTGGCTCAATCTAACACCTTTAATTCAACCTATAAACATCATATAGCATCGTAGACATATATCCATCACACATGGCAACATATCAAGAGGTTACACCAAGCATGGCATACTCAAGCTTTCACCTAAGAGCATGATCTCTACCCAAGTATGCTTAATGTTTCCCAAACCCCTCAAATACAAGTAAAGAGCATCATACAGGTCCAAAACAACAATCTAGACTATTACATCAGGGAGTATCTCAAAACACATCTCCCAAAACCCTTTGGTCACATTGCCTTCTTATTACTACTTAAAATGAATTAAAAACAATACTTTGAATTGTGTCAAATCCTTGGATCCTTCCTTGCTCATGCGCTGCCCGAGAAAGCTATTTCTCTGCATTCATGAGGAAAAGAGAGTGCAAGCATAAAGCTTAGTGGGGGAAACCACAAAACACTCATCAATGCATTTAAAAACATTTTGTTCAAATCACATGTAAACATCTCATGGTAAATCATCTCATGCTTCTCATTTCATCTTTAAATATGCACATTTAAAACATTTTCAACACATGTATCATGGATTCAATCTCTACCTCAATTTAAGCTTCACACCACAACTCCTTTATAACAAGCTTAAAGAGCAAACATGTATAAATCACATTATACAAAATAATCCATTTCTTATGATACATTATCTCATATATTGTCTTTCAAGTGACTCAAAACCAGCAACCTTATGTTTCATAAAACACATCGGATACACGGATTCTCAAGTGGTTTACACAACTACTTCATATAAATACCTTAATCGGAGTAACGACACACTTGCCCACCTCAACGGTTCAAACCGAAGTAACGAAACATTTACCCACCTCTATGGTTTGGATGTATTAATCCACCAGCAGGAGAAAATGAAACATTTACCCACCTCATCTGCTACGGTTCTCATGGTGGAGATTACGGACACTTTAACACCCTTCGACACACATGAGGTAACTTTTTATAGTGCACTTTTAATCCTATGACCGGTCAACTATATCTGATAACATTTTAAACACAGCCACTTGCCAATATATTCAATAGCCAATATTACCTCACTGTTTTACATATGCATCAAATCATTCCAACACAAATACATTAAACCATGTATTTCCATATCTCAAAACACTTGCATAAACATATGTTATTCTCAAAAGTCATGATCAAAGATAATTTGCATCTTCTTTCACTTTCAAAACGTGCATAATACAGTGAGTAATAAAACCATAAACATGTGCATGGGATTTCATTTTAAAATACCGAAAATGAGAGATAGCTCAATTGATACTTACTTTCGAGCTTGGATAGGTGTGTCAAACCTTATCTAAACTCCCTCAACTCCTTTTTAAACCATTTAATAGTAGTAAAAAACTTTTCCACTCACCAACAACTCGACGCTCGATTGCCGATGCGCGAATCAAGCCTCTGTAACTCCCACGCCTTCTTCGATAGGTAAAGGATTCAGCTCCCCTTCTTTACCCAACCAAAACAGAGGATTAAGAACACATCTCTATATCAAAACCTTCCAGGAACCAACAAACTCAACAAAACCCAATAAGAATACCGCCAAACCTTACTTATACAAAGCCCAGCCAAGATCTAACAATTCTAGTACATTACTAACTTCAATTAACATCCAACAACAACCTAATCACGTCCTTATATGTCCAACAACATCACAACAACCCGATCGGACCAAAAACCAACTATAAACAACCTAAAAACTAGCAATCCTTATAGTTTCGGGATTCCATTGATTAATCAATCCTTTCAACATTAAAACGCATCTAATTCAAGATGTAAATCAAGTAAATCCACCACCAAAATAGATCCAATTCAACTTCCATTAATTTCCCAAGAAAACTCAATTTAATTAACAAATAAATGTTTAAATCACAATTCCACAATATAAATCAACAACAAAGGATCAATAACGTGGGAATTTCATTAAAGAACCTTTAATTAGAGGAGAGAAACGAAAATCACCTTTAATTGTTGATTTCTCCTTAATTGGCCAAGCTTTGATGAAATCCAAAGAGAATTTGCAAAGGTATTTGAAGAAATCAAATAGAAATCAATAAAGATTGATTTCTGGAGATTTAGAAGTAGAAATCTCAGTTTGGTTGCTGAGAAAGTTGAGAGAAAAGATTTTGAGAAAAGTAGTTATGTGAGAAAGTGTTTTTAGAAAATAAAGATCTTTTTAATTAAAACCTCATTTATCCAATTAATAAACCTTTTAAAATACTTTAAAATGGCCTAAATTAAGAGAGAATCCGTTGAAAAAGAATGTTCAAATACCTCCTTAAAGATTCCAAGTTTTGATCCTTTTTCGATTTAGTTACCAAAAATAGTTTTGAAATCTTTCAATTTAGTCACTGGACTTAAATGTCCAAAATTCAGATTTAATTTCCCCAAATTGACTCCACCAATTTACTTAAAATATTAATTAAATAATTTAGATCATTTTTTGTATTTTATTTTACCTCAAAAATCAATTTTTAATTTATTTTCCTGAAACTATTTGAATTGCCTAAACTGGTTCTCTCGAACCTCCGGTCTAACCCTATTCACATCTAGGCCATTTTCAGGGCGTTACAACTCTCCCCTTCTTAAGAAATTTTGTCCTCGAAATTTACCTAGCAGAAAAAGATAAGGGAACTGCTTCAACATATCCTATTTGCTCTCCCAAGAAGCTTTCTCTACACCGCGGTGCCGCCACAACACCTTTACCAATTCTATGGTCTTTTCGCGGAGAACTTTACTACTCGAATCCAGAATCCTCACCGGTTCCTCATCATAGGTCAAGTCCGGATTCAACTCAATCTCCTCAACAGGCATAACATGCGAAGGATCTGACTATACCTCAGTAACATAGACACATGGAAAACATCATGTATCTTGTCTAACTCAGCCGGCAACCTCAATCTATATGCAACAGGACCAACGCGCTCTAACACCTCATACTGTCCAATAAAGCTAAGGCTCAACTTGCCCTTTCATCCAAATCTTATTACCTTTTTCCAAGGTGAAACCTTTAGAAAAATACGATCACCCAAATGAAATTCTTCTTTGACAATGTCAAAGGCAACCCAGACACAAAATCCATGGTGATCCTCTCCCATTTTTAAACGGGAACCATCAACGGCTGCAACAACCCCAAAGAAAACTGATGTTCTGCCTTAACACGTTGATAAACCATGCAACGAGCCACAAACTCTGCAACTTTCTTCTTCAAGCTAACCCAGAAATACTCCTTCTTCATATCTTTGTACATCTTCATACTCTCCGGATACATTGCAAAAGGACTCGAATGCGCTTCAATCCAAATAGTGTGCCTTAACTCCTCATCCATCGGCACCACCACTTGAACCTTAAAGCACAAAACCCTATCTTCACTAACACTAAAATATGTTTGATTCCCATCCAAGATATCCTTAACGTGTGGCACCAACGCATCATCAAACGGCTTCTTCTCTTTAATCAACTGTAACTTCGAAGGCTTCACTTGCAACTTCGCTAACAACCCGCCATCTCGCGACACACTCAGCTGCGCAAACATTGCCCTCAGCTTCACTGTGACCTTTTTACTCAAAGCATCCGCTACCACATTCACTTTTCCCGGATGGTACTCAATGGTCATATCATAATTCTTCAACAGCTCCAACCATCTTCACTGCCTAAGATTTAACTCCTTTTGAGACATCAGGTATTTCAAAATTTTGTGATCAGTGTATACAACACACTTCTCACCATATAGATAATGTCGCCAAATCTTCAAAGCAAACACCACCGCAGCCAACTCAAGATCATGCGTAGGGTAATTACGCTCATGCACCTTCAACTGCCTAGATGCATAGGCGACAACCCTTCCTTCCTAAATCAACACGCATCCCAAACCCACGTAGGATGCATCGCTATACACGACAAACTCCTTCCCTAACTCTGGTTGAATCAAGATTAGAGCGTGTGTCAAAGCCTCCTTCAGCTTATCGAAAGCTTGTTGCCTAACTTCTGTCCATTTAAAATCCACATCCTTTTTCAACAACTTCGTCAAAGGGCATCAATCCTCAAAAACCCATCCATAAACCGTCGATAATATCCTACCAACCCCAAAAAACTACGAACCTCCTAAACAAGTTTCTGTGGCTTTTAATTCACAATGGCCTCAACTTTCTACGGATCCACGCGAATACCCTCGGCCAAAACAACATGACCAAGGAAAATCACTTGTTTGATCCAAAACTCATATTTACTTAACTTGGCATAAAGTTTGTTGTCCAAAAAAATTTGCAACACAATTCGGAGATGTCGATTGTGATCTTTCTCGGTACGTGAGTACACAAGAATGTCATCGACGAACACTACCATGAATTGGTCTAGGAATTTATGGAACACTGCCGGTGTATTTGTCAAATCAAACATCATCACCAGGAACTCATAATGCCCATAACGAGTGCGAAAAGTTACCTTCGACACATCTTTATCCTTCACCTTCAGCTGATAATACCCCGACCGTAGATAAATCTTGGAAAACACTATAGCACCTCGAAACTGGTCAAACAAATCATCAATCTTGGGCAAAGGATACTTGTTCTTAATCGTCAACTTGTTCAGTTTCTGGTAATCTATGCACATTCTTATCCTGCCATCTTTTTTTTCATAAACAACACTGGTGCACCCCATAGTGATACACTTGGACGAATGAACCCGAAATCCAACAACTTTTGCAACTGCGTCTTCAACTCTTTCAACTCTTTTGGTGCCATAAGATACAGAGCAATCGACACTGAAGCCGTATCCGCGTACGTCTCTATGCAAAAATCTACCTCCTTATTCGGTGGCAAACTAGGCAACTCTTCCGAAAATACTCCTAGAAAGTCGCAAACCGTGCGAATATCCTGGGCACGTGTTTCCTTCATGTTTGGGTTCATAACATAGGCTAGGTATGCTTGACCCCTACATTCCAACAACTTCTGTGCTTCCAACGCTGAAACCACATTTGACATGAACTTGACATTTTCGCCCACAACTACAACTTTGTAATCCTTGGTAAGTTTCAAAGAAACTCGCTTAGCCTCAAAATCCACTATAGCCTTGTGTTGAGACGACCAATCCATACCCAGAATCACATCAAAACCGTGAAACAGTAACTCCATCAGATCAGCCTCAAACACATACCCTTGAACCATAAAGGGATAACTCCTATACAACTTCCTAGCCACAACCGTCTCACCAAAAGAACTGGTTGCCTGCAAACCAACATCTAACAACTCAATGGGTAAATCCAACATGCATGCATGCTCGTGCAAAATGTAAGAATACGTGAAACTATAATCAATCAAAGATAACAAAGGTATTGACTGCAAGGTAAAGGTACCTGCGATCACGTTGGTATCATTCCTCCCAACACGATGAGCAAAGGCCCTCATGGTCCACCATCCTCTGGCTGAACAGCCACGGTATGAGCTGCCACTCTCTGCCTATCATCCATGCGCTGGAAATGTCTACAGTCACGCCCACGACCTCTCTGCGCTCCAGCAATAGGTACATTAGCCTGACCCTGTTTGGCCAACTGCGGACAATCCTTACGAAGATGATCCCTTGATCCACAACTCCAACAAGTGCCTATAACACCCCAACACTCTCCCGAATACCTACGGCCACATCTCCTACACTCAGGAACTCCAGCATGAGCATTCTGTCCATGGAATCCACGTCCAGCACCAAATCCTCCACGCCTCTAATCCGAGCGGTACCTCTTGTCTCTATGCCTCTTATAACGATCTCGGCCAGCATCAGACTCTGTACTCCTCTTATCAGACAAAGAACCCCAGAACGAACAGACAAACCCAGATTATGTTCTATGTCCTTAGCCCGCGACACTAGCACATCAAACTCTGTATAATTAGTGGCCAACATGTATGTCTTCACTTCCATGATCAACCCGAAATGAAATCGATCACACATCTCTCGCTCGTCCGAAACCAACTCAGGAGCATATTTACTCAACCTAACAAACTGGATCTCATACTCAGAAACAAACATGTTTCCTTGCTCCAAAGCCACAAACTTTCTCTTCTTCGTATACTTGTATGGAGTTCCCAAATACTTTTTCTTGAAAGCCTCATAGAAGAATTCCCATGTAACATTAGCGGGTTCCATACCCGCGATCACAGTTGTCCACCAACTGTATGCATTACCCTGAAGTAACGATACAATACATCCTAGCTTACATACATCGGTACACTCTATTTGGCCAAGGATCCTTTTGGTGCTCGTAAACCATTCATCGGCTGCTTCAGAAACCAAACCTCTAAACTCAACACCACCCAGACTACTCAAACACTCCAAAGGTAACCCGGTGTTAACAACTACAGGCGCTGGTGAAAGTACATGCACTTCAGTCATGGTCGCCTGGAAAGCTCCCGTCATCGCTTGCACCAACGGTTCCATATCACCAAAAATAGGTACTTGTGGTGCCTCAGGCGCACATCTCTCTACTCCAACACCAGTAGGAGGAATCGGTGGTGGAGGAGGCAACTCTTTATTACACGTATCCACAACACTACCCATGTGAGCTCTAGTCTCTCATCTCGGTCCCATACTCGATAGTACAAGTCTAAACATGACAATGCAACAAAACAACAATTAGGCCAGCTCACAGCAAGAATCCAAGTCACTATTATTTAAAAACAAAATCATTTAACTCAAGTAGTAATAAGGCAATGTGTCTCAAGGTTTAACTCCCAAACATACTCATATCAGATGTAATTTTTCAAATTCAATCACCGTGCCTTTCAAACAACATATTCAAACATACAAACAACCATAACCCACCTCCCAACAATCATAACATGGCTTTGATACCACTAAATATAACCCTCTTGACCAGGTCTAGCGCTAGATTAAACTGAGTGAACTATATTAGGGTTTACCAAAATAAACCCCGATGAATTACATGTGAACCGATCTATTTTCTTTTATCTTTTCTAGATGCATTTTTAGGTCCTACGAATTGCATACAAGTCATGGTTAAAATCTTAACTCAACTAGGCGTCAATTCGACATCTAGTTGCTCGAATCCGTATTCTACGGACTAAAACGTAATCTCTAGTATTTATATGATCTTTCACCGAATTTAGGTTACCATTCCTTGATTAGTCATATAAAATGCCTTCATGTCAAATCACAACTCAAAATGATCATTCATACTCATTTAATTCCATAACTAAGAAACAGGGACCAAAATGCAAAGATTCAAACATCAAGCAGCATTTCCAGCTGAAATAACGCCCAGTGTTTCAGTACAGGTGTCCACCGTATCAATACGATTCTAAAGAGCATTGGCATACCAATACGGTCCTCAAGTGTATTGGTACGGCTTGTATAATTTCAAAAGTCTGAATTCCAGTAGCTAAGGACCGTACAGAAATAATGACTCGCGTACCGAAACTATCCCTATTTCGTAACGTGTACCAATACGGTTACCAGGTGTATCAGTACGGTAAGGTAAAATTGCACAATTTGAGCCTATACAGGTCCTCGCATACTGACACCTTGAGGTACCATACCGGTACGGAGAGACTTGTAATGACCTCTAGGTCCAACATATGACACTTTGGCTCAAAATAACACCCTTAATTCAACCTATAAACATCATATAGCATCATAGACATACATCTATCACACATGGCAACATATTAAGAGGTTACACCAAGCATGGCTTACCCAAGCATTCACCTAAGAGCATGATCTCTACCCAAGCATGCTTAATGTTTCCCAAACCCCTCAAACACAAGTAAAGAGCATCATACAAGTCCAAAACAACAATCTAAACTATTACATCAGGAAGTATCTCAAAACACATCTCTCAAAACCCTTTGGTCACATTGCCTTCTTATTACTACTTAGAATGTATTAAAAACCATACTTTGAATTGCGTCAAATCCTTGGATCCTTCCTTGCTCGTGTGTTGCCTGAGAAAGCTATTTCTTTGCATTGATGAGGAAAATAGAGCGTAATCATAAAGCTTAGTGAGGGAAACCACAAAACACTCATCAATGCATTTAAAAACATTTTGTTCAAATCACATGTAAACATCTCATGGTATATTATCTCATGCTTCTCATGTCATCTCTAAATATGCACATTTAAAATATTTTCAACACATGTATCATGGATTCAATCTCTACCTCAATTTAAGCTTCACACCACAACTCCTTTATAACAAGCTTAAAGAGCACACATGTATAAATCACATTATACAACATAATCCATTTCTCATGATACATTATCTCATATATTGGCTTTCAAGTGACTCAAAACCAGCAACCTTACATTTCATAAAACACATCGGATACGCAGATTCTCAAGTGGTTCACACAACCACTTCACATACATACCTCAAGCAGAGTAATGGCATACTTGCCCACCTCAACGATTCAAACCGTAGTAATTAAATATTTACCCACCTCTACGGTGTGGATGTATTAATCCACCAACAAGAGAAAACGAAACATTTACCCACCTCAACTGCTGTGGCTCTCATGGTGGAGATTACGGACACTTTAACACCCTTCGAAACACATGAGACGACTTTTTATAGTGCAATTTTAATCCTATGGCCGATTAAATATATCGATAACATTTTAAACACGGCCACTTGCCAATATATTCAATAACCAACATTACCTCACTATTTTACATATTCATCAAATCATTCCAACACAAATACATTAAACCATGTATTTCTATAATCTCAAAACACTTGCATAAATCATATGATATTCTCAAAAGTCATCATCAAATATTATTTACATTATCTTTCACTTTCAAAACGTGCATAATACAGTGAGTAATAAAACCATAAACATGTGCATGAGATTTCATTTTAAAATACTGAAAACGAGATATAGCTCAACCGACACTTACTTCGGAGCTTAGATAGGTGTGTTAAACCTTATCTAAACTTCCTCAACTCCTTTTCAAACCTTTTAACAGTAATAAAATACTTTTTCACTCACCAACAACCCGACGCTCAATTGTCGATGCGCAAATCAAGCCTCTGCAGCTCTATCGCATTCTTCAATAGGTAAAGGATTCAGCTCCCTTGTTTTACCCAACCAAAACGGAGGATTAAGAACACATCTCTGTATCAAAACCTTCCAGCAACCAATAAACTTAACAACACCTCACAAGAATCAATCGAACACCCTCCTAAAACCAACAAGAACACCGCAAAACCTTACTTAAATAAAGCCCAACCAAGATCTAACAATTCTAGAACATTACTAACTTCCATTAACATCCAACAACAACATAATCACCTCCTTATATCTCCAGCAACATCACAACAACCAGATCGCACCAAAAACCAACTATAAACAACCTAAAAACTAGCAATCCTTATAGTTTTGGGATTCCATTGATTAATCATTCCTTTCAACATTAAAACAAATCTAATTTAAGATGTAAATCAAGTAAATCCACCACCAAAATAGATCCAATTCAACTTCCATTAATTTTCCAAGAAAACTTAATTTAATTAATAAATAAATGTTTAAATCACAATTCCACAATATAAATCAACAACAAAGGATCAAGAACTTGGGAATTTCATTAAAGAACCCTTAATTAGAGGAGAGAAACGAAAATTACCTCTAATTGCCGCTTTCTCCTTAATTAGCGAAGCTTTGATGAAATCCAAAGAGAATTTGCAAAGGTATTTGAAGAAATCAAATAGAAATCAAAAAGGAAATCAATAAAGATTGATTCCTGGAGATTTAGAAGTAGAATTCTCAGTTTGGTTGCTCAGAAAGTTGAGAGAAAAGATTTTGAGAAAAGTAGTTACGTGAGAAAGTGTTTTTAGGAAATAAAGATCTTTTTAATTAAAACCTCATTTATCAAATTATTAACCTTTTAAAATACTTTAAAATATCCTAAATTAATAGAGAAATCTGTTGAAAAAGAATGGTCAAATAGCTCCTTAAAGATTCTAAGTTTTGATCCTTTTTCGATTTAGTCACAAAAAATAGTTTTGAGATCTTTCAATTTAGTCACTAGACTTAAATGTCTAAAAATCAGAGCTTTTTTCATATTTTATTTTACCTCAAAAAATCAATTTTTAATTTATTTTCTCGAAACTAGTCGAATTGCCTAAACCGATTCTCTCGAACCTCCGGTCCAACCCGATTCACATCTAGGACCATTTTTAGGGAGTTACATAAATACATAAAGTTTAAATAAAATACATACATATATTATAATACATATGTAACAGAACAAACCAAGGACCAAAATAAAAGAAAAACAAAATTTAAGATCAAAATCGAAACAAAACAGGATTTAGAACAGGGCTAAAATTAAAGGTGACAACAGAGGGGAGGGATTGAAATGGAAATTAAACCAGGACTGATTTGAGGTCGGGGTGACATTGGAGGACTGAAGTGGAAACTAACCCATGACCATAAATGCGCGGATGCTTCCCCGAATTCGGGTCACCGCGAGGGTCATTGAAGGGCCAAAACGTTGTGTTTCGACCGGCTTATAAAAGCCAAATTAAACCAGAAAAATCATTTTAAGCCTGGTTTTAAAAAAAACTTCTTCATTTTTCCAGAAACCAGCGAAGCACTGCCGTACACTACTGCCTTCGGTGGCCGGCGAACCTCAAACAACCCCAAAACCAACCCCTTTTCTTGAAAAACTTAAATCCAAGCCCCAGTTTTTATAAATAAGCCTAGTTTTACCTAGATCTAAAAAAACTAAAAAAAACTTTTTTATTTTCAAAACAAAAACAAAAATCCTTTTTCGTGTTTAACAAGCTTTGAAAACTCAGGAAAGTTTGAAGCACTGGTCGGAGAAGTCGAAGGAGTAGTGTTGGCTACGGGTGACCGAACCAACTCTAAAGGTAAGCTCTAAAACCTTTTTTCCCTTACCTTTCATTTTATATTTCAGACGATAATAAAAAAACTGAGATGCCATTTGAACTTTTCTTGATGTGTATTGATTTTTTTAATAACCCTCGTCTAGGTTTACATGCAATTGTTGGTTCAGCTTTTATAGCCGATTATTATAGAGATAAAAACAAAAATGAAAAAGGGTTGTCTATGTATTGTTGGTTACTGTTGTATTTTGATTTTTTTTACAGGTGTTGCCCGTACGGGAGAGGAGGCAAGTAGGGCTTCGTCGGGTGCACGTAGATAGAGGAAGAGGACCATCCCTTGGAGTGATTGCTGGTGTGGCACTGTGGTGGTGGCGATGTGGCCATATGTGCACCGGAACGGCTACCGTACGAGCTCAGATGGGGACTAGTGGAGCGGGGTAGTTGAAAGGTCACGAAGAAGTCAGATCGCCTTGCACGTAGACTCTATGCGTGCATAGAGGAACTGATGCACCGCGCGTAGGTGCGTAATTGTTCTAGAAGTTGCCTCTACTTCAATCCAGGCCGTTAGATCAAAATCAGATCTAACGACCCTTTTATGGCTGTGCAAGAAAACAAAAGGGGCATTAGGGCAGAATCCAATTACGGATTTTAGAATTTTAGTTGAAAACGGGCCATATGTGTATACTGTATGATTTTTTAGGTTTATAATTTGGATTGTTTTAATAAAAAACTTGGGATTTTATTGTTACGTTATTTAATTTTTGTTTTTGTTTAATAATAATATTATTATTATAATACAGATAATAATAATATAATATATAATAATGATGATAATAATATATAATGATATATAATAATATAATAGTAAATATAAAGGTGGTAATAATATAATAATCATAATAATAAATCAGTACTAACAATAACACAAATAATATAATATGGTTATAAATAAAAGAGCCCAAGTTAGAGTTGAAAAAAAAACCCATACAAAATTAGTGATAACAGATCTGTCAAGAATTTTTATCGAGTAATACAAGCACGTGAAGGACATGGTTCCAAATAGAACTTTGCTTTAGGGTTTGACTCAGGGGCAAAATGAGAGTGTCAGACAGTATGCCCGAAGATGGAGGGACATTGCGGCGCAAGTTCAACCACCCATCATGGAGAGTGAAATCACTCGCCTGTTTGTGGACACCCTGCAAGGTCCACTTTATGAGAAAACGATTAGCAACGTATCCTTGGGATCTGCCGAATTTGTGAAAGCAGCAGAATTCATTGAGGGTGCTTTCAAGAGCGCAAGCTTAAGACTGGGGGAAATATGCAAAAGTACCCAAAGAAAAAAGATAATGAGGTAAGAAATATGGTTACTCATAGCCCGAGTAATGTCACGATCGCACCAAAGCCGGTGGCAAGAGGTTCATAGGGGCCTAGTCGAAGGGAGCCTAAAAAGGATGAGGTTTTCACTCTTTTACCCATAACTTACAGTGAGTTATACCCCAAGCTCTTCAAGGCACACTTAGTTTGCCCTTATCACCTTACTCTGATACAACTCATTTATCCATCATGGTTTGACCATAAGGCTAAGTATGAGTACCATGCGAGAATCCCCGGGCATAACATCAACAATTACAAAGCATTTAAGCGGGTGGTTCAAAACCTTATCAATATTGGAGTTCTGCAGCTTATCACGCCGGATGTGGCTACCAATCCTTTGCCTAATCACGGTGGTCGTTAAGGGATCGTGTTGAGGGATCAAGGAGTCAAGATCGACCCCAAGTTGCCGAAAGCTTTAGATGCATCTTACCTTTGTCTTTTTTAGATGTCAGTTTGCATAGATGTCCTTGCATTTTCTGTTTTCTTTTTTAGTTAAAACAACCTTGGCACTTTTGGCCCAGAAGTAGCAATGATCTTTTGTAAAGGGCACTTGTCATGTTTGCAAATTTTCACTTCAATGAAAAGATGCATTTTCTTAAACCATGAGTATATATGTATATCCTTTCTTACCTCTGAAGGCCCTGGGATATCATATGCCTGTGGTGACATTGATTCGAATGCAAAGATCAATCTAATGTTGTGATCACAATGAAGTATAATTCCTTGCTCAGCACGCTCAAGTCAGTAAAGCGATAGAAGCAAGACTATTACTTCCTCAATAATGTTCGATGATGAGAAAATCTCCTAGGAAAGACCGATGGAGTTGATTAAATTTGAGAATTCCTTTAACACTTGAAAAAAAGGAAAAAAAGAAAATGAAAAAATGAATCTGTAGGGAAGAACAAACCTAATAAGGAACTAGATTCCACATGTTCAATACCCCAGCATGAGAGATAAATCTTTAAATCAATGAACAATTGAGTAAGTCTTAGAACATCCTGATGGAGCTGTGGGGGAAGAACAAATCTAATAAGGAACTAGATTCCACCGGTTTAATACCCTGGCATCAGTGATGGATCTTTGAAGACACTAACACAATTATAATTGCAATTAATTTTCAATTTACATTATACCCCGAATTCTCAAAGGAATGATTATAAGATGAGAAAATGTTGAGAACTAGAAGGAGTAGTTTTCAAACGGATCAAGCCAATACCATAATCTTGAGGATGAACCGAGCAATTTGAGAAGAATCTCACAACTTCAAATATCGCCACAATATTCAAAGTCAAATTATTGATCACCGGGAGTTGAATCTAAGACACTCTCGCATTTGATATCCAAGGAATCATATTCTTTTTCTTTTCTTTTCAAAACTTTGGGTTTTCAAGTCCTGTATATTATTTTAAAAAAATGCATCATTAACTAATGTATCGGTTAGCAAACTTACCCTTTTTGAATAAGCACAAAGATTCTGTCATTCAAAAATTAGTTTCAAAATGCAAGGTTTTTGATGCAAATGTTCATCTTAAATCAACAAAGATTGATAAAGCTCAAACATACAGGGCATTTTGTGACACGAGAAGATGGGAAATGAGGGGCCACTCTGTTTGCAAAATGGCAAGATCTTTTGCATTTGACAGTCCAGGTCAGAATTAATAGGAAAACTTTTTGATCTCGTTGTTTGATGAAGAAGTTCAATTTTGCTAGAGCAAGAGTAGGGGCATAAACATGACAAATCAGTTGAGGTACTTTCAAGACAAATTGACCAAATGAGCAAAGTTCAAGAAGAGCAATCGAGAGTGGTAGCTTTGAAGGTACACTTTGAAATGTTTAACACGACTGTGAGATGAGGTATTCTAGCCGTATAGGGCCCCAGTGAAAAAACAAGACCAAGATTTTTCCAGTAAATTTCCTTGAAGAGCAGGACGCGCTCAAGCGGTCCTCAATTGGCATTAATTCATGTATCATATAGTTAGACATTCCTAGGTTAAGGGGCATGCTAACACATACATCAAATCATTCTATCCTTTTGACAAGTATTCAGAGATTTATAAGGATCTTAATCTACAACTTTGCGATGAAAGAAGTAGAATCCAGTGAGATCTCAATTCATACCTTCATGAAACCAAACAAAGATTTCAATCCATGACTGCATGAAAAGTGGATCACAGCAAAGAATCAAGAGTTTCTAACGAGAAAAACTCACTCAAAAAATACTTTGATATGCAATTCTTTGTGTGGAAGGGTCAGATCACAACCAAGTTAAGGGTTCTCATCGAGAAGAGTCCCTCTAACAAAATTTCCTATGTTACTTCAAGATCTACACCAAAAGCCCTCAGTGCACGATTTTATTTCTGAACTGTCAACCTTCGGTATCAACTGTTAATATATCAGTAGCCTCCAGTGCTCGACTTTAATTTTCTAAGAATTAGTAAGACCTCCAGTGCATGATAATCCATACCATTAGTATCTTTCAGTGCTTGACATTTTTTCTTTCGCGAATTAGTAAGACTTTCAGTGCATGGTAAACTGGACTGTCAGTAAACCCTTCAGTGTTTGACTTTATTTTCCAGCCCTAGTAATACCTTCAGTGTTTGGTGAGCCGGACCATTAGTAAGACTTTCAGTGCCTGACCTTTTAATCTTCCAAGAATCAGTAAGACTTTCAGTGCATGGTGAATCGGACTATCAGTAAACCCTTCAGTGTTTGACTTCATCAGTAAGACTTCCAGTGCATTGTGAGCTAGGTTGTCCGCAAATCCTTTAGTGTCAAACTTTCTTGTCGGACCATCAGTAAGACCTCCAATGCATGGTGAGCCAGACCGTCTGTAAATCCTTCAGTGTATGACTCTAATTTTCCAAGCCATCGGTAAGACCTTTAATGCATGATGATTTGGGTTATCCATTAAGCCTTCAGTGCTCGATATTTAATCATCTGGATCCTCAGTAATTCCTTTAGTGTTTGATGATTCGGACCGTTAGTAAGACTGTCAGTACAAGTCACTTTAGAGTGGGGTGATTTGGGTGCCAGCAAGGCCTTCGATGCTTGATCATCGGCCTTTCAAACCATCAGAAGGACCTTCAGTGCTTGGTGATTCGAGCTTCATACAGAGAAATATGACAAAATTAGTGATTTTAGTCTTCGCTCTATCCTTGTTAACACAAGAATGGGCAAAGAAGGGCAGCTGTAATCACTAATTTTGTTCGAGCTTTATTTTCCGATTTTATTCTATAACTTGGGCTTATGTTACATATACCATACTATATTATATATGTTAATATTAATTAGTTTTTTATTTTCATTAATTAATTATTTCTTTTAATTGTCTGTTCTTATATTAATTAGTATTTACACTTATTATTATCATCTTATTACTATATTAACTGTCTGTTCTTATATTAATTAGTATTTACACTTATTATTATCTTAATATTATATTATTAGTATTATATTATTATTACATTATTACTATATTATTATCATATTAATATTATATTATTAGTATTATATTATTATTACATTATTACTATATTATTATCTTAATATTATATTATTAGTATTATATTATTATTACATTATTACTATATTATTATCATCTTAATATTATATTATTAGTATTATATTATTATTACATTATTACTATATTATTATCTTAATATTATATTATTGGTATTATATTTTATTACATTATTACTATATTATTATCATCTTAATATTATATTATTAGTATTATATTATTATTACATTATTACTATATTATTATCATATTAATATTATATTATTAGTATTATATTATTATTACATTATTACTATATTATATCATTATTATTTATTATATATTATTTTAGTATTGTTAGAAATTATTATTATCAATATTAAACATAGACAAAAAAATTGAATATATAATTAATTATAATATAAGCCCAAGTTTATTTTATAATCAGTCCAATTACATACATTCAAAACCCAAAAATATATTACAAACAAGGCTTGATAAGGCCCAAAATAATTAAAACTCCAAACCCTAATTTTGATATGCCCTAATGACCCTTTGGTTTTGCGTAGCCGCCCAACAGCCGTTAGATCCAAATTGGATCTAACAGTCCAGAGATTAAGTAGAATCTTTTGGATACATCACGCGCTCACGCGCCTGTCCATTGCACTCCTTCACGTGTGCGTGAAGTCCACGCGCGCCTGCCTAGCTCATCGTGAGAAGTCAGATCGCCCCAACTGACTAGCTCTGCCATGCCAGCCACCGTCTGCCCCTGCATCCGGCCAAAAGACTGTTGTCTTTTCTTCTTCAGTGGCTACCTCGCACAAAAACAAAAATATCAGATATAGATCAACACATGAATTCGGCCAAGATTAAACAGAGGCAACCAATGAATTTTTTTAGGGGATTTTCCTTTTTCAAATGATATGTAACATCCAGGTATAAAAAGAAACCCAAACATCACATGTAACCCTACGGGGGGATTCAATATAAATAAAAAGATAAAGAAATTTCCGAAGTAAATTTTTCCAGTGCATGCATCTCAACAACAAGAAAAAGAAAAACATAAGAGTAATAAGAAAGAGGTTTTTTTACCTTCGAAGCGTGGCTGCGGCTTTTGGTCTCCTTTATCCCGACAATAAACCTCAGCCCTCGTGCTGTTGTGGTGAGCCGACAAAGAAGGAAGGTAGAGTTTGAGATAGGCCAAAAAAGGGTTTTTCGAGTATAAAACTAAGGGATTTCGATCTTTTTTCAAAAATCCTACCTAGATCTGGTTTTAAAACAAAATTGGGTTTTTCCCTTTTTTTCTTAGGTTTTTGGTGCCGTTGTACAGTGGCCAGCGGCAGAGTGCGGAGACGAACTTACTGGTTTCTAAAAAATGTGGCGATATCTAGGTGGTGAGGATGAACACCATGGCGGTGTTCATTCAAAATTTCAGAGAGTTTTTCAACAAAAATGAAGGGTTTTTTTCTAAAACGACTAAGGGGCCGAATTTTTACCCAAAATAACATTTTTATATTTGTTTTACTTTAAAAATGGGTTTTTAAAAAATAAACACTTTCGCCTCTCTTATTTACACGCGGAAGGATTTTCGCCTTTTAAAATAACGACATCAATCCCTCCAGGTTTTCCTCCAATTACAATTCCACCCTTAATTAAACCGATTAAAATTTTTGGAAACGGTTTTATTCTCTTTTAATCCTTCCGCATTTTCAAAATATTGGCATCCGCTCAAGCCATTCCGCATTTCTAAATTACTTCCGCAGTCACTGAAGCTTTCATCAAGTTTACAATTTCATCCTCTCCTCTGATAAAATCTACTTTTAAATGAGAAAATCCCCAATTTAGTCCCTCGAACTAAGTTTCATTTTCAATTTGGCCCTTAAAATTTGGTTTTTGCTTTGATTTTAGTCCCGATTCTAGTGGTAAAATTCCCTTTTAACCTTTCTGTTTTTGTTTTATGTTCGTTTTGGTCCTTTTGCATATTAATTTTTCTGCCCTTGCATGTTATTTTCTTTAATTTCCAGCACTGAATTTATCTTTTATTTAATTATTGCCCCTTTATTTTATTTCCTTTACATTTCAGTCCTTTTTATGCTTAAGTGTTTATATGTTTACTTGATAATACTTGTGTTTTGCTTGTTCAAGTCGATGTTTTGTTCAATATTTATGTGAATATGTTTATTTGTGTTGCGCACGTAATGGATACTTGTATATACTATGTATAATTACATGTATTATATGTGTATGTTTTACGAATATATTAAATATACCATAGTCTTCTTTTTATAAAAAAGTATATGTACATAATTTTTTTTATATATATAACATTTTTTCGTATATATCATAAAGTACGTATGCTATAAACTATTTGTTGCATGTTTATTTGAATTCACGCATCTATCATGTTGCCTTTATTTCTGTCTTGTTTTATGTTGCATACGGACATATTAATTGTAATGCGGTGCCCTTTTATACGAAAGTAAACGTGGCTAGTACCAAGTGTTGTGGTGGTAGTTTTTTGTTTATTCTCGAATATACTCGCATGTGTAACCGAATTTTGATTTAAATGTCACTTTAATTTGGAAAATCCGAAATTAAAAAGCGGTAAATTTTTTTGGTACTCATTTTTTAGCGGAGTGGGGGTGCTAATTCTTCTCATCCGTAACCGACTCCCGGACCTGTTCGTATCTCTGGTTTCATTTTCGGTGTCCGGTCTACCCCTTTTAAAATGACCGGTAGCGACTCTATCATTTTGTTTTCAAAAATACGATAAAACCCTCATTTTTCAAATATTTTTCAGATATTAACTATTTTCCTCATTTTTTTAAAAATCAAATGTTTTAAATCAATTTTGTTTTTTTCAAACC
This sequence comes from Hibiscus mutabilis, assembly GCA_019671005.1. Lineage (NCBI taxonomy): Eukaryota > Viridiplantae > Streptophyta > Magnoliopsida > Malvales > Malvaceae > Hibiscus > Hibiscus mutabilis. The sequence goes on along the minus strand of CM033744.1, from coordinate 22,284,121 downwards.
CCTTAGCTACTCAAATTTTAACGATTTTAAATTTTGGGTCTCTACACCAGAATCACAATCTATTTCAAAGAGACGAAGTAAGGTTTGGAAACATTTTTCCTGTATTGACTCGACACAAACTAAGGATGAAAATGAGAGGGCACTTTGTAAGTATTGCAAAATTGCTTCGTTCATATGTAACTCACATTATGGAACCTCTAATATGCAAAAACATATTGAAAAATGTAAACACTATATTGCATATAAGGATAGTTTGGGAGCAGATGGAGAACTAGAAAATCATGTTTATAACCAAAAGGTCTACAGAGAGTTGATAGCTAAGGCAATTACAAAGCATGGATATGCTTTTTTCTTGGGTTGAACATGAAGGTAACAGGAAAATTCATGCATATTTGAATAGTTGAGTTAAAAGTATATGTTGAAACACTGCAAAAGCTAATTGTTTGAAATTGCATAGAAATTTAAAAAATGACATAAAAGAAACTCTTTATAATGTACCTAGTTGTATTTCTTTGACATGTGACATGTGGACTTCTTGTCAAACTGAGGGATATTTGTGTTTGATTGCTCATTATGTAGATGTTAATTGGAATTTAAATGTAGAGTTTTGAACTTTTGTCACATTGATACACCGCACACCGGACATACCATGTATAGTGTTGTACTAGATTTGCTTCAGGAATAGGGTATTGACTATAATATTTTTTCCATCACATTGGATAATGCTTCTAGTAATGATAAAATGCAAGATAATTTAAAAGGGCTTTATTATGTAAAGGGGCTTACTTTCATATTTGGTGTGTTGCACATGTGTTGAATCTAATTGTTAAAGATGGACTTAAGGTCATCGAACATATTGTTGTCAAGATCAGAGAATGTGTGAAGTACATTAAATGGTCAGAATCAAGAAAAAATACTTTTCAACGTAGTGTGAAGTTAGCTAAGGTAGAAGAAACTAAAGAGTTGTGGCTTGACGTTCCTACAAGATAGAACTCTACATATATGATGCTTGATATGGCTATTCTATACCGTGAAGCTTTTAAGCAAATGATTATTTTAGATTCTTCTTTTCATCATTTTCCAAACACCGAAGAGTGGGAAATGCTTGAGAAAATTTGAGATATTTTAGAACCATTTTTTGATATAACTGAATTATTTTCAGGAAGTGATTATCCTACTGCAAATTTATGCTTTGGGAATGTTTGGAAAATTTTTATGCTTTTGAAAGAGTTGACAAAAAACAATGATGTGGTTTTAAAAACAATGGCAATTAAAATGAAGAAAATGTTTGATAAGTATTGGTTCAACTCGAGTGAGGATGACTATGGCACATTATTTGCCTTTGCAGTAATTCTTGATTCTCGTTTTAAGTTATATTTTCTCAAATATTGTTACGAAAAATTATCTGAGGATGAAACAGAAGCTGTTATGAAGATTCGTGATGTCAAAGCTAAGCTAGGAAAGCTTCTTAAAGAGTATAATCCAGAAACGCATGCCCTACATGAAACATCATTAGAATCAAGCTCAAACTCTAATACCGAGAGTTCATCTGGAAACCAGAAGCGCAAATTCGATCTTTTTGCAGTAAGTTTAATATTTTTAAATATTTTATTATTTCCATATTTTTTGGTTTATATTTGTTTATTTACCCATTTATTTTCTATTCCATTTTTTATATTTTTCTAAGACCATGACAAGGAAGAGACCATGCTTTTGGATTATTCAAAGACAATTTGGATGTTTACTTAGAATATCCTAAAATGGATAGGAAAACATAACTTGACATCCTTAATTTTTGAAAACATAATGAACAATGGTATGGAAGGCTTTCTTATCTTGCTAGAGATATTTTGATTGTGCCCCTCACTATTGTTGCTTCAGAATCAACTTTTAGCATTGGAGGTCGAATTTTGAATAAGTGGAAAAGTTCTTATATCCCTGAAAATATAGAGGCTTTGATAACAACTCGTAGTTGGTTGTTCGGTTATGAATGTAAGTTATTTTATTACCTATTAAATTTATTTTTATTTTCCTAATTTATTTTATTACCTCTTAAATTTGTTTTTAATTTCCTATAGGAAATCTTTTTTACTACACAATCTTCTTACACTACTAGTCTATTGCATTTTCTTACTTTAACTTTAAAAAATACATTTGCTTAATTTTTGATAAAACATTTGCTTAATTTCTTATTTCACTAGCAAACAAAATAATAATTTCTTGCTATTGTTTATGTAGCTACAGAAGATGCGAGTTTCTTGGCTCTAATGTGGATTGGACTGCAACAAAATTCAACAATTGATGCATACATTATTTATGTTTATTTTGAGATTACTTTATTGATTTTTTAAGTTTTATTTAAAAAAAACTTAATATAATTGAATTTGATATATAAGTGTAGTCTTTATTGATTTTTTAACTTGGTTTGTAGCAAATATTACTATTATTTATCATCACGTTTAACACCTTATGGAGTACAAGTTTTTGGCCAAAGAAAAAAAAACACCTTATGTTCACAAGATTGCTGTCTGGTTATGTTTGGATTCCATTACAGTTCAAGGTGGTTTTTCCGATATCTGTCCACACAAGTGATTTTCATCTTATTTGGATTATTTGCCTTAGTTTCTGATTAGTTTTTATTAGCTTACATATTTTAAGCTGCGGTCATGGTTAGATTTTAGACGGACAATTGGAATAAAAGAGAGTTTAGTTTTTTTGTATAGTTTACGTCTATTTTATGGTCTATGGCTGGAATTCGTGGTTTTCCTTATCAATAATGTCGTCTCCAAGGTTCGAGTTTAGATTCTCTCTTTGAAAGTACAATGTACCTTGCCAATACACTCAATCCTTGTTGATGAGATAAAAATAATGTTTTCTAATTTATTTTTTTTTGAAACATTTCTAATTTATTTTTTAATAATAAATTTTAACGTTATTTTTGTTAAAAATAGACATAATAGTGTAATATCACTTTTGAAAGATATTCCTTATTTGAGACTTGTGTTTCATATTAATTTGTGTTCGTAAAAAATGAATTTTCTTTTCTTTTAAAGTAAACTATAATCTACCGTCTAAGAGATATAAACTAAAGTTAACCACATTAATACACTTATTGGGTAGTAACTTTATTTTATAATCCTTAATATCAAATATTATCGAATCCGATATGAAGATGGTCTTTTAAAGGAGAAAAGATATAAATAAGAATAAAAATACATATTTACTATTTATTATTTACTAAAATTATATGTTCACTTCAACTCAATTATCGGGTCAAAATCGAGCTGATATTTGGTTCAGATCAGATTTCAGAAAATTAAATTTGAGTTTTTTTTTGTTCGGGTTGATTTTTGATTCGAGTTGATTTTCAGTTCTGTTTGCTTTCGGTTCGGGTTGGATTTCGGTTCGGGTTGGATTTCGGTTCGGGTTGTTTCATTTCATGTTGCTTTCGGTTCAGGTTGTATTCTGTTCGGGTTGCTTTCGGTCCCGGTTCCTTTATGTTTCGGTTACTTTCGGTTCAACTAAAAATCGGGTCGGTTTTGGTTCGGTTCTATTTGTTTCAGGTTCGGATCAAATTTGAACTATTATGTTCGGGTCTCGGATCGGGTAAATCGGTTCGGGTCTCGAGTTTCGGGTCATGTTTGCCAGGTCTATAAGAACATTATTAGTTTTTTAATATTGGTTATCTATATTTTGTATCTATTAATATTAGTTAAATTATAAAAAATAATTTTTAAAATAACATTACTAAGCATATTTAAAGGATATATATATTAATTTTTTATTTATGAAATTATTTTTAATATAATTTTATTAATTGTTAAATTTAGATATATATATTATTTTCTTATTTATAATATCATTAATTTTAAATGTATATGTATATATTAATTTTTAATTATGAAATTATTTTTTTTTATTTTTTTAGTTATTCAAATTTAATTATTTAGAGAATTTTTTTATAATTGTCAAGGACAAAAGAGTTATTACAACTCTTATATCCATCATCTAACCCAAAAGCTCCTAAAATGAGTTTTATTTTTTAATTTGAGAAGTTTTGCCTTAATTCGTTATTACAACTTTCTTTTTTATCAAACTTCTAAATTAGCGGATTAAACTTGTCAAACTTCTAAAAAGTTTAAATCTCTAATTTTAGCTCAAAAAGTTATTTTTTCAAACATAAACATAGTATGTATAGTAATTCTAAAAACGTGTTGAAATAAAATATTTTATGTTCATGTACAAATTATTTCAAAATATATTTTAGAATAATTATAGGTGGAATGATGAAGGATTTACACCGATTAACTTTAAAATTAATTTAGTAAAGAATTAACGTTGATACATAAAAGTTATATAAAATTACGAAAAAGAAAAATTTTCTTATAATAATGTTTATTATCATTTAGAATTAAATTGATATTTGATTAGTATGCAATGTTAACTCAATCAAAGGTTTAATATTAATAGAGATGTATTCCATTAAATTCAATTGTATATAATTATATTATTAAGATTGAAGTATAAGTGTCAAACAAGTTATTGATTAATCGAATGTGACGTTAGTTTTAGTGCTAGTCACCACCGCTAGTAGTTTTTTTTTCTTTTTTTATTTTAAGTTCTTGTTTTCTTTTATTTTTTAGTTTTTATCTGTCTTATGATACGCTTTTTCTCTGCCTTGTGGCATATTATCGTCTACCATTATGGTAGATCTGCGTTCGTGGATACACTTTTTATGATGTATTGACTTTGATTTGCGGATTGTCGGTGATCTTCAGTAGATTCATCCTCTTTTGTAGTTCGTTTGCTGATGCAGTCAGATTTGTTTTACGAAGCAACCTCCAAGATTGTTGGTTTTGCACGCTACTCTTACTTCAAGCCTGAAGTGTGTAGGTGGATAGATATAAGAAGTCTTGTTCTCTGCTTCTAATTTCTTCGGTGTTTCATCTTTATTACTGTTTTGCAGCCCACTAGAGGTGTTTTGATGGTTTGATGTTTAATTTTCTTAGTTTTTTTTTTCAATTTAGATTTTATTGTGTTCTTATTTTTTCTGCTACAAATTTATTTCTTCTTGAACTATTTTTTTATTTTAATTTTTAATAAAATTCAGCCAACATATTATTTAAAAAATATATAAGTGTCAATAATAAATGTGACACAAAATGTATTAAATTTTCTTTCGTAAAATGTCTTTTATTTACTGTTGAAATTACGAGTAAAATGAAAAATAAATTTTATTAAAACAAAAGTACAAAAATAAAACACACATATATATTTAACACGATTATTAACATTTCTTTTACTTTCATGATGTCGTTAATTAATATTTAAGTTCTATTAATACTATTTTTTTGCCAAGGTATTAATACTATTTTTAAATTGTGTGATTACAATGTATTGTCTATTTATATATTTTTCTTAATTTTTTAATAACGTACAACTTGCAGATAAAACTGATTGAACCCGAATCTCTAAAAAAATATCATATTTTTTCACTAGGACCACTCGTTGGGTTATAAAATTTATAAATTTTATCGTTTCAAATAGGTTTAATATTTTTTGTCTTCTAAAGTTTATTTGTTTTTCCAACTTCATATTTTAATTTTTTTTGTTGGCAGTGTCCCTAATATTTTTTTTTTGTTTTCCATATAAGTTTCATTAAAAATAAGTAAATCAGAATATGCCAAGTGACAATTTTAACTAAAGAAATGTCAAGCTTTAATGAGTGAAGATAAATAATATTTTAAGTTTATTAGACTTTTTATTCAGTTTAGTTTTTAAAAATTTACTTATTCTAAATTAACCATTAATATTTATAAATTTTATAATTTAAATAAATATTTATAATATTATAATATTTATTTATTTTTATTTAATAAATTAATATCTTTCAATAAAATCACAACATATATCATCATTTTATTGGTGGAAAAAAATAGAACGTCCGTGAGGACTGCACAGGTCACAATAATCCAAGTCCTAACTACTGCATTAAGTTAATAGCTTATACATTATTAAGAAAAATAATATTTATGTTAAACTCCGGTTTAATTTGAAATATTTTTTTATATAAAATCTATATATTTACTCACATTACAAATATATCGGTAATTAATAGATTTATATCAATTAATTTATTTATAACATCTATTAACTACGAGAAATTATATAATGGGTCATTCCCACCACGTCATTCATGAGACCAACCAATAAAAACCACTCATCTTATTATTTTTTCCATGTTATATTTTTACCAAATAAATTTTTACTTGGTAAAAACTATTTTTAAAATAAATTTACAATTAATATGAGTGAAGATTCACTTGGTAAAAATATGACATAGAAAAAAATAATGAGATAGATGATTTTTATTGGTTGATCTCATAGATGACGTGACAGGAATGACTCATGATATAATTTCTCATTAACTACAATTATAAATGTAATCATAAGAATTTAAATGGTTATGGGATGTATTTATAAATTAAAGGTTACGTCCACTAGTCTATTATTATTATTATTATTATTATTATTATTATTATTATTATTATTATTATTATTATTATTATTATTATTATTATTATTATTATTATTATTATTAATGTGAATTATTATTTTAGTTGTTGTTGTCCATACTTAAATTCAATTAATCTTTACAGTTAAAAAATCAATTAATCTTTACTTTATCTGTTTAAATCTCAAAATTTTATTCATTCAAAGTTTTGTATATTTATAAATATATTCAATTTGTATTCTTATAATTACATTATGTTATAAATATATTAAATGATGTATAAATATTAATTACAATATAATTATAACCTCAATTTAAAATATATTAATTTTAACAAATGTTTTTCTTAAAATATTTATAAATATCTGTTAAGATTTTAATTTAAATTCCTTAAAATTAAATACAAACCTTAACAATTTTTTCCTTCAAATTTATAGAATCAATAAAATAAAAATTTTATATTAGATTTGATTAAGTATATATATTTTTCATTTTTAAGGAAAATATGTTTAAATTAAAATCAATAGAATAGAAGTCAGATTTGAAAATTTTTATTTAATTATATGAATGGATATTATAAATATATTTTATAATATTTTGTTATTACGATATTTCCATAAATATAAATAAAATGAGTATTATTAGATAAAGATAAAACTCTTATTTAAATTAAATATTATTATTGTCAACAAAATTATAATTACAAATTTTCAGTTTGAGTAAGTGGTTGGCCTTGGATTCACTTTCCAAATATCATTTCAAACAGGGAAATTATTCTATGCATCGGCAGCAATTTTTTTTGATTTCACGAGTACTTTAGTTTTAGGATTTAAAGATAAAATTTTTTACAATGGACGTCGCACACCGCTAAACACCACTAACACAATACACCGTTAAATATCATTAAAATTTTTAATAAAAATTATAATTTTAAGGAGCAGGCTTATAATTAAAATTATTTTAAAAAATTAAAAATTAGATTTAATAAATATTTTATATTTTTTATAGCATTTTTAATTAATATATTTAAATTAAATATCTCAAATCTCTTTAATATTCAATTTTTTTAATTTTTTTCTTTCGTCGCTGCTATCCAGCCGTCGCTATAAAGGCAATTTTGCCATTAGCGTCCGGATTGTCCTTTTGATGCTGCATATAATTGTTTGCGTTCAAGTAGAGTTTTGTTATTGATTCACAAATACTTTTTTGGGTTGTTGTCACTGATTTCTCAGACAAATCTGTCATAAAGTCGGATAATGAGTGGTTCTTCTCCTGTGCTCGTGGGAGAAAGCACCCGAATGGTTCACAAAGTACTCGAATGGTTTACAAAATTGCACAACACAATTATCTGCAGCGGCTGCAGTGGTAGAAAAGAAATAAAGAGCTTGGATTTAGATTTTTTAATATTAAGAAAATTTTGATATATTTAATTTTAATATATCAATTAAAAATATTATAAATAATATAAAAAGTTTATTAAATATAATTTTTCTTTTTCTTTTGAAATAAATTTAATTATAAGTATAGTCTTAAAGATTTTTAATTTTCATTAAAAAAATAATGGTGTTTTGCAGTATATGCATTAGTATTGCTCAACGGTATGCGACGCCCGTTGTAGACTAATCCTTTAAAGATATTTTTTAGGATTTAAAGTTTAGGAGTTTAGGGGTTAGAATTTAAAGATTGTGATTAGAATTTGAGGTTTAGTGTTAGAATTAAGGGTTTATAGGTTAAAACTTAAATCTCTAAAATATTATCATAAAATCAAAACCCTAACACTAAACCTTAATTTTTAACTACAACCACTAAATTCTAAAACTAATGCGCTAATGGGGGAAAAAGTTTCCACCCTCGATACATAGAATATTTTTCTTCCAAAAATATATATTTAATCATGAATTATTATCCTATACACAAGCGATAGAAATTTTTTGTTTTTACAAGTGTCTTAATTTTAGGGTTCATGGATTTAGTTTAAGGTTTAGAGTTTAGGGATTTTAGTATAGGGGTTTAAAATTTAGGGTTTTGGCTAAAATTCAAGGTTTATGGTTAAAATTTAGAGTTTAGGTTAGGTTTATGTTTTAGGATAATATAATTAGGGGTTTAGGTTTTAACCTATAAATCTTAAATTTTGACCCTAAACCCTAAATTTTAAGAACAACCCCTAAATTCACAACTATTACAAAACTCTTAAATCTTAAACTCTAAATAAAATTCTTAAACCCTAAAACTAAAATTAAAACGTTTGCGTAAATAAAATTTTCACATACATTTATACATGAAATAATTACCCTTCTTTAATCATTTGTATTTTATTATTTCTCCCGTGAGTTCGCAAGAAGCTGCTGGATTACAAAATAAATCATTGAAATGTCCGATGCCGTCTAATTAAAATTTTCCTTACAATTTCTTTATTTTTATTTTAATTTATTTAACCCCTTCAACTTCTTTGTTCTTCCCGTAAACCAAACAGACGCTATCCCTTTTATAAAATCAAGGAAACTGGAGAGTGAAAAAAAAAAGAAAATAATTTACCGGAAAGGAGACGTAATAAGGATAAGAGGAAAAAGTGTAAAAAATTCACTTTTAAATTGTCTAAAAAAAATTCACAAGTTAAAACAGTTAAAAGCCTAGAAAGAAAAAGGAAAACAACAATTCCAGTTGTTATTCGGTTCGGTCGGCGAGATTGATTCGTATATTCAATTTAATTGTCTTTTTTTTCATCTCTTGGGGAATCGAGATTGATTCGTATATTTCTAGTGCTTTTGTTTATTAAGAAAAGCAAATCGCAAGGTTTTGATTGTCAAGTGAGAAAAGAATTGACAAATTTTCTTTTTGGGGGGGATTCAAATGAAGAAGCGGCAATGAGGAGAGAAGAAGAGAAATGGAGGTTAGATCAGAGAATAATATACAAGTGAGGTGCCACAAGATTCCTACTCAACTGATTCCCAGGACTCGTCTTCAGGTTTTGTTCCTTATAGTTTGTTCCACCATTTTGCTTTGGACTTGTTTGATTCAGCTCCTCGCCGTCAGTGAGCTATGGCACCCGCGTTTCCTTGCCGGTTTAACCAATCGAATGCCTTGGACCACTCGCCCTCCTCTTCGTCTTCAACACTCGCTCCATTCCCCGCCGCCTCTTCCTCCTCCCTGTGATTCCCCTCAGCTTGTTATCGTTCTTCTTCTTGTTATTTTGGTTTGAATTTGCTCTAAATCTTCGATTCAGATTAGAAATTTGCGTTGAATTTGATTCAGATAGAAAAGGGTCTTAGGAAATTTGCATGGAAGTTTTATTTTCGTTTATGTGTACGTTTGATTTTTAGCTTCAATTTTGGTAGGTAAATTGTTAGAACAAATGTGGTTCATAATGTGTGGCGTTTGATATTTTGTTTTAGAACATAGACCATCCCCTTTATTTATTTTCTCTATTTGCTATTGGACCTACCACGCTTAACAATTGAAATAGCTGCATCACTCTATTATACCAGAAACACTGATGACAGCATTTAATTTGTGTTGCTTGCTGGAAGATGGTGCCTGTTCGATTGCAATGTACTTTTCAGTTTGCATTTCATTATAGCCCTCCTTAGTTTTATTTTGAGATTAGTTTTACCTCGAGCTCTAATGCATTGATCCCATCTATGTAACCTTCAAGGCGGTCAGCATCCGTGGATACTAAATTTCTAGGTTCTGCTGTCCAAAATTGTTAATGCTTCATGATGCTTAAGAACCTCCATATCTTTGTTGCTATAAATACCTTTTAATTCCATAAAGGTACAAATTTGTGCTACCAGACATTTTGAAATCATTCATTATTTAACATGCTGGGCAATCTTCTCAGGGACTAGAGAAATTTGTGACAAACTTTATACCTTACATGTATCCCTGATTTTTCTTTGTGGAAATATTTTTGCTTTCTTAAGTAGATCTTTTGGAAAAAGGAAGAACTTCATTCATGTATATTTGCATTTTGCAGGAAACTATAGAAGTAATGGTTTTCTCAAAGTTTCATGCAATGGGGGCTTGAATCAAATGCGTGCTGCGGTCTGTGTCTTTTCTCTAGATCATCTTTTCATTGATTATTTATTCAACATTATGTTATTAATGCAGCTGATTGTGCATTTTTAGATCTGTGACATGGTAACTATTGCCTGACTTTTAAATCTCACTTTGGTTGTTCCAGAACTTGACAAGACATCATTCTGGGCAGACCCTAGGTATGTTTATAATTCTGAAATAGGATGTTTCATTCTTTCTCAGCTGTAAAAAGTCTTTGACTCGTGATCTGTTTTTTGCAGTGATTTTGAGGACATTTTTGATGCGAGACATTTCATTGATTCTCTAAGGGATGAAGTTCGAATTATCAGAAGGCTGCCAAAGAAGTTTAGTAGGAAATATGGGTTTCAAGCTTTTCGGATGTCTCCTATTAGCTGGTCAAACGAAAAATATTACTTAGAACAGGTTTGATAATTTTCTCAAATGGATGGATGGAAGTGTTTGTCTCTTCTATTTATATATATATATACACACAAAATAAAATCTAATTTCTTTGACATTATTTCACAGATTCTTCCCTTGTTCAGTAAGTATAAGGTAGTGCACTTCAATAGAACAGATGCACGACTGGCAAATAATGGGATTCAACCTGATCTTCAGAAACTCAGGTGCCGTGTGAATTTCCAAGGACTGAAATTTACTCCTCAGATTGAGACATTGGGGTACAAATTGGTTCAAATTCTTCAAGAAAAGGGACCCTTCGTGGCATTGCATCTAAGATATGAGATGGACATGTTGGCTTTCTCAGGTTGCACGCATGGCTGCACTGTTGAAGAAGCTAAGGAGCTAAAACGATTGAGGTTTGCCTTGTTTGAAGCTGATATATTCCAGTCTAAACACTCAAATTATCTTAGCAAGGAATCTGTGCTGTCTTTTTAGGAGAGCCACTATTGACGGCTAGCATCCTCATTACATACCACAACTAAAACAGCAGAGCTGTGCGCTGCAACTTAAATGAGCACTTATCTGAAGTATAATGTCAGATAGGGAATGAAAATAAATCTGATGCTTTCAACTTTTGGTAGTAATCAATAAACTAGTTTTGTTAGCTTTTGGCAAGATTATCACAGTGTACCCCTTCCCTTGCTTGTTTAAGTCACATCAAAGTTTTGAACTAGTGATGACAATATATAAATCTATACTTAGACCTATAAGTATCTTGTTATCTATTAACAATTTCAAGAATCAGGATGTTACAGAATCGTAACTCGATAACTACACTTTCTTTCAGGTATGCATACCCTTGGTGGAGAGAGAAAGAGATTGTGTATGAAGAGAGGAGACAACAACGGTTGTGTCCTCTGACACCAGAGGAAGCAACATTACTTTTGCAAGCATTAGGTCTTGATAAGGAGAATCAGATTTACATTGCTTCTGGTGAAATTTATGGCAGTGAACGGCGATTGGCACCGCTAAGAGCTGCGTTTCTGCACATTGTGAGATTATGACCCTGTAAATGTTTTACTTTGGGCATTCCTACTTTTGTTTTAAGGCTCATCAAAGCACTGGGTTTCTATGCTCGGTCGCCGGTGCATATGAAAACTCTTAAGCTTCCGCTAGGATTTTTGGAACCTATTTTTACCAACTACTTTTGAAGTGTTGATCCCAACCCAATGTGATGTGCCACTCACCCATATCAATTATCAAATAGATGGTTTGGATTGCATGAACTATTTTCCCTGCACTTAGTTGAGCCGGTAGAATCTCTTTAATCCTTGACCATTATGCATGTTTACTAACCAAGTACCGGTGTTAATTCTACTTTGGCTTCTAAAACCAGCAACTATAGTTCCTATCGTGTTTTCGCATAAGATTTTTCTTAATCTTATGACATTATTACAATTTCAGGTTAAAAAGGAAACAATATTAGATCCATCAGAACTGCAGCAATTTCAGAACCATTCATCTCAGATGGCAGCTTTGGATTTCATGGTATCCATTGCGAGCAACACATTCATCCCGACATACGACGGGAACATGGCTAAAGTTGTAGAAGGTCATCGCAGGTATGTATATTTCCAAATTATGCACCTAGGGTGGGTGCAGGATGCTTATTTCCATTGTCTTGACAATCTTTCTTTTGTTCAGGTATCTTGGGTTTAAAAAGGGCATCCTGCCAGATCGGAAGAAACTCGTCGAATTGCTGGATTTACATCAGAACGGGACTCTTCCATGGAACAACTTTGTACTGGCCGTAAGACAAGTGCACGAGAAACGAATGGGGAAGCCCTTCCGTCGCCGGGTTATTCCAGACAAACCGAAGGAGGAAGAATATTTCTATGCGAACCCTCAAGAGTGCCTTTGTGAGGGAACAAAATGTGAGGACTTGCTAGGCCCCGGTAACTCAAGTACACACCAATGATTGTTTCTGCACGGACCAAAGATAGTGTGGCTGATAAATCCGCCCATGTATACATACATGCATTTAAAAAGAATTTTTTGTCTCCAGATCCCCTTTGTTTTTATTTTTTGTCTCTATTTGTATCCAGTACTGTCCCATAATTCCGCAGTGAAATTAACCAATATTTGTACATTAATGTCATTGTCTCTGGTTCTCAAATGCAACCCACACATCTCCACATACTTGGGCCCTATATTAAATACCTTATTGCTACTTGACTCATTACCAAGGGGTAAAGAAAATGATAGCCAGAGGCTCTGTACCAAACACGAGTAAAGTTGATGCTTAAATGACCTTAATTGACAAACAGAAGAACAAAATAACATTACTAATTAGGGGTGGACAAAACGCAACTTAAAAAATTGAATTATTTAATTTGATGTAAAAATATTCATTTTGATTCGACTCAACCTAATTTTTATAAAATAAAGTTTGAATAATTCTAAATTTTTAATAATTAGTAGACCAATTTTTAAGTGGGAGTCAAGTCTCTCAATTCTGCATGATATATATATATATATATATATATATATATATATATATATATGAAAAAATATGAAGAAATATATGTGTATGGTATATGATTATAGAAAACCGTTCAAATTAGAACTAATTAGTATCATAACATTATAAATGTTTATAATTAAATTTAAATAATTCAAAATTTTTAGTAATTAGTGGTCCAATTTTCAAATTGGAGTCAAGTCTCTCAATTTTGCATGATATATATATATATATATATATATATATATATATATATATATATATATTGCATATGAAAAAATATGACGAAATATGTGTATAGCATATGATTATAGAAAACCATTCAAATTAGAACTAATTAGTATCATAACATTATAAATGTTCACAATTAAATTTGAATATAACTCCAACTCATATTGACTCGACTCAAAAAATTTCAAATAAAATTTGTGTTATAAAATATGACTTTTCAACTCAACTAATTCAATTTTTTTTGATTCGACTAGAATGCCTACCCATCGTCAGGCATAGGAAACAATGGTTACCAAAGTCAGCTTGAGCCACCAACATAGGACATTGCAATCTTTGCAACAATTCACTTACTAAAGGTCCTTCGCCGTATATGGATTGTTAACGAGCAAGTCCCAAAACATGGTAGTAGGCATTGGTTTATAATCACCAACTGTTCACCAATCAGGATCAATAATAATATAAGAGAAAAAATATTATTTTTATGAGAAAATATACTATATAATAATGATAATTATAATAATAAAAATGTGTATTATCTACGAGAAAATAATAGTGGTGTTTTATAATAAAATAATGATAATAAATATACAATACAATAAATAGCAAAAATAAAGAAAAATAAAAATAAACATGTTGACGGATCCAACTGAATAAAAATAAAAGTTGAAAGAGTCAAAATAGTGAGTAATTATGTGAACTCAAACTACAGTCAAAAGAGAAAAGATGGATATAACAATTAACCTCAATATAGAAAAAAAGGCTCATTATTTTTTTTGAATAATCCAAAACTTAAATATTATTATCTATATCTAATCTGATCATTTCATTTTTTCATATATTAGATCCAAATTATTCAAAATTCAAATTTTCGGATTGGATCATCAAATAAACATATCAAATTACTCGGATCTAATTTTTTGCACAATCTTACTAGGAAGAGACCATTATGTAGTTCCAGGTCAACCGTGACCTCACCCTAGCCCATCAACATGTGTCATAACCACTAACAATCAGATCGTCTAACGAAGTGTGGTGTTAGACCTCTTAAGTAAGGTTAGATTTTCGAATCCTAACGTTGCGAAAAGAAAGAACCGGATTGAGAGGGTCGCCTCATATTAAATCTCTGTAAAACTAATTTGAATTAATTGATCAATAAATCGGATACCAATAATTAAAAAAACATACGTGGTCACCAGGGGGAGTTCAAAGATTTTAGGGGTCTTGTGCAATTTTTAAAATGCGGCTCTTAATTTATAATCGGTAAGAGATATAAATTTTTTCTTACAAAAAATTACCTTAATAGAAAAAATATTATTATATTATCCTCTTGAGCAACAAAAAATTGACTTATAAATATTTAAAATCAAACATTTTCACTTAAAATGTGTCATTCTTTTTGCATGTTTAAAGTTTTAGATAATTGTTATATATATACACATAATTATATATACAAATTTATAATAATTATATATACAAGTTTATAATTTTTTACAACTATTTAACTTAAGTTCTTTATTTTCGAGCCCCTCTTTTTCGGGGACCATGTGCGGTCGCTTCTATCGCGCATGTCCAGAACCCCACTGGTGGTTACCATAATACATACAAGTGATATAAATTATATAGAAAAAAGGACTAAGAAGGGATAGGCAAAAGGTAAGCAACCAAGACCTTGTTCAATAATCTTAGTAATTCTCCGAAATCTTCAATAATCGTATCAGGGGCGATTCAAAAATTTTAGGGGCCTGCAATTTTTAAAATGCGGCTCTTAATTTATAATCGGTAAGAGATATAAATTTTTTTCTTACAAAAAATTACCTTAATAGAAAAAAATTATTATATTATCCTCTTGAGCAACAAAAAATTGACTTATAAATATTTAAAATCAAACATTTTCACTTAAAAATGTCATTCTTTTTGCATGTTTAAAGTTTTAGATAATTGTTATATCTATACCATAATTATATATACAAATTTATAATAATTATATATACAACTTTATAATTTTTTACAACTATTTAACTTAAGTTCTTTATTTTCGGGGCTCCTCTTTTTTCAGGGGCCCTGTGCGGTCGCTCCTATCGCGCCCGTCCAAAACTCCGACTGAATCATATACAATGACCATTCGCCTTATCCAACCAAAGTGAAGAGCCTTCCACCACCTTAACCCATAACTTCCAAACACAGCAGAAACCAACCATAAGCGGCAGAACGCAACATTATTTATTGAAAGAGCTAATTAAAAATATTTAAATTTAGAGGAGACCAACAATATATATCATATATTTTTAAGGAACTAAAATAATTTTTTTTTTCATTATCTCAACTTATTTTTTTAATTTTTTTATAAAAAAATTGAGGGAGGGGGCATGCCTCTGCCAGTCCCTTAGAAGTACTGCCCCTACAAACAATACATATATATTTATATATCAAAATTAATACAAAAATTCAAAAACCAATTTATAAATTTTAAAAAAATATTGAATTTGATATATATATATATATATATATATATTAGAAAACGAGATGATGTTGGGTGTATTCAAGTAGTTTTATGGCTTAACCGTCAAACAAGTGCTTAAACTATACATTTTTTAGATAGGTGTCTGAACTATATTTTGAGCTAAATAAGTGTCTAATATTTTTTTCGTGACCCAAATAAGTGTCTCACAGTGACGGGCGTTAATTTTTATCATTATCTAGCACATGTCATTTTTTTAAAAATTTAAAATTATATTTAAAAATAAAAAATAATAAAATATTTTAAAGCATCGAAATTCCCCATTTACCCTTATTGTCCCATCAAATTTCTCTCATCGGCCGTATCAAAAACCCAGATTTAATTCATGGAACCCATAATTTTCTTTCACCATTTTTCTTCTTTGCTGCATTGATCTTGGCATACAAATAAATGGTTTTCACTTGAAAGCCTTATTTCAATCTTATCCTAATCCTATGACTTCTCAATCTTGAAAAACCCAGATTTGTCATGAGTTTGAATGCCATGAGCTTTCTCAAATACTTTCTACCTCTCGTCTTTTCAATTTTAAAAAATAAAGATTTATCTTCCAACAATGATGGAAAAAAAAGGGTTCAGCTATGTCTCTTGAACTAATTAAAATCAGTATGAAACAGAAACGACGATTTTGGGCGAGAAAATTTCTTGAGCTCAGATTTCGAGCTTGAAATAAAATAAGGAACAATAGACATGACGAAAACTGAAATTGTGATTTCGAACAAAAATGTTAAAGACTTGTTTCAAACCCATCAAAAAAATCTTGGATTATTGTGGGGAGGATTTTGGGTGAGAAAATTTCTTGTTTGGTTGTTGAGAAAATGAATAACAAAAGAAAATTAACGTCCGTCACGGCGAGACAACTATTTGGATAACAGAAGAAAATGTTAGGCACCTATTTGACACAAAATATAGTTCGAGCATCTATATAGAAAAAAGTATAGTTTTGACATTTATTTAACGGTTAAGCCTAATTTTATATTCAAAGCGTGTGCTCTTTTATTTAATATGATACAAAAGAAAATGAAAACGTTTTAATTTTCTAAAGAGTAACGACTCACATTCATATATGTTTGAAAAATGGCAAGCAGTAGGGTGTTGCTGTGTGAAAATTTCACATTCATATATGATTCACATTCATATTCGTAAATTGTTTTCTTTCTTATGATTCATGTTTCACACTCATAATTATTTTTTAATAATATTTTCTGTAAAGATTAATTACAATTTCTCTTATTAAAAATACAATATATACACATTATTATTATTATTCAACGGTTATTATTAACCGTCCTAATATTAACAATCTATCTTTTATCTTTTAACTACGACCTCATGAACTTAATGGCCTAGGTCCCTTTTCAATTTTAATAATTTAATCCCCTTTAGCCTATTTTTTAAACGGAAAATGATAATAATTTTGCACTCATAAAATTTAATAATTCAATTTTAATCCACCAAGCTTATGATGTAGTTGTAATGGGCATTGCTTTAATCCTAATTGATATTAGATATCAAGTTCGATTTCAAAAAATCCCTTATCCTTATAAAAATATTGTAATAAATATTTTAATTTTAAGGATTGTAGTCAGGAGTAGGCAATGGTCTTACCCCTTGGTTTAATGGTCTAATTCACGTTTAGTTCCTTTAAAACATTAATAATTGAATTTAACCCTTCCTAGCCTCTCTATTAAATGGAAAATTTCAATTTTGGCCCCTCTTAAAATTTGATAATACAATTTAAGTCATCTTAACACAAAAATTTTAAATTTTATCTCGAACAAATGAGATTTTATGATGTAAAAGATTCAACAAAAGATTGTATCTAGAAATCAGCTTATCATCATAGAATTCAGACATTGTAGTTATTGTGCAGTGGTGGTCGGCAATTTTTTCATAGTAATTTCCATTGATGTGGGTTTCTGTGGGTCCTTTGCACCAGCACCAATTCTCTCTTGTTTACATTGTTTTTGTTTTTTTTAAACAGTAAGATTTTTGGGGATCGTCGGATTAATTTTGAAAAAATGGCTGTTTCCTCCGCGAGTGCAGTCGAAAATTATTTTTGGTCGAAATTGCATTAAAATTTTGGGTAAAGTTCACAAATGGTCACTGAACTTTGTTAAAAAATAAAACGGTAACCAAACTTTCAAATGTTACAAAATAACAATTAAACTTTGTGTTTTGTAACAAAATAGTAACTGAGACGTTAAACCCAGTTAAGTATTTAACGTGTTTGTATTAAAACTTTGTATAATAGAACATTAAATCCTTCATATTTACACATTCAATTAATTTAGTCCTAATTCAAAAAAAATTATTAAATTTAACCCTTATTATTTACACATTCTTTCAATTTGACCCTTAAAGCAAAATTCC
This sequence comes from Hibiscus mutabilis, assembly GCA_019671005.1. NCBI lineage: Eukaryota > Viridiplantae > Streptophyta > Magnoliopsida > Malvales > Malvaceae > Hibiscus > Hibiscus mutabilis. The sequence continues at coordinate 22,265,530 of CM033744.1, read as the reverse complement.
AAAGTTGTTCCACTTCAACCTTTAAACTATACGCCTTCAAGTACAATAAAGATCTTTCGTACATGCTTCGCTACATGCAAAAGAATGCTAAACATTATTTAACAAAGAAATTGATGAAAAACGACGCTCAATAAAGATTTAATTGAACTACAACTTCAACTTTTAATGCTAGTTACTTGGCAGCATAGAAACAAGGATACTTTATTGGTAATCTTATATAAACTTAGAAACTAAGAAGTGACAGAAAAATAATATTAAAAAATACCTCAAGGGCAACTTGTTGGGGTGATGAGGATAACACAGTTGAAAGAAGCTCTGTTTCTTGCCACGTCAAATGCTTCCTTTGTTTGTTCAGCTGTAAAGCTTTGGACAGGAATATCACGCTCAAGCTGCATGTCACGTTGAAACTGCTGTGCGAGAGTAGCAACCATTTCTGGAGCAGAAGTTGAACGAGCAGGAGTAAAAATAGGTGCCAAGCTCACATTGTCACGATCCGGAAAGCGAATGCCCCTTGATTTTAAACTCTACAACAGAGAAAGCAACCATTTAAGAAAAGCTCAAGTCATCAATCTACAAGCCAAAACCCAAAAGATAAGTGTTCATCGTTTGCAGCAGCATTTGCATGGCATATTTGGCAAGCTTATTAATGCAAAGCACAAATAATTCAAGAGCCCATACCCAAAAAGTTCTAGTCAAGATTTCTAGTATTGGAGAAAGCTTTTTCAAGGGCTTTCTAAATTGATTTTCTGCTTTAAGGACCAAATTAAAAGAATGCGTAAATAATGAGAGCTAAACTTAGTGAATTGTTTCAAATTAGGACTAAATTGATTGAATGTGTAAATATGAAAGATTAAATGTGCTACTATATAAAGTTTTATAACAGACACGTTAAGTACTTAACGGGGTTTAACGTCTCAGTTACCATTTTGTTACAAAAACAAAGTTTAATTGTCATTTTGTAACATTTGAAAGTTTGGTTACCGTTTTTTTAACAAAGTTCAATGACCGTTTGTGAACTTTACCTGTAATCTTTTTATGAGAGTCAAAGTGTAATTTATTACCGTATTGATGATTAATTTAAAATTTTAAAAAATAAATTCTAATGTTAACATCATAGGGTGTTAAAATAAAATATTACATTGTATTAATTTATGATTTTATGGTTCTTAGAGGGACGTATGAATAATTCTACCAATTTAGAGTAAGGCCCTTCCACTGTTTCTTCCCCTTGTCTCAACAAGCGGTCACAGCTCTTGCGTTTAGAGGTTTGTCTAGTGGTCCCTCCTTGATCTTTATTGTTTTACTTAGGGGGCGGCTCATGTCGTAAAAACTAGACCGGTTTTTTTTATATAGTTCATATTTATTTTATGGTTCATTAGGGACGAAGCTAGGAAGAAATATTGAGAGGAGCAACAATTTATTAAGCGCTTAAATTTAAAAATTTGGAGGGGCAAAATCTTTATTTGACTAGTATTTAAACTTAGAGGAACCTTAAATTCTATTATATACGTAGTTTTTTCTCTGTGGTTCATATTCGTAATTTGTGACTCTTACAATAATGTCGTCTTCAAAATTCAAATTTAAATTTTCTCTTTGAGAATACACTGTGTCTTTTCATTGTACCCAACACTTAATAAATTAGATCGATGATAATTTGTTCTATTGGTTTAATTCCTAATTCAACAATGACAAAATAAAAAATATTAAAATAGTTTTTAAGCCGGTTCAACTTTTAAGCTCTATATATCCCATTTTGAACTTAGCTGTGGATTGTAAGGTTTACTTTTTTTTTTACTGTGGATTGATGGTTTACTTTGAACTCAGAAAAATCAAAACGAATGAAAATAATAACAAAAATTAGAATACAAACAAATTAAAATAATAAAAATACAAGTTAGAGTTATTAGTATATCATCTAATTTATTAATAATTTATACAATTCTACATTATTAACGTGTTAAATATAATTTTTATAAGTGTATTTTTTTAATAAAAGTTGCTAGTCTTATTAAAAAGAAAAAATATATAAAATTACAATAAGCGTTTACAACTATCATCGTAAATTAAAAATATAATTTGGATATTTTCCTATAAGTGTATATGTAATGTTCTGACAGCGTATACTTTTATATATGATTAATGATTCAAATGATGACATAGTATCAAAAGGTTTAGAGTAAGTATATTTGGCCGGTTGGTCAAGCTGTTCATCTTTGTTCTTTTGTATTCTCTTAGGTCATGGGTTCAAACCCACTAGAAACACTTTTCTTTTTTTTCCCTAGAACCCTATTCCCTTCTCTCTAGGTAAGATTATGATTAAATTTAAGATTTTTAAAACAAAAGTTTAAAATTCAGTATTGTTAGATCATCTAAAGAGGGTATCCCACCCAAGTAATTGATTCAAATTCTATCGAAGCACAAACTCTTCTTTTTCTCATAGTGGACTTATCTCTTTTAACAATACAAGACGTTATCGACTTTGTGAACGCTCTAGAAATTATTGATAAATTTGAGAGATAAATTTTTTACAAAAAATAATAGTGATCAATATTGAAAATACGACCGATCACCAATAAATATCACGTCACAAACTTCAATAAAAAATCGGAATATTCTAATCAAAATATTTAGCTAAGCCATTTCCATATTAATTGGCAAAATTTACCAGAATCAATTGACAATTTTGGTAAATGGAGGGACCAAAATTCAGATATTTGACAATTGGGGTAAATTAAGTTTCACTCATGTGCAGCAGTTCATAATGGTAACCTCGATTAGACAGGAGGTGATGGAAAACAAAATTCAAAATCTATTCCATAGAAAAAAAAAATCCTTCAGTTAGGTTTCGAATCAGATTTTATCAGAATACGTTTGATTTCGACTTAGATGATTATTAAATTTCTAAGTTTTTTGTTTTGATTTCTGTGGTTTGACCCAAACATTTTTTTAACTTTGTCTGATCACAAATAATTTTGTTTTATGATTTTTTGACATTATTTAATAAAGTTTCGAGATTTTTTCATAAATGTTTCTAAAAAGTTAAATTTTAAGTAAATATAAACAATTAATAATTCTAATATATATTATTTTAAGTTATTTTCACTATTTGAGATAGAAAATGCATACTTTTATATTATAAGAAATAAAAATTATTTTTTAATTAAATAAAAAATAGAATTCAGTTCGTTTGAACCATGATTTTTTTGAATAATTTTTACCTAAGGAGGGAGAATTTGTTCCTTACTGAGTTTTGAACCCACAACTCAAGAGAAGAGAAATGTGTCAACTATCAACTAAAAATTTTAACCATTCGCTCTAAAAATTATTGATGATTTAAACCATAAATTTAAAAACTTGTCTGTTTGATATTTGCTTTATTTGGCTTTTTTCTCACCCCTACTCGTGCAACAACTTAGCTAGGAGTCTTAAGCAATATGAGATGAAAATAAATTTTATTTTTATAATAATAAAATAATTGTTTATAGTTAATGAAAAAATAACTTTAACTTATTATTTAAATAAGTTTTCTAATTTAAAAATAGTGAACCGAATTGTTGGACTGGTTTTTGGTTGATGTTCAATTTAGTTTTATTTTTTTTATAACCATCAGCATTCGACTTATTAGTCTAATAATTCAGACCGGGTATCATAGTGGCTTATTATAGAGACGATCTTCTAACTCAATTTGTTTCACTCACAATGTCAGAATTCGAACTCCTAACCTTAGTTAAAGGACCTAACGATTTATTTCTCTAGACCCATTGGTAATCGGTTATTTTTAATTTATTTAGAAGTTAGAAAAACAACTATAATATACAACAAGATTGATAATCGAAGTATTACATGACAAGGCTTGTACAATTTCTTAAAAATGAACATCTTCTTGTATATTATACATAATGAAATTTGAACTTGAAAATTCAAAATCCCTAAAACCTCGATTTTGTACAATTTAATTTTAATTTGATTTAAAATATAATAAAAAATTATTCGTGATTTAAAATAAAAAGTAAGACGGAATCGTATCATCCTACTTTCAATAGGTATTATAGTTGGTATTATATATTTTTATTATGAGTGGTTAATATTATATTTTAAAATGTAATTAATATATTTTTAATATGATAAATATAATGGGGAATAATTAGGGCTCTAAACGAACCGAACGAACACGAACGATGATATGTTCACGTCCGTTCATTTAATTTTAACCAAACAAATGAACGAACATGAACAACTAAACGAACATAATTTCTTGTTCATGTTCGTTAATTAAAATAATAAACGAACGCAAAAAGAACATTGAGTATTTTTTCTTAAGAAGTCTGAAGTTCCACAATTGAGTATTGTTTGTTTTTTTCTTTTTCTTTTATATTTTTAATATATATTTTTAAAATTTTTAAATATAATACTTTTTTCATAAAAAATAAAAAATATAAATGAACATATATGAATAAATTTAAACGAACATAAACGAACGGATTATCGAACGTTCACGAACTTTTCGCCGAACGATTCACGAATAGTTCTCAAAACGTTTAGTCATTTACAGCCCTAAGAATAATCTTTGTATCAATACCTCTGTTAATTAAATCTTTAAAGAAAACTTTTACATTCAATTCAATATAGTCATTTTTAAGAACCTAAACTTTTCCTAAAATATATAAAATTATAATACAACTTTAATCATTAGAGAGAAAATCAATCTAGAAGTGCTATTTATAGTTTTATTTATTTATTTATGTTGACTTTGTAAAATGAAAAAAAAGTACATTCGTGTACCAAACTAAGGGAAAAAAAGGTACGTGTAACAAAGGGAACCAAGGAAAAAAAATAAAATCTAAACAAGGAGAGGGGAAAAGGAAAAACTTGGAACTTTTTGACTAGATATCTCAATAAAAATAAAATACAATATATATTTTAGAAAATTACTATTTCATTATTATTTCGCCATAATGAAGTTCTTGTATTATTCAATATTCAAAATTTGTTTTTTTTTATATATTTTAGTTTTGTGATACTATACTATTTTCCTAACTTCTGTTGAAACTTACATTAATTGTTAACCTAGAAGAATTAAAAAAGGTAAATTAACTTTTTAGTCCCTTAAGTTTACAACATTTACCAGTCTGACTCATAATATTCAAAATAAATAAAAATAATTATTAATTGAATAATATAGTTTTTGAGAGTCAAATCGATACATTTGTAAACACAGAGCACTAAAAATGTTATTTTTTCTGTTTATAATTTTTAGGTCAACAATTAACGCTAAAATTGAACAAAAAATATTGGAGGATCAAAATTTTCAAATTAAAATTATTATAGGAACTTATTGCCGTAACAAGGAGTAAATTTTTAATTTTTTAAATAATATTGTAACACCCTCAATGTATATTCAATAATTAAATACACATTGAAGATGTTACTAAAGTTTTTAACTGATTTCCTGACTTGTAAATTTTTTTTATAAACCAGTTTAGTAAAATAACTTTTCCTTGGTTTCATTGAATTAAGGAACTTATTGCCGTAAAAAGGAGTAAATTTTTAAATTTTGAAATAATATTGTAACACCCTCAATGTATATTCAATAATTAAATACACATTGAAGATGTTACTAAAGTTTTTAACTAATTTCCTGACTTGTAATTCTTTTTATAAACCAGTTTAGTAAAATAACTTTTCCTCGGTTTCGTTAAATTATAAACCTGTCTAGTAACACTTAGTTACAACCCTGAATTGATTAAATAAATATTTAGACAATTATTAACCTAAAAATATAATTCAGGGTGTAAACTATGTGTGCTACCTAGACCCTCTCTTTGATTTAAAAATCGCTACTTGATTAGCATAAACTACATAATATTTATACCAATTCCATGTCTAAGAGTTTAAAACCATATCATTTATCCATCATACTTATATTACATGCCCATTTAAATAAGTAACCTAATTTATAAGTTCAGTAGTATAAAACAACTGCATATTTAAAAATACGAGTACATGCCCACTAGTCTAGGATGTAAGTGTACATACTATTTCTTATAAGAGGTAACTTGATTTCCAAAAGTGCAGCTCCTTCCTCGATACTATTAGCCCGATCGACCTACGTGTAATACGAATCACACGCTAAGTATAACTTAGTGAGGCATAATTGTAATAATATGAACATTTAACATAAATACCACAGTACTTGTAAAATGGAAAGTAATATCTCGTGCATATTTATATCATTTTGTCATTTATCATGGTAAATGAGAAACCAACTTATTTCAATGAATCATGGTTGCATGTATGTATGTTCAAAGTCATAACATCATTCTTTCTTTATCAGCAATAAATATGATAGATGTACTGGTCTATTTACTTGCTTAAAAGCATTTCCTGATTTATAGCCCAAAGTAAAATTCATGTGATGCTATGGTACGCGAGTCATCACGACACCGTAGTGTCTACGATGCTGTAGCGTCTGCATCGCTGTAGTGATTGAGATGAGTACGTACTCGAGGATGCTCTTTGCTCCTCATACGACACCTTAGTGTCTATCTCAGCATCGAAGTGCCTACATTATCTCAACACCGTAGTGCCTACATTATCTTGGCACCGTAGTGCCTATGACGCAGCTGCTAGGACTCTATGGATATCCAACTATACGAAGACTTTCACACTAGTACTCGGGCAGAACGATATAATATTTTCATATTCAATATCTATTCCATCAATAATATTAGCCATAATTCGATAATGGGCAGTTCATACCCAAAATCTATAATCTGATTTATCTTAGATAAGTCATTATGCCATATCTATATATCTCGCATGCCATTTGCATAATTTGATCAACATACATTTTTCATTTATATTAAGGCCGACTTATCGCAAGTCGTCCTATTTGTAACATGTCATACATGCATGTAATGCACTCACCTGGGCTATGCAAAATACTGGCCTCACTAAGTTAATCCACTATTTTTTTCTTGCCCTTTTTATCTCGAGTTTCTTTGTCTTGCTCGGATGCTGCAAAATTACACATCGAACATATACAATATACATGTTAGATTTTCTTTAATCTAACATTGTTTAACTATTAATACTAGTACAAATATTCGAATATAAAAAAATTTCCAAAATTTTCCCTTTTCCCCTCTTAGAAGCCGAATAGTTCAATTTGGTCCCTAGTGACCATTTTGCAACTTTTGCAAATTATTCAAGCCCAAATCACAATTTCTCCGTAATTCTAACATTCTCCACTAACTTTTTCTAAAGTGACATTTTAGTCACTAATTCTACACAAAAGTTGGCAAACTTGTACTAATTTTTTAGTCTAACATTTTTACCATTTTTCTCAAATTTTCCTTTTATTTTAACCTTTGGCCGAAATGGTCACTAAACTTTTCCAATGTTGTTTTTCATCCAAACAACATTCTAATATGCTTAAAATAATTTTCCAAAATATAATCTTCATTTCCAAGAATTAACAATCAAATCCCCAAATTCTTCCTACTTGGTAAATTAGGTATCTAAACTTTGCAAGGACTTTATTTTAGTCCTAATGTCATAATCAACATCTAAATTCATAATCTCTTCAAATCCACCATTAACATAATTTTTACAATATTTTCCCTAATTTACCAAACATGCCAAAATAGTCACTTAGAAAATTAGTTGAGAATTTTCCATTCTAATATCAAAATCAAGCTTGTAGAATCATAAATCTTCCATATTCATCCTTAATTTCAAAACCCTAAATTCTAGGGTTAGGGTTTATGTCTTCAAACATGAAATTAATCCATATTCATCCTTAATTTCAAAACCCTAAATCCTTAACTTCACAACACTTAATTTGCTTAAATCAAACTTCAATTTCAACATAGAACTTGAAACCCTAATTTTTCTCTCATCAATATCATGAACAATTCTTCAAATTACCATGCAAAATTACTATCAACAGAAAGAGCATGAAGCATAGATCAAATTTTCTCAAAGCAACATACTTTGATTCTAACTTTGGTGCCTTCAATTTTGCCTAGGAAAATTTTGTGTGTTTTTCCCCTTTTTTCTCCTGATTTTCTAAAAGTAGGAGAAAGATGAACAAAATTTTTTTCATCTTTTTCTTATTTATGCCACATGTATTAAAAATGAATATTAAATTCATTTAATTCTTTAGGTCCAAATAATCCTTCAACTATATCTTATTTTCAAAATTGACATCTTGTAAAATAGAAACCAAGTCTAGTTAGATTCTAACTAGAAACATTAAAATATTAATAAAAATAATATTTTATGAATTTTCCATGGCTTATGGAACTGCCTTTAAAATTCCAAATCGATCTGATTACCCGATAATCACTTACTACGATTTTCCATTTTCCAAACTATCGGGTAAAATCTGAAATTCTCATAATTCTGATTTCCATAAATAAATATTTTTGACATACAAAATATTTCATAATTTTGTAAAAATTAAAATCTTGAAATTTTGAATCGGTTCAATATACTGATAATTTACTCGAAATCTTTATCGGATAAATTTCTCTTAATAATCCTTTTCAAACATTCCTACGAATAATTTCAACTCGAACTGATTCCTTTTTTTCAGTCTCAATTATTGACATGAGACCTTCCCATAAGGTCACCTATCCTAGTGCTATTCTAGCCTGAGCACATTTAACTTTGCAGTTCGATCCGAGTATTCGATTTCCACTAAAACTTTAACTGTGATTTTCCAAATATTTGAAATATCGGATCAAACCAGTAATTCTATATTCAGTCCACATCAATAGGTGCTCTATCTATTTATGAAATAAAACACCTAACTTTTGGGAAATTACAACTTTGGTCCTTTAACTTTTCATATTTCGACTTATACCATACAAGTTTTAAAAACTTATCATTTTGGTCACTAAAATTTAACCTTGAATTCCCATTCCAATTTTTCCTTGGATTATTACCAAACTTTGCGAGTACCCTATTTTGATTATCCTCTATCTCATGGTACTCTAAATTCTCAGAAATTCCTTTCCTAGAGTCCATAATTAAAGAAATCCTAACTTTTATATTTTGTCATCCTAGTCACTAAGTTAGCTTTTAAGCTCTTATCTTAGTGCTAAATAACTCTTAAACAACTTAGCAAATTTTGGGGTATTACAAGTCTCCCCATCTTAAGAAAATTCATCCTCGCATTTTAAAACGTACCTGATTTAAATAACTTCGGGTATTGCTTCTTTATTTTCTCCTCAGTTTCCCAAGTTGCCTCTTCCACTTTATGATTTCTCCAAAGGACTTTGACCAATGGAATTTTCTTATTCCTATTTTTTTGACTCCTTAAGATAAAATCTCCACTGGTTCTTCTTCATATGTTAAATCAGGTTGCAACTCAATCTCTTCTGGAGTGGTAACATGCTAGGGATCTGATCCATACTTTTGCATCATTGATACATGAAATACATCATGGATCTTGCTCATCTCTGGAGGTAAGGCCAGTTGATAAGCCACTGGTCCAACTCTTTTGAGAATTTCATAAGGTCCAATGAATTTGGGACTTAGTTTCCCTTTTCGACTAAAACGTAATACTTTCTTCCATGGTAAGACCTTCAGGAAAACTTTATCTCCAACTTCAAATTCAACATCCCTTCTCTTTTTATCTTCATATGCTTTTTGTCAATCCGCGACTGCTTTGAGATTATTTTGAATAGTCTTCACTTTATCTTCCATTTCTCGGGTTACCCACCTATTTTTGGATCATTAAGAACATTTCGATCCTATAATTCGAACCAATTAAGAGGAGTTCTGCACTTTCTTCCATAAAGTGCTTCAAACGGTGCCATTTTGATGCTTGCCTAGTAACTGTTGTTATATGCGAATTCATGTAATGGCAAATACATTTCCCATGATCCAGTGAACTCAATAATGCAAGCTCGTAACATATCTTCTAAGATCTGGATCGTTCGTTCTGACTGCCCGTCCGACTGCAGATGAAATGCAATACTAAAATTTAGTTTTGTACCAAAGCCTCATGTAATGCTCCCCAGAATCTCGAGGTAAACCTCGGGTCTCTGTCTGATACAATCGATACTGGACACCATGTAGTCGTACTATCTCTCTGATATACAATTCTGCATACTTGTTTATTGAATAATCCACACGAACTGGAATAAAATGTACAAACTTCGACAAACGATCCATGATGACCCATATTGAATCCTTTTTACGGGGCGTAACTAGTAGTCCTGTTACAAAATCCATAGTCACTTTTTCACATTTCCACTAAGGAATAAAGATAGGCTGTAACAATCCAGAAGGTACTTGATGCTCTACTTAACTTGTTGACATGTCAGACATTTTGCTACAAACTCTGAGATTGCTCTTTTCATTCCCGGCCACCAATAACGGGTTTTCAAATCTTGATTAATCTTATTACTTTCAGGGTGTATAGTTAATGGGCAAAAGTGAGCTTCTGTTAAAATCTTTTTCTTCAATTCACCATTATCAGGAATATAAACTTTTTCTCGATAGTATAAACAACCATCAGACTTGATTTCATAATCTTGTGTTTCTCCTGATTCAGCTTGTCTTCTATTTTCAATACATTCTTCATCCAAGAGCTGTAAATCTTTGATCCAATTCAGAAAAAATGGCTTAAGCTGAAACTCTGCTGCTAAAGAACCATCTGGTCCCAAAGATAGTTGTGCATTCATTGCGCGTAGAACAGAAAGTCTTCCAGCTAAGAGCATCTGCTATTACATTAGCCTTTACAGGGTGATAATCAATAACCACATCATAATCCTTTAAAAACTCAACCCATCTCCGTTGTCTCAGATTTAGATCTCGTTGTGTCATCAAGTACTTCAAACTTTTGTGATCAGTGTAGATATGACACTTTCCACCATATAAATAATGTCTCCAAATTTTTAGTGTAAATATCACTACTGCCATCTCCAAATCATGAGTCGGATAATTATTTTCATGAGTTTTGAGCTGTCGCGACGCATAGGCTACAACGCGACCTTCTTGCATTAATACACAACCCAAACCATTATGGGATGTATCACTATACAGAATATACTCTTTTCCTGACTTTGGTTGAATTAATACCGGTGCCTCTGTCAAAACTTTCTTTAATCTTTCAAAAATCTCTTGACACTTCTCTGTCCATACAAAGAAACACATTTTCTTAACAGTTGGGTGAGTGGTATAGCAATGATAGAGAAGTTTTGGAGAAATCGTCTATAGTATCCAGCTAATCCCAAGAAACTTTTAACTTCCGAGACATTATTTGGTGCCTCCCAATCAAGAATAGCTTGTATCTTCTTGGGATCCACTCTTATTCTATCGACAGATACGACATGTCTTTAATATTTGGAAAACTTTGCATAAAGTTACTTTAGATAGCCAGAATTCATATTTGGAAAACTTTGCATAAAGCTACTTTTCTCTTAATGTCTGTAATACCACTCGGAGATGTCGATCATGATCATCTTCAGTCTTAGAGTATACCAAGATATCATCTATAAACACCACCACAAAATGGTCCAAGTAGGATTGAAAACCCTATTCATCAAATCCATAAATGCGGCAGGGGCATTTGTGAGACCAAACAGCATTACCAAAAACTCATAATGTCCATAACGAGTTTTGAATGTTGTCTTTGGTATATCTTCTTTCTTAACTTTTAGCTGATAATAGCCTGATCGAAGATCAATCTTTGAAAACACAATAGCTCCTCTGAGATGATCAAATAGATCTTCAATTCTTGGCAACAAATACTTATTCTTTATTGTCACCTTATTTAGTTGCCGATAATCTATACACAATCGTAAAGATCCATCATTCTTCTTTACGAATAATACTGGAGCTACCCAAGGTGACACACTTGGTCGAATATAGCCTCGATCTAATAACTCTTGCAATTGAGCTTTCAGCTCCCTTTATTTTGTTGGCTCCATCCTATATATGGTGCCATTGATATCGGCTCTGTTCCAGGATACACATCCATTCCAAATTGTACCTCTCTATCTGGAGGTAATCCTTGCAACTTATCTGGAAATACCTTTGGAAATTCTCGTACAATTGGAATATCTTCCAATTTCTTATTTTCTGCTTGCGTATTTACCATATTAACTAAATATGCTTCACACCCATTATTTAACATCATCTGTGCCATTGCTGCAGAGATTACTGAGTTTATGCAATCATTTCTTTTTCTCACTGCAACTACTTCAGAACCATCAGGTCCTTGAAGTACTAATTGCTTCTTTTTACATTTAACATCTGCATTATATGCAGATAACCAATCCATTCCCAAGATAATCTCAAATTCATAGAATGGTAGCTCCATCAAATTCGCTGAAAATTTAATCTCTTAAATCATTAAGGGATAATTCTTACATATCCGGGTCACTTTAGCACTATGACTGAGCGAATTACTGGCAATCACATCACTACTAACAGTCTCCATAGGAATTCTTCTTTTAGCAACTAGCTTAGAGCTAATATACGAATGTGTAGAACCATGATCAATTAAAACAAACACAGATTCACCAAAAAGTCGAAAAGTACCTGCTATAATATTTGGATCATACTTATCCTCATCTATGCGTATATTATATACTCGAGCTGGGTTCAAAATTCCCGTGCTGATGTAGCCTCTGATCCGGCTTGGTTTGACATTTTATCTTGTCCCGTTCTACCACGACCACGGCCTTTAGGTGGAGCTACTGCAGATTGTTCTGACTGGATGGGGTTCTCTGTCTTTCCTCATGGACATTCTCTAGAAAAATGCCCCATCTGACCACATCGCAGACAGGCTTCTGTAATCATCCAACAAACCCCTCCATGTTTCTTCCCACAGTGCTCACATTCTGGTTTAAAAGTTTTTTCTGTCTTCTTCGAGCCTGCAGTAGACATTTGAGATGCTTGGGCTCTTTTAGGATAAGGATCCCGCATGTAGATCCAGTTCTAGTCTTGCTTTGTTGGTGAGAACCTCTACCTCGCTTAGACTGTGCTGACACAAATGATTCTTCTGGTCTTTTAGTTGATCGAGATGGTTGAGATCTAACTCGCTCTAGATATGCCCTTTTCATAGCCTTTGCTCTATTCACCGCATCTTGATAAACTGCCAGATTCATGCCTAACATTAATTCCTTGGGTCTTGGATGAAGCCCTTCAATGAACCATTCATAGCGAGAATTTTCAGTTGACATTAATCCAGCTACGTATCAGCTTAATCGATTAAACTCTAACTCATATTCATAAACTGAATGATTGCCTTGCTTGAGACCCAGGAACTGCTGAAGCATTTCTCTCTTAAATTGATCACCAACATATTTAGCACTAAATGCTTCCTGGAAAAATGTCCAAGTTACTTGTTCAGCAGGTACCAGCTCTATGGCATTTGACCACCATATTCGAGCATGTTCCCTTAAAAGAGATACAACTCCCTCTAATTTTTTAGCATAAGAACAACTTAATTGATCCAGCATAACCTTAACATCATTTAACCATAAGTCTGCGGCCATTGGACCACCTTCTCCATTGAACTCAGGTGCACCCAATTTCTTAAGCTCTTTAGAAGTTGACGCCCTTACGAGTGCGGGAGCCAGAACTAGTACATATGCAGATGATTGCAGCCTATTTACTATCGCCTCTAACGCTTGCACTAACGCTCCATATCCTTGAGCTGGAGCTCCATGCTGTGCAGGTGGCTCAACTGGGACAGGAGCTGGAGGTGGATCACGTTGCACCTCATTACTACCGCTTTGAGCCTCTCCCGGGCCCTGGTGACACGTCGCATGACATGATCTCTCAGCATCTGACATTGTCTATTACAACATATTCATGATCATATTAGTAAAGAGCCACATCAAGTTATATAAGTAATACACCAATAACATATCATCCTAGGGGCATGTACACTTTAAACAAATCACATCTAACTCAGTTAACCTCCAGAATCGACTAAATCTTTGCTTTGATACCACTAAATATAACACTCTCAATGTATATTCAATAATTAAATACACATTGAAGATGTTACTAAAGTTTTTAACTGATTTCCTGACTTGTAAATTTTTTTTATAAACCAGTTTAGTAAAATAACTTTTCCTCAGTTTCATTGAATTATAAACCTGTCTAGTAACACCTAGTTACAACCTTGAATTGATTAAATAAATATTTAAGACAATTATTAACCTGAAAATATAATTCAGGGTGTAAACTATGTGTGCTACCTAGACCCTTTCTTTGATTTAAAAATCACTACTTGGTTAGCATAAACTACATAATATTTATATCAATTCCATGTCTAAGAGTTTAAAACCATATCATTTATCCATAATACTTATATTACAGGCCCATTTAAATAAGTAACCTAACTTATAAGTTCAATAGTATAAACAACTGCATATTTAAAAATACGAGTACATGGCCACTAGTCTAGGATGTAAGTGTACATACTATTGCTTATAAGAGGTAACTTGATTTCCAAAAGTGCAGCGCCTTCCTCGATACTATTAGCCCCATCAACCTACGTGTAATACGGATCACGCGCTAAGTATAACTTAGTGAGGCATAATTGTAATAATATGAACATTTAACATAAATACCACAGTCCTTGTAAAATGGCAAGTAATATCTTGTGCATATTTATATCATTTCATCATTTATCATGGTAAATGAGAAACTAACTTATTTCAATGGATCATGGTTGCATGTATGTATGTTCAAAGTCATAACATCATTCTTTCTTTATCAGCAATAAATATGATAGACATACTGGTCTATTTATTTGCTTAAAAGCATTTCCTGATTTATAGCCCAAAGTACAATTCATGTGATGCTATGGTACACGAGTTATCACGACATCGTAGTGTCTACGACGCCGTAGCGTATGCATTGCCGTAGCGACTGAGATGAGTATGTACTCGAGGACGCCCTTTGCTCCTCATACGACACCTTAGTGTCTATCTCAGCACCGAAGCGCCTACATTATCTCAGCACCGTAATGCCTACATTATCTCGGCACCGTAGTGCCTATGACGCAGCTGTTAGGACTCTATGGATATCCAACTATACCAAGACTTTCACACTAGTACTCGTGCAGAACAATATAATATTTTCATATTCAATATCCATTCCATCAGTAATATTATCTATAATTCGATAATGGGCAGTTCATACCCAAAATCTATAATCTGATTTATCTTAGATAAATCATTATGCCATATCTATATATCTCATATGCCATTTAATTTTCATGCCATTTGTATAATTTGATCAGCATACTTTTTTCATTTATATTAAGGTCGACTTATCGCAAGTCGTCCTATTTGTAACATGTCATACATGCATGTAATGCACTCACCTGGGTTATGCAAAATACTGGCCTCACTAAGTTAATCCACTACTTTTTTCTTGCCCTTTTTATCTCGAGTTTCTTTGTCTTGCTCGGATGCTGCAAAATTACACATCGAACATATACAATATACATGTTAAATTTTCATTAATCTAACATTGTTTAACTATTAAATACTAGTACAAATATTCAAATATAATTTTTTCCAAAAATTCCCTTTTTCTCTCTTAGAAGCCGAATAATTCAATTTGGTCCCTAGTGACCATTTTGCAACTTTTACAAATTATTCAAGCCCAAATCACAATTTCTCCGTAATTCTAACATTCTCCACTAACTTTTACTCAATGCCCTTCAATCCACTAACTTTTGCTAAAGTGACATTTTAGTCACTAATTCCACACAAAAGTTGGTAAACTTGTACTAATTTTTCAATCCAACATTTTTACTATTTTTTCCCAAATTTTCCCTTCTATTTTGACCATTGGCCATAATGGTCACTAAACTTTTCCAATGTTGTTTTTCATTCAAACAATATTCTAATATGCTCAAAATAAAATTTCCAACATATAATCTTCATTTCCAAGAATTATCAATTAAATCCCCAAATTCTTCCTACTTGGTAAATTAGGTATCTAAACTTTGCAAGGAATTTATTTTAGTCCTAATGTCATAATCAAGCTTCTAAATTCGTAATCTCTTAAAATCCACCATTAACATAATTTTCACAATATTTTTCCTAATTTACCAAACATGCCAAAATAGTCACTTAGGAAATTAGTTGAGAATTTTCCATTGTAATATCAAAATCAAGCTTGTAGAATCATAAATCTTCCATATTCATCCTTAGTTTCAAAACTCTAAATGAAACCCCAAATTCTAGGGTTAGGGTTTATGTCTTCAAACATGAAATTAATCCAAATTTAAGCTTGATTTCAACTTCACAACACTTAATTTGCTTAAACCAAACTTCAATTTCAACATAGAACTTTAAACCCTAATTTCTCTCTCATCAATATCATGAACAATTCTTCAAATTAACATGCAAAATTACTATCAAAAGAAAGAGCATGAAGCATAGATCAATTTTTCTCAAAGCAAAATACCTTGATTCTAATTTTGGAGCATTCAGTTTTGCCTAGGAAAATTTTGTGTGTTTTCCCCTCTTTTTCTCTTGATTGTCGAAAGGTAGGAGAATGATGAACAAATTTTTGTTCATCTTTTTCTTATTTATGCCACATGTATTAAAAATGAATATTAAATTCATTTAATTCTTTAGGTCCAAATAATCCTTCAACTATATCTTATTTTCAAAATTGCCAGCTTGTAAAATCGAAACCAAGTTTAGTTAGATTCTAACTAGAAACATTAAAATATTCATAAAAATAATATTTTATGAATTTTCCATGGCTTATGGAACTGCCTTTAAAATTCCAATTCGATCCGATTACTCGATAATCACTTACTACGATATTTCATTTTCCAAATATCGGGTAAAATCTAAAATTCTCATAATTCTGATTTCCATAAATAAATATTTTTGACATACAAAATATTCCATAATTTGGTAAAAATTAAAATCTTGAAATTTTGACTCGGTCCAATATACTGATAATTTACCCAAAATCTTTATCGGATAAATTTCTCTTAATAATCCCTTTTCAGACATTCCTACGAATAATTTCAACTCGAACTAATTCCTTTTTATCAGTCTCAATTACTGACATGAGACCTTCCCATAAGGTCACCCATCCTAGTGCTACTCTAGCCTAAGCACACTTAACTTTGTAGTTCGATCCGGGTATTCAAATTCCACTAAAACTTTAATTGTGATATTCCAAATATTTGAAATATCGGATTAAACCAGTAATTCTATATTCAGTCCACATTAATAGGTACTCTATCTTTTTATGAAATAAAACACCTAAATTTTGGGAAATTACAACTTTGGTCCTTCAACTTTTCATATTTCAACTTGTACCATACAAGTTTTGAAAACTTATCATTTTGGTCACTAAACTTTAACCTTGAATTCCCATTCCAATTTTTCCTTGGATTATTACCAAACTTTTGTGAGTACCCTAATTTGCTTATCCTCTATCTCATGGTACTCTAAATTCTCATAAATTCCTTTCCTAGAGTCCATAATTAAAGAAATCCTAACTTTTATATTTTGTCATTCTAGTCACTAAGTTAGCTTTAAGCTCTTAGCTTAGTGCTAAATGACTTTTAAATCACTTTCTCTCAATTTCTTTCCATGGCATCTTCTTCTGCACTATTTTAGATTTTATTCAATGAAGAAATCAAGAAGAAATATGAAGAGAATTTCGTTGCTCGAACCTTTTGTTATGAGAAAGGGTTTGAATTCAAGAACGAACCTAAATTAGGGTCTCACCTGAAGTAGCTGCCATTGTCAAGAAGCACAAGTGGGAGACCTTTGGCCAATAGCTAGGGGAGGTTGATTCCACCATTTTTCGTGAATTCTACACCCATCTCACTACAAAAGATTCACCTTTTCTACTTGTATGAGGTATGCATTTTTGATTTTGATGAAGGATATGTTAATGGCTTGTTTAAATTTGAGGGTGAAAGAGAAGAACATTTGGCAGAGGAAGCTAATTTTGAAAGACTTGTGCGAACCTGGCACAAAATGGATTGTTTTAACCAAAGGTAAACAGACTATGAAATGGTTGGCATTGAAGCCACAACAGAGGGGTTAGAACCACTTCTTAAAGGCAAATCTTATGCTAACCATGCATAATGAAACTGTTTCAGAGGAGCAGGTGGATATGCTATTTTCCATCATGTTGGGAAGAAAAATTAATGTAGGACGTTTGATCGTGGACGAGATCTACAAATGTGCTGGTAAGGGAAGTGGTAGTCTGATTTTTCCTTCAATAATTTCTAAAATTTACAGGCTGCATAAGGTACCAAAGCTTGATTTCGGCAACACCCAGAAATACAAGGGAGAAATTACGCCTGAGCTGTGGAGCCAATTAATTGCAAGGGCGGAAATGGAGAAGGGAAAGAGAAAGGCTACTGAGCTAGTGTCTGCTGCCAGAATGCCTAAGATAAAACCTGTCACACCGATGCCAGCATCGATTTAGATGATGCCTTGGAATTACTTTTCCATATCTTTCAGCGATAAGAAATCATTCTCTAGAAACTAGAGAAGGTTGAGGAGAAGAATTTAGGTCTCTAGCAATACATTAGAGCCAGGGATCGTGCCCTTAAGACAACCCCTGAGGGCATCGCCACCAATCTTTTGCTAACATTTGCAGAGTTCCCACCAGAGCTTCATGTACCAGAAGGAATGTGTTAAGTGTGTGAAAGTACTATATTTTCTACCCTTTTTACTCATATTATTGTTAGACTTAGGCTCATTTTAGTTGCATTTTTTTATCATTCATGCAGAGTTTCGTAGTTTCCTCGTCTATTGAGTTTTGCTTTATGTTTTGATGGTTTTTTTGAGAAATCACTGTTGTTTTGCTTTATTTTGTGCAGGACAAGTTTTCTAGTCACTTTTTGAGAGACGCAGTGGCAAGTGAGAATAATGGTGAGGACTTGCCGAACCACTTGTCGAAGGATGCCGCGGCAAGTTGCGATAAAAGTCATTATCTGCAGATTTATTTAAATGCAATGGATAATTATCCCATATTCAAATTCAAATCTCCAATCAGTTAGAGATCAGTTTACATGGATCCTACACTTATTTGGACTCTCTTTCCTTACCTATTTAAGGAAATCGCAACAACAACAGATGAGATTCGTTTGCGGAGAGTGAGATCGAATCAAAAAGGGGATTCACGCACAACCTTTTCTTTTTCATATTGTATCGTGCGATCCCATGTCTGGGTTTTATTCTTTTGTGTTTTCATTTTACCCAGCCATGAACTAGTTTAATTTGTCTTGGGTTATCGGGTTTTATTGGTGTGTAGAGACAAATGAATGGTTTTGTTTTTTAATTCAATAAATTCATTTTTTATCCATTTTTGATTCTTTATTTTCTCTTCAAGGATATTGGGAAAGGAACTTGATTGCATCCATTTATCTAGGCTCAGGAGAGCTAGATTCACGAAATGAGTGGATATAATTTCCATTTAAACAACCGTTGGTGGAAACTAATTCTCCTTAGGAATAAGGATCGGTTTCAGCGGCTAAGAAGAGTGCAAAGATCAATGTTTCTCACCCAAGGTTAGCGTAGGGATGCATCACCAAGGCTTACGCAAACGTCAATTCTTCAGTTAGGGATAACGCGAAGGCATTGAAGAACACTCCGTCGAATATTAAACGAGGAAACGCAGTTGCCATGATAGTTTACTAAACCTAGTTGCCACGACAATCTACTAAACCTAGTTGCCTTGGTAATCTACTAAACCTAGTTGCCACGACATTCTACTAAGCCCAGTTGCCATGGTAGGCTACTTGCCTCAGCAATTACTAGGCATATCAACTCATCCGGCAATCACATCACTACTCATGATAACCCGACCTAATCTCTCATATCGATTACTAATTTCTATTTACTTTAGTTTGCTTAGTTTATTTTACTTATTATTTATCACCACCTATCACTTTCAATATTATTCTCTTTTAGTGCAAGAAGCTAGAAGTCAGAGTTTCACCAATCATTGTGGAGACGATATTAATCTACACTATTACTTGCGACGTGTTCACTTGCACCGTTTGTATTGCACATAAATCACGCAACAAGTTTTTGGTGTCGTTGCTTGGGGTTGGCACTAGAAACTTTGTTTTTAATTTCTTTCACATTTTTTCTTTTTATTTTATTTTTGTATTTGGTTTCAAGGGGCTAACATTTTTGGTTTTGCATCTGTGTATGACTGGAGTGAGACCAACAACACAAGACTACCCACTTGAATCTGAGATCGAATGAGTTTTTCACCGAAGAAGGAGAAAGTTAAGAGAAGCAATGGCAGATCCACCTGTTGATCCAGTCCGCAATTCGAATGCCCAAGGAAATCAGAATGTCACGGCAGGAGGTGGTACAGCCTTAGTCGAGCAACCTGTTCGTGTACAGGACATACCCATATGAGATCACTTACTTCTAGACCTTGGTGATCTCAATCTAGGAATTGTTACTCTTGAGATTTAAGACGCACATTTTGAATTAAAGCCTGTGATGTTTAATATGCTTAATTCAATTGGCCAGTTTGGCAGCTCAGCAAATGAAGATGTCAAACATCTTAAATTGTTCTTAGAAGTTTGCAATTCATTCAGACAGCAGGGAGTCCATGAGGATGTCTTGAGGCTGAAATTATTCTCCTATTCACTGAAGGATAGGGCAAAATCATGGTTAAACAATACCCCATTCAGATCTTTAGAATCTTGGACAAATCTATGCTAGAGTTTCCTTGTTAGATTTAATTTTACAAATATGACTGATAAATTGCGTAATGACATTACTTCTTTTCTTCAAGTAGATGACGAGTCCATGTAAGAGTGTTGGGATCAGTATAAAGAGCTTCTACGCAAATGTCCCATGCTCAGATTTAGAGATTGGATGTAAGTAGTGATGTTTTACAATAGAGTCAATGCACGTACAAGGATGATGCTAGATACCTTGGCAAATGGCACACTCCTAGACAAATCATATGAGGAAGCTTTAGAGATTTTGGACAGACTTGCCAACAATGATTACCAGTTCCCAACCACTAGAAGGGGAGCAGTGAGGCGAAATGCCTCGGCAATTGCGCTTGATTCACCAGATGCTATCTCAGCACAATTGGTTGCGTTGACCAACATGGTTAAGAACATGCAACGACCTCGTAACACATGGGAGGTCAAGGTAGTAGATTCATTTTGTGATTCTTGTAATGATAACCATGATTCTTCTGAGTGTCTGCATAACACAGAGTCCAGTTTTTATGCTGAAAACTACAACCGAAATAGTAACCCATATTCCAACACATACAATCTAGCATGGCGGCCGCAGCCTAACTTTTCTTGGAGTAACTAGAACAACTCCAACAATCAGAACTGCCAGAATGTAGAAGCATCAAGATTCCAACAAAACATTCCACGGTAACAGTTGCCACAACCACAGTCATCACTAGCTAGTTCTTTGGAAACTTATTTAAATGCTTTTATGCTTAAAACTGAATCTTATATGGCTAAGACTAGTAATTTCATGAAAAAGACTGACTCTTTTATCAATAGGACCGAGATGATGATGTATAATCAAAGAGCAGCTCTAAAAGCATTGGAGACATAGGTTGGGCAATTTGCCCAAATCTTGAGCTCAAGACCACAAGACAGTATGCCCAGTGACATTGAGGTTGTATGAGGGTCGGGCCATGAACAGTGTAAGGTGATTACCATCCGAAGTGAATCAAAAGAAAATAATGAAACTATCCAATATGAGGATAGTAAACAGCCAGCAGAGCAGTCTTTTTTTTCAGAAAAAAGTATCTCGTGATGATGAGCCTTCAACAGTTGGCACAACAAGTTCATCCAACACTATGAGGCCGGATGAGACGAGTAAAGGAAAAGAGATCACATTGCCACCACCATTCCCATCGAGGCTAAAGAGACAGAAGCATGAATACTAGTTCAAGAAGTTTCTTGACATCTTGAAGCAAGTTCACATCAACTTGCCATTGGTTGAGGCAATAGAGAAGATTCCTAATTACGCTAAGTTCTTTAAATATATTGTCTCTAAGAAAATGAGGTTGAACGAGTAGGAAACAGTTGCCTTGATAAAAGGATGTATGGCAATGTTGCATAACCAATTGCCACCCAAACTAAAAGATCCATGTAGTTTTACAATACCTTGTGCCATCAACAATCACTATGTCGGTAAAGCATTATGTGACCTTGGAGCGAGCATAAATCTTATGTAAAAATATATTTTTCAATGATTAGGCATAGGGAAGGTGAGACACACAACATTCATGCTACAGCTTGTGGACATATCTTATGTGCAACCAGAGGAAAAAATCGAAGACATTTTGGTAAGAGTGGATAAATTTATTTTTCCCGCTGAATTTATTATCTTGGATTGTCAAGCAGGTGAGTTTGTGCCTATTATTCTAGGGAGACCATTCTTAGGAACAATAAGAACCTCGATCAATGTTGAGAGAGGAGAGCTCACTATGCGGGTGAATGAGTAGCAAGTCATGCTCAATGTTTTCAAAACCTTAAATTATGCTGATGATCTAGAAAAATGCAGACTATTCAGGCCACCATAGAATTTAACTTCGATGTGGAGGAGTATTGCCACAATAATTTCATTGCGAAGCCTGATGAACTTGAGGAGCTGGACAACGAAGCACAACATGAAGCAAAATAGATTGTAAGTTTACCATGTAAAAATTTAGAATATCTTGATTACTCAAATAAGGAACGTAGACCTGACAAACCTTCCATTGAGCAACCTCCTATTTTGGAATTAAAACCATTGCCAGGGCAATTGAAATATGTTTTTTTGGGAGAAGATAACACCTTGCCCGTAATTATTTCTTCTAAGTTACAGTAAGAACAGGAAAAAAGATTGATTGACATATTGGCTCAGCACAAAAAGGTAATAGGTTGGAAAATTAAAGATATGAAGGGAATCAGTCCGGTAGTGTGTATGCACAAGATCCTAATTAGAGGAAGGCCACATCAATTACATTGAGGCTCAAAGGAGGCTTAACCCTACCATGAAGCAAGTCATGATGAAGGAAATCATAAAGTGGCTTGATGCCAGTATCATATATCCTATCTCTAATAGCTCTTGGGTAAGTCTGGTACAATATGTACCGAAAAAAGAGGTATTACTATGGTATGTAATGAAAACAATGAACTAATTCCAACTAGAATGGTCACCGATTGGGGAGTTTGCATGGATTACCGTAAATTGAATAAGGCTACTAGAAAAGATCATTTTCCTTTACCATTTTTGAACAAATGCTTGACCATCTTTTTAGGAAAATCCTTTTATTGTTTTCTTGATGGATACTCAGGTTAAAACCAAATTTCCATAGCGCCAGAAAACCAGGAAAAGACCACCTTCGCGTGCCCTTTTGACACATATGCATTTCGGAGTATACAGTTCGAATTATGCAATGCTCCGACAACCGTCCAGAGATGTATGATGGCAATTTTATCTGATATGGTGGAAGATTTCCTTGAAATCTTCATGGATGACTTTTTGTTATTCAGAGATAGTTTTGACAATTGCCTCGACTATTTGGAAAAGGTATTAGCATGCTGTGAAGAATCTGACGTAGTTTTAAATTGGGAGAAATGCCACTTTATTGTGGATGAAGGTATCATGCTAGGACACAAGATCTCATCTAAGGGAATCAAAGTGGATAAGGCCAAGGTGGATACGATTGAGAAATTATCGCCTCTAAACTCAGTCAAAGGGATCCAAAGTTTTCTCGGATAGTAGGTTTTTATAGAAGGTTTATTCATAATTTTTCTATGATTTCTAAACCTTTGTGTAATTTGCTTTAATAGGACAATGCCTTCAATTTTGATGATTCGTGTGCCACGACATTTGAAGCTCTAAAGAAGTAACTTGCCATGACACCCATTGTTGTTCCCTTTGATTGGTCCCTACCTTTCGAGCTCATGTGCGTTGCGAGCGATTTTGCAGTAGGAGCTGTCATAGGTTATTGGAAAGGTAAAATTTTCCATGTGATATATTATGCTAGAAAAACCCTTAGTGGTGCTCAATTGAATTACACCACGACTGAAAAGGAATTGTTAGAAGTAGTGTTCACATTTGACAAGTTTCGTCCTTACTTGATTGGTACTAAGGTAATTGTTCACATTGACCATTCAACAATTAAGTATTTAATTGCTAAGAAAGATGCCAAACCTCGTTTTATGCATTGGATATTACTTTTACAAGAGTTTGGCATCAAAATTAAAACATGAAAGAAGCGAAGAACCAGGTTGCCGACCATTTGTCAAGGCTAGAAGGGGGCAGTAAAGATGATGATCATTTGGAGATCCACAACATATTCTCAGACGAGCAATTGCTGGTTCCCACGACAACTCTCTGGTATGCTAATTTAGTAAATTTTCTTGTGAACGGTATTTTACCTTATGACCTTACTCACCAGGGAAAGAAACGGTTCCTGCAAGACGCTAATCATTATTGTTGGTATGAGCCGCTTTTGTTTAAACAAGGTGCAGATCATGTCATACGATGCTGTGTTCTCGAGGAGGAACAACAAATTGTGCTTCTATAATGTCATTCATCACCCTATGGAGGCCATTTTGGAGGTACTCGCACAGCGGCCAAATTCTTACAGTTAGGCTTATATTGGCCAACTCTCTATAAAGATGCCCTTAAATTCTAGAAGAGGTGCAATCAATGTAACCTCCTTGACCTGGTCTAGTCGCCAGACTGAGCTGGGCAAGTTATATTGGGTTTGTCGAGACAAACCAAAACGAATTACATTGAAAACCATCTATTTTTTATTTTGTCTTAACTAAATGCATAGTTAAGTCCTAAGGTGATCATGCTGGCAGCGGTGAAATTTACAACTCAATGGATCATCGAATTGACATCCAATTGAACAAGATTGCACTTTAGGGACCAAATTTATTTTCTGAAAATCATAAGGACTTCCTTAAATTCAAAGTTACCAAACCTTAATAAGTCAGATTTCATGCATACCGGTTAAATTTCAACTTAAAATAATCACCCGAACTCATTTAATTGCATGATCAAGAAACAGTGAGTAAACTGCAAAGATTCAAACTTTAGAAAGCATTTTACCATATTTAACGGTCTGCGTACCGGTACATCCCCTGTCCGTATCACAACAAATGTATTTTACAAAGGGGTATCGGTACGGTCCTCAAGCGTACTGATACAGAGAATTCTAGTGACTAAAGGGCGTACCGATACGGTTGCCCGTGTACCAATACTAGGTTTAATTTCTAGCCTCATGTACCGATATATCCATAAGACGTACTAGTACGCCTGTGCAATTTTCCACAAATTTGAGCTGAGATAGGCCCGCATACCGATCCCTCAGGACCCGTATCGATACGAACTGACCTGTAATAACCTCTTGGTCGAACATATGACACTTTGGCTCAATCTAACATGCTTCAAACATTACTTAAACACCATATAACAAGTCTAGAAACATTTTCACAATCAAATAGGCATGGTTGAGGATCATTCACATCTAATTAAACTAAACAGAGATCCTACATGCATGAACTCTACCCAAGCATGCAAAACATATCCCAACCCCTCAAAGCAAGAAATTAAACATCATACAAGTCCAAAGCATCCAATGTAACTTGTCCAAACCATGGAGTAACCAAAACAACCCTCCCAATTACAACTTGGTCACATTGCCTCTTATTACTACATAGTATTTATAAAACCATACTTGAAATTACTTTGCTCTTGGATTGCCCCTTGCTTGCTTGTTGTCCAAAAGGTCTACTTCTCTGCATTGATGAGAAAGAAGAGTGTAATCTTTTAAAGCCTAGTGAGGGAATCTCAAAAACAATCATTAATTCATTTAAAACCATTTTGCTTTCAAAACGTATAAAGTAACTCATGCCAAAACATCCCATGCTTCTATAATCTTTACAATATGCACTTTTAAACAATTGCAACACATGTAACATGGATTTATAGGACAAACCTCGATTTAAGCTTTCACATGCTAAAACATCAAAATAGAAAGCTTAAAGAGTAACTCATGAATAAACCATATTATACAAATATAATCCATTTCTCATGATACATTATATTATATATTGGTATTCAAATGACCCAAAACCATTTCAATCAATTTGTAAAAACACATCAGATACACGAACTTCCCAAATGGTTCCTGTTTGCACGTAATAAGTGCTCCACAATTGTGCAAGTGTACACGTCGCAAGTTATAGTATAAAAGATATCATCTCCACAGGGATTGGTGCCACTTCAAGAATCTAATCTCTTGCACTATAAAAAGTAAAAACACAAATAGAAGATTATAGGAGTTTTAACTAATAGCTAATCTAGAAAGCAAATAAGTAAAAGAATAGAAGAGATCAAATGAGAGAGATAGGCCAGGTTATCGTGAGTTGAGGTGTGATAGCTGATTGGATCGTCTTAGTAAAAGAGTGCAAGGGCAACTCAGTTGTCGTGGCAACTTGCACAATGGGGTTGCCTTGGCAACTAATCGATGGTTGCTTGGGCGACTAGTTGGGCAACTACTTGGGCGTTTGGGCAGCAATCTTCAAGGTTCGACAGAGCATTCTTCAATGGTTTCTTCTTATCCCTAAGTCGAAACTCTAGCTACTTGTGCATGCCTTCATAATACATCCCTGCATGAATCAAGGGTGAACAACAACCAATCTTGCGCTCTTCTTAGACGTTGAAATCCTTAACTTATTCCTAAGCCAGATTAATCTTCACCATCAATAGATTGAATAAAGATCACATTCATTCGTTTCTTGAATCTAACTCTCCCGATATTAGATAAATAGATGAAGTTACGAGATCCTCTCCCAATTCACTCGCAAACAAGAATAAGAACCAAGAATGAATAAACCTTGAATAGAAAAGTGCAAACTCTTATAACCTAAACAAAATCCAATAGTTCCTCACAACCACAAGACATAATAACCTTAGCCAAATAGATTTAGTTCATGGCTAGGTTCCAAAGAAACACAAGATAAAGAATCCCTAGCATAAACCTAATTGAACAAGAAAGAAAAATATGAAGAATGGATGGAGCTTTGTCGAAATCCTCCTTGCCCTTGATGTTGTCGAAAATTCTCTCTTCTCTCCTTCTTGGAGTTGATGGCTTGGTGATCTATTTATAGGGCTAGGTCAAAGTCCTCCTTTGAGGAGGAAGTTAAGTTGGAATTAAATTATCTTTAAAGAATATAATTCTTTATTATAATTATATTCCTTCTAGAACTTCTCCTATCTTCTTGGAATTTAATTATTCTTCAACCTCTTCATGGAAATCAAACTCCTTTGGGATTTAGCTTTGCTCCACGTCATCTTGGGCTTGTCTAGTCATCAATTTTGACTACCATATCACATTATTCTTTGTCGACAATTGCCCTGGCAACTGTCTCGGCGTCTCCTTCATGCATTGCCCTGGCAACTAGCTCGACATCTCCTTCATGCATTGTCCTGGCAACTAGCTCTAGCCTTGCTTTGGCAAGTGATCCTGCACATACACATAAAACACACCAAAGTAGCATCTTTTCCCACAAAAACAACCAAGTTATGCAATCAACCTCAACGATGGAAGGAAACGTTGATTAATGCATGAATGACTAATTATGTAACTAATATGAGCCTAAGTCTAACAATAATATGAGTAAAAAGGGTAAGAAAAATAGTACTTTTGAACACTTATCACACCCCCAAACTCGAACTATTGCTTGTCCTCAAGCAATGCAAACTAATAATTACCTGCCAAGACTTCAATTTTCACAAACTTAGCTTTGAACTTGATTTCAATTCTCAGAACCGGGGTACAAAGTATGACTGGCTTTTCATTTTTTGAAAAACTTAGGAGTTGCTCGGAATCAAACTATAATGCTTGTGAGTGTGTGTGGAGTTGTGTGGAAGTTGATTTTTCGGATTCTATGCAAACAAGAGGTTTTCAAATTACTTCATTGGGTTCTTTTTAACATGTTTTAACTAGAGCCGGTTTCGGGCACCTCTAGTGTTTTTTTTAGTTTCCTTATGTTAATTAAATTATTTGACTAGAGCTGGTTTCGGGCACCTCTAGCGATCCATTTTTTAGCACATGCTAGAGCCGATTTCAGGCACCTATAGCATTCATCCAATTTTTATTCTAATCCCCCAATTTGTTTAATTATCAATATAAGTTCACTAGAATTCCTTAAATCAATCAAACCACAATAGTGTTTCATCAAATTTAGCATCATAGTAAAATTCTAAGTTTTTCCATGGTTATCCTAGAATAAAAATTCTATCAATTAAGTGCATTGGCAAAGTCATCATCGGATATTCATCAAATCTAGGCAATTCTTCTTCCAACTAAAGGCATGACAAGAAATTTATGTATCCTAAATGCAATACTTAAGATGAATGCAACTAAACATGGTAACTACTAATAACAATCCCCCCAAACTCGAGTGAGGCATTGTCCTCAATGCATTAAAGAAAAATAAAAATAACGAAAAATAAAATGCAAATGAGGACTTACTCCAAGAGTTCATCGTCATGGATGATTAGTTTCCTTTTGGTCGGTGTCTTAATTCTCTTGCTTGAACGCGATGGTTGTTTCCTTGTTGCCGATGGTGGAATCGATTCTCGTATGGGGTTGTCCTCATCGTCCTCTTCATCAATGTCATTGGATTTTTGCTTGAAGGATTCAATTGGTGCGATCTTTGTTGGTGCAATGGAGGACTCGTCCAAATCTGAAAAATCAGACAATGATTCCGTACGAGTTGATTCGGGCATAGGTGCTTTACCTTTGGCTTTTGTAGTGGTTGCTGGGATGTCTTTATCTTTGGTTGCCGTGGCATTTTCAGGGTTGGTTGTCGTGGCATCATCTATTGTGGTTGCCATGGTGACTGCTTCATTGGTTACCGGGGCAAGGATCTCGGCAGGAAAGATTGGGAATAGCAAGCGGCTGTCCGGGTACTTTTCTAGGATGACTTGGGTGATGACATTGTTCTGCTCCTTCATGTACCGCATGAACATTAGTTGTCGGTCTTCAATTTGCCTTAGGTGGCTCACCAATGGTTGCAAGAGTGCTTCAAAGTGTCATGGGGTTGATGGCTGAGTTGCCTGGGCGTTAGGTGCTTGGGCATTAGGGATTGCCGGGGCGGCAGGAGTTGCTGCGACAATTGGAGGCCTTGAGGATTTTTTCGGTGCCTCTCCCATTAGCTTTCAGATTTGTGCTTGATTCCAACCGGACTTTGGTAGGGCCTTTTCATCGGTGGACTCACTTGGGACATGCATCTCCTTGCAAAGATTAGAAATTAAGCAAGGGAAGAAAAGAGAACCCTTATCTTTTGAGCTACATACAAAAATCTCATCACAAATAATTTTTCCAATGTTAATGATGCGATTATGCAAAATAGAATGTATGAGCAAAACACGTGGTATATCAACGGTAGTATTGTGTGTGGTGGGCATTAAAGAAGTTTTAACAAACTTATTCCATAGTTTTGCCTCGGGTTTAAGCCGAAGGTGATTCGTGCCCTTGTATTTACCGTCGTTCCAATGAG
This sequence comes from Hibiscus mutabilis, assembly GCA_019671005.1. Taxonomy (NCBI): domain Eukaryota; kingdom Viridiplantae; phylum Streptophyta; class Magnoliopsida; order Malvales; family Malvaceae; genus Hibiscus; species Hibiscus mutabilis. Next base: position 22,235,982 of record CM033744.1, on the reverse strand, counting down.
TTCCCGATTGAGTGAGTTCTTGAAGCACCTTGTCGAGTTGCTTGGGCGTGATTTGATCAACAAAGGCTTGATGCTCGTCCTTCTCAATGTAAAGCCCATAAAAGGTGTTGATGTTTTCGGGGCTTATGAGTATGGCCTTGTCATGAACAAAAACATAAGGATTATCCGAGTTAGGTGAGTGAGCATAGAATTCTTTTACCCATGAGATGTTACCCGGTTCCGATTGATGGCAAAATATTTGCCACTTTTGATGTACAACCCTCTCGAAGATGAATGGTTCAAGGCTGAAATCTTGATGAGAGTTAGAGTATTCAAAGCCTTGTTCTTCGTAAATCTTCCGGCTTTCAAACTTGGAGTGAATTCTTTCTTGAACCACCGGTGTAGCAAACTTCTTGTATCTTGGTTCTTTGGAGGAACTTGGATGAACCAAAAATTTAATTTTGAATGCCATGGATGATCTTGGTTGCGAGTTTTATAAAAACAAAGAAAAGAAAATAAAAGAAACTAAAGAGTTGCAAGATGAAAAGTAGGAATAGTTTTCTTGGAAGTTAAGGGTGATGGGTTATATAGAAAAGATAGGTAGTAAATATGGTGGGTGGGATTAATTTTGGATAGAAAATAAAGGGGGTTTCGGCTTAGGGGAAGGGTGACGGCTAGGGGGGTTAATTAGGGTAAGTTGGAGGCTTTATATAAGCCTTAGATTCAGCCCATTAATTTCCTTGTTGAAGATGTTTTCTTTCTTGGATCAAAATTCCTCTTTATCTTGAACTCTTTTCCTACAATTCAAACACAAATCAAATAAGGATTAAAATTAAAGATAAACTAATAAAAGAAAATAAATAAAGATGTGTAAAAGGATTCTTAAACTTAAAAAGATAAAAAAAAGAAAATAAATCTAGAAAATAAAAAATAACTAGTTCAAAAATAAAAAATAATAAAAAAAATAATCGGAAATAATAAAAATAAAATAAAACTAAAATATCGAAAGGAGAGCATGCTCATGCATCTCCTAAGTTGACCACTTCTTTGTTACGTTCAACATGGGCACCATTGTAGTGCTTTAATCTTTGTCCATTAACTTTGAATTCATGTTTTTCAGTGATGGACTTGATTATCACGACACCATGGGAGAATTGTTTGACAACTTCGAATGGTCCCGACCATCTTGATTTCAGCTTTCCCGGGAAAAGTTTTAGTCGAGAATTGAATAAGAGAACTAGTTTCCCTGGCGTGAATTGCCGCGGCAATAGTTTCTTGTCATGCCATTGCTTTGTTTTCTCCTTGTAGATTCGTGCATTGTTATAGGCGAGTGCACGAAATTCTTCTATCTCGTTGAGGTCCAACAAACGCTTTTGTCCGGCACTTTCCCAATCCATATTCACGGTCTTAATTGCCCAATCTTCATTGTGTTCGATTTCCACCGGTAGATGGCATGTTTTGCCATAGACAAGTCGGAAGGGGGACATACCTAAGGGTGTTTTGAATGTAGTGCGATATGCCCAAAGTGCGTCATCTAGTCTTAATGACCAATCCTTCCTAGAGGGACTTACAACTTTCTCGAGTATACCCTTCAATTCCTGGTTGGAAATTTCTGTTTGCCCGATGGTTTGTGGGTGATATGCCGTGGCAATCTTCTGTGATACGCCGAAGTGTTGCAACATCTTGGCAATAAGTCTATTGTCAAAATGCTTGCCTTCGTCACTGATAATTGCTCTCGGCATCCCAAACTGTGTAAATATGTTTTTCTGCAAGAATTGTTGCATGGTCTTGGAATTGTTGTTGGGAACTACAGCTGCCTCAACCCATTTAGACACGTAGTCGACGACAAGTAGAATGTAGAGGTTGCCGAATGAAGATGAGAAAGGTCCCATGAAATTGATCCCCCACACATCGAACAATTCTACCTCGATGATGTTTTGGAGCGGCATCTCATGTCGTCTAGAGATATTGCCCGTCATCTGGCAACGATCACATTGCTTGTAAAAGTCTTGGGCATCTTTATACAATGTTGGACAATACAAACCGGATTGCAAAACTTTGGTCGCGGTACGAGTTCCTCCAAAATTTCATCCATAGGGTGAAGAATGGCATTGTCGGAGTACATTCTGCTGCTCCTCTTCAGGGACACATTGGCGTATAACCTGATCTGCACACTGTTTAAACAAAAGAGGCTCCTCCCAAAAGTAATGCTTAGCATCATGGCGGAACCGTTCTTCCCTTGGTGAGTAAGACCATAAGGTAAAATACCACAAACAAGGAAATTAACTAAATCCGCGTACCAGGGTATTGCCGAGGCATGTGCTACCGTGGCGACTGCTCCTAAAATTGCCGAGGCGTGCGCGTCAAGGGCTGCCGAGGCATCAAGGGTTACCGAGGCATGCGCATCCATGGTTGCCGAGGTGTGCGTGTCAAGGGTTGCCGAGGTGTCGAGGGTTGCCGAGGCATGCACATCCATGGTTACCGAGGCGTGCGCGTCAAGGACTGCTGCGGCGTCGAGAGTTGCCGAGGCATGTGCGTCAAGGGCTGCCGAGGCGTCGAGGGTTGTTGAGGCAACTAAAAGTTGCTCATCCAAGAATGCATCGCATATCTCTAGATCCGCGTCCTCCTCCCTATCGCGTTCTAAACGTGATAAGTGATCGGCCACTTGATTTTCTGTTCCTTTCCTGTCCTTAATTTCACTATCAAATTCTTGTAAAAGTAATATCCAACAAATCAAACGAGGTTTGGCATCCTTTTTAGCAAATATATATTTGATTGTCGAATGGTCCGTATTAATAATTACCTTTGTACTAATCAAATAAGATCGGAACTTGTCAAATGCGAAAACTACAGCTAGTAACTCTTTCTCCATTGTTGTGTAATTCACTTGAGCACTATTAAGAGTTTTACTAGCGTAGTATATCACATGGAAGGTCTTACCTGTGCGTTGGCCTAGGACTGCTCCTACTGCAAAATCACTTGCATCACACATGAGCTCAAAAGGTAGCGTCCAATCTCGTGGAACGACAATGGGTGCCGAGGCAAGCTTTTCCTTTAGGGTTTCGAATGCTTGGGCGCAATAATCATCAAAATTGAAGATTTTGTCCTGTTCAAGCAAATTGTACAAGGGTTTAGTGATTTTAGAAAAATTATGAATGAACCTCATGTAAAAACCTGCATGTCCCAGAAAGCTTCGAATTCCTTTAACCAAACTTGGTGGGGGTAATCTCTCGATCACGTCCACCTTGGCTTTGTCTACTTCAATTCCCTTGGATGAAATCTTGTGGTCGAGCACTATTCCTTCATCTACCATAAAATTGCACTTCTCCCAATTGAGGACTAAATCAGTTTTTTCACATCTTGCCAACACCTTCTCTAAATTGTCGAGGCAGCTGTCGAAGTCATTACCAAAAACAGAAAAATCATCCATGAAGATCTCAAGGAAGTCTTCGACCATGTCTCAAAAGAGTGCCATCATGCATCTTTGGAAGGTTGCTGGGGCGTTACACAATCCGAACGACATCCTTCGAAAAGCATAAGTACCGTATGGGCATGTGAAGGTTGTCTTTTCTTGATCTTCTGGTGCTATGGCAATTTGATTGTAACTTGAATAACCATCAAGAAAACAATAAAGGGGTTTACCTGCAAGACGGTCAAGCATTTGATCAATAAAGGGTAATGGGAAGTGATCTTCCCTAGTGGCATTGTTTAGCTTTCGATAATCCATACAAACCCTCCAACCGGTCACAGTCCTGGTTGGAATGAGTTCATTGTTTTCATTACTTACCACCATTATACCTCCCTTTTTGGTACACATTGTACCGAACTTACCCATGTACTATCAGAGATAGGGTATATAATGCCGGCGTCAAGCCATTTAATGATTTCTTTCATTACAACCCCTTTCATGGCATGATTCAGTCTCCTCTGGACCTCAATTGAAGGTTTGTGATCATCTTCCAACAAAATCTTGTGCATGCACACTGACGGGCTAATTCCCTTCAAGTCGGCAATCGTCCACCCTATTGCCTTCTTGTGTAGCATCAACATTTTGATCAGCTTCTTTTCCTGCTTAGGCTGTAACTTAGAATAAATAATTACAGGCAATGTATTAATGGTTCCTAAGTATGCATATTTTAGTTGCTCTGGCAACTGTTTCAACTCAAGAATCGGTGGTTGTTCAATAGAGGGCTTTTCGAGCTTACCTTCCTTACCTGAGTAATCCAGTGGTTCAAAGTATGTACCTGGTCGATTGACTAGCCAATTTGCCTCTTCTTGTTGTTCCTCATTGACTGGTTCTTCATACTCCTTAGGTTCCTCTTGATCGGCAATGTAGTTGCCGAGGCAACTAAATTCCTCGTTGAAGTTAAACTCTGCCGTGGCATGAAGAAGTTGGCATTCTTCTAGATCATCGGTATGCCTTAGTGTTTGGAACATATTTAGTTTAACTTGCTAGTCATTCACCCTCATTGTGAGTTCTCCCTTTTCAACATCGATCAAGGTTCTCCCTGTTGCTAGGAATGGTCTCCCGAGATTGATAGGTGCATGCTCATCTGCTTCACAATCCAAAAAATAGTCAGCGGGAAAAATAAATTTATCAACTTTTACCAGTATGTCTTCGATTTTTCCCTCTGGATGCACATAGGATCTGTCGGCTAGCTGTAGCATAACTGTTGTAGGTCTTACCTTCCCGATTCCTAGTTTTTGGAAAACCGATTTAGGCATCAAGTTTATGCTAGCCCCAAGGTCGCATAATGCTTTCCCGACATAGTGGTTTCCAATGGAACAAGGTATTGTGAAACTTCCAGGATCCTTCAACTTAGGTGGCATACGATTGTGCAACATGGCCATGCATCCCTCTGTTGTGGCAACTGTTTCAAACTCTCCTAGCCTTGTTCTTTTGGACACAATGTCTTTAAGAAACTTGGCATAGTTCGACATTTGTTCAATTGCTTCCACCAATGGCACGTTGATGTGGACTTGCTTTAGGATATCAAGAAACTTCTTGAATTGATATTCTTGCTTTTGTCGCTTCAACCTTTGTGGGAATGGTGGTGGAAGTCGGATATCTTTGATCCTTTTATTGGTTTGGAACCTAATTGACGGCATTGCCAGGACAACTGGAGTTGCCGAGGCATTATCAACTAGGGTTGCCGAGGTATGCTTATCGGAAGTTACCGAGGTATCCTTATCGTCGGTTGCCAAGGCATGCTTATTGCCGGTTGTCGTGGTAATTCTTGGTTCAGCATCTGAGGCTTTGCATCTAGGTTCGTCTTGATCTTTTTATGGAGTTTTGTTTGATGAGCGGGCTTGAGCCTCTTTAAGTTGTTGGCCACTTCTAGTGGTGATCGCCTTACATTGCTCATGGCCAATTCCTCTTGCGACTTCAGTATCGCTAGGTAAACCTCCTTGCGGTCTAGTATTCAGGTTTTGAGCAAATTGTCTGACTTGATTTTCCAATGATTTGATTGCTGCCTCTTGGTTTTGCAATCTCATCTCGATCCTGTAAATAAAAGCATCAGTTCTTTTTATGAAGTTACTATTGTCAACCATATAAGATTCAGTTTTCAACATAAAAGCATTAAGAGAATTTTCCAAAGAACTAGATGTTGTCGGTTGTTGCTGCGGAAACTGTTACCGTGGCATATTCTGCTGGAATCCCGATGCTTGTGCATTCTGATTGTTATGGTTTAGAGCATTGTTGGGATTACTCCATGAAAAATTTGGGTGCTTCTTCCAAGCTCAACCATGGAAGGAAACGTGGATTAATGCATGAATGACTAATTATGTAACTAATATGAGCCTAAGTCTAACAATAATATGAGTAAAAAGGGTAAGAAAAATAGTATTTTTGAACACTTATTAGTTCCTTCGACCACTTCACATATATCATCGATTCGGAGCAACCCTCAACGGTTAAGATGGATAAATCCACCAGCGGGAGAATTGGCACACTCTTGACCCCTCGACTACTGCGGTTCTCATGATGGAGCATGGCACACTCTTGACCCCTCACACACATAAGGTGACTTATTATAGTACACTTTAAATCCTATGGCTAGTCAACTATATTCGATAACTTTTAATCTCAGCCACCTGCCAGTATACTCTATAAAACCACATTACCTCACTGTTTTATATATGCATCAAATCAAACCAATTTCCAATACATTAAACCATTTATTCTAGCATTCTCAAAATTCTTTTCAGAAACCATTTTCCATTCTCAATAATCAACATATATGATCATTTGCAACATCTTTCATTTATAACAGTAAGTAATCAAAACCATAAACATGTGCATGAGATTGTATTTTGCAAAACCGAAAACGATAGCAAGATTAACCAATACTTACTTTCGAGCTTAGACAAGTGTTTCAAACTTAATCTAAACTCCCCAAAACCATCTTCAAACCTTTTAAAAGCAGTAAACCACGTTTTCACTCATCGAAAACCAAACACTCCACTAGCCGATGCGAAATCAAGCTTCCGAAGCCTCTAAAACCTCTCAAAAATATGAAGGATCTATCTACCCTATTTTACCAACACAAAAATAGAGGATTAATGCATTTCCATGTATCTCTAAACACATCAACTCAACTACTCAACTTCGCCTCGCTAAAAACCATCAATCGCTTCCTTAAAACATCCAAAAACATCACCAAACTCAACCTAAACAAAGCACAACCAAGACCTAACTATTTTAACATCTTAACACCATCAATTAACATCTAAAAACAACAATGTATCAACCTTATATCTCCAACAACCTTCTAACACCAAGATCACCTCAAAATCTAACTATTTACAACCTAGAAAATTAGCAATTCACTTAGTTTCGGGATTCCTTTTATTAATATCTTCACATAACATAAAACACATCTTATACATGATCTAAATCAATTAGAATCAATACAAAACTAGATCCAAATCAATATTCATCAAATTTCTCATCAAAACTCAATTAAAACATCATAAAACCAAGATTTAATCATTAACATATAATAAAATCAATTGTAAAGGATCATGAACTTGAGAATTTCAATAATGAACCTTTAATTAGAGAGAAACAAAAAGCACCTCTAATTGCTGATTTCTCCCTTAATTGACAAGATTTGAGTGAAATCTCCAAGAAAACAAATAGGATTTGGTGTAGAAATAAAAGGAATCAATTAGAAAATCAAAAGGAAATCTAAAAGGAATGTTTTCTAAGAATTTTAGAGTGAAATTGATAGTTTGGCTGCTGAGAAAGTTGAGTGAAACATTGAGAGCAAAAGTAGTTACGCAAAAAAATTAAAATTCGTTATTAAAATCCTTTTAATCATATCCCCTTTATTTTTATTTATTAAACATTTTAAAACCATTTAAAAATAGCCTAAACTAAGAGAAAAATCTGATTAAAAACTTTGGTAATTTAGTTTCTTAAAGATTCTAAGTTTTGACCATTTTACGATTTAGTCACCAAAATAGTTTTGAAACTTTACATCTTAGTCACCAGACCAAAATGTCCCAAAATCCGAATTTATTTCTTGAAATTGATTTCCACAAACCCTTAGAATATTAATTAAACATTTTCTAATATTTTTCCTTATTTTATTTTAACCGAAAAACATTTATTAAGAATTAATTCCTGAAACTAGCTCGAATCGCCTAATTCGGTTCCCCTGAACCGTCTAATCAATCTAGCTAACACCTAGGCCCAAATTCGGGGCGTTATGATTCTCCCACACTAAAGAAATTTTGTCCTTGAAATTTACATGATGCAAAAAGGTAAATAAGCTGCTTCTTCATGTCCTCCTTACTTTTCGAGGTGGCTTCCTCTACATCACGATGTCGCCACAACTATTTCACCAACTCAATGGTCTTTCCACAAAGAAATTTGCTGCTAGAATCCGAAATTCTCACTAGTTCCTCATCATATGTGAAATCCTGATTCAGCTCAATCTCCTCAACAAGCATCACATGCGATGGGTCCGATCAATATCTCCAAAGCATCGACACATGGAAAACATCATGTGTCTTCTCCAACTCCGCAGGAACCTCAACCTATAAACAACTGGACCAACACGCTCCAACACCTCATAAGGCCCAATGAACCTTGGAATCAACTTGCCCTTTCGTCCAAATCTCATCACCTTCTTCCAAGGTGAAACCTTAAGGAACACTCTATCTCCAACTATAAACTCAATCTCCCAATGCTTCAAGTCAGCGTATGACTTTTTTCGATCTGAAGTCATCTTCAATCGATCACTAATAAGATTCACCTTCTCACTAGTGTCCTTCAACACATCAGGAAAAGAAACATATTTTCTCCAGCCTCCGCCCAACAAAGTGGCGTACGACACCTCCTACCATACAAAGCTTCATACAGAGCCATTTGAATACTAGCATGATAACTATTGTTATAGGCAAACTCCACAAACGGTAGTTGCTTCTCCCATGTTCCTTGAAAATCAATGATACAATACCACAATATAGCCTCCCACACTTGGATAACACGTTCAGACTGACCATCCATTTGAGGATGATACAAAGTACTGAAATTTAACCACGTACCCAAAGCCCTATGCAAACACTCCAAAGCCTCGCTGTAAAGCATGGATTCCTATCCGATACTATATACTTAGGCACCCCATGCAACTTCACAATCTCAACAACATACAACTCTACCAACTTATCCAATGTTGGGCAACTACTTGGGCGACTGGGCAAACCGTAGCGACTAATTGATGGTTGCTTGGGCGACTAGTTGGGCAACTACTTGGGCGACTGGGCAGCAACTTCAAGGTTCGGCGGAGCGTTCTTCAATGGTTTCTTCTTATCCCTAAGTCGAAACTCTAGCTATTTGTGCATGCCTTGATAATACATCCCTGCGTGAATCAAGGGTGAACAACAACCAATCTTGCGCTCCTCTTAGCCGTTGAAATCCTTAACTTATTCCTAAGCCGGATTAATCTTCACCATCATTGGATTGAATAAAGATCATATTCATTCGTTTCTTGAATCTAACTCTCCCGATATTAGATAAATGGATGAAATCACGAGATCCTCTCCCAATTCACTCGCAAACAATAATAAGAATCAAGAATGAATAAACCTTGAAATAGAAAAGTGCAAACTCTTATTACCTAAACAAAAACCAATAGTTTCTCACAATCTCAAAACACAATAACCATAGCCAAGTAAATTTAGTTCATGGCTAGGTTCCAAAGAAACACAAGATAATTAATCCCTAGCATGAACCCAATCGAACAAAGATGAAGGAAGAGGCTTGTCGAAATCCTCCTTGCCCTAGATGCTTGCCGAAAATTCCCCTTGCTTCCTCTCTTGGAGTTGTCGAAATTCCCTCTTGCTCTCCCTCTTCATCTTGTCGAAATCTCCTTGGTATTTATAGGGCTAGGCCAAAGTCCTTCTTTGAGGAGGAGTTTGAGTTGGAATTAAATTATCTTTAAAGAATATAATTCTTTATTATAATTTTATTCCTATTAGAACTTCTTCTATCCTCTTGGAATTTAATTCTTCTTTAATCTCTGCATGGCAACCAAATTCCTTTGGGCTTGGACCTTGCTCCATGTCATCTTGGGCTTGTAAAGTCATGAATTTCGACATCCATATTGCTTTTAGTCTTTGTCGACAAATGCCATGGCAACTGGCTCGGCGTCTCCTTCATGCATTGCCCTGGCAACTAGCTCGGCATTGCTTTGGCAAGTGATCCTGCACATACACACACAAAAACACACCAAAGCAGCATCTATTTCCACAAAAATCACCAAGTTATGTAATCAAGCTCAACGATTGAAGGAAACATGGATTAATGCATGAATGGCTAACTATGCAACTAATATGAGCCTAAGTCTAACAATAATATGAGTAAAAGGGTAAGAAAAATAGTACTTTTGAACACTTATCACACCCCAAACTCGAACTATTGCTTGTCCTCAAGCAATGCAAACTCATAATTACCTGCCAAGACTTCCAATTTTCACAAACTTAGCTTTGAACTTGATTTCAATTCTCTGAACCAGGGCACAAAGTATGATTGGCTTTTTATTTTTCGGAAAAGCGAGGAGTTACTCGGAATCAAACTATAATGCTTGTGAGTGTGTGCGGAGTTTGTGTGCGAGTTGATTTTTCGGATTCTATGCAAACAATAGGTTTTCAAATTACTTCATTGGGTTCTTTTTAACACAAGTTTTAACTAGAGCCAATTTTGGGCACCTCTAGTGTTTTATTTTTAGTTTTCTTAAGTTAATTTAATCGACTAGAGCCGGTTTCGGGCACCTCTAGTTAAAAATTTTAACGCCTCCTAGAGCCGGTTTCGGGCACCTCTAGTGATCAATTTTTTAGCATATGCTAGAGCCAATTTTGGGCACCTCTAGCATTCATCCAATTTTATTCTAATCCCCCAATTAGTTAATTATCAACCTAAGTTTACTAGAACTCCTTAAATCAATCAAACCACAACAGTGTTTCATCAAATTTAGCATCATAGTAAAATTCTAAGTTTTTCATGGTTATCCTAGAATAAAAATTCTATCAATTAAGTGCATTGGTAAAGTCATCATTGAATATTCATCAAATCTAAGCAATTCTTGTTCCAATTAAAGGCATGGCAAGCAATTTATGTATCCTAAATGTAATGCTTAAGATTAATGTAACTAAACATGGTAATTACTAATAACAATCCCCCCCAAACTCGAGTGAGGCATTGTCCTCAATGCATGCATAAAAATAACGAAAAATAAAAATAAAATGCATACGAGGACTTACTTCGAGAGTTCGTCATCGTAGATGATTAGTTTCCTTCTAGTTGGCGTCTTGATTTTCTTGCTTGAATGCAATGGTTGTTTTCTTGTTGCCGGGATGTCTTTAGCTTTGGTTGCCGTGGCATCTTCATGGTTGGTTGCCGTGGCATCAGCTTGTGCAGGCACGATGTAGGTTGCCGCGGCATCTTCTTCATTTGTTTGCGGGGCAAGGATCTTGGTGATAAATTTCCTTAGCATAGTAGTTGTGAGTCTTGTTGTGAAAAAGAAAATAAAGAAAACCTGAAAACTAAAGATAATGAAGAAAAAAATAAAATATCTCCTAAAAATAAAAATAAAAATAAAAAGAAAAAGAAAAAAAAGGAAATACTGAGAGGAGAGCATGCTCATGCATCTCCTAAGTTGACCACTTCCTTGTTACGTTCCACATGGGCACCATTGTAGTGCTTCAATCTTTGTCCATTAACTTTGAATTCATGGTTGTCAGAGATGGACTTGATTATCACAGCACCATGGGAGAATGGTTTGACGACTTCAAATGGTCCCGACCATCTTGATTTCAGCTTTCCCGGGAAAAGTTTTAGCCGAGAATTGAATAGGAGAACTAGTTGCCCTGGCGTGAATTGCCGTGGCAATAGTTTCTTGTCGTGCCATCGCTTTGTTTTCTCCTTGTAGATTCGTGCATTGTTATAGGCGAGTGCACGAAATTCTTCTATCTCATTGAGATCCATCAAGCGCTTTTTGTCCGCACTTTCCCAATCCATATTCACGGTATTGATTGCCCAAAGACGCCTTGTGCTCGATTTCCACCGGTAGATGACATGTTTTACCATAGACAAGCGGAAGGGGGACATACCTAATGGTGTTTTGAATGCGGTGCGATATGCCCAAAGTCGTCATCTAGTCTTAATGACCAATCCTTCCTTGAGGGATTTACAACTTTTCGAGTATTCCCTTCAACTCCGGTTGGAAATTTTCGCTTGCCCGTTGGTTTGTGGGTGATATGCCGTGGCGATCTTGTGTGATATGCGAAGCATTGCAACATCTTGGCAATTAGTCTATTGTCAAAATGCTTGCCCCGTCGCTGATAATTGCTCTCGGCATCCCAAACCGTGTAAATATGTTTTTCTGCAGGAATCGTTGCACGATCTTGGAATCATCGTTGGGAAACTGCAGCTGCCTCTACCCATTTAGACACATAGTCGACGGCGAGTAAGATGTAGAGGTTGCCGAATGACGATGGGAAAGGTCCCATAAAATCGATCCCCATACATCGAGCAGTTCTACCTCGATGATGTTCGAGTGGCATCTCATGTCGTCTAGAGATATTGCCCGCCCTCCGCAACGATCACATTGCTTGTAAAAGTCTTGGGCATCTTTGTACAATGTTGGCCAATACAAACCGGATTGCAAGACTTTGGCGCGGTACAAGTTCCTCCAAAATGTCCTCCATAGGGTGAAGAATGGCATTGTCGGAGTACATTTCATTTGCTCTTCTTGAGGACACATCGGCGTATAACCCTGATCTCGCACATTGTTTAAACAAAAGAGGCTCATCCCAAAAGTAATGCTTAGCATCATGGCGGAACCGCTTCTTCCCTTGGTGAGTAATGCCATACGGAAAAATACCACAAACAAGGAAGTTAACTAAATCTGCGTACGGTATTGCCGAGGCATGTCTTTGCCGTAGTGTCGCTCCCAAAATTGCTGAGGCGTGTGCGTCAAAGACTGCTGTGGCGTCGTCGAGTTGCCGAGGCGTGTGCATCCATGGTTGCCGAGGCGTCATGGGCTGCCGAGGCGTCAAGGGTTTCGAGGCGATTAGAATTTGTTCATCCGGGAATGCATCGCATATCTCTAGATCCGCGTCCTCTTCCCTATTGCGTTCCAAACGTGATAAGTGATCGCCACTTGATTTTCTATTCCTTTCTGTCCTTAATTTCAATATCAAATTCTTGTAAAAGTAATATCCAACGAATCAAACGAGGTTTAGCATCCTTTTTAGCAAATAAGTATTTGATTGCCGAATGGTCCGTATGAACAATTACCTTTGTACCAATTAAATAGGATCGGAACTTGTCAAATGCGAAAACTACAGCTAGTAACTCTTTCTCCGTTGTTGTGTAATTCACTTGAGCATCGTTAAGAGTTTTACTAGCGTAGTATATCACATGGAAGGTCTTACTGTGCGTTGGCCTAGGATTGCTCCCTACCGCGAAATCACTTGCATCACACCGAGCTCAAAAGGTAGCGTCAATGGGTGGAACAACAATGGGTGCGAGGCAAGCTTTTTCTTTAGGGTTTCAAATGCTTGAGTGCAAGAATCATCAAAATCAAGACTTTATCCTGTTCAAGCAGATTACACAAAGGTTTAGTGATTTTAGAAAAGTTATGAATGAACCACTGTAAAAAAACGCACGTCAGAAAACTTCGAATTCCTTTAACCGAATTTGGTGGGGGTAATCTCTCGATCACGTCCACCTTGGCTTTGTCTACTTCAATTCCCTTAGATGAAATCTTGTGGCCGAGCACTATTCCTTCATCTACCATAAAGTGGCATTTCTCCCAATTGAGGACTAAATCCGTTTCTTCGCATCTTGCCAACACCCTCTCTAAATTGCCGAGACAGCCGTCAAAGTCATTACCAAAAACCGAAAAATCATCCATGAAGATCTCAAGGAAGTCTTCGACCATGTCTGAAAAGAGCGCCATCATGCATCTTTGGAAGGTTGCCGGGGCGTTACATAATCCGAACGGCATCCTTCGGAAGGCATAAGTACCGTAGGGGCATGTGAAGGTTGTCTTTTCTTGATCTTCTGGTGCTATGGCAATCTGATTGTAACCTGAATAACCATCAAGAAAATAGTAAAAGGGTTTACCTGCAAGACGGTCAAGCATTTGATCAATAAAGGGTAATGGGAAGTGATCTTTCCTAGTGGCTTTGTTTAGCTTTCGATAGTCCATACAAACCCTCCAACCGGTCACATCCTGGTTGGGATAAGTTCATTATTTTCATTGCTTACCTTTGTTATACCTCCCTTTTTTTGGTACACATTGTACCGGACTTACCCACGTACTATCGGAGATAGGGTATATAATGCGGCGTCAAGCCACTTGATGATTTCTTTCATTACAACCCCTTTCATGGCATGATTCAGTCTTCTCGGGCCTCAATTGAAGGTTTGTGGTTATCTTCCAACAAGATCTTGTGCATGCACACCGCCGGGCTAATTCCCTTCAAGTCGGCAATTGTCCACCCTATTGCCTTTTTATGTAGCTTCAACATGTTGATCAGCTTCTTTTTTCTGCTCAGGCTGTAACTTAGAGGAAATAATTACAGGTAATGTATTATCGATCCCTAAGTATACATATTTTGATTGCTCTCGCAATTGTTTCAACTCAAGAATTGGTGGATTTTTTCGAGAGGGTTTTTCGATCTTACCTTCCTTACCCGAGTAGTCCAGTGGTTCAAAGTATGTACTGGTCGATTGACTAGCCAATTTACCTCTTCTGGTTGTTCCTCATCGACCGGTTCTTCATACTCTTCAGGTTCCTCTTGATCGGCAATGTAGTTGCCGAGGCAACTAAATTCCTCATCGGTTAAACTCTGCCGTGGCATGAAGTAGTTGGCATTCTTCGGATCATCGGCATGCCTTAGTGTTTGGAACACATTTAGTTTTACCCGCTGGTCATTCACCCTCATTGTGAGTTCTCCTTTTCAACATCAATCAAAGTTCTCTCCCTGCCGCTAGGAATGGTCTTCCGAGAATGATAGGCGCATGCTCATCTCGCTTCACAATCTAAAACAATAAAGTCAGCGGAAAAATAAATTTATCAACTTTTACCAAGTATGTCCTCGATTTTTTCCCTCGGATGCACATAGGATCTGTCGGCTAGTCTGTAGCATAAACTGTTGTAGGTCTTGCCTTCCCGATTCCTAGTTTTCGAAAAACCGATTTAGGCATCAAGTTTATGCTAGCCCCTAGGTCGCATAGTGCTTTCCCGACATAGTGATTTCCAATAGAACAGGGTATTGTGAAACTTCCGGGATCCTTCAACTTGGGCGGCATACGATTGTGCAACATTGCCATGCATCCCTCTATTGCGGCAATTGTTTCAAACTCTCCTAGCCTTGTTCTCTTGGACACAATGTCTTTAAGAAACTTGGCATAGTTTGGCATTTGTTCAATTGCTTCCACCAATGGCAAGTTGATGTGGACTTGCTTTAGGATATCAAGAAACTTCTTGAATTGGTATTCTTGCTTTTGTCGCTTCAACCTTTGTGGGAATGGTGGTGGAAGTCGGATATCTTCGATCTTTTCATTGGTTTGAAACCTGATTGACGGCATTACGGGGACATCGGAGTTGCCGATGTGTTACCAATCAGGGTTGCCTTGGCGTGTTTATCGCAAGTTGCCGAGGCGTCATCGGTTGCCGAGGCATGCTTATTGCCGCGGTTGCCGCAGCAATTCTTGGTTCAGCATCCGAGACTTTGCCGCTAGGTTCGTCTTGCTCTTTTTGTGGAGTTTTGTTTGACGAGCGGGTTTGAACCTCTCTAAGTTGTTGGCCACTGGTGGTGATTGCCTTACATTGCTCATGGCCGTTCCTCTTGCGACTTCAGTATCGCTAGGTAAACCTCCTTGTGGTCTAGTGTTGATTTTGAGCAAATTGTCCGACTTGATTTTCCAATGATTTGATTGCCGCCTCTTGGTTTTGCAATCTCATCTCGGTCTGTTAATAAAAGCATCAGTTCTTTTTATGAAATTACTATTCTCAGCCATATAAGATTCAGTTTTCATCATAAAAGCATTTAGAGAATTTTCCAAAGAACTAGATGTTGTCGGTTGTTCTCGCGGCATCATTGCCGTGGCATATTTTTTGGAATCCCGATGCTTGTGCATTCTGATTGTTTCGGTTTAGAGCATTGTTGGGATTACTCCATGAAAAATTTGGGTGCTTCTTCCAATTTGGATTGTATGTATTTGACATCATGTTGTTGCCCCAATTGTAATTCCCCACATAGAAGCTAGATTCCGGATTCTCGCATACATTGAAGAATTATGGTTATCGCCACATAACTCACAAAAAGAATCCATTACCTTGACTTCATGTGTGTTGTTTGGTTTTTGCATGTTACGGACCATCTTGGTTAAAGCGGCCAATTGTGCCGAAATTGAATCTGATGATCCTAGTTCATGTATTGTGGCTTGGCGTCTAACTCCTCCTCTTCTGGTAGATGGGAATTGATAATCATTCTTGGCCAGCCTGTTTAAAATTTGCATTGCTTCTTCCGGTGACTTATCTAGGAGTATGCCGTTTGCCGAGGCGTCTAGCATCATCCTTGTTGGTGTATTCACGGCATTGTAAAACATTGTCACTTGAGTCCACACCGGGAATCCGTGTAGAGGGCATTTGTGTAGAAGTTCTCTATATCGCTCCCAAGCCTCGTACATGGATTCATCATCTGCCTGCCGAAAAGAAGTAATGTCGTTACGAAGCTTATCAGTTAAATTTGTAGGATTAAATCTAGCAAGGAAATCACGACAAAGATCAGTCCAAGATGCTATGGATCCAGCAGGAATGCTATTTAGCCATGCTTTCGCCCTATCCCTCAGTGAATAGGGGAATAATCTTAATCGTAAGACATCGGGGGTGACTCCGTGTATCTTGAACGAGTTGCAAATCTCGAGGAAAGATTTCAGATGTTGTCGTGCATCTTGATTCTTTGAGCCGCCAAATTGACCTATTGTGTTGATCATATTAAACATTACCGGTTTCAACTCAAAGTGGTCGGCTTCAATTTGGTGCGACAACTCACGGGTTAAGTCCATCAAGATCTTCTTCAAGATAGTCTCGAATAGTTACATTTTCGTGCAAGAATCACTCCTCCTCATGCTCGAACATCTTGATTAATATTGCCGTCTTGATTTGCCATTGCTTCTCTTATCCTTCGTCTAAGTCTTTGTAAGGTTCGTTCGATTTACGGATCAAAGGGATATTCGGTGAAGTCGGTCTCGCCTACGGTCATATACCAATGCAAAACCAAAGTTTGTTAGCCCTTTGAATTTTAAACAAGAAAAATAAAAAGAAAGTGCAAGAAAGTAAAAACAAAGTCGCTATTGCCAATCCCGACAACGGCGCCAAAAAACTTGTTGCGCGTAATAAGTGCTACGCAAATGTGCAAGTATACACGTCGCAAGTTATAGTATAAAAGATATCGTCTCCACAGGATTGGTGCCACTTCAAGAATCTAGTCTCTTGCCTTTGTAAAAGTAAAAACACAAGTGAAGGATTATAGAAGTTTTAACTAATAACTAATCTAGAAAGTAATTAAGTAAAAGAAAAGATGAATTCGAATGAGAGAGATAGGCTAGGTTATCGTGAGTTGAGGTGTGATAGCCGATTGGATTGTCTTGGTAAAAGAGTGTGCGGGCAACAACTCGGTTGCCGTGGGGCAACTTGCACGACGGGTTGCCGTAGCGACTAATTGATGGTTGCTTGGGCGACTAGTTGGGCAACTACTTGGGCGATGGGCAGCAACTTCAAGGTTCGGCGGAGCGTTCTTCAATGGTTTCTTCTTATCCCTAAGTCGAAACTCTAGCTATTTGTGCATGCCTTGATAATACATCCTGCGTGAATCAAGGGGGTGAACAACAACCAATCTTGCGCTCCTCTTAGCCGTTGAAATCCTTAACTTATTCCTAAGCCGGATTAATCTTCACCATCATTGGATTGAATAAAGATCATATTCATTCGTTTCTTGAATCTAACTCTCCCGATATTAGATAAATGGATGAAATCACGAGATCCTCTCCCAATTCACTCGCAAACAATAATAAGAATCAAGAATGAATAAACCTTGAAATAGAAAAGTGCAAACTCTTATTACCTAAACAAAAACCAATAGTTTCTCACAATCTCAAAACACAATAACCATAGCCAAGTAAATTTAGTTCATGGCTAGGTTCCAAAGAAACACAAGATAATTAATCCCTAGCATGAACCCAATCGAACAAAGATGAAGGAAGAGGCTTGTCGAAATCCTCCTTGCCCTAGATGCTTGCCGAAAATTCCCCTTGCTTCCTCTCTTGGAGTTGTCAAAATTCCCTCTTGCTCTCCCTCTTCATCTTGTCGAAATCTCCTTGGTATTTATAGGGCTAGGCCAAAGTCCTTATTTGAGGAGGAGTTTGAGTTGGAATTAAATTATCTTTAAAGAATATAATTCTTTATTATAATTTTATTCCTATTAGAACTTCTCCTATCCTATTGGAATTTAATTCTTCTTTAATCTCTGCATGGCAATCAAATTCCTTTGGGCTTGGACCTTGCTCCATGTCATCTTGGGCTTGTAAAGTCATGAATTTCGATATCCATATTGCTTTTAGTCTTTGTCGACAAATGCCATGGCAACTGGCTCGGCGTCTCCTTCATGCATTGCCCTGGCAACTAGCTCGGCATTGCTTTGGCAAGTGATCCTGCACATACACACACAAAAACACACCAAAGCAGCATCTATTTCCACAAAAATCACCAAGTTATGTAATCAAGCTCAACGATTGAAGGAAACATGGATTAATGCATGAATGGCTAACTATGCAACTAATATGAGCCTAAGTCTAACAATAATATGAGTAAAAAGGGTAAGAAAAATAGTACTTTTGAACACTTATCACTTAGGTTGCTTCCAATTCACAACCGCCTCAATCTTCTGCTGATCCACCCGAATACCTTCCGCCTATACAACATGACCAAGAAAAACCACTTCTTTAATCCAAAACTCACACTTGCTCAACTTAGCATAAAGCTTATTATCCAACAGAATTTGCAACACAATTCATAGATGTCGATCGTGATCCTCCTCGGTACAAGAGTACACCAGAATGTCATCAATGAATAGTACCACAAATTAATCCAAAAAATCATGGAATACCCGATTCATCATATCCATGAATGCTGTGAGTGCTTTAGTCAACCCAATGACATCACCAAGAAATCATAATGCATGTAACGCATATAGAAAGCTAACTTCGGTATGTCTTTATCTTTTACCTTCAATTGGAAATACCCAAACCTTAAATCAATCTTGGAAAACACCGCAGCACCTTGAAACTGATCAAACAAATCATCAATCCTCAGCAAAGGATACTTATTCTTAATCGTCAACTTGTTCAGTTGCCGATAATCAATGTATATTCTCATCGTACCATCCTTCTTTTTCACAAACAACACTGGTGCTCCCCACGATGACACACTAGGTCAGATGAAACCACGATCCAACAACTCCTAAAGCTGCATCTTTAGCTACTTTAACTTATTCAGTGCCATGTGATATAGTGCAATCGACACCAGATCCGTATATGCATACGTCTCAATATAGAACTCTACCTCCTTATCCGGTGGTAATCCTGGAAACTCCCCCAAAAACACTTTTAGAAAATCACAAACGGTGCAGGTTTCCTGGACTTGCACCTCCTTCATACTTGGGTACATAACATAAGCTAGATATGCTTGACCCCCAAGCTCTAATAACTTCTGCGCCTCCAAAGAAAAACTATATTGGATAAGAATTTAATATTCTCGCCCACAACCACCACTTTATAATCCTCAGCAAGCTTCAATGAAACTTGCTTGGTCTCAAAATCGACCATAGCCCTATGCTCAGACAACTAATCCATCCCCAAGATTTTATCAAAACCATGAAATGGAAACTCCAACAAATCATCCGCAAACACATGACCTTGAACCATCAAAGGACATCTCCTAAACAACCTTGTAGCAACTACCGTCTCACCAAAAGAACTAGTTACTCGCATATCCATATTTAACACTTCTACAGGTATATCAAGCAAACATGCATGTTCGCGCAAGATGTATGAATGTGTAAAACCATAATCTATCAAGGAAAACAATTGTATAGACTGCAAAGTAAATGTACCTGCAATCACATATGTATCATTCCTTCCCATACGATGCACGTAGATTACCACCGGTCCACTACCCTTAGGTTGAACTGCCACGGTATGAGCAACTATCCTCTGACCTTCCTCTCAACGCTAAAAATTACCTCGATAATGCCCATAGCCTCTCTGTGGTACAACAACATGTGTAGGAGCCTGTCTTTCCCTAGCCAACTACAAACAATCACGCCTAATGTGATCTCGCGAACCACAGCTCCAGCATGTACCAAGGGTAACCCAACACTCCCTTGAATGTTGCCTACCACATCGCCTATACTCAGGTGCTCAAAAAAAGATGCTCTGACTGTGCTTTCCACACCCAACACTACTCCCGCCATGTCTCAGGTCAGGACAATACCTTATATCCCTATGCTTCTTATACTAATCTCTTCCAACATCTTTCTTGGCAATCCTCTTCCTAGCAGAATAACTCCTCGATTGAGAGGACAATCCTAAATTCTACTCTATGTCCTTAGTTTGAGAAACCAAGACATCAAACTCTGTATAATATGTAGCCAACATATAAGTCTTCACCTCCTTAAACAACCAATATTAGAAATGATTAAATCTTTGTTACTCATCAAGAACCAGCTCAGGTGCATACTGGCTCAACCAAACAAACTTAACTTCATATTCTAACACAGACTTGCTCCCTTGGACCATATCCATAAAATTCTACTTTTTCATCTTGGTAACGAGAGCCCAGATACTTATTCTAGAAAATAGCACAAAAGAACTCCCATGTCACATCTGCAGGTGCCATACCTGCAATGGGAGTCGTCCACCAGTTATAGGCATCTCCTTGAAGCAAAGATACTATACAACCTGACTTATGAACATCGATGCACTCCATCTATCCAAGAATCCTCTCATTGCTTGCAAATTGAAGTTAGCTGCCTCTAGAGCTAAAACCCTAAACTCAGTCCC
Organism: Hibiscus mutabilis; assembly: GCA_019671005.1. Taxonomy (NCBI): domain Eukaryota; kingdom Viridiplantae; phylum Streptophyta; class Magnoliopsida; order Malvales; family Malvaceae; genus Hibiscus; species Hibiscus mutabilis. Next base: position 22,215,359 of record CM033744.1, on the reverse strand, counting down.
TCCTAAACTATGCAAATGCTCCAACGGTAGTCCCGTATTAACAGCTACCTCAGGTTCTGGTGCAGGTATTTGCACTCTAGCTATAGCTTCCTAAAATGCTTCAGTCATTGCCTAGATCAATGGTGTCATATCCCTAAATATTGGTCCTTACGGTGACTGAGGCACACCACCTTCGAATCCAGCACCAACATAAGGAATCGATGGAGGATGAGGTAACTCATCTTTATGTCCATCCACAACACTGCCCATATAAGCTTTTGTCTCTCGTCTCGGTTCCATTTCTCAAAAATATGAGTCTAAGCATGATAATGCAATAAAACAAAACAATTAGGACAGCTTGCAGAAGAATCCAAGTCGCTCATGTTTCGAAACAAAAATCATTTTACACTTGTAGTAATAAGGCAATGTGTCCCCAAGCTTTTACCCCCAACATAGCATATTTCAAATATAATCACACAAAAGCATACATTGCGCATGTTATAAAAAGAATCACACAACAACAATACATCAAACAACCATAATCCACCTCCCTACAATCACAACCTGGCTCTGATACCATCAAATGAAACCTTATTAACCCGTTCAGTTGCCAGACCGAACCGAGTGAGCTATATTTGGTTTGTCGAGACAAACCTAAATGAATTACATTGAAAATGGTTTATTTTTTATTTTATTTTAACTAACTGCATAAATAAGTCCTAAGGTGATCATGCTGGTAGCGGTGAAATGTACAACTCAATCGGGGTCGAATTGACATCCAATTGAACAAGATTGCACTTTAGGGGCCAAATTGTAGTTTTTAAAAATCATGAGGACTTCCTTAAATTCAAAGTTACCAAACCTTAATAAGTCAGGTTTCATGCATACCAGCTAAATTTCAACTTAAAATAATCATTTGAACTCATTTAATTGCATGATCAAGAAATAGGGACTAAACTGCAAAGATTCAAACTTCAGAATGCATTTTACCAGATTTAACAGTCTGCGTACTGGTACAACCTCTGTCCGTACCTCAATGGATATATTTTACAAAGGGTATTGGTATGGTCCTCAAGTGTATTGATATGAGTATTCGATTTCGATACAGAGAATTCCAGTGGCTAAAGGGTGTACCGATACAGTTGCCCGTGAACCGACACTAGGCTTAATGTCTAGCCTCGCGTATCGATACGGCCATAAGGCGTACCGATATGCCTGTGCAATTTTGCACAGAATTGAGCTGAGACAGGCCCCGTATACCAATCCCTGAGTACCCATATCGATACAGACTGACCTGTAATGACCTCTTGGACGAACATATTACACTTTGGCTCAATCTAACATGCTTTAAACATTACTTAAACGTCACATAAAAAGTCTAGCAACATTTTCACAATCAAAGAGGCATGTTTGAGGATCATTCACATCTAATTAAACCAAACAAGGATCCTATAGGCATGATCTCTACCCAAGCATGCAAAACATATCTCAACCCCTCAAAGCAAGATATTAAACATCATACAAGTCCAAAACATCCAATGTAACTTCTCCAAACCAGGGAGTAACCAAAACAACCCTCCCAATTACAAATTGGTCGCATTGCCTCTTATTACTACATAGTATTTATAAAACCATACTTGAAATTTCTTTGCTCTTTGATTGCCCCTTGCTTGCTTGTTGTCCAAAAGGTCTACTTCTCTGCATTGATGAGAAAGGAGAGTGTAAGCTTATAAAGCCTAGTGAGGGAATCTCAAAAACACTCATCAATGCATTTAAAACCATTTTGCTTTCAAAATGTATAAAGTATCTCATGCCAAAACATCTCATGCTTATATAATCTTCACAAATATGCATTTTTAAACAATTGCAGCACATGTATCATGGATTTCTAGCACAAACCTCAATTTAAGCTTTCACATGCTAAAACATCAAAATAGCAAGCTTAAAGAGCATCTCATGTATAAACCATATTATACAAATATAATCCATTTCTCATGATACATTATATAATATATTGGCATTCAAGTGACCCAAAAACCATTTCAATCTATTTATGAAAACACATCGGATACACAGATTTCCCAAGTGGTTCCTTCGACCACTTCACATACATCACCGGACTGGAGCAGCCCTCAACAGTTATGATGTATAATTCCACCAGCGGGAGAATTGGCACACTCTTGACCCCTCGACCGCTGCGGTTCTCATGGTGGAGCAAGGCACACTCTTGGCCCCTCGACACACATGAGGCAACTTATTATAGTACACTTTAAACATATGGCTAGCCAACTATATCCAATAACTTTTAATCTTAGCCACTTGCCAATATACTCTATAAAACCACATTACCTCACTGTTTTACATATTCATCAAATCAAACCAATTTCAATACATTAAACCATGTATTCTAGAATTCTCAAAATTCTTTTCAAAAACCATTTTCCATTCTCAATAATCAACATACATGATCATTTGCAACATTTTTCATTTCTAAAACATGAATATGATAGTAAGTAATCAAAACCATAAACATGTGCAAGAGATTGTATTTTTCGAAACAAAAAATAAGAGCAAGATCAACAAATACTTACTTCCGAGCTTAGACAAGTGTTTCAAACTTAATCTAAACTCTCAAAAACCATCTTCAAACCTTTTAAAAGCAGTAAACCACGTTTCCACTCACTGACAACCAAACGCTCCACTAGCCGATGCAAAATCAAGATTTCAAAGCCTCCAAAACCTCTAAAAAAGATGAAGGATCTATCTCTCCTATTTTACCCACACAAAAATAGAGGATTCATGCATTTCCATGCATCTCTAAACACAATAACTCAACTCCTCAACTTCGCCTCACTAAAAACCATTAATCACTTCCTTAAAACATCTGAAACATCACCAAACTCAACCTAAACAAATCCCAGCCACAATGTAACTTTTTTAACATCTTAAAATCATCAATTAACATCCAAAAACAACAATATATTAACCTTATATCTCCAACAACCTTCTAACAAAAATATCTCCTCAAAATCTAACTATTTACAACCTAGAAAATTAGCATTTCACTTTGTTTCAAGATTCCTTTTATTAATCTCTTCTCATATCATTAAAACACATCTTATATATGATCTAAATCAATTAGAATCAATACAAAACTAGATCCAAGTTAAGATTCATCAAGTTCCTCATCAAAACTCAATTAAAACATCATAAAACCAAGATTTAATCATTAACACATAATAAAATCAATTGTAAAGGATCAAGAACTTGGGAATTTGAATAAAGAACCTTTAATTAGAGGAGAGAAATGAAAATCACCTCTAATTGCTGATTTCTCCCTTAATTGGCAAGATTTGAGTGAAATCTCCAAGAAAACAAATAGGATTTGGTGTAGGAATCAAAGGAATCAGTTAGAAAATCAAAAGGAAATATGAAAAGGAATGTTTCTGAGAATTTTAGAGTGAAATTGATAATTTGGCTGCTGAAAAAAGTTGAGAGCAAAAGTAGTTACGTAAGAAAATTGAAATTGGTTATTAAAATCCTTTTAATCAAATCCTCTTTATTTATTAAACCTTTTAAAACCATTTAAAATAGACTAAATTAAGGGAAAATCTGATTAAAAACTTTGGTATATTAGTTCTTTAAAGATTTTAAGTTTTGACCCTTTTATTATCTAGTCACCAAAATAGTTTTGAAACTTTACATTTTAGTCACCAGACCAAAATATCCCAAAATCTTATTTTATTTCTTCAAACTAAGTTTTCCAAGACCATTAGAATATTAATGAAACATTTTCTAATAGTATCCATATTTTATTTTAACGAAAAACCATTTATTAAGAATCAATTCCTGAAACTAGGTCGAATCGCCTAATCTGGTTCCCCTGAACCGTCTAATAGATCTAGCTAACATCTAGACCCAATTTTGGGGCGTTACAATTGATGTCAACAGACGTGGAATATATCAAGGTGGCATTAGATGCCATTGTAGAACATCCTCGAGGTATAATTATTTAACGTGTAGGGCATCAATTTCATAGGGCCTTTCCATCATCATTCGGCAACCTTTTCATCTTACTTGTCGTGGACTACGTGTCTAAATGGGTTGAGGCAGCTGCAATTCCCAAAAATGATTCCAAGATTGTACAACGATTCTTGCAGAAAAATATATTCACAGGGTTCAGAATGTTGAGGGAAATTATCAGCGGTGAAGGCAAACATTTTGACAATAGACTGATTGCCAAGATGTTACAGCGCTTTGGAGTAACTCATAAAGTTGCCACGTTATATCACCCGTAGACTATCGAGCAAGCAAAAATTTCTAACCGTGAGTTGAAAATTTCCTTGAGAAGGTTGTCAATCTTTTCCAAAGGATTGGTCTATGAGAATTGATGATGCACTTTGGGCCTACCGAACAACATTCAAGACACCCCTAGGCACGTCTCCTTACAGACTTGTCTACGGCAAGACTTGCCACCTACCGATAGAGATCGAGCATAAGGCCTATTGCGCAATCGAGACCATGAACATGGACTGTGAGAAAGGATGACAAAAGCACTTATTGGACTTGAATGAGATGGAAGAATTACATGCACTAGATTACAACAATGTCAGGCTACATAAAGAGAGTACGAAAAGATGGCATGACAAGAAGCTATTGTCGTGGCAATTCTTGCCAGGGCAACTGGTGCTTCACTATAATTCTCGACTTAGACTTTTTCTAGGCAAATTGAAGTCAAGATGGTCTAGGACATTCAAGGTGGTTAAACCCTATTCTCATGGGGTTATTATGATAAAATAAACTATGGATGGACATGAGTTTAAGGTCAATGGACAGAGATTGAAGCACTACGTTGGTACTCATGTTGAGTGTGATAAGAGAGTGGTATCCTTAGAATATGCATGAGAATACTCTTTCTAAGTATTTTTTTTTAATTTTCAATTATTTTATTTATTTTTAATTTATTTTTATTTTTGTTATTGTATTTTATTTTCTTTGAATTTCATCTTTTATCCTGTTCTTTTTATTTTTGTTTTAGTTTGATTTAGTTTTTATCTTTATCTTTATTTAATATTTATCCTTTTTTTATTTTGTTTTTTGAATTTTTCGGATAAGATTTTTAAAATTGAAGGAGTTGGGCTATGAGATAGAATTTCATTTGAATGAAAATCTATCCATGAGAAGGTAGAAAGTTGGCCGTTTTTTGGGGATTTAAACACCCCTTTGAAAATTTTCACCTAAATTTTCTTTCCCTCATTTTCTAACCCTAGCCGTACACTCCACCCTTCACCCATCATTGTTTTTCTTTTCTCCCATTAGTGATACATCAATCCATCATCTTTACCAACCTTCCACTCAACCATTAAATCCTCATTATAACCCATTTACTTCATCTTCTTCATTTACCTTTTATTCTCCATCTATTGAAACTCCTCTAGTTTTTCTTGTTTTCTTTTCTTTTTCAATCAAGAACCAAAACCATGACGAAGATTTTGAAAACCATGTACGAAACAAGTTCTTCACAAGCAATCGAGCCATCATTCTGTCGCTTTGCTTCACCAGCTATTGAGCAAAGATTCAAGAAGAAGTTTGCCATTCGAAAGGTTTGGGGGGAGCAAAGGTTTGCCTATGATATCTCCAAACCCAAATATGATCTTGAAGATTTCGTCTACACCATTGTGGCAGATCATAAGTGGACAATCTTTTGCGAACAGCCAGCATCGGGGAACATCTCATGGGTAAGGGAGTTTTATTCTCATGTTACTAATCTGGATAATCCTTGGGTCTATGTGCGTGGTAGGGCTATTCATCTTGATGCATCCGCTATCACCGCGTTTGTGAATAATATCACCGCGGAATAGGTGGATAAAGTCCTCAAGGATCTCACCGTTGAGGGAAACAAAAAGAATGATGGAGAATCGAAAGGCACGGTGAATCGAGCCTTGTTGAAACCTGTGGCCAAGTTGTGGAATAACTTCATCAAAACTCGTTTGATGCCTACAACTCATAACACTACTATTTCTTACTCTCGTTTATTGTTTCTATATTCTATTTTGTATAATTGTACTTTTAGCACTGGACAAATTATTGTTGATAAGATTTATGCTTGTAGCCAGAAAGATGTGAGGGCACTATATTTTCCTAATCTAATTTCTATCTTATGCGAGAAAGAGAAAGTGTCGACCGAGGCTATGGGCAAGAGGCTACCCAAGAAAATTGTATGGTCAAAGACTCAATATATGCAAATGATACAAGACGGGACACCGAAGGCACCAACAGTTGTGCAATATCCTCTATTCCAGATTTTGCCCCGTCAGTAGAACATGCCCCCTGCAAGTACGTATGCCACGACAAGTTCTCCTGCCACAGTAAGTATCCCAGGGGTGGCCGATATCCTTTGCCCCTTGATGCAACGGTTGGATCAGATGGAGCACGAGAGTTGCTGCTATATATGAAGGACTAAGATATCACCCTCACACGAGTTATTCTAGAGAACTATCCCAATAGTAATGTACCCTTCCAGTGTTCCCTGCCGAGTTACTTGCCTCGACAATCGATGTTGTACCTGCTACAAGTGACATTGTCACGGCAACCACTGTCTCATACAAAGATAAGGAACCTATTACTGAATCGAAATGTTCTAAATCTTTACATGATTTTTCAAATTCTGATGAAACCACTTCTGCACCATTGAAGTCCCTACCTCCAGCCTCGCCATCAAAGTTAAGGTCGAAGTGTAAAGCTTCCATATAAGGGGAGGATTAGAAGGAGGGTGAGATGGTTGAGGAGGTAGAGGAAACTACGATTCATTAACCTACACCAGCTTCATGTCAACAACCAACACGAGCCAGAAAATAAACCAAGCAAATGGCTCGAAGGAAACTACTAATTTGAGGTGACGGCCTCTCCGATTAGTTCATTAGCATTTTGTTTTTTATTTTATTTTGTATTGCATGCATTGAGGACAATGCTTTTTTCGAGTTTGGGGGGTGTTTTTGTTTGTCTCATGTTTATTTGCATTTATTTTGTCTATCTCATGTTAGCTTGCATATGTTACTTGCCATGACAATTACCTGATAAAACTACCGAAACTTGCTATGATATCATATGATGAATTTTGACACTTGACTTAGATGAGAAGACCTTAGATTTTAGGATTAGCATGGAGTTTACTTGAAATTTGACTACGATGCTGCTTATATTGACACTATTGTGACTTGTTGATTAGGGGAGACCTAGTGAATTTTAGGTTATTCAAAAATTGGAAAAAATGTGCCAGAGGTGCCTATTTGGCTCTAGCCAAAAAATATATAATGAATAAAGATAATTTCTTACTAGAGGTGCCCATCTGGCTTTAGCTTTCACGCATTGAGAATCGCTAGAGAAGCTCATCGGGCTCTAGTTGAATTAATTGAAAGAAATTGCTAGAGGTGCCTAAACTGGCTCTAGCAGAATTAATTGCCTTGGCAAGTTAATAAAACCTAAGGTTTTCCTGGAATCCTGTTGATTGACTTATACACAACTCCACACACACATTTTCACTAGCATTATAGTTTAATTTTGAGTAATTTTTTATGCTTTCCAACGATCGAAAGGTAATCAATTCTTTGTTGCCATAGTTCTGAGGATTGAAGTCAGGTAAGAAGCATGTTTTCGGTGGTAAATGCCTTGGCAGGTAATTGTTAGTGCTTGCATTGCTTGAGGACAAGCAATAGTTCAAGTTTGGGGGTGTGTTAATTGTATGAAAGTACTATATTTTCTACCCTTTTTACTCATATTATTGTTAGAGTTAGGCTCATTTTAGTTGCATTTTTAGTTTCATGCATAGTTTTGTAGTTTCCTCGTTTATTGAGCTTGGCTTTATGTTTTGATGGTTTTTCTGGAGAAATTGCTTTTGTTTTGCTTCATTTTGTTTACGACGAGTTACCGAGTCACTTGACGAGAGATGCTATGGCAAGTTAGGATAAGGATGAGGACTTGCCGAACCACTTACCGAAGGACGGTGTGGCAAGTTACGATAAAAGCCATTATTTGCAGATTTATTTAAACACAAAGGATAATTATCCCAAATTCAAATTCAGTTCTCCAATCAGTTTACACACATCCTACACGCATTTGGACTCTCTTTCCTCACCTATTTAAGGAAATTGTAAAAACAACAGAGCAGAGTCAATTGGGGAGAGTGAGATCAGATCAAAAAGGAGATTCACGCGCAACCTTTTCTTTTTCCTCTTGTATCATGTGATCCCATATTTGGGTTTTATTCTTTTGTGTTTTCTTTGCACCCAGCCATGAACTAGTTTAATTTGGCTTGGGTTATCAAGTTTTATTGGTGTGTAGAGATGAATGAATGGTTTTGGTTTTTAATTCAATAAATTCATTGTTTATCCATTCTTGTTTCTTTATTTTTGCTTCAAGGAAAATGGGAAAGTGTAACCCCCTTCACCCGACCTAGCCGCCAAGACCGAATCAAAGACGTTACATTAGGTTTGCCAAAACAAACCCAAACTGATAACCTAAACCAGTCTTTTTTTTCTTTTTATCTTGCCTAGATGCTTATTTAACCCTAAGGTGTGACGTACAATAGTGGTAGTCAAATAAGCATTCAATTCTCAAGACTTAACACTTTAAGGACCAAAACGTAAATTCTATAAATTAAAGGATCAAATTACAAACTAATGTTACCAACCTTCACTTAGATTCATTACATGCCTTTGTATAGAATTGAATAAAAATTGGATCACACGATCATCATTAATTGAGCATTACAAAAATGATGACCAATTTGTAAAGAATCCAAAATACAGAATGCAAATTCGAGAATTAACTAACCCTATACGAATAAATTCGAGAATGAAGATTCAAGAATGTTATGAAAGTTAAGGGATTGATATGTCAAGAAAGAAAAATTTGAGGACCTATTCAAAAAGAAAGTATAGTGAAGGATAAAATTGAATAAAGTTGAAAGTTGAAGGAATAATTTCAAGAATGTTAGGAAATAAATGAATGATTTATTTGTACATGAATTTATGTACAAAAGTGAAGTAGTGACTAAAATGTCACTTTTATAAAGCTTGAGGACTAAAAAGGAAATAGTATAAAATAAGTAATTAATTATGGAAATTGTTCAAAAAAATGGGTCTGAACAATTTTTTAATGTTCAAAATGGTCACTAAAGAGTTAGGGATAATTTCGGCAACTTTGTAAAATATTGGGGAAATTTTTGGAAAAATTTCATATTCGAATAGTTATGTTTAAGAATCAAGCTAGCAATGTTAGATTTAAGTTTAATGCAAGGGAAATAATGTATATGTCTGATTAGTCTTATACAGTTCTAAAAGAGATCGAAAGAGAACCAGTGATAAAAAGAAATATAAGAACCTCGAGTAAGCTTAGTGAGGCATACTATTCATGGCCTAGGTTAGTGCATTTATATGTTTTAAAATGAAATTAGGAAGACTTGTGAATAGTCGACCTAAAATTTAAAATGATGTTGCGTTATATATATATATATATTTACGTATGTTAATTTATGTTTGCCATGATCAAATATGTTGAAGTATGAGATATGAATTGTTTATTTATATGATGATCAATGTTTGCCCTGACTATTTATGATAAGCATGAAATGTCTATTTATATGATTAATTATGATTATTATTGATTACCATGAACAATTACGATGAAATATGAATATGAAATTCCTATCTATATGATTTATGATAATTGATTTGGTAATAAAAGAAATGCCCAAGTATTGAGTATGAGAGTCCATGGTATAGTTGGCATGCCATAGAGTCCTTAGCAGCTGCACCCTTACATTCATGTTATTAAACAGAAATTGTGACAAAACGATTGTGTCACACGCACCCTGGGGATCTACGCCCACTGTGCCCAAGTGCACTGTCGAGGTGCCGCACACTGGGGATCTACGCCCACTGTGCCGGAGTGCACTGACGAGGTGCTTTATTTTTATGGGGAGCAAAGGCGTATCCAAGTACGTACTCATCTTTACGTTTACGTTTGACACTACGATGTCATTACAAGATGACTCGCGTACCTCGATCTCATATAGCGTAGTTTGGGCAATGATAAAAGGATCATGTCATGTAAATGAACCATGTTACGTATACGAAATCATGTCATGAATATGAATCATGTTATGTATATGAAATATGTCAAGTATACAAATTATGTTATGTATATGAACTATGCCATGTTTATGAATTATGCCATGCATATGAATTATACCATGCATATAAGTTATGTCATGTATATGTATCATGTTATATATATGAATTAGTTGTGTATATATAAATGAAAACGCGTTTATGAATCATGCCACGTATAAGAATCATGTCAAGTAAATGAAATATGCCATGTATGAGAATCATGCAAATGAAATATGTCACGTATAAGAAATTATGTTATATAAATGGACCATGCCATGAACATGAATCATGTTACGTATATGAACCATGTCATGTATATAAATCATGTTATGTATATAAATCATGTCATGTATGTGTATCATGTTGCTTATGTGAATTATACCATGTATGTGAATTATGTTATGTATACGAAGTATACCATGTATATGATTAATTTTATGATGATAGAGCATTGGAACCATGAGCAAGTTAGGAACTTATAATATGTATATGAAAATCTAGTGACCATGGAAACCTTGATAATACTATCCTATTTTAGGTAGAGAACTTGATATGATAAGTAGTACTTTACTTTATGTTTGTTAAATAATATTATTGCCTCACTAAGTTCGTACTTAGCGTGTGTTATTTCACACGTAGGTTCTCCTAAGTAGAATGGCAAGAAGGAGCTTTTAATTTGGAAAATCAAGTTATACTATTAATCATGGTATGTACATCTTAAGTTGTAAGTTTGATATATAGTGGGCATGTACATATATGCAGTAGATTTAAAGAGACCAACTGCTTTGTAAGCTTAAATTTACAATATGTTTATGCACTATTACGAATGCATGGTTTTAGAAAATGGTTTACTATATATAGCTATATTTTTCGATATAGTTAAGTATAGTTTAACCCTAATCGTGTAATAATTTTAAAATCAAGAAATGGTCTAGGCAGTGCACCTAGTTTTCATCATGAATAATATTTTTATTACAATAGCTCATCTATAAATTTTATAAAATAGTTCAGGGCCGAGACTAGCTGCTACAGAGAAGAGGATGGAAATCGTGTTGACCCACAAAAGATTTAGGCAGTGGTGAACTGGAAACCACCTAGGAACATTTCTGAGGTTCGTAGATTTCTTGGGCTTGCCTGTTATTATCATTGTTTTGTCAAGGGTTTCTCCATCAATGTAGCCCTTTTGACTAAGTTGTTACAAAAAGGAGTTTCATTTGGGTGGAATGAGAGAAGACAACAAAGTTTTGATCAGTTGAAAGACTTCTTGACAGAAGCCCCAGGTTTGACGAAACCCAAACTGGGTAAAGATTATGTGGTGTTTAGTGATGCTTTGTTGAATGGGATTGGTTGCATTCTCATGCAAGATGGTAAGGTGATTGCTTACGCCTCGAGACAACTCAAGCCTTATGAGTAGAACTACCCGACTCTTGATTTAGAGCTAGCGGCTATTATCTTCACGTTGAAGATTTGGGGGCACTATCTATATGAGGAAAAGTGATACATCTACATCGACCAGAAAAGTTTTGAAGTATATGTTCACCCAGAAGGAGTTGAATTTGAGATTGTCAACTGACTAACGGTAGGCAAATAATTGATGAATTAGTGTAAATACGCTAGTAAAGTAATGCCAAGTTTAGGTTTTTTTGCTTGCAAGTATACACGGTCAACAAGTAATACAACAGTAAATTGAGCATCATATCCACATGGATTGTCCAGGATTTCAATGCCACAATAATTGCTAGTGAAATGAAACAAAAGAGTATGCCACCTCGGAAAGCCAAAATTTGTACTTGCTAAACTTGGCTCAAAGTTGTCTATCTCTCAAGATCTTAAGGACGACACGAAGGTGATAGTTGTGCTCGTTCTCTGAACTCGAGTAAACCAATATATCATCTATGAAGACCACCACAAACTGATCTAGTAATGGCTGAAAAATCTGGTTCATCAGATCTATAAAAGCTGCGGGTACATTGGTAAGCCCAAAAGGCATAACCAAGGAATGATAATGGCCATATTGCATCCAGAAAGCGGTGTTTTCAGCATCTTCATCCTTGACTTTCAACTGATAGTATCCCGACCTCAAGTTGATCTTGGAGAACACTCTAGCACCACTTAATTGATTGAAAAGATCATCGATTCTAGGGAAAGGGTAACGGTTCTTCACCGTTACCTTGATGAGCTGACGATAATCAATGTACATCCTCATTGAACCATCTTTCTTTTTGACAAAAAAATCGGTGCACCCCAAGATAAGATGCTCGGTCGAATAAACCCTCGCTCTAACAATTATTGAATCTGACTCTTTAACTCTCTCAACTTCGTTGATGCCATGCAATAAGGAGAAATTTATACTGGCGTGATTCCTGGAATTACTTCAATCTAAAACTCTAACTCTCTCAACGATCCAGGGGTAGTCTGGGTAACTCTTTCGGAAACACATTGGAAAACTCACACACAGTTCGAAGACTCTCAAGCCTCAGACCCTCAACTCTCGTATCAACCACATAAGCTAAGAATGCCTCACAAACCTATTGAATCATCTTTTGTGCTGCTAGTGCTGACACAACATTGGAAAGACAATGGTTCTTCTCACCTTTTATAATCAATCTAGCCCCACCCGAAACTTGAAGCTTAAGATACTTCGCCCTACATCTCAAACTTGCATCTTGTTCGAATAACCAATCCATCCCTACGATAGCATCAAACTCTTGGAATAGAAATACCATAAGATCGGCCGGGAATATTAAACCTTGCACTTTGATCGGACACCTCCTATACATCTTATCCACCAAAACACAAACCCTACCTCAAGGTCCTCGGCCAAGATACCTTACTGATGGAAAATTCTACTACGAATTTATGAATGGGTAGCCTCGAGTCTACTAAAGCAACAATAGGAACTAAGAATAAGATAAAGGTACCTGAGATGACGTTAGGTAAAAGTACCTAAGATGACCCCTCCAATGCCTGGACGTATAACTCGCTCCCCCTCTAGCGAAACCTCGACCCCTCTGAGCGGCCCAAGAAGCTCTCTAAGTCTAAACTAGGGTGGTGTCAGCAGTAGTCGGGCAATCTCTCACAAAGTGGTCTGGTGACTCACAACCATAACACAACTTGACATACTCGTAACACTTTCCATGGATATACCAAAACCTTTTCTCGAACCTCCAAAACTCATCATAGAAGATGATGATAATCTATTACAATTACAAACTCTGACCTATGATTTGATCTTGCATTTTGATTCGATGCTCCCTTACTCTGATTCCAATGACCTCTATTCCTCTAGGATTGAGACTGTGATTGGTTAGAATGGGTTTGATTTCCTCCACTCGGGTTTTTTTCCCACTAGCCTAGCTATAGGTCATGCCTTGAACTTGCTCGAGAGATTTAGCACTTGTGGCTAAGTTTGAAAACACCTTTGGTGGGTCAGCGGTTAAGTACATCTGAATTTTATTTCTCAACCCCTTTCGAAACCTCTTGCACCTCATCTCATCAGTAGAAACTAATTTTGAGGCATACCTGGTCACCTGCAAGAACTCCTACTCGTATTAAAAAATAGACCGATTCTCTTGAACCAAGTGAGTGAACCGATCCCTTAAACTATCAATGTGGGCTTCACCCATATATTTCCTCTCAAACTCATCTAAGAAATCGTCCCATGTGGGTCGGTTAGGGTACCAACCCAGTTCCACGGTTTCCCACTATTCCTGAGCATTCTTCTTTAACAAAGAAATAGTGCATATCAACTTGTCTTCGAATTCCAATCGCATCTGTCGCAAGATCTAGCGGGTATCCCTCAAAAACTGATCTACTTTCACCAAATTATCTTGTCCTGTCCCAAGAAATCTATTGCGCCATGATGGTGAAGCCACTCGAACGAAGCCTCACATGGAGTAGTCGAACGTCTAGGAATGGCCCTCATAATACGATGAAATAATTGGCCCATCAGCCCCTATTGTTTTGACATCTCCTCAGTGTTGGGAGTGTAGTCTTCGTTGTAACTCCCCTCATGAGATCCCCAGCTCTACTCACGATCGTGCGCTCTCCTAGGCATGATAGATTTTGCACAGATAAGGAAACAAGGTTACACGATCAAATTTCAGCTTAAATCAAGTACCACTTCGATTTATGGGCATGTATTCATTAGACACCTATTCATGGCTCTCTACTACCCAAGGATTTCCTAGAACCGGCTAAACCTAAGCTTTGATACCACTAAATGTAACACCTTAAACCCATATGTCAAATTTGGGCCTAAAGCCTGAACCGTTACCTCAAATTTCCAACCTGGCTAGCCCAAAAGATTTTCCTTTTCATAATTCATATAGATCCAACAGTTAAAATGATGGTAAATAGTTTAAATCCTTTATAAATGGAGCTCCATTTAAATTTAAATTTAAAATATTAAAAAATTCGCTTGTTTAATACGTATCCAAAATATGAGTTACAACAATACAATAGGGTCCTACAAATACATAGCCCAATATGACCTAAGTGTTGTACTTTGAACAAGCGATGTGTCGAAATCTACTTCGATAGTGCCCTCCAATGCATGTGCCAACTTAAAAACCTACGAACGGAAACAAAGATTCTGAACACTGAGCTAACAAAGCTCAGTGGATACACCTCCACTCTACTATGCTTCATGCAAATCATAAATATAAGCATGTATCTAGTAAGGATGACATGGCATTAAGATCATTACAAGGCGCTGCTACTAGTCCCCTAGAAACATGCTATTTCATCTAGCAATGCATCCATATATACATCATATGCAGTACAACAACCAACCATACAAACCTGGAGTGAAGCCTAGGGACACATAACATTGGGACCCTTCACTCAGAGTGTGGCCCAGGGACACAAAGCATCGAGACTTCACACCCCATACTCGAAATTACCCCTCAAGTATCTTCGAGCGAGGCCTAGGGACATAAAACATTAGGACTCCTCCATTCGTCACTTACCATTGTGTTACAACACGTCACTTGTGTAATACCCCAAAGTTTGGTTAGTGACCAAAATGATAAGATTGAATGTTTGATGAAGCGACCAAAATGAATAAAATGAAAGTTTGGTGGACAAAGTGAAAAATTCTGAAAAGTTTGAGTACTAAAATGGTAAGTTTCCCAGAAATAATTTTTATTTCATAAATATGTAGTTCACCTACAATAAGTGGGTTGGAAACGAGATTATTAAATTATTTTGGGATTTCAATTTTAAGGAATTATTCGATTAAGTTTCTAGAAAATTTTTGGATAAATTGATCGGATATAAATTCAAGAAAGTAATATTAGCCATTGGATGGATGGGTGAGAATGACATTTCACAAGGTGACAATGGTAAGATTAATTTTGGGCCCTTGGATTTAAATAATTTTTCCATGTTAAATCCGAACCATTGGATCAAAAGGACAAAATTGGAATTTAAGTTTGTTTCAAAGGCAAAAATGGAAATTGATATAGTTCAAGGGCAAATTGGTAAACTACTAACTCAAGATTAAATCTAGGGCATTGGATTAAGGATGATGACATTTTCCATATTATGGATTTATTGGATTTAAGGGTAAAATAGTCATTTGACTATTAAATAATGATATTTTGTATTATATGGAATAAATTATGCCATTTAGCATAATGGCATAATTAGAAAAGGAAACAAAAAAAATGTTCTTCATTCCTCCTTATTGCGGCCATGGACTTTGGGGAGAGAAGAAAAGAATTTTCAAGTTCAATTTTCAAGCATTTGAGTTGGATTTAAGGTTAGTTCATAAAATACAAATTTGTTCTCCATTTAATTCTCTTTCATTTGGTATTAGAAATTCATGGAATAGTTGTAGATAACTCTTAAATTTTAAGGAGATATAATTTAGGGTTTAGGGATCCTAATGAATTAGGATTGTTATGTGATGTTCTATCATTTCCATGCTTGATTGAAGTTGAAATTAATGTATTCTTGATGGAATACCATTTGGTTAATTATGGTTTAATTTGGGGTTTAAGGATTCAAGTTTAATTTGGAGTTTTCATGAAAGGAAAATGTTGAAATAATACAATTAAAGGTTAATATGAGGTGTTGGAATGGTTAAAGGATGCTAAAGATGTGAATTATGAAATATGCCCAGAATTTTAGTCTTTGGCAGTGAGTTTGGAAATTCACCAAAAATTCCATAAAATGATTAAAAAGTGAGCCAAATACCATTATATTCTTGGTTCAATCTAGTTTAGTTTAAAACAAAAGGTGACTGATTTCAATTTGTATATCAAAAGATATGAATTTTTAAGTGATGAAAGGTCATAAAATAGAGTAGTAGTTTTATCTGAAATTTAGCACTGGAATTTGACTTTGAACATTCGGCATAAATCGTACGAGTTGAATTTAGGCTATTAGTTCATATGGTTGAAAATCTTATAAAATCTAGTTTCTGTCAAAACAAACTGAATTGAATTCTGAGTTGTATATTATTTTATAGATAAAATTTCTTTGAATATAGTGAGACTGATAGATTATAAAATGAGTACCTTATTGGTGTTATTAATTTGTGCATGCAAGGGATGAATGTGAATCACTCAAGTAAACACGAGAAATCAAAAATTCAGTAGATAAGGCAAATGATCAAGCTTGGAGTTCTCTTAATTTGTACAATTTAGTTTGGGATAAGAAGTGTCAAGGTGAGTGCATTTAATGCATTTCATATATAATTGCATATGTATAGGAAGGCTTGTGATAAGACAACCTTAAATGCTATTGCAAAAGAAAAATATTACATTGGTAAGTATATGTTGACATATTCTTTACATGTCCAATGCTAAGTGTTAAGTATATTGTTAGTATGTTCATTGATAGTTATAAGCATCTAGTAGCATGTTTCTTACATGTTCATCAAGAAGAGGCATAGGCATTATTTACATGTTAATCACATGGTTATTGATAAATAGTTTTGTACATAATGGGGTATGAGCTACCCTATTATGTTTTGACTATGATAATTTTATTATCATATACCGAATCATATGTTACAGGAATGATTTATGACATAATAGAGTATGAATTGCTCTATTATTTTGTTTTAATGATAATAATTTATTTATCATTTACAGAATTGATATGTTACCAGATAATGATAATGATTTATTGCCCAAGTATCTTACTGAGAGAATAGTATAATGGCATGCCATAGAGTCTAGCAGCTACGCCAGACACTTTATGTGTCTAGAACTCTAGGAGTTCATCGGTCTTTAAGGCCTAGTGAATATCGCTCTTTATGGCCTAGTGATTATCAGTCTTTATGATCTAGTAGTCTGGGACTACATGACTTGCATACTTAGTCATCTCTATATAATATATCATAAACTATAAGATGGAAATGATTTTCAGAAAGACATTAAATTACCAATATTACAGATTAAATTAATAAAGAACAGAATAGTACACAAGGCTATTATAAATGGAAATGATTAAAATGCAGATATTTAAGCATTAGCATAATATATGGATGTTGCAATGGCAACAAATGGTAAGTTAAGCTAGAAAGCTTAGCAATAATGGTAAGTATTGATATAATATTAAAGGAATTGAACAAGCATACTCCTTAACTTGTATCATGCTTTATCTATTCATGCATTGATGCATAGATGACATATTATGAAAAATAGACAAGCTTGAAAGTTTGATGGCATTGACATGTAGTAGATCCTTACTAATTCAATATAAAGGTTAGTATATTGGCATTTGGCAAGTTATATATATATATAGCCTTAAGGTTTAACAAGTCATGAAATTGAATAAGCATATATAGTTGTTATTAATCTTGATTATTGCCTCACTAAGTTCGTACTTAGTTTGTGTTTGATTGTGCACAATTAGGTGGTTCGAGACATTGGACTAAGCAAGGAATTGCATCAAGTTCAGAAAAATTCACCAAGCTATCACAGTAATGACATCCTACTTGAGGGTTTTAATTAATTTTATTGGCATGTATAAATGAGATAAAATTGTCTATTTTGGTTTAGAGTCTGTTGTTTATCAAACAGTTAATTTATTTTTCAAAAATAAAGGAGCTCTGATTTTGTGTTCTAAGTTAACATAAATAATTTTTACAATGGTTTTAAATTTTATAGGATTTTTGAATAAATGTCTTTGTATATGTTTTGTGACATTCCTGACTCGTATTTGAAAGTTGAATATGGGAAAGGAGTGTTACAAATTGGGTATCCGGATTCCAATAATCAAGTGCCCTCATGGCATGCAACCTCATCATACAAACATACAACCCTATGGTTGCTATAACATATAAGCACACATGCCAATTACTAGGTTTCTTATGCGTTATGATGAAATGGGAGGTTGATTTCTTAGTTTCTCAGTTTTGCAATTTATTTTACCACCATAGGAGTCCATTGGACCCTAATCCTCAAATTATCAGCCCTTCGAACTCAAAACCAATATTTTTGGACAGATTGCCCAGTGGGTACTAATACCCAAATCTGAGTATTGATACGACACAATGGGTACCGATACCTACCCTCTGTGTATCGATACAAAGGCATCAAATAGGATAGGATTTGACAAGGCTTGGTACTGATACTTGGGTTTCGAGTAACGATACACCCTTAGTACCGTTGTGCAATCGCACTGTACTAATATCTGATTTACTCTCTAGAATTCCAATGAAATAGTGGGTACTGATACGGGTCACATGTTATTCGACTATAGGCTTCCAAAGAGGGTTAGAACAAACGAGGCCAACACTATGGAAAATGTTTCTAAGGAAGTATCTAAACTTGACCTTTGTGTTGTGATTTCTGATCCAAGACATTGGTGGCTTGATACTGGTGCCACACGCCATATTTGTTGTGACAAGGGTTCCTTTACATAATTGGTACCTTGTGAGAAAGGGGAGAAGCTCTATATGAGCAACGCTGTAACTTCGAAGATCAAGGGGAAATGCATTGTGATTTAGAAGATGACTTTTGGCAAAGAGTTGCAGCTTCAAAATGTGTTATATGTACTTGACAATAGAAAGAACCTGGTTTTCGAGACCCTTCTAAGTGTGTACGACTTTAGGATGGTATTTGAGTCGTAGAAGTTAGTTTTGTAAAAAAGAGGAAACCTTTGTAGGAAGGGTACATGCATTAAATGATATGTGGAAACTCAATGCAATCTCTGTAAATGCTAATAATATGAATAAGAATCATGCTTCTTCTTCTGTTTACATGCATTAATCTTTGTAGATTAATTAACTTAGAGCACATTCCTTCATTTCACATTAACTATAATAATAAATGTGAAACATGTGTTTAGGCAAAACTAACAATGCATTCATTTCAATCTGTTGAAAGGAATACTGAACCACTTGATCTAATACATAATGATATTTGTGACTTAAAGTTTATTCAAACTAGAGGAGAAAATAAATATTTTATTACCTTCATTGATGATAGCACAAAATATTGTTATGTATATTTGCTTAAAAGAAAAGATGAAGCAATTATAGAGAAATTTGTTCTTTATAAGCAAGAAGTTGAAGCCTAACTTAATAAAAGAATTAAGAAGTTAAGAAGTGATCGTGGTGGTGAATATGTTGAACCATTTGATAAATTTTGTGAAAAACATGGTATTATTCATGAAGTAACTCCGCCATACTCTCCTCAATCTAATGGAGTAGCAGAGTAGAAAAATCAAATCCTAAAGGAAATGATGAACACAATACTTGGAAGTTTTGGATTGTCATAAAACATGTGGGGAAAAGTGTAACCCCCTTAGCCCGGCCTAGCCGAAACCGAACTAAAAATGTCACATTAGGTTTACTAAAGTAAACCCAAGCTTATATCCTAAACCGGCTCATTCTTTCCTTTTATCTTGTCTAAATTCATCAATATTAATCCCTATGGTGAACATGCTTAAGATGAAACGTTATAATTAAATCAGATTTCGAAACAGGATTCGATTGCTCAAAGATACACATTAGGGACCAAAATTTAATTTTCACAAATTATAGGATCTTTATTAAATTCAAGTTTACCAAACTTTCATTAACCCAATTTATTGCCCACATGTTTATTTTCAGCTCAAAACAATCATTCGAAATGATTCGATTGCATACATAACATTAAGGGACTAAACTACAAGACCTCCAAACTTCAACTAATAAGCACAAAATCAACAAGGCGTACTAATACGGCCAAACCCGTATCGATATGGCTTAATGAACATAACAGCTACTCGCACCGATACACAAACCACCGTATCATTATGGTGTGTTGACCCACTCGTACCGATATGGTCTTGACCACGTACCGATCCCCCTTGTGGTTTCTTAAAACTAGGAAATTCTGGTGACCAATACGCATACCGATATGGTACCCCACGTATTGGTACGGCTCTTTAAAAATGAAAAGGGCATACCGGTACTCAAACCCGTGTACTAACAACAGTAAAAATATTCCTCAAGGCGTACTGATACCCTTTGTTAAATTTTGATGGATTGATCCTTCCCAGACCCCGCGTACCGATCCTTGGGTACCCGTACCGGTACGCAGAGGCCTATAATGACCTCTAGGTCCAACACATGACTCTTCGGCTCACTCTAATCAAATTTAAACATCTCCTAAACATCATATAACATCAAAAGCATGCTTGACAACAATATACTAGCATTCTAAGCAACCATCGCAAGTCTAACACAATCAATCACAAAGTCTATCAGCATGCTTCCTAGTAAACATCCAAAACATAAATCCATCCACATCTCAAACATATTAAACCTCTTACAAGTCCAAACCAACATATAAAACTTGTACAAATAGGGAGTCTAGCAAATATCCCTCCCAAACAACAAATGACCACACTGCCTTTATTACTACAAGTCTTTATCGAAATCATACTTTCGTAAACACAAGTCCTTGGATTCCCCTTCCCTTGCCCGCTGCCTCCAACCTTTAATTCTCTGTATTGATGGTAAAAGAGAGCATAAGCATACTAGGCTTAGTGAGGATTGCTTGAAAACAAAACACCATTAATGCATTTAAAACCATTTAACAATCTTTTTGAAAACCACTTTCAAAAACACTTTACAAACATCATTTCAACTTCATGCCTTATCAAAACCATGCACTTAACATTTCCAAAACAACATATTAAACCATATGCAACATGTATCATGGATCAACAACAAAGTCCCATTTTCTACCCTCAATTTAAGCTTTCTCATGCATACTACCAATGCAAGGCTTAAAGAGTAAACCATGTTTAAGCCAATACTAAACATCATAGTCCATCACATGATGCATCATCAATTAATTTGGCTTACAAGTGATCATTATTCAAATTCCTCTCTACAAGATATAATATCGGATACGCGGATTCAACAAGTGTTCCCCCAACACTTAACATGCAGTCTACCGACATCTCAAGGTTCACACACGGGAGTTTTTGGTACCCATAAACCCCTCTACCGTTGTGACACCAGTGGTGGAGTCTTCGGTACACACAAACCCCTCAACACCACTCATCAGCTAGATGTACAGCTCACTAACGGGAGTCTTCGATATAAAGATTAAAACCCGTCAACCGTAGGGTACTTGGATGGAGTTTTCGGTACTCTGAATCTAAACCCCTCAACATCCAAGGCAACTTTTTATAGTGCACTATCAATCATATGGCTGACCAATTATATTTGATGACATTCCCAAAACCTTTTTATACCTTCACTTGCCAATATAATTTTTTTCATTCACAATATCTCACTATTTTCATATGCATCAATTAAATCCATTTATCCAATGCATCCACCATGCATTAATCAATGTTCAAAATATTATCAAAACATGCATTACCTCCAAATGCATCATCATCATTATGTAATCATTTTCCAACATTAAACCATGCTCAAATCATGCATATACAGTGAATAATCAAGTAATCAAAACAAGTGCATAAAACCAATTTGCCAAACCAAAATAGAGAGAGAAAACATCCTTTACTCACTTCTGAGCTTAGACCAGCGTTTCAAGCTTGATCTAAACCCCCAAATACAATTTTCAAACCTTTGAAAAACTGCAAAACATGTTTTCACTCACTGACACGCAAAGCCTCGCTTGTCGATATGGTAAACACACCTATGGATCTCATCTATCAATTAACATCCAAAAACACATTAACATTATCCTTATACCTCCAACATTCATTAAACACCCACAAATCCTCAAAAACTCATAACTAACAACCTAGAAAAATTATGGATTCATATAATTTCGGGATTCCAATGTCAAAACCCACTTATTAACATTATAAAATATCAAAATCATGTTCCAATACAATCAAGAACATAGCAAATCATATCCAATTCAAAATCTCACCAGTTTCCACAATTAAACCTCAATTAAAGCAATTAATACAAATTTAACCATAAAAACTCATTAGAAACCACATGTAAAAGACCAATAAATTGGGAATTTCAATAAAGAACCTTGTATTAGAGGAGAAGGATGAATCTCACCTCTAATTGATAACTTTCCCCTTAATTGGATGGATTTGCACAAAAAAACAACGAGAAAACAATAAGATTTGATAGGAAAAACATTATAAAACCACTTGAAATCAAATGATTAGTTAAAATAAGATATTACTTGGAGATTTTGAAGAAGGAAAAAGTGTTTGGCTGGAGAGAATTGGAGAGAAAATCTTTTGGAGAAAAGTTAGTTACATCAAATTTGTTTTAAGCTTTAATTTTTCAATTAATTCTCCAAGCCTATTTATTGCATTTTAAAATCATTTAAAATAGCCAATTTAAGGGAAAAAGTCTGATATTATACTTTGGGTAAATAGCTCCTTAAAGATTCAAAGTTTTGACCCTTTACATTTTAGGCACTAGAAAAACAAATTTTACAATCTTTACATTTTGGTCACTACCACAAAATGTCTTACTTTCAAAACTCATTTTCCAAAATTGATTTCACCACATATATTTATATGTTAAATAAATATTTTAAAACATTTTCCCATATTTTTAACTCCTTTCAAAATATTTGTTATGAATTAATCTCGAAACCGACTCGAATCCTCTAATCCGGTTCCCCGAACAGTCTATCTGACCTAATTAACATCTAGTCCCAAAACCGGGGCATTACAACTCTCCCCTTAAGAAATTTCATCCTCAAAATTTAACCAGCGAAAAAGATGAGGAAGCTACTCCATCATCTCGGACTTATTCTCCCATGTGGACTCCTCAACACCCCTATATCGCCACAACACTTTGACAAAACTTTTCCCTTCCTTCATTTTCTACAGGAACCCATAATTCTACAAACTCTTCATCACCACACATATCCAACACAACTCAACATTCTTTACAAACACAATATGTAATGGATCTAAGCACCAACTCTGGAACACTGATACATAAACAAATCATGAATTCCTTCAACTCGGGAGATAACTTGAACCGATAAGCACTGAATCTTCACATCCCTACACCACATCTGGTTTAACAGAACCCAAAATCCAATTACTTTGTGCCCAAAGTGTATCACCTTCTTCCTAGGCAAAAACTTTAGGAGCGCACGTTTATCAATGATACACACAACCTCCCTAGGCTTCAATTCCGTATAGAATTCCTGAAGATTTGAAGCCACATTCAAACAGTCACAATCAAGATTCACCTTTTCATGGGTATTTCTCAACACATCAAACAAGATAACATGCTCTTTACCATCCTCGGCTCAATACAACATTCCTTACCACTCAATGCCACAAACGGCGACAGTTGTCCACACGCCCAAAACTGTTATTATAAGCAAATTCAAGTAAAGGTAATTGTCTCTCCCAGGTTCTCAGAGACTCAAATCACGACCTCACAATATAATCACTAGAACCAAGATAGCAAACTTTGACTAACCACCCGACTAAAAATGCTATGAAATGCTAAAAGGCAACCGAGTACACAAAGCTTAATGCAAGCACACTCAAAACCCCGATAGAAATGCAGATCTCTATCCCAAACCATGGACTTAAACACTCCATGCACCCTTTGCAACCTGATTAACGCTCACCAAAAAGGGAACCATTCTCAGTTGACGTTCAAGGCAACCATAACACAGATTCATGATGAACTTTTCTCTCTTTTCCATTCCAGAATCTTCAACGATTATAATATCCCATAAGAAAATTGATGCGTATCCTTAAAACACTGACAACCCATACACTTAACCACAAATTCCACAACACCCCTCTTTCAAAATATCCCAGAAATACTTTTCTTCCAACCATCAAAACATATATATCTACACTTGGATGCAAAACAACAGAACTAGAATGGACTTCAGTCTGAATAGTATGCCTCAACCCAAATATAACCCCCTTGACCTGGTCTAGCCGAAAGACTGAACTGAGTGAGCTACATTAGGGTTTACCGAGATAAACCCTGAAGAGATTACGAATAATGAGGTCCATTTTTTTCTTTTATCTTATCTAAATGCATTATTAGGTCCTAAGGTTTTCATTCGAGTCATGGTAAAAATTTCTTTTTATAAGGACTTTCATGAAACTTAAGTTACCAATCCTCAATTAGTCATGTTACATGCCTTTAGGTTAACTCTAAACTCAAAATAATCATTCATACACATTTAAGAAACATGGACTAATTTTTAATGATTTTAAACTTTAGATAGCATCTAAACAGATTTAACAGTATGCGTATCGGTACGGGTGACATGTGTTTCGGTACGACACAAAAAGACAAAGGCATACCGATACGGTCCCTAGGCGTATCTGTACGGGCTTGTGTATTTCAAATATCAGAATTCTAGTAGCTAAACATCGTATCGATACGATAACCCGTGTACCGAAACAAGTACTATTTCAACACAATACATACCGATACGGTTACCAGGCATATCGGTACACCTAGGCTATTTTGAAGATTCTGAGCCTAGATAGGTCTCCGCGTACCAAAACCTGAGGGGCCTATATCGGTAAGGGGCGACCTGTATTAACCTATAGGTCCAACATATGACACTTTGGCTCAATCTAACACCATCCATTCAACCTCTAATCATCATATGACAGCATACACACTCAATCATTAAACATAGCAACATAGATTGGGGCTATACTAAGCATGGCATACTCATGCAATTACCTATGATCATGATTTCTACCCAAGCATGCTTAATGTCTCCCAACCCCTCAAAACCAATTATAAAAGCATCATACCAAACCAAAACTTCAATCCAAACTATTACAATAGGGAGTAACTCAAAATACATCTCCCAAAAACAACTCAGTCACATTACCTTCTTATTACTACTTAACGTATATAAACCATACTTTGTATCGAAATGTTCCTTGGATCCTCCCTTGCTCACGTGCTGCCTAAGAAGCTATTTCTCTCCATTGATGAGGAAAAGAGAGCGTAAGCTATAAGCTTAGTGAAGGAAACCACAATACACTCATCAACGCATTTAAAACTATTTCTATCAAATCATTTGTAAACGTCTCATGGCAAAACATCTCATGCTTTTCATATCATCTCAAATATGCATATTTAAATCATTTTTAACACATGTATCATGATTCAATCTCTACCTTAATTTAAGCTTCACACCACAGCACCTTTACAACAAGCTTAAAGAGTAACATGTATAGATCTCATTATACAAACATAATCCATTTCACATGATACATTATCTCATACAAATCCCCTACTTTACCCAATCAAAAATAGAGGATTAAAACACATCTCTATGACACAAACCTCCAGCAACCAACAAACACAACTTCAACTCCCAAGAATCCACTCAGCACATTCCTAAAACCATCAAGAACACCACCAAACCTTACCTAAACAAAGCCCAGCCCACATCCAATGATTCTAACACATTAACAACATCAATTACCATCCAAAAACATCTTAAATAGGTCCTTATACCTCCAGCAACACCATAGCAACAAGATCAAGCCAAAAACCAACTATATACAACCTAGAAAAATCACAATTCACATAGTTTCGGGATTACATTGATTAATCAACCATTTCAACATTAAAATACATCCAAATTGAGATATAAATCAATTTAATCCATCATCAAAATAGATCCAATTCAGTTTCCAACAATTCTCCAAGAAAACTTAATTTGATAAATAAATCCATATTAAAATCATAATTTCTCAATATAAATCAACAACAAAGTATCAAGAACTTGGGAATTTCAATAAAGAACCTTTAATTAGAGGAGAGAAATGAAAATCACCTCTAATTGCGGATTTCTCCCTTAATTGGCCAAGCTTTGATGAAATCTAAAGAGATTTTGCAAAGGAAGTTGAAGAAATCAATAATGAATCAAAAAAGAAAACAATGGAGATTGATTCATGGAGATTGAAGTATAAATCCTAGTTTGGTTGCTAAGAAAGTTGAGAGAAAAGGTTTGGAGAAAAGTAGTTGCGTAAGAAAATATTTTTGGCAAATTAAAGATTTTTTAATAAATCCCTATTTATCTAATTATTAAACCATTTAAAGATACTTTAAAAATAGCCTAATTTAAGAGAGAAATTTGTTTAAAAAAGATTGGAAAAATAGCTCCTTAAAGATTCTATGTTTTGACCTTTTTTCGATTTAGTCACCAAAAATAGTTTTGAAAACCTTCAATTTAGTCACTAGACTAAAATGTCTTAAAATCAGATTTAATTACCTCAAATTGACTTCACCAAATTACTTAAAATATTAATTAAGTAATTTAAAACATTTTTCCATATTTCATTTTATCTGAAAATCAATTTTATAAATTTATTTTTCTGAAACTATTTGAATTGCCTAAACCGGTTCTCTTGAACCACCGATCCGATCCGGCCCATATCTAAGCCCAATTTCAGGGTGTTACAACTCCCCTCTCTTAAGAAATTTTGTCTTCAAATTTAGCTGATGGGAAAAAGATGGGGGAATTGCTTTAACATGACCTTTTTACTCTCCCAGGTAGCTTCCTCTATACTACGGTGCTGCCACAACACCTTTACCAACTCTATGGTCTTTCTGTGGAGAACTGTGCTACTCGAATCCATAATTCTCACCGGTTCCTCATCATAGGTCAAAGTCGGATTTAACTCATTCTCCTCAACATGCATTACATGCGAAGGATCCGATCTATACCTCTGCAACATGACACATGGAAAACATCATGTATCTTTTCTAACTTAGCCAGCAACCTCAATCTATACGCAATAAACCTAGACTCAACTTGCCCTTCCTTCCAAACCTAATCACATTTCTCTAAGGCGAATCCTTCAAAAATGCGTAATCACCAACTGCATACTCACTTTTCCTTTGCTTCAAGTCAGCATAAGACTTTTGCTGATCTGAAGCTACTTTCAACCGATCGCTAATAAGCTTTACTTTCTCATTGGTATCCTTTCACATATCCAGCAAAGAAACATACTTCTCCCATGCCTCCGCCCAACAAAGTGGTGTACGACACTTCCTACCATACAAAGCCTCGTATGGGGCCATTTGGATACTAGCTTGATAACTATTATTATAAGCAAACTCCAGCAATGGCAACTGCCTCTCCCACGACCCTTGAAAATCTATGATGCAGCACCACAACATATCCTCCAACACTTGGATAACACGCTCAGATTGACCATCCGGTTATGGATGATACGAAGCACTGAAGTTCAACCGTGTACCCAAGGCCCTATGCAAACACTCCCAAAACCTTGTAGTGAAATACGGATCTCTATCCGACACAATAGACTTTGGTACACCATGCAACCTCACAACCTCAGCAATGTACAGCTCTGTCAACTTATCCAAAGTATACGTCGTATGCACAACCAGAAAATGTGCACACTTCGTAAACCTATCCACGATCACCAAAACGAAATTGTTCTTTAATGGCGTTAAATGCAAACCAGATACAAAATCCATGGATACTCTCTCCCATTTCCACTCAGGAATCTTTAATGGTTGCAACAACCCTGAAGGAAATTGATGTTCCGCCTAAACACGTTGACAAACCATGCAATGAGCCACAAAATCCGTGACATCCATTTTTCAAAGAAACACAAAAATACTCTTTCTTTAGATCTTGATACACTTTGTACTCCCTGGATGCATAGCAAAAGGACTTGAAATGTGCCTCAGTCAAGATAGTTTGCCTCAACTCTTCATCCATTGGCACCACCACCCGACTCTTAAAGCAGAAAACTCCATCCTCATTAAAACTAAAATTCGTCTAATTCCCCTCCAAAATATTCTTAACATGAGGCACCAATGTCTCATCATACAGTTGCTTCTCTTTTATCAACTACAACATTAACGGCTTCAATTGCAACGCTAACAACCCACCATCACGCGTTAAGCTCAACGTGCAAACATGGCCCTTAACTCTACCACGACCTTCCTAATCAAGGCATCTGATACCATGTTCGCTTATCTCAGATGATACTCGGTCATTAGGTCATAATCCTTAAGCACCGTTAACCATCTACGTTGCCTAAGATTTAACTCCTTCTGTGACATCAAATACTTCAAACTTTTGTGATCCATATACATGATACACTTCTCACCGTACAGATAATGTCGTCAAATATTCAAGGCAAACACCACCATAGCCAACTCGATGTCGTGCATAGGGTAGTTGTACTTGTGCACCTTCAACTGCCTCAATGCATAAGCTACGACCCTTATTTTCTGCATTAGCACACACCCTAAACCCACGTAAGACGCATCACTATATACGACAAACTTATTCCCTGACTCAGGTTGAATCAAGATCGGAGCTTGCTTCAAAGCTTCCTTAAACTTGTAGGAAGCTTGTTGCCTAGCTTCCGTCCACTCAAAACTCACATCCTTCTGCAACAACGTCGTCAAAGGGGCAACAGTCTTTGAAAAACCATCTACGAAGTGTCAGTAGTATCGTGCCAACCCCAGAAAACTACAGACTTTCGAAACAGGCTTCAGTTGCTTTCAATGCACAATGGCCTCAACTTTATGCGGATCCACATGAATACCCACGATCGAAACAACATGACCAAGGAAAACTACCTGCTTTATCCAGAACTCGTTTTCACTTAACTTGTCATAAAGCTTGTTGTCCAACAGAACTTGTAACACAATTCAGAGATATCAATCGTGATCTTTCTTGGTAAGCGAGTACACAAGAATGTCATCGATGAACACTACAACAAATTGGTCCAAAAATTCATGGAACACCCTATTCATCATATCCATGAACGATATTGGTGCATTTGTCAAACCAAATGGCATCACCATGAACTCGTAATGCCCATAACGTGTGCGAAAAGCTATCTTTAGCACATCTTTATCCTTCACCTTCAATTGATAAGACCCCAATCGTAGATCAATCTTAGAAAACACTGTAGCACCCCTGATCAAACAAATCATCAATCCTCGGCAAAGGATACTTTTTCTTAATCGTCAACTTGTTCATTTGTCAATAATCAATGCACATTCTCATCATGCCATCCTTTTTTTCACAAACAACACCGGTGCTCCCCACGGTGACACATTTGGCCGATTGAACCCACGATCCAGCAACTCTTGCAACTACGTCATTAACTCCTTAAAGTCTTTCGGTGCTAAAAAATATGGAGCAATCGATACCGAAGTCGTATCCGCGTACGTCTCAATGCCGAACTCCAACTCCCTATCCGGAAGCAAATCAGGCAATTCTTCCAAAAACTCTCATAGAAAGTCGCAAAATGTGCGAATATCCTAGGCACGTGCTTCCTTCATATTCGGGTTCATCACATAGGCTAGGTATGCTTGTCCCCATACTCTAACAACCTACGTGCCTCCAAAGTAGAAACCACATTTTACATGAACTTTACATTCTCGCCCACAACCAAAACTTCATAATCCTCGGCAAATTTCAAATAAACTCGCTTGGCTTCAAAATCCACTACCGCTTTGTGTCGAGGCAACCAATCCATACCTAAAATCACATCGAAACTGTGAAATGGTAACTCCATCAGATCAGTCTCAAACACAAGCCCTTGAACCATCAAGGGACAACTCCTATACAACTTTCTAGCTACAACCATCTCACCAAAGGAACTTGTTACCCGCATATCAACATCTAACAACTCTACATGTAAATCCAGCAAACATGCATGCTTGTGCAAAATGTAGGAATGCATAGAACCAGAATCAATCAAAGATAACAAAGGTATAGATTACAATGTAAAGGTACATGCGATCACATTGGTATCATTCCTCCTTACACGATCATAAAAGACTCTCGTCAGTCCACCCTCCTCTTGCTGAACTGCCACGGTATGTGCTACCACTCTCTGACCATCATCCATGCGCTGAAAATGTCCACAGCCACACTCGTAACCTCTCTGTCCCACAACAATTGGTACATGAGCCTGACCCACTTTGGCCAACTATGGACAATCCCTCATAAGACGATCCCTCGATCCATAGCTCTAACATGTGCCTATAGCACCCAAGCATTCCCCGAATGCTTCCTACCATATCTCCTACACTCAAGAACTCTAGAATAGGTGTTATGACCCTAAAAACCATGCCCAACACCATTTCCTCCCCGCCTTTGATCTGGACGGTACCTTCTGTCTCTATGCCTCTTATAACAATCTTTACCAACATCAGACTCTACACTATTTTTTCCATTGAATAACTCTCAAAACGAATAGATAAGCATAGATTATGTTCTGTGTCCTTTGCTCGAGAAACCATGAAATCAAACTCTGTGTAGTCGGTAGCCAACATATACGTCTTCACTTTCTTGATCAAACTGTAATAGAATCGGTCACACCTCTATCGCTTATCCGAAACCAACTCAGGAGCATACTTACTCAGTCGTACGAACTGGATCTCATACTCAGAAATAGACATGTTTCCTTGCTCTAAACCTATGAACTCCCTCTTCTTTTTCATCTCTATATCGGGTTCCAAAATACTTTTATCTGAAAGCCTCACAAAAGAATTCCCATATAGCATTGGCAGGATCCATTCCCGTGTTCACAGTTGTCCACTAACTGTAACCATCACCTTGAAGCAATGACATAATACACCCCAGCTTGCGTACATCCGTTAACTCTATCTGGCCAAGGATTTTATCGTTACTAGCGAACCATTCCTCGGCTGGTTCAAGAATCAATCCTCTAAACTCAACACCACCAAGGCTATGCAAACGCTATAAAGTAACCCGATATTAATAGTTATAGACGTCGGTGCAAGTACATGCACTCCAGCTATGGCGCTTGGAAAGCTCGTATCTTCGCCTGGACTAACGGTGCCATATCACCAAAAATAGGTGCTTGAGGCGCACCTCCCTCTACTCCAACACCAGTAAGAGGATTCGGTGGAGGAGGAGGCAACTCAACATCATGCGTATCCACCACACTACCCATGTGAGCTCTAGTCTCTCGTCTCGGTCCCATATGTGAAAATGAGTCTAAACATGATAATGCACAAAACAAAACAATTAAACTAGCTCGTAGCAAGAATCCAAGTCACTCTTGTTTAAAAACAAAATCAATTAACTCAATTAGTAATAAGGCAATGTGTCCCATGTTTAAACACCCCAAACATACCATATATCGAACATAATTCACATATTCAATCACCTTACATGTCAAACAACATATTCAAACAACATCAACCAACCAAACAACCATAACCCACCTCTCAACAATTATAACCTGGCTCTGATACCACCAAATGTAACCCCTTGACCTGGTCTAGCCGAAAGACCGAACCGAGCGAGCTACATTAGGGTTTATCGAGATAAACCCTTAAGAGATTACGAATAAAGCGATCAATTTTTTTCTTTTATCTTATCTAAATGCATTATTAGGTCCTAAGGTGTTCATTCGAGTCATGGTTAAAATTGCAACTCAATTGGGCGTCATTTCGACATCCAATTGCTCATAATCAGCTCACAAGAACTAAAATGTAATTTCCAATTTTTATAAGGACTTTCTTGAAACGTAAGCTACCAATCCTCAATTAGTCATGTTACATGCCTTCAGGTTAAATCTCAACTCAAAATAATCATTCATGCACATTTAATTGCACATTTAAGAAAAAGGGACCAATTTACAAGGATTTCAAACTTCAGATAGCATCTCAACAGATTTAACGGTCTGCGTACCGGTACGGGTGACATGCATTTCGATACGGCACAAAAAGACAAATGCGTACCAATACGGTCCCTAGGTGTATCGATACGAGCTTGTGTAATTCAAAAATTAGAATTCTAGTAGCTAAACACAGTATCGATACGGTAACCCGTGTACCAAAATAAGTATTGTTTCAACACTATGCGTACCAATATGGTTACCAGGCGTATCGATACACCTAGGATATTTTGAAGATTTTGAGCCTAGATAGGTCCCCACGTACCGAAACCTAAGGGGCCTATACCGGTACAGGGTGACCTGTATTGACCTCTAGGTCCAACATATGACACTTTGGCTCAATCTAACACCATCCATTCAACCTCTAATCATCATATGACATCATAAACACTCAATCATCAAACATAGCAACATAGGTTGGGGCTATACTAAGCATGGCATACTCAAGCAATCATCTATGATCATGATTTCTATCCAAGCATGCTTAATGTCTCCCAACCCCTCAAATCCAAATATAAAAGCATCATACCAAACCAAAACATCAATCCAAACTATTACAACAGGGAGTAACTCAAAATACATCTCCCAAAAACAACCCAATCACATTGTCTTCTTATTGTTGCTTAACTTATATAAACCATACTTTGTATCAAAATGTTCCTTGGATCCTCCCTTGCTGACGTGCTGCCCGAGAAGCTATTTCTCTACATTGATGAGGAAAAAAGAGCGTGCAGTATAAGCATAGTGAGGGAAATCACAATACACTCATCAATGCATTTAAAACCATTTATATCAAATCATTTGTAATCGTCTCACGACAAAACATCTCATACTCTTCACATCATTTCAAATATGGACATTTAAATCATTTTTAACACATGTATTATGGATCCAGTCTCTACCTCAATTTAAGCTGCACACCACAACACATTTATAACAAGCTTAAAGAGTAACAAATGTATAAATCTCATTATACAAACATAATCCATTTCACATGATACATTATCTCATATATTGGTTTTCAAGTGACTCAAAACCAGCAACCTTTCATTTCTCAAAAACTTGTCAAATACATGGATTTCGTAAGTGGTTCCCACAACCACCTTACATACATACCTCAACTGGAGTAATGGCACACTTGCCCACCTCTACAGTTTGGATGTATAATCCACCAGCGGGAGCAAACAGAACATTTACTCACCTCAACCACTGCGGTTCTCATGTTGGACATTATGGACACTTAACACCCCTCAACAAACATGAGGGACTTTTTATAGTGCACTCTAAACCCTATGGCATGCCAACTATATCCGATATCATTTTAAACATAGCCACTTGCCAATATATTCAATAAAGAACATTACTTCACTATTTTACATATGCATCAAATCAATCTAACACAAATACATTAATCCATGTATTTTATCAATCTCAAAAATGCATTTATAAACCATCTGCCATTCTCATGAATCATCATCTACGATCATTTACCACATCTTTCACTTTCAAAATATGAATAATACAGTGAGAAATTAAAATCAACAACATGTGTATGAGATTTCATTTTGCAAAACCAAAATTGAGAGAAAGCTCAACCGTACTTACTTTCAAGCTTATATAAGTGTATCAAACTTTATCTAAACTCCCACAACTCATTTTCAAACCTTTTAAGATCAGTAACACACTTTTCTACTCACCAACAATCCAACTCTTGCTTGCTGATGCTCGAATTAAGCTTTCGCGCCTTTTTCAAAAGCCAAAGGATTCAACTCCCCTATTTTACCCAATCAAAAACTGAGGATTAAAACACATCTTTGTAACACAAACCTCCAGCAACCAACAAACACAACCTCAACTCCCAAGAATCCATTCTACACCTTCCTAAAACCATCAAGAACACCACCAAACCTTACCTAAACAAAGCCCAGCCAACATCCAATGATTCTAACACATTAATAACATCAATTAACATCCAAAAAAATCTTAAACACGTCCGTATACCTCCAGCAACACTATAACAACAAGATTAAGCCAAAAACCAACTACACAACCTAGAAAACTCACAATTCACATAGTTTCGGGATTACATTGATTAATCAATCCTTTCAACTATAAAATACATCCAAATTGAGATATAAATCAATTTAATCCATCTCCAAAATAGATCCAATTCAGTTTCCAACAATTTTCCAAGAAAACTTAATTTAATCAATAAATCCATAATAAAATCATAATTTCTTAACATATATCAACAACAAAGGATCAAGAACTTGGGGATTTCAATAAAGAACCTTTAATTAGAGGAGAGAAACCAAAATCACCTCTAATTGCTTATTTCTCCCTTAATTGGCCAAGCTTTGATGAAATCCAAAGAGATTTTGCAAAAGAAGTTGAAGAAATCAATAAGGAATCAAAAGGAAATCAATGGAGATTGATTCCTTGAGATTTTGAAGCAGAAATCCTAGTTTGGTTGCTGAGAAAGTTGAGAGAAAAGGTTTAGAGAATAGTAGTTACGTAAGAATTTTTTTTTGGCAAATTAAAGTTCTTTTTAATAAATCTCTATTTATCTAATTATTAAACTATTTAAAAATACTTTAAAATAGTCTAATTTAAGAGAGAAATAGGTTGAAAAAGATTGGACAAATAGCTCCTTAAATATTCTAAGTTTTGAGCATTTTTCGATTTAGTCACCAAAAATAGTTTTGAAAACTTTCAATTTAGTCACTAGACTAAAATGTCTTAAAATCAGATTTAATTACCTCAAATTAACTTTAGCAAGTTACTTAAAATATTATTTAAGTAATTTAAAACATTTTTCCACATTTTTTTTTCTCAAAATCAATTTTATAAATTTATTTTCCCGAAACTATTCGAATTGCCTAAACCGGTTCTCTTGAACCACCGATCCAATCTGGGCCACATCTAGGCCCAATTTTAGGGCGCTATAACTCTCCCCCTCTTAATAAATTTCTTCCTCGAAATTTACCTGATGGGAAAAGATAAGGGAATTGCTTCAACATGTCCTTTCTGCACTCCGAGTTAGCTTCAGCTACACCGCGGTGCCGCCATAAAACCTTTACCAATTCTATGGTCTTTTCGCGAAGAACTTTGCTACTCAAATCCATAATTCTCACTGGTTCCTCGTTATAGGTCAAATATGGATTAAACTCAATCTCCTCAATAGGCATTACATGTGAAGGATCCGATTCCATTGCATTTACATGATCATGCATTTTTTTTTTCTATTTTTCTTGTATATATGTGTTGTTTCATGCATTGAGGACAATGTACATCTTGGGTTTGGGGGTGTGCATTTCTTCACATTTATGCCATGCATTTCATGTTAAATTTTCTGTTGCCATGCCATTTAGGCCATTTAGGATAGATGCATACCGAACCACTAAAAAAAGAAAAAGAAAATTTTTCCTCGGTTCAATTCTGAAAAAATGTTAACATTTGTTAGGCAAGTTTAATTTGATCTAGGTATCTGTCCAATGAGGAAACTCTAATCTTTAGTTGTCATGCCATGCCAGCAGAGTAGTATGCCAGGTTAGCTTGGCAATTGATCTCTAGTTTAGGGAATTGAACTTTCAATTAACATGTAGTATGTATCTAGTCCCTTAGGAAACTTAGACTTTTTGAAACTAAGCGCAGATATGAAAAAAATGATGATGCTACGGTAAAAAGAAGTAAATAAGGCAACAGTGTTCTGCCAAGGCAAGAAAAAAAAGAACTATCATCTACCTTAGGGATAATAAGCTACTTGGGGCTTCGTGGTTTTCTCCCTCTTAGTTCTCAAGTCTAAAACTTTAGGGTATGAGTTGAAGAGAAAGCCTAGTGATGTCTAGATTAAGGTGGGGATTCGTGGTATGCTCCCTCTTATCTCTCATGCTAAATAGTGTCATAAAGCAAGATTAAATGAATGCCAGCAAGAAACCTTTGGCAAAGAAAGAAAAAAATGATGAAATATATATATATATGAGTTTAGATAGTAAAATTTGTCTAAGGGAGTGAAAGGAAACTGGATGCATATTGCCTACACTCATGCACACTTCATGAACTTTGACTAGAGTTATATTGCTGCACTTGAATTACTACCTGCTTGGCATTATTGTACTGAGATACCGAGGATAGAAATAGAGCCAAATTCTACTTTCCAGCACGTGTTGGCATTCAACCAAAATTTTGTCGAGGTAACTTTTTCACAGTTTTTGTTTTTATTTTGATTGCATTACTTGAGGACAAGCAATAAGTTAGGTTTGGGGGTGTGTTACCTCTTCAAAAGTACTATTTTTAATGCCAATATTACAATGCTTTTGCTTGTTTTTAGGTGCATTTAGTTGCATTAGGATGTTAGAATCATGCATTTGCGTAAGGAGTTTAGAGTTTTGTCTATGCCAGTGTGAAGGGTTGTTTTGTTGGCAATTTTGCAGGTTTGGCATAGGATTTGGCCCATAAAAGCAACACATGAAGGGGCGCCAAAGAGAATACCGAGTGCTGTTGGCACAGATGGACCAGACAATGCCAAGCGCTGGTTGGCAGAGAAGTGAACTTGATGCCCGCCAAGAAGCTGTTGGACCCCGAAAAAATAGGAAATGATCAGGCTCCGAAAAAATAGTAATTGGAAAAATCTCTGAAAAAATAGCGGATAAGATGGTGCCAAGACTTGTTGGCAGATTCATGCCAAGCTTGGATGTCAGGGCAGCGTCGGCAGGATGACGTCAGCCTTAGCCTGATCAGCTCTCATTAAAATTTGGATAAGAAGATAATCCCTTATCCCTTGGGCAGTTGAAATTTAAAATTTGAAGAGCTAGTCCTATCCCTTCCTCGCACGCCTATTTAAACACCAACCAAGCTGGACTTTGAGAGAGGGGGAGAGAAGATTGGATCGTGAGGATTTGGTGTGTGACGATTGAAAACCAGCTACACCGTGGAAGGGTGGTCCGACCAACTTGGCCGAGAAGCCTGGATCTTGAAAGGATGCATCGAGAGACCCCTTCTAGCCCATTTTCTCTTTCAAGTTATTTCATTTTGTTTTTAAGGATGATGTATCTCGAAAACGTTTATGGATTGTCGATTAAATCCCTCACCATGAACTAATTTAATAGTTGGTGGGGGATGTTTACATTTAAACGTTGTTTTCATGTTTATTTTTTGATAATAAATCTGCCTTTGCCAATGTTTTATCTATTCGACATAATTTAATGCTTTCTAAATACTTTGCCAAGCGAGAGCTGGCACTGTTAGCCTATTGCTCCTCAATATTTTAACAGACTTGAGGTGGCAACGATCAAGTTGTTGAATACTAAGGAGAGAAGCTTCGAGAGAAGTTGTACAAGTAGATGAACTTACTTCGTGAGGGAAATGTACCCCTTAGGAGTATAGATTGGAGCTTAATCAAATTGATTTATTTAAAAACAAACACTATAGAGGTATAAGGGTTTTTACATGATTAATTTAGGGCAATGACCATCGAGAGAGGCTTTGCCAATTGTGAATATGCTCGGCAAACAATGCCAAGACAGATTGTTGTTAAAAGCTGGCGTGGCATGAACAACGTGAAAACCATGCATTCCCTGTCAACGCTCATCATTCATTAAAACACCTTCCTTGCCAACGCCTTTACTTTACTTTTATTTCTTTACTTTTTAATTATTTTCCAAAACCAATTTCAAATCAAATCAACCTTTTCTTAAGGCAAGTAACAATCAAGGCAATTGAATTCCAAGTCAATCTCTATGGGATCGATACTCAGCTTACCAGTTGTATTACTTGCAGACCGTGTATACTTGCACGCTAAAAACTCCTTTTGGCATATTCTTATATTTTCCAAGACATATTTTCTGCCACTTTCGCCAGCATTCACTCAGAGGGTCTACAACAACCCCGAAGAAAACTGATGTTCCGCCTTAACACGTTGACAAACCGTGCAATGAGCCACAAAATCTGCAACATCCTTTTTCAAACCAACCTATAAATACTCTTTCTTTAGATCTTGATACATCTTCGTACTCCCCAGATGCATAGCAAAAGGACTCGAATGTGCCTCAGTCAAGATAATGTGCCTTAACTCTTCATCCATCGGCAGCACCACCTGACTCTTAAAGCACAACTCCGTCCTCATTAAAACCAAAATATGTCTAATTTCTCTCCAAGATATCCTTAACATGAGGCACTAACGTCTCATCATATGGTTGCTTCTCTTTTATTATGTGCAACATCGAGGGCTTCACTTGCAAT
The DNA here is from genome assembly GCA_019671005.1 of Hibiscus mutabilis. Taxonomy (NCBI): domain Eukaryota; kingdom Viridiplantae; phylum Streptophyta; class Magnoliopsida; order Malvales; family Malvaceae; genus Hibiscus; species Hibiscus mutabilis. The sequence goes on along the minus strand of CM033744.1, from coordinate 22,176,843 downwards.
TCCGTAAACAACCCACCATCACTCGTTAAGCTCAACCGTGCAAACATGGCCCTTAACTCCACCACGACCTTCTTACTCAAGGCATTCACTACCACGTTCATTTTCCCCAGATGATACTCAATTGTTTGGTCATAATCCTTAAGCAACTCCAACCATCTACGTTGCATAAAATTTAACTACTTTTACGACATCAAATACTTCAAACTTTTGTGATCCGTGTACATGATACACTTATCACCGTACAGATAATGTCGCCAACTCTTCAAGGCAAACACCACCGCAGCCAACTCAATGTCCTGCGTAGGGTAATTTTGCTCGTGCACCTTCAACTGCCTCGATGCATAAGCTACGACCCTTCCTTTCTACATCAGTACACACCCTAAGCCCACGTAGGATGCATCACTATATACGACAAACTCCTTCCCTGACTCAAGTTGAATCATGATTATAGCTTGCGTCAAAGCTTCCTTAAACTTGTCGAAAGCTTGTTGCCTAGCTTCTGTCCACTCAAAACTCACATTCTTCTACAACAACTTCATCAAAGGGTCAGCAGTCTTTGAAAAACCATCTACGAAGCACCGGTAGTATCCTGCCAACCCCAAGAAACTACGGACTTCCAAAACAGACTTCGGTTACTTCCAATTCACAATGGCCTCAACTTTCTATGGATCCACAAGAATACCCTTGGCCGAAGCAACATGACAAAGGAAAACCACCTGTTTTATCTAGAACTTGCATTTACTTGGCATAAAGCTTGTTGTCCAACAAAACTTGCAACACAATTCGGAGATGTCAATCATGATCTTCTTCGATACGTAAGTATATAAGAATATCAACGATGAACACTACCACAAATTGGCCTAAAAACTCATGGAACACCCTATTCATCATATCCATGACGCTGTTGGTGCATTTGTCAAACCAAACAGCATCACCAAGAACTCGTAATGCCCATAACGTGAGTGAAAAGCTATCTTCGGAATATCTTTATCCTTCACCTTCAACTGATAATACCTTGATCACTTATCAATCTGAGAAAACATTGTAGCACCCCTGAACTAATCAAACAGATCATCAATCCTCGGTAAAGGATACTTGTTCTTAATCATCCACTTTGTTCAGTTGCCGATAATCAATGCACATTCTCATCATGCCATCCTTCATTTTTCACAAACAACACTGGTGCTACCCATAGTGACACACTTGGCAGAATGAACCCACGATCCAACAACTCTTGTAACTATGTCTTCAACTGCTTAAACTCTTTCGGTGCCATGTGATACAAAGCAATCGATACCGGAGCCGTATCCGCGTACGTCTCAATGCAGAACTCCACCTCCCTATCTGGGGAAAAACTAGGAAACTCTTCTAAAAACACTCATGGAAAGTCAGAAACTATGTGAATATCCTGGGCACGCACTTTTGTCATATTCGGGTTCATCACATAGGCTAGGTATACTTGACCCCCATACTCCAACAACCTACGCGCCTCCAAAGTAGAATCCACATTTGACATGAACTTTACATTCTCGAGCACTACCACAACTTCATAATCCTCAACATGTAACGCACTGAAAATGGGCCTAGAAGTGAATCAGGCAGGACCTGAGGTTCGAGAGAACTAGTTTAGGCAATTCGAATAGTTTCAGGAAAATAAATTAAAAATTGATTTTCGAGGTAAAATAAAATATGGGAAAAGACTCTAAATTATTTAATTAATATTTTAAGTAAATTGGTGAAGTCAATTTGAGGAGATTAAATTTGATTTTTAGACATTTTAGTATAGTGACTAAATTGAAAGTTTTTAAACATGTTTTTGGTGACTAAATCGAAAAAGGATCAAAAATTAGAATCTTTAAGGAGCTATTTAACCATTATTTTTCAACATATTTCTCACTTAATTTAGGATATTTTTAAATTATTTTAAAAGGTTTAATAATTGTATAAATGAGGTTTTAATTAAAAAGATCTTTATTTTCTAAAAACACTTTCTTGCGTAACTACTTTTCTCAAAATCTTTTCTCTCAACTTTCTCAGCAACCAAAATGAGATTTCTACTTCTAAATCTCCAGGAATCAATCTTTAATGATTTACTTTTTGATTTCTATTTGATTTCATCAAATACCTTTGCAAATTCTCTTTGGATTTCATCAAAGCTTGGCCAATTAAGGAGAAATCAACAATCAGAGGTGATTTTCATTTCTCTCCTTTAATTAAAGGTTCTTTAATGAAATTCCCAAGTTCTTGATCCTTTGTTGTTGATTTATATTGTAAAATTGTGATTTAAACATTTATTTGTTAATTAAATTGATTTATCTTATAATTAATAGAAGAAAGGTTCTTTAAGCTTGTTATAGAGGAGTTGTGGTGTGAAGCTTAAATTGAGGTAGAGATTGAATCCATGATACATGTGTTGAAAATGATTTAAATGTGCATATTTTGAGATGACATGAGAAGCATGACATGTTTTACCAAGAGGTGTTTACATGTGATTTGTGCTAAATGGTTTATATGCATTGATGAGTGTTTTGTGGTTTCCCTCACTAAGCTTAATGCTTACACTCTCTTTTCCTCATCAATGCAGAGAAATAGCTTTCTCGGGCAGCATACGAGTGAGGAAGGATCCAAGGATTTGATACAATTCAAAGTATGGTTTTTAATACATTTTAAGTAGTAATAAGAAGGCAATATGACCAAGTGGTTTTGGGAGTTGTGTTTTGAGATACTCTCTAATGTAATAGTTTGGATTATTGTTTTTGACTTGTATGCTGCTTTCTACTTGTGTATGAGGGGTTTGGGAAACTTTGAGCATGCTTGGGTAAAGATCATGCCCTTAGGGAATGTTTGAGTATGCCATGCTTGGAGTGCCCTTTTATCACGTTGCTATGAGTGATGGATGTGTATGTATATGATGATACATGATGTTTATATGTCGAATTAAGGGTGTTAGATTGAGCCAAAGTGTCATATGTTGGACCTAGAGGTCATTACAGGTCTCACCGTACCGATACGGTACCTCAGGGTGTCGATACATGGGGACATGGATAGGCTCAAATTGTGCAATTTTGCCTTACCGTACCAATACACCTGGTAACAGTATCGGTACGCGTAGTTATGAAATAGGGAGGGTTTCGGTACGCGAGTCACTGTTTAGGTACGATCTTTAGCTACTGGAATCCGGTCTTTTAGAATTATACAAGCCATACCAATACGCTTGAGGACTGTATCGGTATGAAAATGCTCTTCAGAACCGTATCGATACGGTGGAAAACTGTACTGAAACACTGAACGTTATTTCAGTTGGAAATACTGCTTGATGTTTGAATCATTGCATTTTGGTCCCCTATTTCGTATTTATGCAATTAAATGAGTATGGATGATCATCTTGAGCTGTGATTTGATATGAAGGCATGTAATATGAATAATTGAGGAATGGTAACTTTAATTTTGTGAAAGCTCGTATAAAAATAAAAATTACATTTTAGTCCCTAGAATGCGGATTCGAGCAATTAGATGTCGAAATGATGCCCGATTGAGTTGAGATTTTAACCATGATTTGTATTCCAACCGTAGAAACTAAAAATGCATCTAGAAAAGATAAAAGAAAAAATGGCTCTATGGTTCTGTTTGAATGTTTTTTAACTGGTTTATTTTGGTAAACCCTAATGTAGCTCACTCGATTTGGTCTTGCGTCTAGACCGGGTTAAGAGGGTTATATTTTGTGGTATCAGAGATAGGTTATGATTGTTGGCAAGTGGGTTATGGTTGTTTGTATGATTGAATATGTTATTTGAAATGCATGGTGATTGAACTTGAGGAATTATATTTGATATGTGTAAGTTTGGGAGTTAAACCTTGGGACACATTGCCTTATTACTACTTGAGTTAAATAATTTTGGTTTAAAACAAGAGTAACTTGGATTCTTGCTGCGAGCTGGCCTAATTGTTTTATTTTATTACATTGTCATGTTTAGACTTGTATTATCGAGTATGAGACCAAGACGAGAGACTTGAGCTCGCATGGGCAGTGTTGTGCGTGATGAAGAGTTGCCTCCTCCTCCATCGATTCCTCTTACTGGTGTTGGAGTAGAGGAAGGTACTCCTCAGGCACCACAAGTACCTATTTTTGGTGATATGGCACCGTTGATGCAAACGATGATGGGAGCTTTCTAGGCGGCCATAGATGGACTGCAAGTACATGTACCGGCGCTTGCAGCTATTAACACCGGGTTACCTTTAGAGCGTTTGCGTAAGCTGGGTGGTGTTGAGTTTAGAGGTTTGGTTCCTGAAGCAGTCAAGGAGTGGTTTGTAAGTACCGAAAGGATCCTTGGCCAAATAGAGTGTACCGGCGTACATAAGCTAAGATGTATGGGAATCGTTGCTTTAGGGTGATGCATACAATTGGCAGGAAACTGTGATCACGGGTATAGAACCTACTAATGTTACATGGGAATTCTTTTGTGATGCTTTTAAGAATAAGTATTTGGGAACTCGATAAAAGGATGGGAAGAAGAGGGAGTTTATGACTTTGGAGCAAGGAAACATGTCTATTTTCGAGTATGAGATCTAGTTTGTTTGGTTGAGTAAATATGCTCCTAAGTTGGTTCTGAACGAGCGAGAGAGGTGTGATCGATTCTGTTTTAGGTTGATCAAGGAAGTGAAGACGTATATGTTGGCCACTGATTTTACAGAGTTTGATGTGTTGGTGCCGCGGGCTATGGACATATAACAAAATCTAGGTTCGTCTATTTGTTCTGAGTGTTCTTCTTCGAGTAAGAGGAGTGCAAAGTCTAATGCTGGCCGAGATCGTTATAAGAGGCATAAAGATAGAAGATACCACCCGGATCAGAGGCGTGGAGGATTAGGTGATGGGCATGGATTTTAGGGTCAGAATGCTCACGCTGGAGTTCCCGAGAGTAAGAGATGTGGCCGAAGGCATACGGGAGAGTGCTAGGGTGCTATAGGCACTTGTTAGAGTTATGGATTGAGGGATCATCTTCGTAGGGATTGTCCACAGTTAGGAAGATAGGGTTAGGCTAATGTACCTGTTGCTAGAGCGTAAAGAGGTCATGGGCATGGCCGTGGACATTTCCAGCATAGGGATGATAGACAGAGAGTGGTAACGCATACCGTGGGAGTTCAGCTAGAGGATGGTGGACCAGCAAGGGTCTTTGCTCACCGTGTTGGGAGGAATGATACCGACTTGATCACAGGTACCTTTACCTTACAGTCAATACCTTTGTTACCTTTGATTGATTTCGGTTCCACGTATTCCTACATTTTGCACGAGCATGCATGTTTGTTGGATTTACTTGTTGAGTTGTTAGATGTTGGTATGTGGGTAACCAGTTTTTTTGGTGAGACAGTTATGGCTAGGAAGTTGTATAGTAGTTGTCCCTTGATGGTTCAAGGGCATTTATTTGAGGCTGATCTGATGGAGTTACCGTTTCACAGTTTTGACGTGATTCTGGGTATGGATTGGTTGTCTCAACACAAGGCTGTAGTGGATTTTGAGGCTAAGCGGGTTTCATTGAAACTTGTCGAGGATTATGTTCTAGTTGTGGGTGAAGTTGTTGGAATATGGGGGTCAAGCATACCTAGCCTATGTTATGAACCCAAACATGAAGGAAGCGCGTGCCTAGGATATTCGCACAGTTTGTGACTTTCCTGGAGCATTTTCAAAATAGTTGCTTGGTTTGCCACCGAATAAGGAGGTAGAGCTTTGTATAGAGACGTACGCCGATACAACTCCGGTGTTGATTGCTCCGTATCGTATGGCACTGAAAGAGTTGAAGAATTTGAAGACGCGGTTACAAGAGTTGTTGGATCATGGGTTCATTGATCCAAGTGTATCACCGTGGGGTGCACCGGTGTTGTTTGTGAAAAAGAAGGATGGCACAATGAGAATATGCATAGATTATCGGCAACTAAACAAGTTGAAAATCAAGAACAAGTATCCTTTGCCCAGGATAGATGATTTGTTTGACCAGGTTCAAGGTGCTACAGTGTTTTCCAAGATTGATATGCGGTCGGGGTATTATCAGTTGAAGGTGAAGGATAAGGATGCGCCAAAGACAGCTTTTCGCACACGTTATGTGGATTAGGAGTTCCTGGTGTTGCCGTTTGGTTTGACAAATGCACCAGACGTGTTTATGGATATGATGAACAGGGTGTTCCATGAATTCTTAGACCAATTCGTGGTAGTGTTCATCGATGACATTCTTGTGTACTCTCGTACCTAGGAAGATCACGATCGACATCTCCAAATTATGTTGCAAGTTTTGTTGGACAACAAGCTTTATGCCAAGTTAAGTAAATGTGAGTTTTGGATCAAGCAAGTGGTTTTCCTTAGTCATGTTGTTTCGGCCAAGGGTATTCACGTGGATCAACCGAAGGTCAAGGCCATTGTGAACTGGAATTCACCAAAATTTATTTTAGAGGTTCGTAGTTTTTTGGGGTTGGCAGGATATTATCGATGGTTTGTGGATGGGTTTTCAAAGATCGATGCCCCTTTGACAAAGTTGTTGCAAAAAGATGTGAGTTTTGAGTGGACAAAAGTTAGGCAGCAAGCTTTCGATAAGCTGAAGGAGGCTTTGACACATGCTCTAATCTTGATTCAACCAGAGTCAGAAAATGAGTTTGTTGTGTATAGTGATGCGTCCTCGTGGGTTTAGGATGTGTGTTGATGCATGAAGGAAGGGTTGTCGCCTATGCATCTAGGCAGTTGAAGGTACATGAGCGCAATTCCCCTACGCATGATCTTGAGTTGGCTGCGGTGGTGTTTACTTTGAAGATTTGGTGACACTATCTCTATGGTGAGAAGTGTGTTGTATACACTGATCACAAAAGTTTGAAATACCTGATGTCTCAAAAGGAGTTAAATCTTAGGTAGCAAAGGTGGTTGGAATTGTTTAAGGATTATGATCTGACAATTGAGTACCATTCGAGAAAAGCGAATGTGGTAGCAGATGCTTTGAGTAGAAAGGTCGTTGTGGAGCTGAGGGTGATGTTTGCGCGGCTGAGTGTGTCACGAGATGGCGGGTTGTTAGCGGAGTTGCAAGTGAAGCCATCGATGTTGTAGATGATTAAAGAGAAGCAACCGTATGATGATGCGTTGGTGCCGATGGATGAAGTGTTGAGGCACACTATTTTGACTGAAGCGCATTCGAGTCCTTTTGCTATGGATCTGGGGAGTACAAAGATGTATCAGGATTTGAAGAAAGAGTACTTCTGGGTTGGCTTGAAGAAAGATATTGCAGAGTTTTGTGGCTCGTTGCATGGTTTGCCAAAGTGTTAAGGCAAAACATCAGTTTCCTTCGAGTTGTTGCAGCCGTTGATGGTTCCCGAGTGGAAATAGGAGAGGATCACCATGGATTTTGTGTCTGGGTTGCCTTTGACGCTGTCAAAGTAGAATTCTGTTTGGGTGATCATGGATAGGTTTACGAAGTGTGCACATTTCCTGGCTGCGTATTGTTGCGTGTGATAAGTGCTACGCAAATGTGCAAGTATACACGTCGCAAGTAATAAAGTGATATGAGTATCGAGTATCGTCTCCACAAGGATTGGTTTGGGCCACTTTGCTTAAGTTACTGCACTGAAAATAAAAACACAATTGATAATAGAGGTTTTAACTAACGAGAAAAGTAAAAGCAATAAGCTAAAAGAATATATGAAAGAAAAAGAGAGAATAGGTTAGGTTATCGTGAGTTGAGGTGTGATAGCCGATTGGATCGTCTTGGTAAAAGAGTGCACGGGCAACTCAGTTGTCGTGGCAACTTGCACAACGGGGTTGCCTTGGCAACTAATCGATGGTTGCCTGGGCAACTAGTTGGGCAACTACTTGGGCGTCTGGGCAGCAACTTCAAGGTTCGGCAGAGCGTTCTTCAATGGTTTCTTCTTATCCCTAAGTCGAAACTCTAGCTACTTGTGCATGCCTTGATAATACATCCCTGCGTGAATCAAGGGTGAACAACAACCAATCTTGCGTTCCTCTTAGCCGTTGAAATCCTTAACTTATTCCTAAGCCGGATTAATCTTCACCATCAATAGATTGAATAAAGACCATACTCATTCGTTTCTTGAATCTAACTCTCCCGATATTAGATAAATAGATGAAGTTACGAGATCCTCTCCCAATTCACTCGCAAACAAGAATAAAAGCCAAGAATGAGTAAACCTTGAATAGAAAAGTGCAAACTCTTATTACCTAAACAAAATCCAATTGTTTCTCACAACAACAAAACACAATAACCCCAACCAATCAAGTTAGTTCATGATTGGGTTCAAAAGATATACAAAGAATAATCCTCAAACCATGAATCTAATGGAAGCAAAGAAGAAGAAGAAATCGAACTCTCTCCTAATGCTCTCTTGTCGAAATTTCTCTATTTTTCTCTATGTGGATTGTCGAAATCTCCTTGCTATTTATAGGGCTAGGCCAAAGTCCTTCTTTGAGGAGGAGTTTAAGTTGGAATTAAATTATCTTTAAAGAATATAATTCTTTATTATAATTGTATTCCTACTAGAACTTCTCCTATCTTCTTGGAATTTAATTCTTCTTTAATCTCTGCATGGCAATCAAATTCCTTTGGGTTTGGGCTTTGCTCCACGTCATCTTGGGCTTGTCTAGTCATTAATTTCGACATCCCTATTGCATCTTCTCTTTGTCGACAATTGCCATGACAACTGGCTCGGCGTCTCCTTCATGCATTGCCCTGGCAACTAGCTCGGCATATCCTTCATGCATTGCCCTGGCAACTAACTCGGCATTGCTTTGGCAAGTGATCCTGCACATACACACACAAAAACACACCAAAGCAGCATCTTTTTCCACAAAAATCACCAAGTTATGTAATCAAGCTCAACAATGGAAAGAAACATGAATTAATGCATGAATAACTAATTATGCAACTAATATGAGCTTAAGTCTAACAATAATATGAGTAAAAAGGGTAATAAAAATAGTACTTTTGAACACTTATCACGTATATAACGTATATTCTAGATAAGTTGGCAGAGTTGCATGTTGCAAAGATCGTGAGGTTGCATGGGGTGCCGAAGTCCATTGTGTCTAATAGAGATTCTCGTTTCACCGTGAGGTTCTAGAAATGTTTACATAGGGCCTTGGGTACAAGGCTGAACTTTAGTACTTCATATCATCCGCAGACGGGTGGTCAGTCGGAACGTGTTATCCAAGAGCTAGAGGATATGTTGTGGTGTTGTATCATAGATTTTCAAGGGTCATGGGAGAAGCAGTTGTCGTTGGTGGATTTTGCTTACAATAACAGTTATCAAGCTAGTATCCAGATGGCTCCATACGAAGCTTTTTATAGCAGAAGGTGTCGTACGCCGCTTTGTTGGGCGAAGGCGAAGGAGAAGTATGTTTCCTTGCCGGATATGTTGAAGGATACCAATGAGAAAGTGAAGCTTATTAGTGATCGTTTGAAGGCAGCTTCAGATCGGAAAAAGTCCCACGCTGATTTGAAGCGGAGAGAAATTGAGTATGCGGTTGGTGATCGTGTTTCTCTAAAGGTTTTACCTGGGAAAAAGGTGATGAGATTTGGGCGGGAGGGCAAGTTGAGCCCTAGGTTCATTGGACCGTATGAGGTGTTGGAGCGCGTTGGTCCTGTTGCGTATAGATTGAGGTTTCCGACAGAGTTAGAGAATATACATGATGTTTTACATGTGTATATGTTATGGAGGTATAGATCGGATCCTTCGCATGTTATGCCCATTGAGGAGATTGATTTGAATGCGAACTTGACCTATGATGAGGAATCGGTGAGGATTCTGGATTCGAGTAGTAAAGTTCTCCGTGAAAAGACCATAGATTTGGTAAAGGTGTTGTGGCAGCACCGCGGTGTAGAGAAAGCTACTTGGGAGAGAAAAAGGATATGTTGAAGCAATTCCCTCATCTTTTTCTACCAGGTAAATTTCGAGGATGAAATTTCTTAAGAGGGTGAGAGTTGTAACGCCCTAAAAATGGGCCTAGATGTGAATCAAGTTTGACCGGAGGTTCGAGAGAACCGATTTAGGCAATTTGAATAGTTTCGGGAAAAAGGATTTTTGAGGTAAAGTAAAATATGGAAAATGCTCTAGATTACTTAATTAATATTTTAAGTAAATCGGTGAAATCAATTTGAGGAAATTAAATCTTATTTTTAGACATTTTAGCTAGTGACTAAATTGAAAGTTTTCAAAACTATTTTTTGTGACTAAATCGAAAAATGATCAAAACTTAGAATCTTTAAGGAGCTATTTGACCATTCTTTTTTCATCAGATTTCTATATTAATTTAGGCTATTTTAAAAGTATTTTAAAAGTTTTAATAATTGGATAAATGAGAAAGATCTTTATTTTCTAAAAACAATTTCTCACGTAACTACTTTTCTCAAAATCTTTTCCCTCAACTTTCTTAATAGCTTGTTTGATTATAAAAATTCTGAGCGATAAGATTTAAATTCTAGTTAAACTATTATACTTTTGTCTTACTAATAACATTATTTCATTTTCATACTTCATGTATTTTTGTACTGTCATACTTCAAAAATATATATTTTAAATCTTGCAAAACAGATTTCTTGAAAATATAATTACATGCCCACTAGTTCCTAACTATTTTAAAGATGTACGTACTTTTACTTACCAATAACTTGACTTCTAAATGAGTGGCTCCTCCTTGCTAATTCTGATCTGAAGAACCTACGTGTGAAATAAAACACACGCTAAGTACGAACTTAGTGAGGCAAATAAATTTATTTATTTACGAATGAAGTGATGATATATAATACTTCATATAAGAGTGCATTTCATATTTCTCTACGACAAGGCAAGTATATCACAATAATCATGTGTCATGTATTATAACTTTTATATAATTCATGTTAATATTGTATAACATATTCTCTATCATGGACATGCTTCCATCCTAAAATATTTCTATAATAGCATAACATAATAATCATGATTATCATGTATCTAACACTCCATAAATTTCATATATTATTTTCATGATTTTCATCATATATCATACTTTCTTAATATAATGTATCATCTCATGGTCAAGCTTATATCATGTAAACATTTGTATAGCATGTAAATCAAGTATTATCCACATCACGTATACCATATATCATCATTTTTATATAATTCATGTAGCATCTATCATATACTTCATGTATCATGTATCATATAGATCATGTATCATCAATATCATGTATCGTCATTATCATGTGAATTCATGTACCATCAGTATCATGTATCACCATTATCAAGTGATTCATGTATCATCATGCAGTCATTTGCATGCTCAGGATCGATCATATAACCATCTTATATTATTATTAACGTGTCTGGCTAGAGGCCTATGGAAACCCCGTAGACTATCTGCACCATAGTGCCTTGTGGAGTACGTACTCGAGAGGACGCTCTTTGCTGCTCATATAAGGATGCTCTTTGCTCCTTATATTAAAAACACCTCGCTAGTGCCATTTGCACCCCAGGGTGTATCTTGTTTTCAATTTAATCTTGTTATTATCCATATTCCATGTATAAACATGCATTGCCATTATGCATAATGCATCATCATTTAAGCAAACAATAATTCGTACTTGGGATTCCATCAAGCTTGCCATGTCGAGCATTGTATCATATCATGCATTATAAAGAAATGAAATGCCAATTTCAATGTAATGCAAGCATTTAGAAATGCACTCACCTGGGCCATTTATTAACTTGCCTCACTAAGCTCTATTCGATCTTTTCCTTTATAGAACCTCGAACCTTCTTTTGATTTGAATCCAACTTCATTTATTACATGAATATAAATAAACATTTGTTATATTCACCTCTAATAATATTTTTATCAAACTATCTAATCATTCAACATTAAAATTTTCCATTAATTTCCTTTCTTCCTTATACAGTCAAAAACCTCATTTTGGTCCTTAATAACCATTTTGAACTTCAAATAATTCTTCTGAACATGATAACCAACATTAGATACAAAATATCTAATTTTTCATTTTCTAGCAGCTTTGTACAACCTTCAAAGATTTATTTCTATAAAATAATCTAAAACTAGGAATTCGATTCCGTTTATTCTAAAAGAAACTAGATTCAATAAGCTTTTCACCCATATAAACTAATAGCCTAGATTCAACTTGTACAATTTATGGCAAATTTTCAAAGTCAATTTCCAGTGCTAAATTCGGAACATACTGCATACTGTTTTTCTGACATTTTTTCACTTAAAATTTTATATCTTTTGACTCGGAACTCGAAATCAGTTTCCGTCTGTTGGAAACGAAACTAGAAAAATATACCTTTATTTTGGTATAAAATTCACTATCTAAACATTTTTGTAGAATATTTGGTAAATTTTCAAACTCACTGCCAAAAATCTAGTTTTGCAAAGTTTCATAAATAACTTCAACTTTTTATACTAACTTCTCGCTACTTTTCTACTTATATTTACCAAATGTTCATTGTGGTCCTTAATGACCATTTTGGACATAAAAAAGTTGTTCAAGAACAATTTGAACAATTTCCAATACTATCTCTTCATTTTGGACTAATATCTTTTTAGTCCCTAAACTTTCCTTTCTTGTCATTTCAATCCTTTTAAGTCCCTTTCACACTTGAATCGTCAAATCCATTAAGAATTCATAAATTCATGACCAAACCTATAATTTTTATGAATTGAAAAAAAGGTTCCCTAACTTTATTGAAATGCCGAAATGGTTTCCCAATTTCCAAAAATTTTCATTTTGGTCCTTAATCATCAATTCATACTATTTCAACCATGATTTATCATTTCCAATACTAAAATAAAAATTTCAATAATTTCCCCTAAATTCTTAAACAATTCGAATTGGTCCCTAAAATCTCATATTGGGAAATTATTCAATCTAACATTAGAATCAAGCTTACAACATCATATTCTATTCAATTTCATTCTCAATTTAATTCCCTAACCAAAATCCCCAATTCTTAGGGTTATGGTTTATAACCTTGGACATAAAATTAATCCAAATTCAAGCTTGATTCTATGTTTATAACATCAATTCCACACAATACAACTTCAATTCCATCACATACTATCAAAATCATAATCATCCTTATCAATGAACATAACTCATGCTAAATTTTATCAAACAAAATTACCATCAAAATGTAGAGAATCAAGCATAGAACAATTTACCTTGATATAATTTGCTTGATTCTAGTCTTTGATCCTTCCAATTTGACTTGAAATTTGAAAACTCTCCTCCCCCCTTTTATTTTTAATTTTTCGAATAGCCCTCTAAAGGATGAACAAATTTTTGTTCATCTTTTAGATATTTAAGCCACATGTCATAATTAAATGAATATTAAATTCATTTAATTAGTGAATTTTCTAATTTGCCCTTTTTATCCAATAGCCAAGATTCAATCTTATCAAAAATCAATGGCCATGATTTAATCCATCTGTTATTCACCTTTCAAAATTGCCCTCAAACTCCCAAAATATTTCAAAAATGCCATCAATGGCAAATGACCAATTTGCCCTCCAACTAGACATTATTTACTTCTATGACTTAAAATTGCCATTCCATAAAAATTGAACCAAATTAATTCCATTCTAACCAGCCTCCTTCCCAAAATATCATAAATTTTAATTTATGATATTTATTCGATCCAATTATTCGAATTTCACTCAATACGATTTCCAAATTTTCTCTCTTTGAGCTTTATAACCACTCCATCATATTCTAACTAAATCTAGTTAGAATCTGACCAACATTAACAAAATATTCATAAAATAATATTTTATGAATTTTCCATAATCTTTGGAACCGTCTTTAAAATTTCAATTAGATCTGATATACTGATACCCATAAAATACTTCTACTGCGATTTTACCTTCTCTGAACTATTGGATTTATTCCGAAAATTCTATATTTCCATATTCAGGAAATAAACTCTATTATCCCATAAAAACTTCATTTTCCAAGGGCTTAGACTGGATTTTCCTAACTCAGTCTATTGTTCTGGTAATTATCAAAAATCTTCATACAATAAAATTTCTTTTAGAATTCCTTTATCGATAATCCAAACGGATTTTCTCTACTCATATTGAGTCCAAAATATCGATCAGAAACACTTTTATGGGACCTTCCCGGAGGTCACCCATCTTAATATTTCCCTGGCCTGAGCACGCTTAACAATTTTATTCGATCAAAGTTCGAATAATATAAGCCTCGTATGAAAAATCTGGGTAACACGGAAATGCCACTCTCGGGGATAAACTATTCATTTACGAGGTTAACTTACACAACTTTTGGAAATTACACTTTGGTCCTTATACTTTTCCAAAGTTTACACTTTAACCCCTAAACTTTCAGAAATTACATTTTAGTCACTAAGCAATAATTGGGATATTACAATTCCTCCCCTTATGAAAATTCGTCCTCGAATTTTCAATGTTTACCCGTTTCAAACAACCTCGTACACTGCTTAGTCATTCTCTCTTCAGTTTCCCAAATGATTTTCCTCTATTTTATGATTTCGCTAGAAGACTTTAACTAGTAAAATTTTATTGTCCCTTAACTCTTTAACTTTGTATGCTAGGATTTCACTAGTTCTTAATACGTCAAACCTAGTTGCAATTCAATCTCCTCAGAGGTAATTACATGTAAAGAATCCGATCAATAACTCCGAAACATGAATACGTGAAACACATAATGAGTCTTGTTCCAATCTGGAGGTAAAGCCAATTAATAAGCCATTGTTTCCTTTCTTTTTTAGAATCTTATATGGCTCAATAAATCTGGAACTAATCTTTCCATTTCAACCAAAACGTAACACCTTCTTCCAAGGTGAAACCTTTAAAAACACTTTTTCTCTAACTTCATATTCAATATTTTTTCCTCTCCTTATCTACATATGCCGTTTGTCAATTTGTTCCAACTTTGAGATTATTCTGAATAATTCTTACCTTATCTTCCATTTCTTGAATTAGGTCAATTCCACTTGTCTTCAAATCACTTTGTACACTTTTGTCTTATAACTCAAACCCATTAAGTGGTGTCTTGCATCTTCTTCCATATAAAACCTCAAATGGTGTCATTCTGATACTTGCCAAGTAACTATGATTTTTAAACAACTCAGCTAAAGAAACATACTTTTCTCATGGTCCAGAAAATTTCATAATACCAACACTAAACATAACTTACCAAATCTAAATCATCTACTCTGACTATTCATCTAACTTAATTTTATAGTCTTTAACTTCACCAAATTCAGTTTATCTTCTCTTTCAGGACATTCTTTGCCTAAACCTTTTAATCTTGTTCAACAAAGCTGACTTAACCTAGAATTCTGTTACTGATAAATCATCTTGTCCTACTGATAATTGAGCATTCATTGCACAAGAACTGAAAAGGTCTTTTGACTAAATGCATTAGCTTTTCCAAAATGGTAGTTAATACTTATATCATTCCTTTAGAAGTTAACCTATCTTCATTGTCTCAGGTTCAAATCTTTTTGCATCATCAAGTACTTTAAACTCTTTTGATCCATATAAATATAGCACTTTCACCATATAAATAATATCGCCAGATCTTTAAAGCCAAAATTACAACCATCGTCTCTAAATCATGTGTTGAGTAGTTTCTTTCATGGGTTTTAAGCTGTCTCAAAATATAAGCTGCTACTCGATCCTCTTGCATTAATACACATCTCAAACCGCAATGAGATGCATCACTATACAAAATATATTCCTTTCCATACTCTGCTATATTAAAACTGATAATTCTGTCAAAATTTTCTTTAACTTGTCAAAACTATCTTGACATCTTTCAATCCATTCAACTGGTACTTCTTTTCATAATAACTTGTACCTTTTATTAAAACCAACTCTTAATCCTTCTATTAATACTACATGACCAAGAAATATAATTTGTGTTAGCCAAAATTCACACTTGGAGAATTTGACATACAACTGCTTATCTCCCAAATGTTTGTAGTACTATTCAGATATGATAATCATGATCAACTTTTATCTTTGAATATACCAAAATATCAACCATGAAAACTACTACAATTTGGTCCAAATAGGGTTGAAACATCCTATTAATATATTCCATAAATGCAACAGGCGCCTTTGTAAATCTGAATGACATTACTATAAACTCGTAGTATCCATAACGAGTTCTAAACACTATCTTAGGAATATCTTCTTCTTGAACTTTTAACCAATAATAGCCCGATAGAAGATCGGTCTTAAAAAATACTATAGTACCCCTAAGTTGATCAAACATATTTTAAATTCTCAATAACAAGTACTTATTCTTAATAGTTATCTTACTTAATTGTTGATAATTTGTACTTAATCGTAATGAACCATCTTTTCTTTTCTTTACGATTAATACCGGAGCACCTTATGATGTTACACTCGGTCGAGTATAACCTCAGATTAATAGTTCTTTGAATCTTTGATGCAGAGATCTCTAAATTGAAGTAATCATTTCCTTTTTCCTACAACTATCACTTCATAAACATTCGGTCCTGAAAGTATCAGTCACTTCTTCTTACACTTTGCCTTTGCATCACAAACAGATAACCCTCCTATCCCAGGAAATTTTAAATTCATAGAATGAAAGTTCCATCAAATATGTTGGAAACTCTATCCCTTGGATCTTTTACAAACAATTCATTTATATCACTATTGTAGGTTAAGGTAGATTACTGACAATCACATCATTAGAAATATCTTCGTAGATATTTCCTTCATGCCACTATCTTAACATTAATATATATAAATGAATAGACCCCAAATCAATTAGAGCAAATATAGACTCGTTATAAAGCTGAAACATACCTACTATGATATATGTATTATAACTTTCTTCATTAGTACAAATGTTGTATACCCAAGCTAGGGTCCTAGACTCTTTATTTGATGCAACTTCAGAAATTTCTTTCGTTATTGTCCTCAATTGACCTTCACCATTGCCTCAACCTCAGAGTGAAAATAACCGTAGATCTTTCAATCTGTGTTGGCTCCTTAACCTACTCTTCCAGATATCCATTATAAACTACTCACATATGTACCTTTCGATTGACATCAAATTAGTTGTAAAACAACTCAGCTTATTAAATTCGAATTCGTACCCCTAAACAATACGAGTATCTAGCTTAAAGTCCAGTAATTGTGACAACATCTCTCTTTTAAACTGATCTCCAATATACTTTATCTCAAACACTTCTTGGAAAAATGTATATGTCACCTTAGCAACGGATACTGTCTATATGGTGTTCGTCCATCAAACTTAAGCATATTCCCTTAACAAGGATAGAACTCCCTTTAACCTTTATGTACCATGAATTTTTTTTTATCAAAACCTTGACATTAATTAGCCATAAATTGGCAATCATTAGACCACTCTCACCATAATATTCAATAACTTCTAACTTTTAAGCCCCTGATCATTAATGCCCTTATCGGAGATGAAAGTAAAACATAATAAACCTCAATACTTATCTCTCAAATTCCTCTTGATCATAAAACTTAATTGTGTATCGTAATCCAACAGTATCTAATATTATCTATCAATATCAGTAACTTATTCAAACCTATTCATACTAGTGGGGAGCCATGTCAAGTTATACAAGTTATACAAGTAGTACATCTTTATTCAAACCTATTCATACTAGTGAGGAGCCATGACTTAATTTACCCTCCAGAATCGGCTAAAACTTTGCTCTGATACCAACAAATGTAACACCCATAACGTATAATCGAAATACAAAATATACATTACAGATGTTACTAAAACATATATTAATTTTTTTATAATTCTTCGGTAAATAGCATTTTCTATAAAAATTTCAATTGAAAAAAATTCTAGACAATTGTAGCTAGTTTTAACCCTGAATTAGTTTATAAACATAAAATTTAGTTATTTAAAAAATATATTATTCAGGGTGAAAACGTCGCTTGTTCCCTAGACCCTTGTTTGATTATGAAAATTCTGAGCGATAAGATTTAAATTGTAATATCCCAATTTTTGGCTAGTGACCAAAATGAAAATTTTGAAAGTTTGAGGGTTAAAGTGTAAACTTTGGAAACATTTAGGGACCAAAGTGTAATTTTCAAAAGTTGTATATTTAACCCGTAATTGAATAGTTTACCCCCAAGAGTGACCTTTCCGTGTTACCCAGATTTTTCGTACATAGTTTGTATTAATGGCTATAAAGTGATAAAGTTTAGAAATTTGGAAATCATTCTTGGATCGAATTGGAATTTTAAAGACAAGTCCAAAATTTATGAAAAGGTTATAAAATACTATTTTATGAGTATTTTATTGTAGTTGGTTGGATTCCAACTAGACTCAGTTAGATTTTTACAAGAATGGCAAACTAGTAAATAAAGAATAGTTGGAGGGCAAGTTGGTCATTTGTTAAGGATGGCAATTTTGAAATATTTGAAGTTACAAGGGTTATTTTTGGAAGAAGAAATTGATGATTTAAATATTTTCCCTTGATTGATGATAAGATCAATCTCAACCGTATAAAGTTTACAATATGTTTTTATGCATAGACATTTCTGCATAATAGATTACATGTTTAAAAGGATATCATGCTTTTAATAGTATTATGCACTGTAAAGTATTTTATATATGTTCTCATCTTATGCCTCACTAAATTCGTACTTAGCGTGTGTTGATTTTGCACACGTAGGTAAATCAAGATGAAAGTGAGAAGAGCATTGCATCAATATTGGAAAGCTCAACATGTAATCACAGTAATGACATCCTAATTAACGTTTGATTTTTGTAGTGGCATGTATACTTGCTAAACCTACTTGAGTTGTGTTTGGTCTTTAAAGTTCGTTATGAGTTCATGATAATTGACGTTTCTGGAAAGATTCAAGGTTAAGAATAACCTTAGGCGATGAGTTGTCTGCTAAGATAGTTGATGTATGATTTGAAGCTCAGATAAATAAGTTATGCCAGTTTTAAATAAAGTTAAGTGTGCTTGAGCTGGAGAACTTTTAGGATGGGTGACCATGAAGAAGTTTTATGAAAGTTTTAAATTTCCCTGATCTTTGAATAAAGAAGTCATAACATTTCCGACTCGTATCCGGTGTACGGATACAAGAAGGGGGTGTTACATAAATTCTAGTTAAACCATTATACTGTTGTCTTACTAATAACATTATTTCATTTTCATACTTCATGTATTCTTGTACTGTCATACTTCAAAAATATATCTTTAAAGCTTGCAAAACAGATTTCTTGAAAATATAATTACATGCCCTTTAGTTCCTAACTGTTTTAAAGATGTATGTACTTTTACTTACCAATAACGTGACTTCCAAATGAGTGGCTTCTCCTTGCTAATTCTGATATGAAGAACCTAAGTGTGAAATAAATCACACGCCAAGTACGAACTTAGTGAGGCAATTAGATTTATTTATTTACGCATGAAGTGATGATATATAATACTTCATATAAGAGTGCATTTCATATTTCTCTACGACAAGGCAAGTATATCACAATGATCATTTTTCATGTATTATAACTATTATATAATTCATGTTAATATTGTGTAACATATTCTCTATCATGGACATGCTTCCATCCTAAAATATTTCCATAATAGCATAACATAATAATCATGATTATCATGTATCTAATACTCCATAAATTTCATATATTATTTTCATGATTTTCATCATATATCATACTTTCTTAATATAATGTATCATCTCATGGTCATGCTTATATCATGTAAACATTTGTATAGCATGTAAATCAAGTATCATCCACATCACGTATACCATGAATCATCATTTTCATAAAATTCATGTAGAATCTATCATATACTTCATGTATCACGTATCATATAGATCATGTATTATCAATATCATGTATCATCGCTATCATGTGAATTTTTGTATCATCAATATCATGTATCACCATTATCATGTGATTCATGTATCATCATGCAGTCATTTGCATGCTCATGAAATATCATATAACCATCTTGTATTATTATTAACGTGTCTGGCTAGAGGCCCATGGAAACCCTGTAGCCTATGTGCACCGTAGTGCCTTGTAGAGTACATACTCGAAAGGACGCTCTTTGCTCCTCATATAAGGACGCTATTTTCTCCTTATATTAAAAATACCTCGCTAGTGACATTTGCACCTCAGGGTGTATCTTGTTTTCATTTTAATCTTGTTATTATCCATATTCCATGTATAAACATGCATTGCCATTATGCATAATGCATCATCATTTATGCAAACAATAATTCATACCTGGGATTCCATCAAGCTTGCCATGTCGAGCATTGTATCATATCATGTATTATAAAGAAATGCAATGCCAATTTCAATGTAATGCAAACATTTAGAAATGCACTTACCTTGACCATTTGTTAACTTGCCTCACTAAGCTATATTCGATCTTTTCCTTTATAGAACCTCGGACCTTCTTTTGATTTGAATCCAATTTCATTTATTACATGAATATAAATAAACATTTGTTAGATTCACCTTTAATAATATTTTTATCAAACTATCTAATCATTCAACATTAAAAATTTTCATAAATTTCATTTCTTCCTTATACTGTCAAAAACCTCATTTTTGTCCTTAATAACCAGTTTGGACTTCAAATAATTCTTCTGAACTTGATAACCAACATTAGATACAAAATATCTAAATTTTCATTTTCTAGCAGCTTTGTACAACCTTCAAAGATTTATTTCTATAAAATAATATAAAACTCAGAATTCGATTCTGTTTGTTCTGAAAGAAACTAGGTTCAGTATGCTTTTCACCCATATAAACTAGTATCCCAAATTCAACTTGTACGATTTATGGCGAATTTTCAAAGTCAATTTCCAGTGCTAAATTCGGAACAGACTGCATACTATTTTTCTGACCTTTCATCACTTAAAAATTTATATCTTTTGACTCGAAACTCGAAATCAGTTTCCGTCTGTTGGAAACAAAACTAGACAAACATACCTTTATTTTGGTATAAAATTCACTATCTAACCATTTTTGTAGAAGTTTTGGTAAATCTTCAAACTCACTGCCAAAATCCAGTTTTACACAGTTTCCATAAATAACTTCAACTTTTTATACTAACTTCTCTCTACTTTTCTACTTATATTTACCAAATGTTCATTATGGTCCTTAATGAACATTTTGGACATAAAACAATTGTTCAAGCTCAATTTGAACAATTTCCAATACTATCTCTTCATTTTGGACTAATATCTTTTTACTTCCTAAACTTTCCTTTCTTGTCATTTCAATACTTTTAACTCCCTTTCACACTTGAATCATCAAATCATTAAGAATTCATAAATTCAAGAGCAAACCTCTAATTTTTATGAATTGACAAAAGGTTCCCTAACTTTATTGAAATGCCGAAATGGTTTCCCAATTTCCAAAAATTTTCATTTTGGTCCCTAATCATCAATTCATACTATTTCAACCATGATTTATCATTTCCAATACTAAAATAAAAATTTCAACAATTTCCCCTAAATTCTTAAACAATTTGAATTGTTCCCTAAAATCTCATATTGGGAAATTATTCAATCTAACATTAGAATCAAGCTTACAACATCATATTCTATTCACTTTCATCCTCAATTTAATTCCCTAGCCAAAATCCCCAATTCTTCGAGTTAGGGTTTATAACCTTGGACATGAAATTAATCCAAATTCAAGCTTGATTCTATGTTTATAATATCAATTCCACACAATACAACTTCAATTCCATCACATACTATCAAAATCATAATCATCCTTATCCATGAACATAACTCATGCTAAATTTTATCAAACAAAATTACCATTAAAATGTAGAGAACTAAGCATATAACAATTTACCTTGATTTAATTTGCTTGATTCTAGTCGTTGATCCTTCCAATTTGACTTGAAAAATGAAAACTCTCCTTCCCCCTTTTATTTTTGATGTTTCGAATAGCCCTCTAAAGGATGAACAAAGTTTTGTCCATCTTTTAGATATTTAAGCCACATGTCATAATTAAATGAATATTAAATTCATTTAATTAGTGAATTTACTAATTTGCCCTTCTTATCCAATGACCAAGAGTCAATCTTATCAAAAATAAATGGCCATGATTTAATCCATGTGTTATTCACCTTTCAAAATTACCCTCAAAGTTCCAAAATATTTCAAAAATGTCATCCATGGAAAATGACCAATTTGCCATCCAATTAGACTTTATTTACTTATATGACTTAAAATTGCCATTCCATAAAAATTGAACCAAATTAGTTCCATTCTAACCAGTCTCCTTCCCAAAATATCATAAATTTTAATTTATGATATTTATTTGATCCAATTATTCGAATTTCACTCAATATGATTTCCAAATTTTCTTTCTTTGAGCTTTATAACCACTCCATCATATTCTAACTAAATCTAGTTAAAATCTCACCAACATTAACAAAATATTCATAAAATAATATTTTATGAATTTTCCATAATCTTTGGAACTATCTTTAAAATTTCAATTCGATGCGATATACTGATATCTATAAAATACTTCTACTGCGATTTTACCTTCTTCGACCTATTCGATTTATTCCGAAAATTCTATATTTCCATATTCGGGAAATAAACTCTATTATCCCATAAAAACTTCATTTTCCAAGGGCTTAGACTGAATTTTCCTAACTCGGTCTATTATTCCGATAATTATCAAAAATCTGCATAGAATAATATTTCTCTTAGAATTCCTTTATCGATAATCCATACGAATTCTCTAAACTTACTGAGTCCAAAATATCGATCAGAAACACCTTTTTTGGGACCTTCCCGGAGGTCAGCCATCCTAATATTTCCCTGGCCTAAGCACGCTTAACAATTTTATTCGATCCAAGTTCGGATAATATAATCCTCGTATGAAAAATCCAGGTAACACAAAAATGCCACTCTCGGGGATAAACTATTCATTTACGGGGTTAACTTACACAACTTTTAGAAATTACACTTTGGTCCCTAAACTATTCCAAAGTTTACACTTTAAGCTCTAAACTTTCAAAAAATACATTTTAGTCACTAAGCAAAAATTGGGATATTACAACCCACCAGTGATAAGCATCACTTGTCAACAAGGACACAGAGCAACCCAACTTGGGATCATCATTGCAACCCATCTGGTTCAAGATACGAATTATCTTTTCTAGCTATCCCCCGGCTGCTTCAGGACTCAAACCCCTGAATTCCTCGCCTCCCAAACTACAAAGACGCTCCAAATGTAAACCCTGATTAACCACTACAGTAGGTGCCAGTGCTTGCACTTACACTCCAACCATCTCTGCCTGGAAAACTCCTGTCATCGCTTGGATCAACGGATCCAAATCACCAAAAATTGGCACTTGCGGAGCCAGAGGTACATCACCTACCCCAACATCAACAGAAGGAACCAATGGAGGAGGAGGTAAAACATTACGAGGATTTCCTTCCTCAACATTAATCTGCCCAGATCCAACATTACCAGCCTTTGAACGATTCTCACGTCGAGCCATGCTAACAAAAGCATCAAAACACATTAAAGTCAGTATAGCATTCGGTAAAGAATCCAAGACAACCTTATAAAACATTTTAAAACCTCAGTAATAGGCAATGTGTTCCCAATTTACCCCTAAAAAGAAGTAAAACAATCATCGTACATATTCACAATCACCGTGCATGTCAAATAATAGCATTCAAACAAACAACAACATCCCAACTTTTCGTAACCTGTCTCTGATACCAACAAATATAATCCCCTCGACCCTGCCTAGACACCCGACTGAACCAAGCGAGCTACATTAGGTTTGCCGAAGCAACCTGGAGAAAGATTATGGAAACCGGTCCATTTTTTCCTTTTATCTTGTCTAGATACATATTATTAATCTAAGTGATCATGCTTGCAGCGAATAAAGTTACAAAGGAAACGGACTACCGGAAGGCAACCAATTGCATCTGATACATTTTAGGGACTAAAACATAAAACCGGTATATTAACAGACCATTAAAGAAATTAGGGTTACCAATCCTCAATTAGTCAGATTACATGCTTGTATGTCAATTCTCGACTCAAACCGACCATCTAAACTCAAGAAATTGCATTCACAACAATCAGGGACCAAAATGAAAGAATCGAAAACTTTCAAACATCTCAAAAACTAACTTAACTGTAGCCCATATCGGTACGCCTACAAGTGTTTCGGTATGCCTTGGCTAATTTACAAAACTCAGATTCCAGTAGCTCAAAACCGTACCGATACGGCCCCGCATATCAAAACGCTAAGCCAAATTTACTCTTACCCATACCGAAACACTACCCCACTTATCGAAACACTATGCCTAAAAGGGCTTACCCATATCGAAACGCTACCCCGTGTATCAAAACTCTAAGCCTGAAATGGCCTAGCAGTACCGGTACGAGGGGACGTATTCCGATACACCTGGACCTGAAATGTCATTTTAGCTGGTTTTTCAATCGAATCTAGATGCATTTATATCCTAGCAACTCACAATCATCCATACAATTAACCATCCAATCATATTCCATCATTTGCACCAAGGTTTAGCAACCACAACAAAACATATGCTTCGAAAAGATCAACCTATAGGCATGCTCCCTAAACCACTTTTCCAAACATACGAAAACACTCAATTGAACATTCCCCAGCTTATGCCACTTACACACATATCTATTGCATCAAAAACAATATGATAGAATCATCAAAACATGGCATTCAACCAAGGATAACTAGATGCATATTAAGCAACCACCTAGCATCAACCATAAGCTAGAATTAGCAACAAGCTTAGCAACATCAATCCAACTCCAAAACATAGCATATACCATGCTCAAAACCAGGGAAAACATAATTACAAATCCCAAAAACATGGCGAACACATTGCCTTATTAACCAAAAACTTAAGCCGAGTTCATACTCAAAGGTAGTCTTTGTTCTTGGATCACTTTAAACCTTGCCTTTGCTGTCTCAACTCCGTTGTTCTGCATCATTAGGAAAAAAAGAGCGTAAGCACACATGCTTAGTGAGGATGCTCATAAAACAATGATGCATTTTAGATCCTTTAAAAACTAAACACTTGTTTTCAAACCATGCTTAACCAAAGCTTTTTCATTGATTCCAAATCAAAACATGCATATCGACCATATGCAAAACATTTACAAATCACATGCTTAAATACCAAAGCATTAAATCATCTCATGCTTAAATCCCAAAGCATTAAAAAGTAGGTTCAACACATGAACTTTCATATATTGGCAATTATAGTGACCTTGGGTAGACAATCCTCTACCCTTGGATAGACAATCCTCTATCCATGATGAACAATCCTCCATCCATACGTCAGATAAACGGATGACTCGTGATGGACAATCCTCCGCCATACTCATACCATGCCAATCCACATGATATCTCAAACCTTACCAATCAACAATATTTACCTTCACGTAGGTTAGCTAGTCCGCATAACCTCTATTGAGAACTCAATAGTCCGAGTAGCCAATTCGCTATACCTCAAGGACGCATGGACACGATCGATTTTAAACATATATTATAGTGCACTTTATCCTATGGCATGCCAACTATATCCGAATGTTTTCTCATTATGGCACATAGCCAATATATCATTTTCAAACCATTTACTTACTGTTTTACAATGTATTATACAAAATCGCCACATATGCATACCACATTGCCAAAGCAATACCACATTCCCGAACGGAATGAAAACCAATGCTCACTAGCATTTCATATACTTTAAAACCATTACATATGTATTCAAAACCATGCATTCATAGTAAATAAAGCAAACCATGTATAAAACTAAAACATGTAATCAACCATGCACATATCCAATCCTATATTAAAGAGAAAAAGAGGGAAACTTACTTCCGATCTTAGGTAAGTGTTTCAAACTTATCCTAAATTCCTAAAATCACTTGCAAACCCTTTAAAGGCATTTAAAACTACTTTCCACTCACCGATTACACCTCGCCTTGCTCGCCAACGCAAATTGAGCTCCCAACAAGCAACGATCCACCTCAAGCTACTTCGCCTTGATTATCCCCTATTTTGGCCACACAAAACCAAAGGAAAACATGTGTCAAAATGCATCCAAACCACAGCCTCAAAGCAATTACCCGCAACTCACAAGTTCCCACTCAAAAAACATATGAAACTTATCGAAATCAACATTGAACACCTTCTAATCCTAACCCAGCCCCAAAACAACAATTCAGTACATCAAACCTCATCAATTAACATCTAAAAACCCTTTTTCAACATCCTTTTACTTACAGCAATGATTAAACTCCATTAACATCACAAAAACCCTTAACTAACAACCTTTAGCATTAGGGATTCAGCTAGTTTCGGGATTATATTGATAAAACCAAGCCTTCAACATTATTAAACACTAAAATCATGATCTAATCTGATCAAGAACCCAGCAAAATAGATCAATTCGAAAATATAACAATTTCCTCAATCACAACACAATTAAACCAATTTTCCTTAATTAAACTATCAAAACATAGTAGAAAACAATTGTAAAGAATCAATAACTTGGGAATTTCAGTAAAGAACCTTTCATTAGAGGAGAAGAATGAACATTACCTCTAATGGATGCTTTCTCCCTTAATTGAATTATTTACATGAGAAAACAAAGTTAAAGCAATAAGGTTTTGTTTGATAAACATTGTGAATCCATTTGAAATCAAAAGATTTAAGAAAAGAAAGATTTACCTGAAGATTTAGAAGAAGAGAATGGTGTTTGGCGGGAGAGATTTTGAGAGAAAGTTAGTTACGTAACTTTTGTTTTAAAGAGTTAATTATCAAATTAATTATCCCCAACCTATTTATATTTTCCAAAACATTTTTAAAGTAGCCAATTAAAGGATAAATTCTGAGATTAGACTTTTTGGGCAATTAGCTCCTTAAAGATTCAAAGTTTTGGCCCTTTTCAAAACAATCACTAAAAACAGTTTTCAAAGTTTACATTTTGGTCACTAGTCCAAAATGTCTAATTTCCAAACCTCATTTTACAAAATCAATTTTACCACAATCATTAATATATTAAATAATGATTTTAGAACAATTTTTCTATATTTTATCACCTTCAAAAATATTTAATCAATTTAATCCTAAAACCGACTCGAATCCCTAATACCAGTTCACCGAAACCCCCTTAAAGCGAACCCCAAACAACTAGACCCAAAATTGGGGCATGACACATGAGCCTGACCCTCTCTAGCCAACTACGGACAATCCCTCATGAGATGATCCATCGATCCACAGCTCCAACATGTGCCTATAGCACCATGCTTCCTACCATATCTCCTACGCTAAAGAACTCCAGCATAGGTGTTATGACCCTGAAATCCACGCCCAGCACCATTTCCTTCCCGTCTTTGATCATGATTGGGGCTATACTAACCATGGCATACTCAAGCAATCATCTATGATCATGATTTCTTCCCAAGCATGCTTAATGTCTCCCAACCCCTCAAAACCAAATATAAAAGCATCATACCAAACCAAAACATCAATCCAAACTATTACAACATGGAGTAACTTAAAATACATCTCCCCAAAACAACCCGGTCACATTGCCTTCTTATTACTACTTAACGTATATAAACCATACTTTGTATCGAAATGTTCCTTGGATCCTCCCTTGCTTACGTGCTGCCCGAGAAGCTATTTCTCTACATTGATGAGGAAAAGAGAGCGTAAGCTATAAGCATAGTGAGGGAAACCGCAATACACTCATCAATGCAATTAAAACCATTTCTATCAAATCATTTGTAAACGACTCATGGAAAAACATCTCATGCTTTTCATATCATCTCAAATACGCACAATTAAATCATTTTCAACACATGTATCATAGATTCAGTCTCTACCTCAATTTAAGTTTCACACCACAACACCTTTATAACAAGCTTAAAGAGTAACACATGTATAAATCTCATTATACAAACATAATCCATTTCACATGATACATTATCTCATATATTGGCTTTCAAGTGACTCAAAACCAGCAACCTTTCATTTCTCAAAACTTATCGGATACACGAATTTCTCAAGTGCTTCCCACAACCACTTTACATACATACCTCAACCGGAGCAACGTCACATTTGCCTACCTCAACAATTCAAATCGGAGTAACAAAACAGTTGCCCACCTCTGCGGTTTGGATACCACTGGGAGTAAACGGAACATTTACCCACCTCAACCGCTACAGTTCTCATGTTAGAGATTACGGACACGTAACACCCCTCAACAAACATGAGTCGACTTTTTATAGTGCACTCTAAACCCTATGGCATGCCAACTATATACGATATCATTTTAAACACAACCACTTGCCAATATATTCAATAAACAACATTACTTCACTATTTTACATATGCATCAAATTAATCTAACACAAATACATTAAACCATGTATTTTATCAAACTCAAAAACGCATTTATAAACCATATGCCATTCTCATGAATCATCATCTATGATCATTTACCACAACTTTCACTTTCAAAACATGCATAATAGAATGAGTAATTAAAACCAACAACATGTGCATGAAATTTCATTTTGCAAAACTGAAATTGAGAGAAAGCTCAACCGATACTTACTTACGAGCTTAGATAAGAGTATCAAACTTTATCTAAACTCATACAACTCCTTTTCAAACCTTTTAACAATAGTAAAACACTTTTCCACTCACAAACAATCCAACGCTTGCTTGCCGATGCGCGAATCAAGCTTTCGAAGCTTCCGCGCCTTCTTTAAAAGCGAAAGGATTCAAATCCCCTACTTTACCCAATCAAAAATAGAGGATTAAAACACATATCTATAACACAAACCTCCAGCCACCAACAAACACAACCTTAACTCCCAAGAATCCACTCAACACCTTCCTAAAACCATCAAGAACACCACCAAACCTTACCTAAACAATGTCCAGCCAACATCCAATGATTCTAACACATTAACAACATCAATTAACATCCAAAAACATCTTAAACATGTCCATATACCTCTAGCAACACTACAGCAACAAGATCAAGCCAAAAACCAATTATACATAGCCTATAAAACTCATAATTCACATAGTTTTGGGATTACATTGATTAATGAACCCTTTCAACATTAAAATACATCCAAATTGAGATATAAATTAATTTAATTCATCACCAAAACAAATCCAATTCAGTTTCCAACAATTTTCCAAGAAAACTTAATTTAATCAATAAATCCATATTAAAATCATAATTTCTTCACATAAATCAACAACAAAGGATCAAAAACTTTGGAATTTCAATAAAGAACCTTTAATTAGAGGTGAGAAATGAAAATCACCTCTAATTGCTGATTTATCCCTTAATTTCCAAGCTTAGATGAAACCCAAAGAGATTTTGCAAAGGAAGTTCAAGAAATCAATAAGGAATCAAAAAGGAAATCAATGAAGATTGATTCTTGGATATTTTGAAGTAGAAATCCTAGTTTGGTTGCTGAGAAAGTTGAGGGAAAAGGTTTGGAGAAAAGTAGTTACGTAAGAAAATATTTTTGGCAAATTAAAGATCTTTTAAATAAACCCCCATTTATCTAATTATTAAACCATTTAAAAATATTTAAAAATAGCCTAATTTAAGGGAGAAATCTGTTGAAAAAGATAGGAAAATAGCTCCTTAAAGATTCTAAGTTTTGACCCTTTTTCGATTTAGTCACCAAAACAGTTTTGATAGTCTAAAATATCTTAAAATCAAATTTAATTACCTCAAATCGACTTCACCAAATTACTTAAAATATTAATTAAGTAATTTAAAACATTTTTCCAGATTTTATTTTATCTCAAAATCAATTTTATAAATTTATTTTCCCAAAACTATTCGAATTGCCTAAACCGGTTCTCTTGATCCACCGATCCAATCTAGCCCAAATCTAGACCCAATTTTAGGGTGTTACACCAACATCTTTTTGCACAACCATCCAACCCTTGAGCTTAAACACCACCATCATTAAAAGAAAAACCAATGATCTCCCATTCACCATATCCTTAACATGCATCACCAAAACACTATCAAGGGTTGCTCCACCTTACCATACCACAACTTTTCTTACTAAGGTTTTTCCCCACCATCGATCCTTATTCCTTCAGTCTTTCAGCCGTAAATACTTCTTATTGCCCCTCTCCTTACATATCAATGACCATCTCGAGCCCTTAAGCCCTTAGCAACTCCATTCACCTATCACCTAGTAACCACTATCATACAACCCAAACTACGGTTCCTAAAACCTTCTTCACCCTTTAATTCATAAGGCACAATCGCCAAACTGCTAGAAACCCGGGGACCCTTACACAAACTAACCTCCCAACGAACCAACTTATAGCATCACCACACTAATAACAAGAAACTCATCTGTAAGTGTGAACTCATGTATGCATGATTACTTACATGCTCCCAATGATGCCTATATATATGAATGCAAGGCCACTAATGTCATGCCACATGCATGCATGAACTGACGTATTTAAGTTTATATATATAAAAGTGCTTGTGTATTATGCATGATCAATCATTCACACTTACTGATAACATTTCTTGAACTAGCATTCCTAGACACTTGTCTACTTCAAATCTAACTACCCAAGAACATCCACCCACCTAGATTTGAAGGTTTAACAACCCACTCAACTATCTACCCACCAAACTTCTAAATAAGAGTGTACCACCATGCTATCTACCCATTCAACTAAGTATTCTTAGAATACTTATCTCGCTACAACACCAAAGGTTTACAAAAACATTCGGCAACCTAACAACACTTTACAATCTTTTACTAACCACTGGCTTAAACCAATTACTGCTACTTACGATCACACAAAAATTTTGGGACCAAAACTCCCAAAGCATCATTCTTCCCATCATCTTTATTTAAAGACACAACCCAACGTATATATTTCCCGACGTCCGTCAACAACCTACAAACAAACCTCGTTAATCATATGATAGCATAACTTACTGCCAATCTAACCTCACAACCACTAACAACTTCGCAGATTCCTCTAGCATCACACTACCAGAAGCAATGGACTTCACAAATCCTCAGAGAACCCAACAACTCACTTTAAACCAGTTTAGAGACGCCTCTTTCACACAAACAACCACTTATATAAGAACTTCAATATTTCCAACTTAATCTCCCTACACAAGGCACGATCCCATGCAACCAAAAACCATCAGGCATCGTAACTAGGACGACAATAAAGAAGCCATTCAACCCTCTTCTAAATTGAACTACCGAAATTAAGATATGGTTACCTAGGTATGTATCTAGATGGTTTTGCTTGGATGACATGCTTTGATTAGCTAATTCTGTTGAGTATGGTATTGATGTGTTGTTGGTATAATGTTCTTGCTGGTAAATGCTTAATTGAGCATCTTGGTGTGTTTGGTGGTGAGTTATAGGGAGCATACCTCTAGATTAATCTTTTGGTGGCATAATCTTGTGTTGTAGTTAAACCTTGGTACAAGTGTTGTTAAATGTGATGTTGGATGCTTATATGTATGAATGCAAGTTGCTAGGACCTAAATGCATCTAGTTTTGTATGAAAAACCAGCTAAATATGTCATTACAGGTCCATGCGTATCGAAATAGGTGTCTCTATACTAGTACAACTAGGCCATTTTAGGCATAGCGTTTTGATACGCGGGAGGGTGTTTCGATACGGGCCTGCCTTTCCAGGCTTAACGTTTCGGTACTCGAGCAAGTTTTTCGATACGGTCATAGGCATTTTTGCCAGTCATTTCGATACGCGATCAAGCGTTTCGGTATGGGTTTTAGCTATTGGATTATGAGTTTTTGACAACATAAAGGCGTATCGAAACACTAGTACGCGTACCGGTATGGGTACCGTTAAATTGGTTATTTGGGAATCTTGAAGATTTCTGGTTCTTTCATTTTGGTCCTTGAGGTTTGGGAATGAAATTGTATGAATTGGGATGATTTAATTGACTTGGAATTTACCATGTTGGCATGTAAATGGACTAAATGAGGATTGGTAACCTTAAATTTAATTTTGGTCTTTTAATTTAAAGTATTTACATTTTACTCCTCAATTTTGAATATGATACAATTGATTGTCTTTTATGACTCGTTTCATTCGAAAACTTACCCGCTGTGAGTATGAACATGTAGGAATAATAATTTGCATTTAGACAAGATAAAAGAAAAAATGGACCGACTTTTTCTATCCTTTCTCCGGTTTGCTTCGGCAAACCTAATGTAGCACTCTCGGTTCAGTCAGGCATCTAGGGGGTTACATTTGTTGGTATCAGAGACAAGTTACGAAAGGTTGGGATGTTGCTGTTTGGTTGTATATCATTGTTGGTTATGCACGGTGATTGTGTACATGTAATACCCTAAAATTTACAGTACTGTTTAAGGGTCATTTAGTGCTAAAATAATTGCTTAAAAGCTTACTTAGTGATTAAAATGACAAAAATGCAAAAGTTAGGATTTTCTCAATTATTGACTGTAGAAAAGAAATTTATGAGGTTTTAAGGTGTCATGTGATAGAGAGCGAGTAAAATATGATACTCGCAATGTTTGTTTAAAATCCAAAGAAAATTGGAATGAGAATTCAAGGTTAAAGTTTAGTGGCCAAAATGATAAGTTTTCAAAACTTGTATGGTATAAGTTGAAATATGAAAAGTTGAAGGACCAAAGTTGTAATTACTTAAAAGTTGGGAGTTTTTATCTCATAAATAAATAGAGAATCTAAGGATGTGAATCGAATGAGGAATTATTGGTTCGATCTGATATTTCGATTATTGGGAAAATCATAGTTAAAATTTAAGTGGAATTCGGATACCCGGATCGAACTGGAAAATTATGAAATGTAGCCATATGATAGAGAAAGGTTATAAAAGTCATTTCCAAGTGTTGGAAATATTTTTAGTTTGATTCAAGATGAATCCTACAGTTTATTTCTGAGTAAAGGATTATTTATCGGTATATTGGATCGAATAGAAATTTTGGAGACTGATCCAAAAGACATGGAAAAATTCATAAAATATTATTTTATGAATATTTTATTTTATTTGGCTGGATTCTAACTAGATTTAGTTAGAATTTTGCACAATGGCAATTTTGAAATAAACTAGTAAATAAAGACTAGTTTGAGGGCAAATTGGTTAATTGACAAGGATGAAAATTTTGAAATATTTATGAAATATTGAGGGAATTTTTGGAAGATGAAATCTACATTGATTTAATCTTGACCATTGATTTTTGATGGGATTAAATTAGCCATTGGATATAAAGGTTAAATTGGTAATTTCACCATTTAAATAAATTTAATATTCATTTAAATTTTACAAGTGGCAAAAAAATAAGAAGAAAAATGAACAAAATTTTGTTCATTAAACTTCCAACATGCCTTGAGTAGAGAAGAACAAAAAGGAAGAAGAAAAATTATTTTTCAAGCTTGATTTGGAAGGTTTAAAGTTAGATTCAAGGTATGGTCCTTTAGAATAATTTGTTCTACATTCAATTCTCTACATTTTGGTAGTAATATTCCATGGTGTTGTGAACTACTTGAGTTATTGATGGGGAAAATTAGGGAATTGATGGGCTAAATTGAAATTAGGACTTGAATTACATGAGTTCATTGTTGTTTTGATGAAATTAAGCTTGGATTATATTTAATTTCATGTTTGAATACCTAAACCCTAACCCTAGAATTTGGGGAAATTTGGTTAGGTGTTTGAATTAGGGATGGAAATGAAGTTGTGATATAGTTTCTATGTTGGAAATGATGAAAATCCTATGAAAAATGGGTTAGGGACCATTCGACAATTTTGAAGAATTTAGGGGAAATTATTGCAAAAATTATTTTGATGATGAACATGATGAAATGATTTTATATGTTGATACAAGGTGATTAAAATGAAAATCCCTAATTAAATTGCATTAGGGACCAAAATGTAAACTTTGAAAGTTTAGGGACTTGATTTTTAAGCTTGTATTTGAAGTATATTATGTTGGAAAATTAAGTCTAGTGATTTAAATGTTGATTTTGAAGTTTAAATCAACAATTTGGGTTAAACTGAGTATTCAACTACTTTAGGGACCAAAGTGCAAATTTTTAAAGTTTGGGTCCTAAAGTGCAAAGGATGGAAAATGTAAGGGCTAGACTTGAAATTCATGATTGGATCTTAAAAGAGTCCTTAGGGACTAAAATAAGTATTTTGATAAAGATTGACGATTTGAAGGAAAATGTGAGGAAAAATGATTCGAATATAGAAAGTTTTATCAGATCAATTTTATACATAGTGGATAGTTATTTTAATTACTTTCCATTGTTATATTTGGGATGATATGTACTAAGATATACTTGGAATGGTATATGATATTTTAAATGTATATTTTGATATAAACCAAGGTTGTTACAGCGGAAAAGGAAAAGAAAAGGTTTGAGTGTGATAATCGAATAGTGAAGGCAACCACATTGCAAGGCTAAGGTGAGTGCATACATGTATTTAAATGTATGTTTGTTAACATACATTTTATAGGGAGACTTGTGATAAGTCAACCTAAAAGGTAAATATTTTTATATAGCATAACATGATTTGC
The DNA here is from genome assembly GCA_019671005.1 of Hibiscus mutabilis. Classification (NCBI taxonomy): domain Eukaryota; kingdom Viridiplantae; phylum Streptophyta; class Magnoliopsida; order Malvales; family Malvaceae; genus Hibiscus; species Hibiscus mutabilis. The sequence continues at coordinate 22,142,131 of CM033744.1, read as the reverse complement.
ATGATACATTATTTTACTGGTTTAAAGATCATGGAATATCTTTATGCTTACAAATGGTTTATAGCATTATATATATGAAAAGCTACTTATATAGTTTTTAAATGGCATGCACAATGTGAATTGTATAGAACATATTGGAGTATGAACTACTCTAATATGATATGTTTTACATGATATAAATTGGATTTGGGTTGCTTGCCATTTTGCAGGAATTGATTTTTAAAGTTTCCCTTGGTAGTATAATATTGAGTTGAACAATATATTGGTGATGCTTATCATTAATGGGTGACCACAATTGCTAATGTCCCGGAGGCGGATGTAACTTGGGAGTTCTTTCGAAGAGCTTTCAAGAAAAAATATCTTGGTCCTCAGTATCTGGATGCGAGGAAACGTGAATTTGTGGCCTTGGTTTAGGGCAGCATGTTCGTGGTGGAATATGAGGTGAAATTCGTCCGTTTGAGTCAGTATGCCACAGAGTTGGTTCCAGATGATCTTGAGAGGTGCAATAGGTTTCACTATGGGTTAGTGAGGGATATCAAAAACATACCTGTTGGCGGTGGACTACACAGATTTTGATGTTCTTGTAAACCGCAAAGGATATTGAGCAGTCCTTGATGGTGTCGGGATAAGATTCGGGCATGGCCTCGAATAAGCGAGGAACTAACTCTGGCTATTCTGGGAAGCAAAATAGGAGGTTTCGAGATTAGAGGCATAAGTCAGATCACAAGCGTGGTGATGGCCATGGTAACCAAGGTGTTCGTATTGTAGCTGAGTGTGAGCATTACGGTAGAGACCACACGGGTGAGTGTTGGGGAAATACCATGAGTTGTTGGATACATGGATCTCCTGGTCACATGAAGCATGACTGTCCTCGTGTTGTGGGTGATGCACCGGTTCAGGCTATTGTACCTACTAGGGGTCAAAGTCGTGGCAGTGGTACTTTTCAGAGGCGCGATGATGGTCAGAGAGTAGTGGCTCATGCTATTGCTATACAACCGGAGAATGGTGGTCCAGCATGGATCTATGCTCATCGTGAGGGGAAACGACACGAATGTGATCGCAGGTACGTTCACCTTGCAATCTTTGTCGTTGTTTTATTTGATTGATTCAGGGTCTACTCATTCATATATCTTAAGTGAGCATGCATCGTTGTTGAATGTTCCTGTTGAGATCTTGGATGTTGGCATATTAGTAGCTAGTTCTTTTGGATAGACGGTTACAACTAGAAGGTTGTATAGGCATTATCCTTTAAAGGTGATAGGTCATGAGTTTGCCGCAGATTTGATGGAGTTGTCATTTCATGGTTTTGACGTTATCTTGGGTTTGGATTGGTTAAGTGAGCACAAGGTGGTGGTGGATTGTGAGTCCAAAAGTATTTCTCTAAAGTTGGCCGATGATTATAAAGTCGTGGTGGTGGGTGAGAATGTAAAATGCTTGTCCAATATTTTTTCGACTACCCGAGCGGAGAAGATGATGTTTGATGGTTGCCAAGCTTATTTGGATATTGTTATGAATCCAGAAGCCGAGGGTTTTTGAGTGCAAGACATTCGAGCTGTTTTTGATTATTCAAAAGTTTTTCCTGAAGAGTTGCTGGGTTTACCTCCTGATAGAGTGGTGGAGTTTCGTATTGAAACTTATGAGGGTACAATTCCAGTGTCCATTGCTCCTTATTAGATGGCACCGAAGGAGTTAAAAGAGTTAAAATTGTAGCTTCAAGACTTGTTGGATCATGGGTTCATTCGACCGAGTGTTTCTCCTTGTGGTGCTCCGGTTCTCTTTGTGAAAAAAGAAGGATGGATCGATGCGTATGTGCATTGATTAGCGTCAGTTGAATAGTTGTCAGTGAAGAACAAGTATCTGTTGCCGCAGATTGATGACTGGTTTGATCAGTTTTGCGGGGCAACAGTGTTTTCGAAGATATATTTAAGGTTAAGGTATTATTAGTTGAAATTTAAGGATGTGGATGTTTATAAGACGACGTTTCATATGAGGTACGAACATTACGAGTTTTTGGTGATGTCGTTTGCTTTGACAAATGCCTCGACGGCTTTCATGGACATGATGAATAGAGTGTTTCATGAGTACCTTGATCAGTTTTCTGGTTGTTTTTATTGATGATATACTCGTGTACTCTCGTACCGAGGAAGAGCATGATCAGTATTTGCGGATTGTGTTGCAAGTCTTGAAGGATTATCAGTTTTATGCCAAGTTGAGCAAGTACGAGTTTTGGCTCAAGAAGGTGATGTTTCTCGGACATGTGGTATCCACGAAAGGAATTCGCCTTGATCCACAAAAAATTAAGGATATTCTCAACTGAAAACAATCTAAGACTGTGTCAGAAGTGCGTAGTTTCCTTTGGTTGGTATGCTATTATTTCCATTTTGTGGAAGGGTTTTCTAGTATTGCAGCTTCGTTGACAATGTTGTTGCAAAAGAGTGTTCATTTCGATTGGACGGAGAAGCAAAAATAGGGTTTTGAAAAGTTGAAGGAGGTTTTGACACATGCTCCTGTGTTGATTCAACTGAAATCTGGAAAGGAGTTTATGGTTTATAGTGATACATCGTATGTTGGTTTGGGTTGTGTACTGATGCAGGATGGAAAGGTTGTGGCCTATGCGTCGAGGCAGCTGAAGGTTCATGAGCGTAATTATCCAACTCATGATTTGGAGCTTGTTGTTGTGGTGTTTGCCTTGAAGATTTGTTGACACTACCTTTATGGAGAGAAGTGTGTGGTCTTTACAGATCATAAGAGTTTGAAATATTTGATTTCTCAAAAGGATTTGAACCTTAGGCAACGAAGGTGGTTGTAGTTGCTTAAGGATTACGACTTGACAATTGAGTATCATCCTGGAAAAACCAATGTTGCTGCGGATGCGTTGAGTCGTTGGGTGGCGGTTGAGCTTAGGGAAATGTTTGCAAGGTTGAGTGTGACGCGGGAAGGTGGGTTGTTGGCTAAATTGCAAGTTAAGGCTACGCTATCACAGTTGATTAAGGCTAAGCAACCATATGATGGTTCCTTGGTTCCTCACGTTAAGGACATAACAGATAGTAATCTGACGGATTTTCATTATGATGATGATGATGGTGTTTTGTGCTTCAAGGGTCGAATAGTGGTGGCAGAAGTACTGGAGCTAGGCATACTATTTTGGCGGAAGCACATTCTATTCCTTTCGCTATGCATCCTGGTAGTACCAAAATGTATCGTGATTTGAAGGAATGGTACTATTGGGTTGGTTTGAAAAAGGATGTGGCGGAGTTTGTGTCCAAGTGTATGGTGTGTCAGCAGGTTAAAGCTGAACATCAGTTTCCATCTGGGTTGTTGCAACCGTTGAGAATTCTAGAGTGGAAATGGGAGAGAATCACCATATATTTCGTGTCAGTGTTGCTGTTGACACCAGCTAAAAAGGATTCCATTTAGGTGATTATCGATCAATTTACGAAGTGTGCACATTTTCTGCCAGTGCATACGAGGTACACCTTAGACAAGCTAGCGGATTTGTTTATCTCTGAGATTGTGCGTTTGCACGGGTACGAAAGTCGATTGTTTCAGATAAAGATATGAGGTTCGCATTAAAGTTTTAGAGATGTTTACATCATGTTTTGGGTTCGAGGTTGAGTTTCAGTGCCGCGTATCGTCCTCAGACGAATGGGAAGTCTGAGTGTGTTATCTAAGTCTTGGAGGATATGCTAAGGTGTTGCATTATTGAATTTCAAGGAACTTGGGAGAAGCATTTGTCGTTGGTGGAATTTGCTTATAATAACAGCTATCAAGCAAGTATACAGATGGCACCATTTGAGGCATTTTATGGCTAGAGGTGTCGTACGCCCTTGTGTTGGGTCGAGGTAGGGGAAAAGCATGTTTCCTTGCCACAAGTGTTGAAAGACAAGGATGAGAAAGTTAAGCTTGTGTGTGAACGCTTGAAAGCGGCTGCAGATCGGCAAAAATCTTACGCGAATTTAAAGCGTAGGGAAATTGAATATGCGGTGGTGATCGTGTGTTCTTGAAGGTGTCACCGTGGAAGAAGGTGATGCGGTTCGGACGTAAGGGTAAGCTTAGTCCTAGGTTTATTGGACTATATGAGATTGTGGAGCGAGTTGGTCATGTAGCTTATCGGTTGAGGTTGCCTCCTGAGCTTGAGAAAATACATGATGTGTTCCATGTATCCATGTTACAGAGGAATTGGTCAGATCCTTTGCATGTTATGCCGGTGGAGCATATTGAGTTGAGACCGGATTTATCCTTTGATGAGGAGGCAGTAAAAATCCTTGATTCCAGCAGCAAGAATCTACGTGGTAATACGATAGAACTAGTTAAAGTCTTGTGGCGACATCGAGGTGTCGAGAAAGCCACTTGGGAAAGCAAGGCGAATATGTTGGAGCAATTTCTGCATCTTTTTCCTCCAGGAAAATTTCGAGAGAAAAATTTCTTAAGATGGGGAGAGTTGTAACGCCCCGGTTTTGGGCCTAACGGTTTTGGGGCTGGTTAGACGGTCGAGTGGACCAGGTTAGAAATTCGAGTGGGATTCGGGAGCAAATATTTCTCCGAAAGATAAAAATATGGAAAATGTGTAAAAATCATATTTTATTACATTAAAAATATTGTTGAAAGCAATTTTGGAAAACGAGCTTTGGAAGGGTGACATTTTGGCTAGTGACCAAAATGCAAATTTTGAAAACTATTTTTAAAAGGTGACTGTTTTGTAAAGATTCAAAACTTAGAATCTTTAAGGAGCTATTTTACCATTTGGTCTAATATGAGTTTTCTCTTAATTAGGATTATTTTAAAAAGATTTTAATTAAAAAGAATTAAAGGAAGATTTAGTTATAAGGTGGTTATTTTTCTAAAACACATTTTGACGTTACTTTTCTCCTCTCACATTTTCTATCAAAACACTCTCAGCCAAACACTCTTTTTCCATCAGAGATTTAAGGTAATGATCTTAATTTCTTAACTCATTGATTGGCTAAATGATTTCTCAATTTGTTTTCCAAAAATCTCATTGAATTTCTTTGTTTTTTCAAGAGGAAAAACCATCCAACTAAGGGGAAACTCATTCATTGGAGGTAAGTTTTGTATTCTCCTCTAATGAAAGGTTCTTTACTAAAATTCCCAAGTTCTTGGCTCTTTACATATGTTTTCTAATAGGTTTTGATTAATTAATTATGGATTTTAGCTTAATTGAGGTTTAATTGAAGGATCTTGTGATTTTCGATTTGGATCTGTTTTTCCAATGATGTGGATTGATTTCAATCTTATTTTGGATGTATTATTATGTGGATAAGTTGTTTTTAATAATGGAATCCCGAAGTTTGTTGAATCTCTAATTGTTTAGGTTGTTAGTTAAGGGTTTTGGGGTTGTTTAAGGTGTTTAATCGTTGCTGGAAGTAAAAGGATGTTGTGAATGAGTTTTTAGATATCAATTGATGAAGCTTGATGTGTTGAATCGTTATAATATGGCTGGGTTAAGATTGAGTAGTGTTTGAGGTTGATTTCGGTAAGTTTCAGATGAGTTTTGAGTGGGCATCTTGAGAGCTACGGGATTTTGGTTTGAAATGGAGTGTTGGATGCATTTTATTTCATGTTTCCGCTGGTTTTGTGTGGCCGAAATAGGGGATAATCAAGGCGTAGCATCTTGAGGTGGTTTGAGCCTTGCCGGGAGCTTGTTTCGCGGTAGCAAGCAAGGCGAAGTGAAATCGGCGAGTGGAAACAGTCTTAAAAGTCTTTCAAAGGTTTGAAAGTAGTTTTGGGAGTTTAGGATAAGTTTGAAACACTTACCTAAGCTCGGAAAGTAAGTTTCCCTCTTTTGCTCTTTAATATCGGTTCGGATATGAGCATGTGTAATTCATGTTTTGGTTGTAAACATGGTTTGTTTTTACTTACTGTAAATGCATGATTTTGAGTACATATGCAGTGGCTTAAAAGTGTATTAAATGCTAGTGAGCATTGGGTTTTTTATTCTGGTCGGGAATGTGATATTGCTATGGCAATATCATTTGCATATGTGGGGATTTTGTGTAATGCATTGTAAAACAGTGAGTAAATGGTTTTGTAAATGATATATTGGCTATGTGACAAGGTGAGAAAACATTTGGATATATTGGCATGCCGTAGGATAAAGTGCACTATAATATGGTTAAAAATCGATTGTGAGTTAAGAGTCCTTGAGGTATAGCGGTCGGCTACCCGGACTATTTTGTTACCACTTGGGTTGAGCGGTCAATTCCCCTTGTTGATGTAAAGGGTACGGTCAGCAAGGTTGTAAAGTCATGCGGTCGCCATGGGGTAGTCTTGATGATGGTCGGTCATTAAAGGAGATCCGTGTATCCGATGTGTAAAGTTAACGGTCGGTTAACTAAAGATTAGCGGTCGGCTAATCAAGGATAGTGGTCGACTATGCAGGGTCACTATAATTGCCAATATATGAGAATTCTAATGTTGAATCTATTTATAATGCTTTGGGATTTAAGCATGGTTTTGTATATAATGCTTTTGGATTTAAGCATGGTTTTGTATATAGTGCTTTGGGATTTAAGCATGGTTTTGTATATAATGCTTTGGGTTCTAAGCATGGTTTTGTATTTGATGCGCTGGGATTAAGAATGTGGAATATATATTGTTTTGCATATGGTTGATATACATGTTTTGATTTAAAACTAATGGAATTTGCTTAGGTCGTAAGCATGGATTGAAAACAAGTGTTGGTTTTCAAGGGTTTTAATTCCATCATCATTTAAGAGAATCCTCACTAAGCAAGTGTGCTTACGCTCTCTTTTCTCTAATGATACAGAACATTTAAGCTTGGAGGCAGCAAAGGCAAGGATTAAGTGATCCAAAGACAAGACTATTTGAGTATGAACTCGGTTTTAGTTTTTTGGTTAATAAGGCAATATGTTCGACGAGGATTTTTGGGATTTGTAATTCTGTTTTCCCTGGTTTTGAGCATGTATAATGCTATGATTTTAGAGCTTGATTGTTGATGTTTTGCATATCGTGCATCGTTACCTATGGTTGATGTTATATGGTTACCTAGGTATGGATCTAGATGGTTTTGCTTGGATGACATGCTTTGATGAGCTAATCCTGCTGAGTATGGTATTGATGTGTTGTTGGTATAGTGTTCTCGCTGGTAAATGCTTAATTGAGCATCTTGGTGTGTTTGGTGGTGAGTTATAGGGAGCATGCCTCTAGATTAATCTTTTGGTGGCATAATCCTATGTTGTAGTTAAACCTTGGTACAAGTGTTGTTAAATATGATGTTGGGTGCTTATATGTATGTATGCAAGTTGCTAGGACCTAAATGCATCTAGTTTTGTGTGAAAAACCAACTAAAAATGTCATTATAGGTCCAGGCGTATCGAAACAGGTGCCCCCGTACCGGTACAGCTAGGCCATTTTAGGCATATCGTTTCGATACGCTGGAAGGTGTTTCGATACGGGCCTGCCTTTCCAGGCTTAACGTTTCGGTACTCGAGCAAGTGTTTCGATACGGTCATAGGCATTTTTACCAGGCGTTTCGATACATGATCAAGCATTTCGGTATAGGTTTTAGCCACTGGATTATGAGTTTTTGAAAACATAAGGGTGTACCGAAACACTAGTACGCGTACCAGTATGAGTGCCGTTAAATTGGTTATTTTGGAATCTTGAAAATTTCTAGTTCTTTCATTTTGGTCCTTGAGTCTTGGAAATGCAAGTGTATGAATTGGGATGTTTAAATTGACCTGAAATTTATCATGTTATCATGTAAATGGACTAAATCAGGATTGGTAACCTTAAATTCAATTTTGGTCTTGTAATTTAAAGTATTTACGTTTTAGGCCTCAATTTTGAATATGATACAATTGATTTTCTTTTGTGACTCGTTTCATTCCATAACTTACCCGTTGCGAGTATGAACATGTAGGAATAATAATTTGCATTTAGACAAGATAAAAGAAAAAAATGGACCGACTTTTCGTAACCTTTCTCCTGTTTGCTTCGGCAAACCTAATGTAGCACTCTCAGTTTGGTAGGGCATCTAGGCCGGGTCGAAGGGGTTATAGGTATTTTTGGACAGATTGACCAGTGGGTACCGACACCCAAATCTGAGTTTCGGTATGGTGAAATAGGTACTAGTACTTTCCCTCTACGTACCGATACGTGGGCATCAAACGAGTTAGGGTTTAATGAGGCTCCATACTGATACTTGGGTTTTAAGTATCGGTACACCCTCAATACCGATACGCAATCACAGCGTACCGATACGCAATTTGCTCTCTAGAATTCTAATGTAACAGTAGGTACCGATATGGGACGACCCGTACCGGTACTCTTTGAGCCTTGTACCAATAATGGTTGAAGCCTGTACCAGTAGTCCCCTCTATGTTCATAGGTGTTCTTGATCAAGAACACGGGGTACCAGTATGTGTTCATCACGTACCAGTACTCGAGCCTAGAGCTCTAAAATCACTCTAAGGGACCCCAAATGATCCCAAAACATCTCCAAATGAAACCTACAAGTTTTGGGAGTGGTTTTAGGTGGTTTTTTTTTATCAATTTTACTTGTTTTTAACACCAAATCCAGATTTTACCGTTATCAAGGCTTGAGCGACCAAAACACCAAAATCATCAAAATAGCATACAAGGCATCATTTTTTATGATGTCCATTAAGAAAAAAGAGTTAAAGGTGTACTAACTGATACTTGTCGAATAGTGATGCACTTTAGAGCAAGTATACTAGTCGTATCAAGTAATAGAGTGATAAGTAGAGTTTCGAACCTATGAGGATTGGATCAATAACTATGAAGTTATTAAACTTAATAATATGCTTGCAAGTATTGGTGGTTGTAGAATGGATTAAAACTAAAACAACTAAACTAAAGATAGATATGATTAAGACAACCAGCTGTAGCAACTAACAGATAATTATGGAGGATGGGATTATTGCTAAGGATATATTATTGATTACCTATGACAATGCTATAGTGACTGGTAATACATGTCTGCGTAAACCATTAAATTCTTTATCTACTCGACAGGATTTTCTGATGAACTTCTGACTCTCTTAATGCCTAGAAGTTAATAATATTGTAGCTAAGGTGATACATGTTTGCATTAACCTTTACAACTCTATTATTTGTTATGAACTCCCTTTTAGTTATTGAAAACCTAAACTTATGTATAAGCTGGATTAAGACTAAGTTAACAGCTTAGCTGTAACCCCCTTGACCCGGCCTAGTCGTAAGACCGAATCGAGCAAGCCACATTAGGTTTACCGAAGTAAACTATGAAGATGAAACTTAAAACACGACCATTTTTTCTTTTATCTTATCTAGAGGCATAATTATTAACCTGCATGTACATACTGATCATAGGTGTAAACTCAACTCAATCGGGCATCGAATTGACATCCAATTGAACACTATTACAAATTAGGGACCAAAATGTAATTTCCATAATTTTAAGGGTCAAATTAACAAATTAAGTTTAACAATCCACAATTAATCATGCAAGCTCATGAAATTTCATCGCAATTAGATCACCACAGCACCCTCAATTTATCATTCAAACATTTAGGGACCAAATTGTAGATCTACAAAACTATAAGGACTTACTTAAAATTTAATTTACCAATCCTCAATTAGTCAAGTTTCAAACATACATGTCAAATTTCAGCTTAAAACAACCATCCAAACTCATTGAATTGCATACACAACAATTAGGGACCAAACTGCAAGATTTCAAAGCTTAAATCGAACATATAACTAAAATAACAATCCTTGGTGTTGGTACATGGGTTTTCAGATTGATACGGGGTCAATTATATAGGAGGTTTCGAAACCAGGCCTCTAGAGCCTGAAACCCGTACCGGTATGAGTCCCCGTGTACCGCACCCCATATCCACGAAAAGCAATCAAGCGAAGCATGAAACTTCAAACCATCATCAAAAACGCTCTATAATGGCCATTTACAACTCAAGAGCAACTAAACAAACTTGCTCAAACATGGAGTTCAACAAAACACCTCCCAAACCAACAATGGAAATCCCATTGCCCTTATTACTTATAGGCTAGTCCAAAAAAACATACTTTGGTTACCAAGTCTTTCAAGATCCCTTGCTTCCCACTGCCTTCCAAGACTTTAATCCTTTGCATTGATGGACAAAGAGAGCGTAAGCACACTAGGCTTAGTGAGGAATGCTCAAAAACAAAACACCATCGAAGCATTTAAAACCATTTCACAACAACACATTGAAATCTCATTTCAATCTCATTTCAATCATTCTTTAAACATTACTTAAACATTATCATGCCTTTAAAACCATGCACTTAACATCTTTAAAACCAGCATATTAAACCACATGAAACATGTATCATTAACCAACATCAAGTCCCATTGCTAACCTCAATTTAAGCATTCCCATGCATAACAACCATATGCAAAGCTTAAAGAGTAACCATGTACAAATCACATTATATAAAATAAACCTTTTAATGATACATTAACAATTATATTGGCTAACAAGTGATAATTAACCAAGTTCCATTTCCAAAGGAGTTCATCGGATACACAGATTCAACAAGTGTTCTCCCAACACTTCATACATTCTCACCGGTAACACAAGGTTCACACACGGAAGTTTTTGGTACACATAAACCACTCCATCATTGTGACACCCGTGGTGGAGTATTCGGTACACCACATACACCCCTCAACACCACTCATCGGTAGATGTATAACCCACTAACGGGAGTTTAAGGTGCCATATAACCCCTTGACCGTTAGGGTACTTGGGCGGAGTATTTGGTACACTGATAAAAACCCGTCAACATCCACGGTGACTTATTATAGTGCACTATCAATCCTATGGCCAGCCAACGATATCCGATAACAATTTTAAAACCACATCACTTGCTAATATAACTAACCATTTACCTCACTATTTTCAACAAGCATTAACCAAACCAATTTTCCAAAGCAACAACCATGCTTCAAAACACCAGTATAAACCATATACTTACAAGGATCACTTACCATGTGCATCATTTAGCATTTCATGTTTAAAAACAGTATTTCACATACTTTAAAACATGTTTTAACAATAGGTATTATATAAATCAAAAGAAATGCATTAAACCATATCATACTAGCACGACCGAGAAAGAAAACCACTTTATACTTACTTCCGAGTTTAAACCAGCGTATCAAGCTAAGTTTGAACTCCCATAAACCACCTTTAAACATTCCAAAGCTGGAATCCACGTTCTCATTCACCGATACGCAAAACCTTGATTCACCGATGCGAAATCAAGTGTCCAAAGCTTCACTGATCACTTCTGGATCAACCTCTCCTGTTTTAACCACAATACAACAGAGGATTAATGCATGTCAATGCATTCAAAACACTGCAACATCAATCCTTCACAAATTCTCACATTCCTTTCACAATTACCCAACCACAACAACCAAAAACACATCTGATCCTTTCCAAACACAACCCAGCGATAATCTAACAATTAAACTCCTTCAATATCATCAATCAACACCTAAAATCAGGATCAATACATCCAAACACTTTCAGCAACTATACAGCCGCCACAACTCCACAAAAACACAATTCTAACAACCTAAACATTTAGAGTTTTTGAGATTCCATTGTTAAAATCAACTTAACAACATTATAATAAATCCAAAATATGTTTAAAATCAATCGTCAACACTGGAAAACAGTTCCAATTCGGATCTCTCACAATTTCATTAATTAAACCCAATTAATTCAATATAAAAACACAAATTCAGATTATAAACCATAAATCAAGGATCAAACACTTGGGAATATCAATAAAGAATCATTCAATAGAGGAGATCACGGACCTTACCTCTATTTTGTGATTTCTCCCTCAATTGGCTTGTTTAAAGCTAAGAAGACGCAAGATTTCAATGAGGTTTTGTAAGTCAAAGTTAAATAATCAATTATAGATCAAGAATATAAATAAAAAAGATCTTTCACCTCTGGTTTCTGATGAAAACTTGAGTGTTTGATAGAAAAGAAGTGGAGAGAAAAGTTACATCAATTATCATTAAAACCAAATAACTTTAATATCTAAAATCTATTTTTATTATCCTTTAAAACACATGTTAAAATGATTTAATTGAAGGGATAAATCACCAGAAAAAACTTGGTAAAATAGCTACTTAAGGATTCTAAGAATTTGATGCTTTTCATTTTAGCCACCATTAAAAGTAGTTTTCAAAAGTTGCATTTTGGTCACTAGCCAAAATGTCGCACTTCCAAATCTCATTTTGAAAAATTGATTTCACCAATATTAATCATATATTAAAAGGTGATTTTTAAACATTTTCCCATATTTTTATCTTACCGAAAAATATATGGTCCCGAATCTAACTCATTTCTAACCAGATCCACCGGACCGTCTAATAAGCCTCAAAACCGCTAGGCCCAAAATCGGGACGTTACAAATCTCCCCTTCTAAAGAAATTTTGTTCCCAAAATTTAACTAGAGGAAACAAAAGTAGAAGCTGCTACAACACCTTAACAAGCTCAACCGTCTTACCACATAGAACCCTATTGTTGACATTAAGGATCTCCACAAAATCCTTATTACACGATAAATCTGATCCCAACACAATGCCTTTCACCGACACAACATGCGAGGAATCCAACTGATACCTTCGCAACATCGTCACATGAAACACATCATGGAACCCTTTCAACATAGGAGGTAAACTCAAACAATAAGCAACAGTACCCACACGTTCAACAATCTCGTATAGTCCACAAAACCTCAGCTAAGCTTTCATTTCTGCCCAAAACACGTCACCTTCTTCTAAGGTGACACCAACATGATCACCCGATCATCAACAATACACTTTATAACACTACACTTCAAATCTGCGTAGAATTTCTGATGATCTGAAGCCGCTCTCATGCGCTCACATATCAACTTCACCTTATCACTGGTGCCTTTCAACACATCAGACATGGGAACGTACCTTCCCCCATTTTAGCCCAACCCATGGGCTTACGACATTTCCTACCATACAACGCCTTGACGGTGCCACCTGCATACTTGTCTAATAACTGCTATTAAAGCAAACTCTACCAAATACAACTGCTTCTCCCACATTCCCTGGAACTCAGTGGTACAACAACTCAACATATCCTTCAAAACTTTAATTTCACGCCCCAACTGACCATCCGTCTGGGAATGACACGGTGGACTGTAACTCAACCATTCACTCAAGCTCAAAACAACACCCCCAGAACCTTGCTATAAACCACAAATTTTCGTCCACACTATGGACTCAGGTACATTGTATAAGCACACCAACCTGGCAATATACCAATCTACCAGCTTATCCAAAGCACATATCGCAAGCATAGCTACAAAGGTGCGCACACTTCACAACTCAATCAACAACCATCCAAATGGAATCTTTTTGGTCGGTGTCAAAGGCAACCCAGACACAAAATCCATGGTGATTCTTTCCCACTTCCATTCTGGTATCCTCAACAGTTGCAACAACCCAAAAATAAACTGATGCTCAGCTTTCACTCGCTGTCACACCACGTATCGATCAGCAAAATCAGACACATCTTCCTTTAGACCAACCCAAAAAGAACTAGCATACGCTTTAGATAAAATAACTCGCCTCAACTCAACATTAAGAGACACCACTTTCCGATCTAATCAACTGTGAGTTATAACCTAGACATGTAGTAATAACACATCATCACAAAGTTGCCCTGCTCTAATCAACTGTAACCTGGATGACCTCACTTGCAATTCGGCCATTAAGCCTCCATCACGCATCATACTCAATTGTATAAACCACATCCTCAACTCAACCGCTACTCTCATATACAAGGCATCGGATATAGCCTTAGCTCGGACGATATTCAATCATCAAACTATAACTCTTAAACAACTCCAACCATCCAGGTTGTCAAAGACTCAAATCACCATTCACTTTTTTCTAACCACACATGATCCGTGTACACAACACACTCCTCATCATAGAATTGGTGTCTCTAAAACATTTAAACAACCACCATCGCAGCAAGCTTCACATCATGCGTAGGACAAAAGTGCTCGTGCACCCTTAACTATCTAGATGCATAAGCCACAACATCACTTGCAATACTACAATCTCAACAAACCTCGATGCTAAAAACTGGATTTATCAAACCAACAAGCTATCAACTCTAACTTTGGTCGCTCAAAAACTAGCACAAGCCAATCTCCTAAGAATCAATCTTTAACATCTTCATAAAACCTTGAGAACTCCAAGAACCATATTACCAAAACTACCTACATACGCTACCTTGCTTACACCATCATAAATATCTATGTGTTTGTATGCAAAACCTCTAATGTCATGCCCAAATGTATGCATGTACTAACATATTTACGTATATATAAGTGTTTTTGCACTGTGCATGTTTATCTGTTCACACTTACTAATAACATTCTCAGAACCATAATTCTTTGCAACATACCCAAAAATCGTACTTCTCAAACAAAGAGCAACTTTCACTTATCCCTAAAAATCCATTAAACCATCCATACTTATCAATCAAAACCCTTCTCGGTGCTTCTGTACACGGAAAGAGAATCAATAAGCACAACAACAAATTGACCCAAAAACTCATGGACTACCCAACTCATCATAACTGTGAATGCAACTCATGCATTGATTAAACCAATGACACAACCAAGAACGCACACTGCCGTACCCCTTATAGAAGGCAAATCTAAACACAACCACATCCTTCACCTTCAACAGATAACACCCAGACCTCAAACCAATCTTACAAACCACTGAAGCATCCCTAAACTGTTCAACAGAACATCAACTTGTTCAGCCCCAAAAACCAATACACATTTGCATCGTTCCATCCTTATTTTCCACAACAACACCAGCGCAACCCTCGACGAAACACTAAGCCTAATAAAGCCTTGATCAAGCAACTCCTAAAGTTGTGTCCTTAACCCCTTCAACTCTATCGAGCTACGCACAGAGAGCGATAGACACCGAAGCTGTGTTTTCATACAACTCAATGCCAAACTCAACCTCTCAATCCAATGGCAAACCTGACCATTCCCTCAAAAACACCCAAAAACTCACATATCGTACGAATATCCTGAGAATGTACTTTCATTTACCCAGATTCATAACATAGGCTAGGAATACCTTGCAACCAAAATCCACCAAACGACTCGCCTCCAGCGCCAAAACAACACTAAACAAGAATTTAACATTATCGCCCGTGATTACTATCTCGCAATCATCAGCAAGTTTCAAGGCAACTCGCTAGGATTCAAAATCAACCACAACTATGTGTTTCAGCCACTAATCCAAACCCATTATTACATCAAAAATCGTAGCGCGACAACTCCAACAAAACAACCGCATCCTCAAGACCTTAAATCATAAAAGGACATTTTCAAACATACTTCTCGCAACAACCATCTCATCGGAGGAACTAGCCACTTACATTCCTACATCTAACACTTACGAGACGCTCTTTCAAACCAAAATTCCTACAAACGTTAACAACAACAAGCACGAAAGTTTACACTCCACATATCAAATGCGGATAATCCTGCCTCATGAGATCACATGATCCACATACCCAAAAAGTATTAAATACTGTTATAGTCTGGATACTCTGACCCCGCAGTCCTCACCCAGCACTATCATCACCTCACCTCAACTCAGGGTGATATCTTTTATCACACCTCTTTTCAAACTAAACACTGCCGAAACTATATTCTGCAATTATCTTACTAGAGTCAAAACCTCCCACACGAAACCAATAAACCCAGTTTATACTCGATGTACTTCTCCCGTGTACCAATACGTAGAAAATGGTATAGTCAGAAGCCAACATGTACACCCTAACATCCTGTACAATTCATAACAGAATTGATCACAATGATACCTCTCTATCAGTACCAGTTCAGGAGCATACCAGCTTAACTGAACAAATTGTACCCTAAACTCGGCCATATACATAAGGTCCTGAACCCAAGCCATGAACTCTCATTTCTTTTTATCCAAGTATCTAAACCCTAGATACTTCTTCTCAAAAACAACTTGGAAAGACTCTCAATCCACATCATGGGGTTCCACGCCCGCAGGTACAATTGTCCACCAACTAAAAACATTATAATGCAATAAGGATTCAACACATACCAACCTACGGGTGCCAGTACACCCCTTTCGATCCATAACCTAAACAACACTGGTCATACTTATCTCGAATGCCTCAGGTGATAACCCACGATACTCAACTCATCCCAGACTACATGGATACTCCAACGACAACCTCGTTTGCCCAACAACTGGTACAAACACACGCACTCCAGCAACAACAGCATAAAAGCTCAAAACATCACCTATATCAAGGCATCATATCACCCAACACTGGCCTAACCGGCAAAGATGGTACATACTTCGGGGTGACAAACCCCAGGAGACACAACACTCTCCTCAACTCACTATCCAAGGGCAACAAAATCACGCTAGTACTCATTTCTCCTCTCAGTCGTAACATAACACATTTTCTAAGGCATGATAATCATTTTAAAACAAAGATATTCATGCCATCTTCAAGCAAGGATCCAAGACTTCCATTTCAAAATCATAACATTTTAGACTATAATAATAAGGTAATGGTTTTCCGAATTTCCCCCCAACATGACATAAAGCAACCAACGTGCATATTATAATCACCGTGCATAGCAAGCAACAGAGTATAACTCACAACAACATTGCAATAACTATACCAACTCCCAATTATCACAAACCTGGCTCTGATACCACCAAATGTAACCCCCTCGACCCGGCCTAGTCACCAGATCCAACTGAGTGAGCTACATTAGGTTTACCGAAGTAAATCGTGAAGATGAAACTCAAAACATTACCATTTTTTTTCTTTTATCTTATCTAGAGGCATAATTATTAACCTACATGTACATACTGATCATAGGTGTAAACTCAACTCAATCGGCCATCGAATTGACATCCAATTGAACACTATTATAAATTAAGGACCAAAATGTAATTTCCAAAATTTTAAGGGTCCAATTAACAAATTAAGTTTATCAATCCACAACTAAGTTCATTTTATGCAAGCTCATGAAATTGCATTGCAATTAGATAACCACAACACCCTTAATTTATCATTCAATCATTTAGAGACCAAATTGTAAATCTACAAAACTATAAGGACTTACTTAAAATTTGATTTACCAATCCTCAATTAGTCAGGTTTCAAATATACGTGTAAAATTTCTGCTTAAAACAACCATCCAAACTCATTTAATTGCATACACAACAACTAGGGATAAAACTACAAGATTTTAAAGCTTAAATCGAACATATAACTAAAATGTCGGTACACGAGTTTATGGATCGATACGGGGTCAAATTATATAGAGGTTTCGAAACCACCCCCACAGGTTTCAAAACCCCTAGGCCTGGAATGAGAATTTTGACTGTTTTTTTATCCATTTATGGTTTCAAAAACACATAAACTTGCTTCAAACATACATCCAACATATTAAAGGATCGAACCACATCAAAGTATCATAGATTCAACATTGATTCATGGTATCTTGCATCAAATGTAAATCTATAGGCATGCTTCCTAGAAAACCAATCAAGCAAAGCATGAAACTTCAAACCATCACCAAAAACACTTTATAATGGCCATTTACAACTCAAGAGAACCTAAACAAACTTGCTCAAACAGGGAGTTCAACAAAACACCTCCCAAACCAACAACGAAAATCCCATTGCCATTATTAATTATAGTCTAGTCCAAAAAACATACTTTGGTTACCAAGTCTTTCAAGATCCCTTGCTTCCCGCTGCCTTCCAAGACTTTAATCCTTTGCATTGATGGACAAAGAGAGCGTAAGCACACTAGGCTTAGTGAGGAATGCTAAAAAACAAAACACCATCAATGCATTTAAAACCGTTTCTCAACAACACATTGAAATCTCATTTCAATCATTCTTTAAACAACACTTAAACATTATCATGCCTTTAAAACCATGCACTTAACATCTTTAAAACCAGCATATTAAACCATATGCAGCATGTATCATTAACCAACGGCAAGTCCCATTGCTAACCTCAATTTAAGCTTTCCCATTCATAACAACCATATGCAAAGCTTAAAGAGTAACCATGTATAAATCAAATTATACAACATAAACCTTTCAATGATACATTAACAATTATATTGGCTCGCAAGTGATAATTAACCAAGTTCCATTTCTAAAAGAGTTTATCGGATACACGAATTCAACAAGTGTTCTCCCAACACTTCATACATTCTCACCGGCAACACAAGGTTCACACATAGGAGTTTTCAGTACACATAAAGCCCTCCACCGTTGTGACACTCGTGGTGGAGAATTCGGTGCACCACATAAACCCCTCAACACTACTCATCGGTAGATGTATAACCCACTAACAAGAGTTTACGGTACCATATAACCCCTCGACTGTTAGGGTACTTGGATAGAGTATTTGGTACACCGTATAAAACCCCTCAACATCCAAGGTGACTTATTATAGTGCACTATCAATCCTATGGACGGCCAACTATATCCGATAACAATTTTAAAACCACGTCACTTGCCAATATAATTAACCATTTACCATTTACCTCACTATTTTCAACAAGCATTAGCCAAACCAATTTTCCAAAGCAACAACCATGCTTTAAAACACAAGTATAAACCATATACTTACAAGGATCACTTACCATCTGCATCCTTCAGCATTTCATGCTTAAAAACAATATTTTACATACTTTAAAATATGCTTTAACGATAGGTGTTATATAAATCAAAACAAGTGCGTTAAACCATATCATACTAGCACGACCGAGAGAGAAAACCACTTTATACTTACTTCTGAGTTTAAACCAGCGTATCAAGCTAAGTTTAAACTCCCATAAACCACCTTTAAAACATTCCAAAAGCTGGAATCCACGATCTCACTCACCGATACGCGAAACCTTGATTCACCAACGCGAAATCAAGTGTATAAAGCCTCCAAAGCTTCACCGATCACTTCTGGATCAACCTCCCATGCTTTAACCACAATACAACAGAGGATTAATGCATCTCAATGCATTCAAAACACTACAACATCAAATCCTTCACGAATTCTCACATTCCTTTCACAATTACCCAACCACAACAACCGAAAACATCATTTAATTCTTTCCAAACACAACCCAGCCACAATTTAACGATTAAACTCCTTCAATATTATCAATCAACACCTAAAAATAGCATCAAAACATCCAAACACTTCCAGCAACTGTACGGCCACCACAACTCCACAAAAACACAATTCTAACAACCTAAACAATTATAGTTTCAGGATTCCATTGTTAAAATAAACTTAATAACATTATAATACATCCAAAATATGTTTAAAACCAATCCTCAACACTGGAAAATAGTTCCAATTCGGATATCTCACTATTTCACCAATTAAACCCAATTAAATCTATTAATTCCACATAAAAACACAAAAATAGATTATAAACCATAAATCAAGGATCAAACACTTGAGAATATCAATAAAGGACCATTCAATAGTGGGGATCACAGACCTTACCCCTATTGTGTGATTTCTCCCTCAATCGACATGTTTAAAGCTAGGAAAACATAAAATTTCAATGAGGTATTGTAAATCAAAGTTAAATAACAATTGTAGATCGAGAATATAAATAAAAAGGATCTTTCACCTCTGGTTTTTGATGAAAAATTGAGTGTTTGGTAGAAAAGAAGTGGAGAGAAAAGTTACGTCAATTTTCATTAAAACCAAATAACTAACTTTAATATCTAAAATCTCTTTTTATTATCCTTTAAAACACAAGTTAAAATGATTTAATTGAAGGGAGAAATCACCAGCAAAAACTTGGTAAAATAGCTCCTTAAGGATTCTAAGAATTTGAACCTTTTCATTTTAGTCACCTTTAAAAATATTTTTCAAAAATCGCATTTTGGTCACTAGCGAAAATGTCACAGTTCCAAATCTCATTTTCAAAAATTGATTTCACCAATATTAATCATATAATAAAAGATGATTTTTAACCATTTTACCTTATTTTATCTTACCAAAAAATATACGGTCTTGAATCCGACTCGAATCTCTAACCCGGTCTACCAGACCATCTAATAAGCCTTAAAAGTGCTAGGCCCAAAAACGAGGCATTACATTAGCCCCACTGCTCATGTTTGTATAACCTAACTCTCTTGATATTAAGACAGAGATCAATATTTAAAAGCCCTCTCTCAATAGCTCTTACAATATCTACACATGAAGAATGATGAACAAAATAGATAAAAGGAAAAACAACTATCACATTGAAATAAACTAATCGAAACATAAAATCATAGGATGCAATAATCCCAACTAAAGTATTTAGCTCACGTCTGAGCTTAAAACATCCATAATTAGAGTATAAAGTATGGTAATTTATCAAGCAAGGAAAAGAAAAGAGTCGACCGCCCTCAATAAAACTCCCTCCATGCCGTCCAACTATGCTGCAGTTCTCCCTCCATCGGCCTCTCTCGATGGCTTCTTTCATGAGGAGGTTTTTTAGCTTTTGCTCTGGTGGTTCTCAATAAGCTCCGGACTAGGACTGTCACCTGTAATCACGCTCCCCCTTGAAGTAGCGTCCAAGTCTCTCTTACATAGGCAGCGAAACTAGGTTTTCAATACCCTAAAGGACGCTCGGCTTCGTTAAAGAAATCCTTTGATTTCCCGCTATATTTAATGTTGCGTATCTAGAAAAAAATCTACATGGGCAAAAGTAGATCCATCTTCAACTCTTCATGCCTCGTCAGCTCCAGCCATGTGATCTACTCATATTTTGCTCCAGCGATCTTCCATCATCCTGCATATACACTAGAATGCACCACCTTTCCCGTGATAGGCACCAATATATATAACATTTAAAACACAGGCTGTGTAACTCCATATCTACATGCAAATATGTACAATCTAGCATATATGCAAACTATATGAGCTTGAAAACATGCAAAAGAAAAGGAAAATGGCATACGAAATAGATCAATTATGCACTCGCCAAATAACCCTAAACTTGAATTGTTGCTTGTCCTTAAGTGATGCAAAACAGAAGCAAGAAAGATAAAAATAGAAAATATAAATAGTAAACAACCCATAAGTCCTAAGGTTCCACTAAGCTATGATTACAGTGATTCCAAGTTATGCTGCAACAGTAATTTATTCCTCAGCTATGTTGATGATAAGAAATGCATTAGAGCTTACAATTTTGTTCAAAAGATCAAATCTATTGTAGGTACAGTGTGTGATAAGTTACATGCATTCATCACTTAATAGCCTTAAAAAGACTTAGGAATTGCTTTCTATTGCTGCCTTGACATTTCATTTTCTTTTCCAACATATTCTTTTAATACTCCCTATTCTTTTTTAGTTTAAAAACTGTATGCTTGAGGCTTCAGCTCATCACACCAACTCTTCAGTACCAGAAAATAGAGTGGAGCAAACAACCCATCCCCAAGCCCTACGAGCAGTGTCATCCCGTGAAGACTTTTATTCACTCTTTTCCAGTACTATCATTCCTACCAAGGAAACTTAAATGGAGCAAACACAACTCACCTAGTGTACTAAGATAGCAAGATGCATAAAAGGGTATCCCACATCAGTTTTGGTTATATTATCAATTAATTTTCTTTGATTTTTCAGGGTGAGTTTTAAGCCTTTATTTTAATACATTTAGCATTAACTTCATTCTCTTTGATTCATGCTTAGGCATCAAAAAGTCAATCTAGAATTTCTCTAAGGTTTCTTAAGTTCCTAGAGTGCATGCAACATGTGTTTTTAAGGGCTACAGCAGAAACAACATTAAGTTCAAAACCTAAAGCTCCTAACACATTACAAAGCATTAACATAGATTCATCGTAGGAAGTCATGATCAACGCAACAATAGATTTAGAATCAAAGAAATCATAGCAAAGGAAACCTATGAGACATAGTAGGCTATTTACAGGTCGTATTTTTTTAAATATTTAAATTTTTACCTAAATTTAACCTAATATATATGGGCATGTACTCCCCAAAACTTGAGAATAGTATTGTCCCCAATGTAGAAAGAAAATAAAAGAAAAAAAGAAAAAACAAATCAAGGAAGAGAAAATACGCAAACTCAAAATATGAAAAACAAAACTAATTAAAAAAATAAAACGAAAAAAAATCTAACCCAAAGAGTTACTGGGGTGGTGGTTCCCGGATGATGATGCCTTTGTCTTAAGTGAACGTTTGTTTCTTGGTAGGGCGGGCAGAGGCGCCAACTTTAGTATTTGGTCATTGTCTATGATAGTGGTGGTGGTAGGTGCATGTGTAGGTGGTTAGGGCTCTTCTTGTGCTTCTGGCATGAGCTTATTGATCAAGGATTTCTCCACATTCGTTGATTTTTAGACATGTTAAAAAGAGGGTTCCTTTAAACTAGCAACAATGTCCTACATAATCTGGTAGAGATTATGAGTAGACGTGGCAACGAGCTCAACCAATATACTATATCTTTTCATCTACTAGATTTGAGAGAGCAACCAACCAGTATGAAACTCAATGGTATCGTCCTCCCCCCATTTCTCAACCCCTATTTTATGACATAAGGCAGTGATAAGATTGGGGAAAAGGTATATCCTAGGGCTTCTTTATCGATGCAGCTCTATTTACGATGGTTTTGTAAATGAATTCATATGGATTGATACCCCTATTACAGAGGATAGAGTGTGTGAGCATCAATCGACGGTAGGATATAGTGGATCGATTTCTTGTTGGAAGGATGTGATTATTGATGAAGTGCATCCAGAATTTTGATGCCGGTTTAAGCTGTGCCCAGTTTACTTTCTAGATATAGTGGTCATTTCATTCCCCCATAGTCCTAGGAATACATAGGTCTATTAATAATTGGGCATATGTGTCATCTGTTGATGTGGCGATAGAGTTTCTATGGTTGCCATCAATTTTAGAGAGATTGTAGTGGTCTACAATTGTTGTGGCTGAGAATACTATAGTTATGACCTTTCAATAAGAATGTGACCCACGCGAGTGTAAAACTCATGTACCCAGTTGGCATTAATCTGTCCTAGTTGTCAAACAAAATATCCCCACCCTTGTGTAGTTATGACCGCACGTATACCAATTTCAAACTTATAGCGGATGTTCAAAGTAAACTTCAATCCTTCCTCTAAGATGAGTTTCTGCTAGATCATGTGTTTATACATGGGTGTTAAGACGTTGTCCACTTTGTATAAGCGCGAATCAAGTTCTTCAAATTCTTCATAAGCCATGTTCTCGAAGGATTCTGCACTAGCTTCTAAAGATGTAGGAGGTGATGGAGAAGAAGGAGGGCTATTATTTCTTTCCATTCAAGGGGGTTGCTGATTTCTACAAGTAACTAGTAGTTGTGGAACCATGTTGTAGGCAGAAGTGCGGATGAACTAGTTAGGAATTTAGGGTTTCAGAGAGGCTTATTGTAGGAGACGAGAAGGCTAATAGGGGTTAATGGGTTATCATTTATGGTAAGGACAGAAAGGTAAAAATGAGAAGGAATATGTGTAATCATGAAAGGTCACACCGGTCATTAATATAGAGTTCTAACTTTTTGTGGAAGTCGAGTATTGAGCGGCAAGATGGATGGGGAAATAACGTATGGCTGGTTTATTAGTATGGGGAGAGAGGTTGAAGTGATAGGACAAGCTGATGAAGAGGATTTTGCACATACTAAAACCTGGTATTCTAGCTTAGGATTGTCAGGGAATCTGTGATTAGCTCAGCTCACTTGTAGTTCTTAACATGATATCCACCAACATAAACAAAAGAATTTAAACAAAACCTAATCCTAAAACGAAAAACAATGTGAGAAATTAAAAATGCAATTTTAAACGGAAGAAAATTAAATGTTCTTAGTCTTTGATGATAATGCTAGATTTTTATCACGAAAGACTGGCATTCCTGTGAACATTGTTATCCATTGCAACACCTCAACTAGCTTGCTTAAGTATTGATTTATTGATTGAGATGAGCAACGGTCCTATGATGTATTCGAATTGCTTCAAACACGCCTATCGTGCCATTTGATGATCTTTATTTCATCCATAGTTCTCATGTTTGGATTGAGTTTTTGTTGTGGTGTAATCATTCTGTTGTTCTCATCTGTAAGCAAAACCTCATATATACACAAAGTAGGACTAATGTCCTTCAAGCCAACAACACTCCAACCAAAGGCTTCCTCATGTTGTAACAAGGCAATTAATAGTTTAGCCTCTTGGTCAGGTTTTAAGCCAGCGGATATAATGATAACCAGTATATTATGCTCCCCTAAGAATACACACCTTAATTGAGGGGGGAAAGGGGTAAGATCAAGTACCGGTGGATGTTCATGTGATGCTGTAAGAGATTTGAACTCATCATAATCCAAAAGTTTAAAAGTCATCTATGGTCTGTAGACCAAAACATTGGATTATTCAATCTTACCTTTACCTTCCTCAACTTCAGTGTTGTGGATGGCCTTATCAAAATTAGCTTGCTCTTCAACATTAAGCACATTGCTGTAACATATCTCGGGCAAGCTTTCTTTGATTAGAGCTTATTTAGTCTCTACGAGTTGGCATTCTTCAGGGTTATCCCGTACTTGAATGCATTAAAGACGTTGAATGAGATTTTTTGGTCGTTCATCTTCGTGGTGAATTCACCTTTTTCACAGTCGATCACAATACTCCCGGTGGCTAGGAATGGTCTCCCCAGAATGATGGGAGCATTCTCATCAACTTCGTAATCAAGGATGATAAAGTCTACCGAAAAGACAAACTTATCTACCTTTGACAAGACATCTTTAATTCTACCCTCGGGTCTGATTTGCGATTGATCGACCAGCTAAAGGATCACCAATGTAGGCCTTGATTTTCCTATCCCTAACATTTTGAACACGGATTTTGGCATCAAATTTACACTTGCACCGAGATCACATAAAGCACGACCACAATAGTTCTGACCAATGGAGCATGGAATGGTAAAACTGCCAAGGTCCTTCATTTTAGGTGGCAAATCACTTAGCACAGCAATGCATTCGCCCATAGAATTAATAGTTTCAACTTCACTCACCTTCCTCTTCTTTGTCAAGATCTCCTTTAGAAACTTTGCGTAGATTGGTATCTTGTCAATGGCCTCTAGAAGTGGGACATTGATGTCCAACTGTTTGAGCATCTCTAGACACTTCTGGTACTGGAAATCTTGCTTCTGAGCTTTCAATCACTGTGGGAATGGAGGTGGTGTAACCCCCTCACCCGTCCTAGACGCCCGGCCAAACTGAGTGAGCTACATTAGGTTTGCCGAAACAAACTAGAGAAAGATCACGAAAACTGGTCCATTTTTTTATCTTGTCTAGATGCATATTATTCATCCTAAGTGATCATGCTTGCAACGGATGAAATCACAAAGAAAACGGACCACGGAAAGGTAACCAATTGAATACGATACATTTTAGGGAATAAAACGTAAAATTGGTAAATTAAGGGACCATTAATGGGATTAGGGTTACCAATCCTCAATTAGTTAGATTACATGCTTGTATGTCAATTTTCGACTCAATCCGACCATCCAAACTCAGATAATTGCATTCACAACAATTAGGGACCAAAATAAATGAAACTAAAACTTCCAAACATCTCAATAACAGGTTTAACTATAGCCCGTATCGGTACGCGTACAGGTTTTTTGGTCTGCCTTGCCCAATTTTCAAAACTCAGATTCTAGTAGCTCAAAACCGTACCGATACGGACCCATGTATTGAAATACTCAGCCAAATTGCTCTTACCCATATCAAAACGCCTCCCAGCGTATCGAAACGCTATGCCTAAAAGGGCTTACCCGTATCGAAACACCTCTCCCCATATCGAAACGCTAAACCTAAAATGGCCTAGCCGTACCGGTACAAGGGGACGCATTCTGATACGCCTGGACACGAAATGTCACTTTTAGATGGTTTTTCAATCGAATCTAGATGTATTTAGATCCTAGCAACTCACATTCATGCATACAACCAACCATCCCATCATAATCCAACATTAGCTCAAAGATTTAGCAACAACAACATAACATAAGCTTCTAAAAATCAACCTAAAGGCACGCTCCCTAGACCACTTTACCAAGCATACCAAAACACTCAATTGAATATTTACTAGCATATGCCACTTCCAAACATATCTATAACATCAAAATCAACATGCTAGAACCATCAAAACATAGCATTCAACCAAGGCTATCTAGATACACACCTAAGCAACCACCTAGCATCAACCATAAGCAATGATTCACAACATACTTATCAACTTCAATCCAACTCCAAAATAAAGCATTAAACATGCTCCAAAAACCATGGGATAACAGAATCACAAATCCAAAAAACATGGCGAACACAATGCCTTATTAACCGAAAACTTAAACCGAGTTCATACTCAAAAGTAGTCTTTGTTCTTGGATCACTTTAAATATTGCCTTTGCTTCCCCACACTTCAATGCTCTGCATCATTAGGAAAAAGAGAGCACAAGCACACATGCTTAGTGAGAATGCTCATAAAACAATGATGCATATATATACCCCTTTGAAAACTAAACATTTGATTTCAAACCATGCTTACGACCAAAGCATTTTCATTGCTTCCAAATCAAAACATGCATAACAACTTTATGCAAAACATTTATGAATCACATGATTAAATCCCAAATCATTAAATCATATTACCATGCTTAAATCCCAAATCATTATAAAATAGGTTCAACACATTAACTTTCATATATTGGCAATTATAGTGACCCCGGATAGACGACCTCTATCCTCGGATAGCCGACCACTATCCTTGATTAGCCTACCGCTAATCATTGGTTAATCGACCGCTAACGATGCATATCGGATACACGGATCTCTCATGATGACTGACTGCCATCAAACCCATACCATACCGACCGCATGATATGACAACCTTGCCGACCGCATGATCAATATCAACAAGAGGAACCGTCTGCTCAACCCAAGTGACAACATTATAGTTGAGTAGCCAACCGCTATACCTTAATGACCTTTAACCACGATCGATTTTTAACATATTATAGTGCACTTCATCCTATGGCATGCCAACTATATCCGAATTTTTTCTCATCATGTCATATAGCCAAAATACCATTTACAAAACCATTTACTCATTGTTTTACAATGCATTAAACAAGATTACCACAAATGCAAGCCACATTGCCAAAGCAATACCACATTCCCTACCGGAATGAAAACCAATGCTAACTAGCATTTCATATTCTTTAAAACCACTGCATGTGTATTAAAAACCATGCATTTACAGTAAGTAAATGAAACCATGTTTAGAACCAAAACATGAATTACACATATTCATATCTGAACTGATGTTGAAGAGCAAAATAGGGAAACTTAATTCCGAGCTTAGGTAAGGGTTTCAAGCTTAACCTAAACTCCCAAAACCACTTTCAAACCTTTGAAAGACGTTTAAAATCATTTCCACTCACCGATTACACCTCGACTTGCTTGCCAATGCAAATTGAGCTCCCGACAAGCAACGATCCACCTCAAGATACTTCGCCTTGATTATCCCTTATTTTGGCCACACAAAACAAGAGGAAACATGCATCAAAATGCATTCAAACCACTTCCTCAAAGCAATTACCCGCAACTCACTAGTTGCCTACTCAAAAATCATTCGAAACTTATCGAAATCAACCTCAAACACTTCCCAACCTTAACCCAGCCACAAACAACGATTCAATACATCAAATCTCAGCAATTAACACCTGAGAACCCTTTTTCCACATCCTTTTACTTCCAGCAATGATCAAACTCCATTAACATCACAAAAACCCTTAACCAACAAACTTTAACATTAGGGATTCAACTAGTTTCGGGGTTATATTGATAAAACCAAGCCTTCAACATTATTAAACACTAAAATCATGATCTAATCTGGTCAAGAACCAGAAAAAACATATCCAATTTGAAATTATATCAATTCCATAAATCAAAACACAATTAATCCAAATTTCCTTAAATTAAACTATCAAAACACATTAGAAAACAATTGTAAAGAATCAACAACTTGGGAATTTCAATAATGAACCTTTCATTAGAGGAGAAGAACGGACCTTACCTCTAATGGATGTTTTCTCCCTTAATTGGATGATTTACATGAGAAAACGAAATTAAAACAATAAGGTTTTGATAAACAATCAACAAGAAATCATTTGCAAATCAAAGGATTAAAGAAAACATGATTTTACCTTAAGATTTAGAAGAAGAGTGCGGTGTTTGGTTGGAGAAATTTTGAGAGAAAAGATTTTGAGAGAAAGTTAGTTACGTGATTTTTGTTTTAAAGATTTAATTATCAAATTAATTCTCCCCAACCAATTTATATTTTCCAAAACACATTTAAAATAGCCAATTAAGGGCTAAAGTCTGAGATTAGACTTTTGGGCAATTAGCTCATTAAAGATTCAAAGTTTTGATTCTTTACAAAACAGTCACTAAAATAGTTTTCAAAGTTTACATTTTGGTCGCTAGTCCAAAATGTCCGACTTCCAAAACTCATTTTACAAAATTGATTTCACCATAATCATTAATATATTAAATAATGATTTTAGAACATTTTTTCTATTTTTTTATCACCTTCAAAAATATTTACTCTGATTTAATCTTGAAACCGACTCGAATCCCTATTATCGGTCCACCGAACCCTTAAAATGAACCCCGAAATAGCTAGACCCAAAACCAGGGCGTTACAACTCTCCCCCACTTAAGAAATTTCGTCCTCGAAATTTACCTATAGGAAACAAATGCAGAAATTGCTCCAACATGTCTGCATTGGTTTCCCAAGTGGCTTCCTCGACACCACGATGTCACCATAAAACCTTAGCAGGCTCAATCGTCTTGCCACGAAGAACTTTGCTGCTGGAATCAAGGATTTCCAACGGCTCCTCATCAAAGGATAAATCTGACCTCAACTCAATATGCTCCACCGGCATAACATGCGAGGGATCCGATCGATACCTCCGTAACATAGATACATAGAACACATCATGTATTGGTAATAAGTGCTATGCAATTGTGCAAGTATACACGTTGCAAGTTATAGTATAAAAGATATCGTCTCCACAGGGATTGGAGCCACTTCAAGAATCTAGTCTCTTGCACTGTAAAAAGTAAAAACACAAATAAAAGATTATAGGACTTTAGCTAATAACTAATCTAGAAAGCAATAAAGTAAAAGAATGAATGAGATTAAATGAGAGAGAGATAGGCCAGGTTATCGTGAGTTTAGGTGTGATAGCCGATTGGATCGTCTTGGTAAAAGAGTGCAAGGGCAACTCAGTTGTCGTGGCAACTTGTACAACGGGGTTGCCTTGGCAACTAATCGATGGTTGCCTGGGCAACTAGCTGGGCAACTACTTGGGCGTCTGGGCAGCAATCTTCAAGGTTCGGCAGAGCGTTCTTCAATGGTTTCTTCTTATTCCTAAGTCGAAACTCTAGCTACTTGTGCATGCCTTGATAATACATCCCTGCGTGAATCAAGGGTGAACAACAACCAATCTTGCGCTCCTCTTAGCCGTTGAAATCCTTAACTTATTCCTAAGCCGGATTAATCTTCACCATCAATAGATTGAATAAAGATCATATTCATTCGTTTCTTGAATCTAACTCTCACGATATTAGATAAATAGATGAAGTTACGAGATCCTCTCCCAATTCACTCGCAAACAAGAATAAGAACCAAAAATGAATAAACCTTGAATAGAAAAGTGCAAACTCTTATTACCTAAACAAAAACCAATAGTTTCTCACAACCACAAAACACAATAACCATTGCCAAATAGATTTAGTTCATGACTAGGTTCCAAAGAAACACAAGATAAATAATCCCTAGCATGAACCCAATCGAACAAGAAAGAAAAGGATGAAGAAGGAGGCTTGTCGAAATCCTCCTTGCCCTAGATGCTTGTCAAAAATTATCTCCTCTTGCCCTCCTTGATGCTTGTCAAAATTCCCCTCTCTTTCTCTCTATTGATTGTCGAAATCTCCATCTTATTTATAGGGCTAGACCAAAGTCCTTCTTTGAGGAGGAAGTTAAGTTGGAATTAAATTATCTTTAAAGAATATAATTCTTTATTATAATTATATTCCTACTAGAACTTCTCCTATCTTCTTGGAATTTAATTCTTCTTTAATCTTAGCATGGAAATCAAATTCCTTTGGGTTTGGGCTTTGCTCCACGTCATCTTGGGCTTGTCTAGTCATCAATTTCGACTACCATATCACCTTCGCTCTTGTCGACAATTGCCATGGCAACTGGCTCGACGTCTCCTTCATGTATTGCCCTGGCAACTAGCTCGGCATATCCTTCATGTATTACCCTGGCAACTAGCTCTAGCCTTGCTTTGGCAAGTGATCCTGCATATGCAAACAAAACACACCAAAGCAACATCTTTTCCCATAAAAACTACCAAGTTATGCAATCAAGCTCAACGATGGAAGGAAACATGGATTAATGCATGAATGGCTAATTATGCAACTAATATGAGCTTAAGTCTAACATTAATATGAGTAAAAGGGGTAAGAAAAATAGTACTTTTGAACACTTATCACACCCCCAAACTCAAACTATTGCTTGTCCTAAAGCAATGCAAACTCATAATTACCTGCCAAGACTTTAATTTTCACAAACTTAGCTTTGAACTTGATTTCAATTCTCTGAACCGGGGCACAAAGTATGATTGGCTTTTTATTTTTTGGAAAACATAGGAATTACTAGGAATCAAACTATAATGCTTGTGCGTGTGTGCGGAGTTGTGTGCAAGTTGATTTTTCAGATTCTATGCAAACAATAGGTTTTCAAATTACTTTATTGGGTTCTTTTTAACATGTTTTAACTAGAGCCAGTTTTAGGCACCTCTAGTATTTTGTTTTTAGTTTTCTTAAGTTAATTTATTCGACTAGAGCCCGTTTCGGGCACCTCTAGTTATCAATTTTTTTAACACATACTAGAGCCAGTTTCGGGCACCTCTAGTGATCAATTTTTTTAGCACATGCTAGAGCCAATTTCGGGCACCTATAGCATTTTATTCTAATCCCCCAATTTGTTAATTATCAACCTAAGTTCACTAGAATTCCTTAAATCAATCAAACCACAACAGTGTTTCATCAAAATTAGCATCATAGTAAAATTCTATGTTTTTCCATGGTTATCCTAGAATAAAAATTCTATCAATTAAGTGCATTGGCAAAGTCATCATCAGATATTCATCAAATCTAAGCAATTCTTGTTCCAATTAAAGGCATGGCAAGCAATTTATGTATCCTAAATGTAATACTTAAGATGAATGTAACTAAACATGGTAACTACTAATAACAATCCCCCCCAAACTCGAGTGAGGCATTTTCCTCAATACATCCTTCAAAGAAAAATAAAACTAACAAAAAATAAAATGCATACGAGGACTTACTCCGAGAGTTCATCATCGTAGATGATTAGTTTCCTTTTGGTCGGTGTCTTGATTCTCTTGCTTGAACCCGATGGTTGTTTTCTTGTTGCCGATGGTGGAATCGATCCTCGTACGGGGTTGTCCTCATCGTCCTCTTCATCAATGTTATTGGCTTTTTTATTGGAGGATTCAATTGATGTGGTCTTTGTTGGTGCAATGGAGGATTTGTCCGAATCTGAAAAATCAGAAAATGATTCCGTAGGAGTTGATTCGGGCATAGTTGCTTTACCTTTGGCTTTTGCAGTGGTTGCCGGGATGTCTTTAGCTTTGGTTACCGTGGCATCTTCAGGGTTGGTTGTCGTGGCATCAGCTTGTGCGGTTGCTGTGGCGACTGCTTCATTGGGCAAGGATCTCGGCAGTAAATTTCCTTAGTATAGTGGTTGTGAGTCTTGTTGTGGAAAAGAAAACAAAGAAAACCTAAAAACTAAAGATAATGAAGAAAAATAAAATATCTCCTAAAAATAAAAATAAAAAAGAAAAAGAAAATATTGAAAGGAGAGCATGCTCATCCATCTCCTAAGTTGACCACTTCTTTGTTACGTTCCACATGGGCACCATTATAGTGCTTCAATATTTGTCCATTAACTTTGAATTCATGGTTGTCAGAGATGGACTTGATTATCACAGCACCATGGGAGAATGGTTTGACGACTTCGAATAGTCCTGACCATCTTGATTTTAGCTTTCCCGGGAAAAGTTTTAGCCGTGAATTGAATAAGAGAACTAGTTGCCCTGGCATGAATTACCGCGGCAATAGTTTCTTGTCATGCCACCGCTTTGTTTTCTCCTTGTAGATTCGTACATTGTTATAGGCGAGTGCACAAAATTCGTCTATCTCATTGAGGTCCAACAAACGCTTTTGTCCGGCACTTTCCCAATCCATATTCATGGTCTTGATTGCCCAGTATGCCTTGTGTTCGATTTCCACCGGTAGATGGCATGTTTTGCCATAGACAAGTCGAAAGGGGGACATACCTAAGGGTGTTTTGAATGCAGAGCGATATGCCCTAAGTGCGTCATCTAGTCTTAATGACCAATTCTTCCTAGAGGGATTTACAACTTTCTCGAGTATACCCTTCAATTCTCGGTTAGAAATTTCTGCTTGCCTGTTGGTTTATGGGTGATATGCCGTGGCGATCTTGTGTGATATGCCGAAGCGTTGCAACATCTTGCCAATTAGTCTGTTGTCAAAATGCTTTCCTTCGTCACTGATAATTGCTCTTGGCATCCCAAACCGTGTAAATATGCTTTTCTATAAGAATCGTTGCACGGTCTTGGAATCGTTGTTGGGAACTGCAGCTGCCTCAACCCATTTAGACACGTAGTCGACGGCAAGTAGAATGTAGAGGTTGCCGAATGAAGACGGGAAAGGTCCCATAAAATCAATCCCCCATACATCGAACAATTCCACCTCGATGATGTTCTGGAGCGGCATCTCATGTCATCTAGAGATATTGCCCGTCCTCTGGCAACGATCACATTGCTTGTAAAAGTCTTGGGCATCTTTGTACAATATTGGCCAATACAAACTAGATTGCAAAACTTTGGCCGCGGTACGAGTTCCTCTAAAATGTCCTCTATAGGGTGAAGAATGGCATTGTCGGAGTACATTCTGTTGCTCTTCTTTAAGGACACATCGGCGTATGACCTGATCTGCATATTGTTTAAACAAAAGAGGATTATCCCAAAAGTAATGCTTAGCATCGTGGCGGAACCGCTTCTTCCCTTGGTGAGTAATGCCATAAGGTAAAATACCACAAACAAGGAAATTAACTAAATCCGCGTACTAGGGTATAGCCGAGGCATGTTCTGCCGTGGCGACTGCTCCCAAAATTACCGAGGCATGCGCGTCAAAGGCTGTTGTGGCGTCGAGAGTTGCCGAGACGTGCACGTCCATGGTTGCCGAGACGTCGAGGGTTACTGAGGCATGCGCGTCCATGGTTACTGAGACAACTAAAATTTGTTCATCCGGGAATGCATCGCATATCTCTAGATCCGCGTCCTCCTCCCTATTGTGTTCTAAACGTGATAAGTGGTCGGCCACTTGATTTTTTGTTCCTTTCATGTCCTTAATTTCAATATCAAATTCTTGTAAAAGTAATATCCAACGAATCAAACGAGGTTTGGCATCCTTTTTAGCAAATAGATATTTGATTGTCGAATGGTCTGTATGAACAATTACCTTTGTATCATTCAAATAGGATCGGAACTTGTCAAATGCGAAAACTACAGCTAGTAACTCTTTCTTCGTTGTTGTGTAATTCACTTGAGCACTATTAAGAGTTTTACTAGCGTAGTATATCACATGGAAGGTCTTACCTATGTGTTGGCCTAGGACTGCTCCTACCGCAAAATCACTTGTATCACACATGAGCTCAAAAGGTAGCATCCAATCTTGTGGAACGACAATGGGTGCCGAAGCAAGCTTTTCCTTTAGGGTTTTGAATGCTTGGGTGCAAGAATCATCAAAATCAAAGACTTTATCCTGTTCAAGCAAATTGCACAAGGGTTTAGTGATTTTAGAAAATGAACCTCCTGTAAAAACCTGCATGTCCAAGAAAACTTCGAATTCCTTTAACCGAACTTGGTGGGGGTAATCTCTCGATCACGTCCACCTTGGCTTTGTCTACTTCAACTCCCTTGGATGAAATATTGTGGTCGAGCACTATTCCTTCATCTACCATAAAATGGCATTTCTCCTAATTAAGTACTAAATCAGTTTCTTTACATCTTGCCAACACCCTCTCTAGATTGCCGAGACAGCTGTCGATGTCATTACCAAAAATAGAAAAATCATCCATGAAGATCTCAAGGAAGTCTTCGACCATGTCTGAAAAGAGTTCCATCATGCATCTTTGGAAGGTTGCCGGGGCATTACACAATCCGAATGACATCATTCGGAAGGCATAAGTACCGTATGGGCATGTGAAGGTTGTCTTTTCTTGATCTTCTGGTGCTATGGCAATTTGATTGTAACCTGAATAACCATCAAGAAAACAATAAAAGGGTTTACCTGCAAGACGGTCAAGAATTTGATCAATAAAGGGTAATGGGAAGTGATCTTTCCTAGTGGCTTTGTTTAGCTTTCGATAATCCATACAAACCCTCCAACCGGTCACAGTCCTGGTTGGAATGAGTTCATTGCTTTCATTACTTACCACCGTTATACCTCCCTTTTTCGGTACACATTGTACCGGACTTACCCATGTACTATCAGAGATAGGGTATATAATGCCGGCGTTAAGCCACTTGATGATTTCTTTCATTACAACCCCTTTCATGGCATGATTCAGTCTCCTCTGGGCCTCAATTGAAGGTTTGTGATCATCTTCCAACAAAATCTTGTGCATGCACACTGCCGGGCTAATTCCTTTCAAGTCGGCAATTGTCCACCCTATTGCCTTTTTATGTAGCTTCAGCATCTTGATCAGCTTCTTTTCCTGCTCAGGCTGTAACTTAGAAGAAATAATTACAGGCAATGTAGTATCGGTTCCTAAGTATGCATATTTTAGTTGCTCTGGCAATTGTTTCAACTCAAGAATCGGTGGTTGTTCAATAGAGGGTTTTTTGAGCTTACCTTCCTTACCTGAGTAATCCAGTGGTTCAAAGTATGTACCTGGTCGATTGACTAGCCAATTTGCCTCTTCTTGTTGTTCCTCATCGACCGGTTCTTCATATTCCTTAGGTTTCTCTTGATCGGTAATGTAGTTGCCGAGGCAACTAAATTCCTCGTCGAAGTTAAACTCTGTCGTGGCATGAAGAAGTTGGCATTCTTCTGGATCATCGGCATGCTTTAGTGTTTGGAACACATTTAGTTTAACTTGCTGGTCATTCACCCTCATTGTGAGTTCTCCCTTTTCAACATCGATCAAGGTTCTCCCTGTTGCTAGGAATGGTCTCCCGATAATGATGGGTGCATGCTAATCTGCTTTACAATCCAAAACAATAAAGTCAGCAGGAAAAATAAATTTATCAACTTTTACCAGTATGTCCTCAATTTTTCCCTCTGGATGCACATAGGATCTGTCGGCTAGCTATAGCATAACTGTTGTAGGTCTTGCCTTCCCGATTCCTAGTTTCTGGAAAACCGATTTAGGCATCAAGTTTATGCTAGCCCCAAGGTCGCATAATGCTTTCCCAACATAGTGATTTCCAATGGAACAGGGTATCGTGAAACTTCTGGGATCCTTCAACTTGGGTGGCATACGATTGTTTCAAACTTGACATAGTTTGGCATTTGTTCAATTGCTTCCACCAATTGTTTCAAACTCTCCTAGCCTTGTTCTCTTGGACACAATGTATTTAAGAAACTTGGCATAGTTTGGCATTTGTTCAATTGCTTCCACCAATGGCAAGTTGATGTGGACTTGCATTAGGATATCAAGAAACTTCTTGAATTGGTATTCTTGCTTTTGTCGCTTCAACCTTTGTGGGAATGGTGGTGGAAGTCAGATATCTTCGATCCTTTCATTGGTTTGGAACCTGATTGACGGCATTGCTGGGACAACTGGAGTTGCCAAGGCATTATCAACTGGGGTTACCGACGCATGCTTATCGCAAGTTGTCGAGGCGTCTTTATCGTCCGTTGCCGAGGCATGCTTATTGCCGGTTGCTGCGGCAATTCCTGGTTCAACATCTCAGGCTTTGCCGCTAGGTTCGTCTTGATCTTTTTGTGGAGTTTTGTTTGATGAGCGGGTTTGAGCCTCTCTAAGTTGTTGGCCACTTCTAGTGGTGATTGCCTTTCATTGCTCATGGCCAGTTCCTCTTGCGACTTCAGTATCGCTAGGTAAGCCTCCTTGCGGTCTAGTATTCAGATTTTGAGCAAACTGTCCGACTTGATTTTCCAATGATTTGATTGCCGCCTCTTGGTTTTGAAATCTCATCTCGGTCCTGTTAATAAAAGCATCAGTTCTTTTTATGAAATTACTATTCTCAGCCATATAAGATTCAGTTTTCATCATAAAAGTATTTAGAGAATTTTCCAAAGAACTAGATGTCGTCGGTTGTTGCTGCGGCAACTGTTGCTATGGCATATTCTGATGGAATCCCGATGCTTGTGCATTCTGATTATTCTGGTTTAGAGTATTGTTGGGATTACTCCATAAAAAATTTGGGTGCTTCTTCCAAGCTGGATTGTATGTATTGGACATCACATTGTTGTTCCGATTGTAATTCCCCACATAGAAGTTGGATTCCGGATTCTGCGTACATTCAGAAGAATTATGGTTATCACCACATAACTCACAAAAAGAATCCATTACCTTGACTTCATGTGTGTTGTTTGGTTTTTGCATGTTCTGGACCATCTTGGTTAAAGTGGCCAATTGTGCCGAAATTGAATCTGACGATCCTAGTTCATGGATTGTGGCTTGGCGTCTAACTCCTCCTCTTCTAGTAGATGGGAATTGATAATCATTCTTGGCCAGCCTGTTTAAAATTTGCATTGCTTTCTCTGGCTGCTTATCTAGGAGTATGTCGTTTGCCGAGGCATCTAGCATCATCCTTGTTGGTGTATTTACGGCGTTGTAAAACATTGTTACTTGAGTCCACACCGGGAATCCGTGTATGGGGCATTTGTGTAGAAGTTCTCTACATCGCTCCCAAGCCTCGTACATGGATTCATCATCTGCCTACCGAAAAGAAGTAATGTTATTACGAAGCTTATCAGTCAAATTTGTAGGATTAAACCGAGCAAGGAAATCACGACAAAGATTGGTCCAAGATGCTATTCATCCGGCAGGAATACTATTCAACCATGCTTTCACCCTATCCCTCAGTGAATAGGGGAATAATCTTAATCGTAAGACATCGGGGGTGACTCTGTGTATTTTGAACGAGTTGCAAATATCGAGGAAAGATTTTAGATGTTGTCGTGCATCTTCAGTTGCTGAGCTGCCAAATTGACCTATTGTGTTGATCATATTAAACATTACCGGTTTCAACTCAAAGTGGTCGGCTTCAATTTCAAGTGCGACAGCTCATGGGTTAAGTCTATCAAGATCTTCTTCAAGATAGTCTCGAATAGTTATGTTTCGTGCAAGAATCACTCCTCCTCCTGCTCGAACATCTTGATTCATATCGCCGTCTTGATTAGCCATTGCTACTCTTATCCTCCGTCTAAGTCTTTGTAAGGTTCGTCCGATTTCTGGATCAAAAGGATATTCTGGTGTAGTCGATCTCGCCCTGGTCATATACTAATGCAAAACCAAAGTTTGTTAGCCCTTTGAATCTTAAACAAGAAAAGTAAAAAGAAAGTGCAAGAAAATAAAAACAAAGTCGCTATTGCCAATCCCCAGCAACAGCGCCAAAAACTTGTTGCGCGTAATAAGTGCTACGCAATTGTGCAAGTATACACGTTGTAATTTATAGTATAAAAGATATCGTCTCCACAGAGATTGGTGCCATTTCAAGAATCTAGTCTCTTGCACTGTAAAAAGTAAAAACACAAATAAAGGATTATAGGAATTTAACTAATAACTAAACTAGAAAGCAATAAAGTAAAAGAAAAGATGAATTCAAATGAGAGAGAGATAGGCCAGGTTATCGTTAGTTGAGGTCTAATAGCCGATTGGATCGTCTTGGTAAAAGAGTGCACGGGCAACTCAGTTACCGTGG
Organism: Hibiscus mutabilis; assembly: GCA_019671005.1. Classification (NCBI taxonomy): domain Eukaryota; kingdom Viridiplantae; phylum Streptophyta; class Magnoliopsida; order Malvales; family Malvaceae; genus Hibiscus; species Hibiscus mutabilis. The sequence continues at coordinate 22,103,874 of CM033744.1, read as the reverse complement.
CAACTTACACAACGGGGTTGCCTTGGCAACTAATCGATGGTTGCCTGGGCGACTAGTTGGGCAACTACTTGGGCGTCTGGGCAGCAATCTTCAAGGTTCGGCAGAGCATTCTTCAATGGTTTCTTCTTATTCCTAAGTCGAAACTCTAGCTACTTGTGCATGCCTTGATAATACATCCATGCGTGAATCAAGGGTGAACAACAACCAATCTTGCGCTCCTCTTAGCCGTTGAAATCCTTAACTTATTCCTAAGCCAGATTAATATTCACCATCAATAGATTGAATAAAGATCATATTCATTCATTTTTTGAATCTAACTCTCCCGATATTAGATAAATAGATTAAGTTACGAGATCCTCTCCCAATTCACTCGCAAACAAGAATAAGAACCAAGAATGAATAAACCTTGAATAGAAAAGTACAAACTCTTAATTCCTAAACAAAAACCAATAGTTTCTCACAACCACAAAACACAATAACCACTGCCAAATAGATTTAGTTCATGGCTAGGTTCCAAAGAAACACAAGATAAATAATCCCTAGCATGAACCCAATCGAACAAGAAAGAAAAGGATGAAGATGGAGGCTTGTCGAAATCCTCCTTGCCCTAGATGCTTGTCGAAAATTCTCTCCTCTTGCCCTCATTGATGCTTGTCGAAATTCCCCTCTCTTTCTTTCTATGGATTGTCGAAATCTCCATCTTATTTATAGGGCTAGCCAAAGTCCTTCTTTGAGGAGGAAGTTAAGTTGGAATTAAATTATCTTTAAAGAATATAATTCTTTATTATAATTATATTCCTACTAGAACTTCTCCTATCTTCTTGGAATTTAATTCTTCTTTAATCTCTGCATGGAAATCAAATTCCTTTGGGTTTGGGCTTTGCTCCACGTCATCTTGGGCTTGTCTAGTCATCAATTTTGACTACCATATCACCTTTGCTCTTGTCGACAATTGCCATGGCAACTGGCTCGGCATCTCCTTCATGTATTGCCCTGGCAACTAGCTCGGCTTATCCTTTATGTATTGCCCTGGCAACTAGCTCTAGCCTTGCTTTGGCAAGTGATCCCGCATATGCACACAAAACACACCAAAGCAGCATCTTTTCCTATAAAAACTACCAAGTTATGTAATCAAGCTCAACGTTGGAAGGAAATATGTATTAATGCATGAATGGCTAATTATGCAACTAATATGAGCTTAAGTCTAACAATAATATGAGTAAAAAGGGTAAGAAAAATAGTACTTTTGAACACTTATCACACCCCCAAACTCGAACTATTGCGTGTCCTCAAGTAATGCAAACTCATAATTACCTGCCAAGACTTCAATTTTCACAAACATAGCTTTGAACTTGATTTCAATTCTCTGAACCGGGGCACAAAGTATGATTGGCTTTTTATTTTTTCGAAAAACTTAGGAATTACTCGGAATCAAACTATAATGCTTGTGAGTGTGTACGGAGTTGTGTGCAAGTTGATTATTCGGATTCTATGCAAACAATAGGTTTTCAAATTACTTTATTGGGTTCTTTTTAACATGTTTTAACTAGAGCCAGTTTTGGGCACCTCTAATGTTTTGTTTTTAGTTTTCTTAAGTTAATTTATTTGACTAGAGCCGGTTTCGGGCACCTCTAGTTATCAATTTTTAGGAATCGATATCTTTTGATTTCCTTTTTGATTTCTTATTTGATTCCTTTGAGTCTTGCAACAAAATCGACTTGGAATTTAACTCATCTTTGCCAATTAAGGGAGAAATCAACAATTTGAGATGATTTTCATTTCTCTCCTCTAATTAAAGATTCTTTATTGAAATTCCCAAGTTCTTGATCCTTTACAACTGATTTATGTTATGGAATTTTGATTTAAACATTGATTTGGAAATTAAATTGAGTTTTATGTGGAAATATGTTAAATAGGGTTTTGGATCTGTTCTGTGTTGAATCTAATTGATTTAGATCTCTATTAAGATGAATATTAAGGTTGAAAGAAGTGCTTAATTAAAGGAATCCAGAAACTATGTGAATAGCTAGTTTTCTAGGTTGTATATAATTAGATTTTGGTGTCTTTGTGCTATAGAGGTGCTAGAGGTATAAGGACGTAATTAAGATTCTTTTGGATGTTAATTGGTGTTGTTAAGATGTTAGAATCATTATGTTTGGCTGGGCTTTGTTTTGACGAGGTTTGATGATGATTTCGGTTGTTTTAGAGAGGTGTGATGGTTTCTTGTGAGGCAAAGTTGTGTTTGTTGATTGCTGGAGATTAGAGATGCAGGGGAGTTGAATCCTATAGCTTTTGGAGAGGGTGCATAAGCTTCAAAATCTTGATCACGTATCTAATAGCCAATATATGAGATAATGTATCATGAGAAATGGATTATGTTTGTATAATGTGATTTATACATGAGCTGCTGTTTAAGCTTGTTATAAAGATTTTGGCATATGATGCTTAAATTGAGGTTTGAGACAGAATCCATGATACATATGTTGCAAATGATTTAAATGTGCATATTTGAAGAGATTATTGAAGCATGAGATGATTTTGCCATGAGACTTATATTTCAGATTGAATTAAAATGATTTTAATTGCATTGATGAGGTTTTAGAGATTCCCTCACTAAGCTTATAGCTTACGCTCTCCTTTCTCATCAATGCAGAGAAGTAGGCCTTTTCGGACAGCGTGTACACAAGGGGAGATCCAAGGGCTAAAGCATTATCAAAGTACGATTTACAAATACTAAGTAGTAATAAGAGGCAACGTTACCAAGTTGTATTTGGGAGGTTTATTTTGGATACTCCCTGTTTGTGTAAGTTATGTTTGATGTTTTGGACTTATATGATGCTTAATGTTGGTTTTTGAGGGGTTGGGGAACATTATGCATGCTTGGGTAGAAATCATGCCTATAGGGGTTTGCTTTGATTATGGCATGTTGAGTATGATCATCTACCATGTTGCTATGATTGAGAAATTGATGTTTTATGAAGTTGTATGATGTTTAGATACTATTTGGAGTATGTTTGATTGAGGAAAAGTATCATATATTGGACCTAGAGGTCATTACAGGTCTGTCCATACCGGTACGGGACTTCAGGGATCGGTACATGGGGACCTATCTCAGCTCAATTTGGGCAAAATTGCCTAGGCGTACTGATATGCCTGGTAACCGTATCGGTACGCGTAGGTGGAAAAAAAGCCTAGCGTCGCTACACGGGCAACTGTATTGGTACGACCTTTAGTTACTAGAATCCAATATTTTTGAACTCACCTACCATCACCGATACGCTTGAGGACCGTATCAGTAAGCCTTTGTATTTTAACCCCGTTGTGATACGGTAAATATTTGCACCTATACACCAATCATTATTTTAGTTAAGATGCCTTCTGAAGTTTGTATTATTTGCAATTTAGTCCTTGTTTCATAATTATGCAATTAAATGAGTTTGAATAGTTATTTTAAGTTGAGATCTAACCTGAAGGTATGAAATATGACTAATTAAGGATTGGTAACTTTAATTTCATGATTAACCTCATAAATGTTGGAATTTATGTTTTAGTCCCTATTTTGTAAATTCCTACAATTCGATGTCAAATTAGCGCTCGATTGAGTTGTAACTTTCGCTACAACCAGCATGATCACCTTAGGACTTAAATATGCATTTAAATAAGATAAAAGAAAAAATGGATCATTTTCAATGAAAATCTTCTGGGTTTGTATCGACAAACCCTAATATTGCTCGCTAGGTTCGGTCTTGTGACTAGACCAGGTCAAGATTGGTATCAGGGCCAGGTTATGATTGTTGGGAGGTGGGTTATGGTTGTTTGGTTGATTGTTATTAAATGAATATGCTGATTGATATGCATAGTGTTTGATTTTGAATGATTATGATTGAAATATGATATGTTTGGGTTTAAATTTGGGGACACATTGCCTTATTACTACTAGAGTTAAATGATTTTGTTTTTAAACAAAAGTAACTTGGATTCTTCCTGCAAGGTAGCCTAATTATTTTGTTTTATTGCATTATCATGTTTAGACTCATATTTTTGCAAATAGGACTGAGACGAGAGACTAGAGCTCATATAGGGAGTGTGGTAGATGGGCAAGTTGATGATTTGCCTCCTTCTCCAGCGATTACCCTGCGGGTGTTGAAGTTGAGGGTGGTGCACCTCAATCACCTATTTTTGGTGAGTTGACACCGTTAATTCAAGCAATGATGGGAGCTTTCTAGGCGGCCATAGCTAGAGTGTAAGTACCTACACGACGCCTGTAGCTGTTAACACTGGATTACCTTTAGAGTGTCTGCATAGCTTGGGTGGCACCGAGTTCAGAGGTTTGGCTCCTAAAGCAGTCGAAGAGTGGTTTGCTAGCATAGAGAGGATCATTGGTCAAATAGAGTGTACATATACTGGCAAGTTGGGTTGTATAGTGTCGTTGCTTTATGGTGATACTTACAGTTGGTAGACAACTATTATTGCAGGCTTGGCACCTGCTGATGTGACATGGGAATTCTTTTGTGCTATCTTCCAAAAGAAGTATTTGGGATCTCAATTTCAAGATAAGAAGAAGAGGGAGTTTATGGCTTTAGAATAGGGGAACATGTTTGTTTTTGAGTATGAGAACCAGTTTGTCTGGTTGAGCCAATATGCTCCTGAATTGGTTCTTGATGAGCGACAACGATGCGACCATTTATGTTATGGGTTGGTTAAAAAGTGAAGACACACATGCTGACTGCAAACTATACAAAGTTTGGTGTCCTAGTTTCTTGAGGTAAGGACATAAAATAGAATTTGGGGTTGTCTGCTTATTCTGGAAGTTCTTCTGCGGGGAAAAGAAATGCATAATCAGATATTTGTAGAGACTATTACAAGAGGCATAGGGATAAGAGGTACCGTCTAGATCAGAGATGTAGAGGGAATGGTGTCAACCACGGACACCAAGGTCAGAATACCTATGCTGGAGTACCCGAGTGTAGGCGATGTGGTAGCCAAAATTTGGGGAAGTGTTGGGGTGCTCTTGGCACTTGTTGGAGCTGTAGATAATGAGATCATATTAGGCGGGATTGTCCATAGTTAGCCAGAGAAGGTCAGGCTCCTGCCTCTGCAGTTGGGTCATAGAGAGGCCGTGCGTGCGGTCGTGGACATTTCTAGTGAAGAGAGAAGGGTCAAAGAGTGGTTGCTCATACCGTAGCGGTTCAGCATGGGGGTGGTGGAACGACAAGGGTTTTTACACCCCATGTGGGGAGGAATGACATCGATCTGATTTTAGTTACATTTACTTTGCAGCCCATACCAATGCTTTCTTTGATTAATTCAAGTTCTAAGCATTTATACATCCTACACGAACATGCTTGCTTGCATGATATACCTATAGAGGCTTTAGATGCTGGTATGCGGGTAACTACTTCCTTTGGTGAGACAGTAATTGCTATGAGGTTTTATAGAAGATGTCCTTTGATGGTTCAAGGGCATGTGTTTGCGGCTGACCTGATGGAGTCGCAATTTTATAGTTTCGATGGGATCTTGGGGATGGATTGGTTGTTTGAACATAGGGCAATAGTTGATTTTAAGACAAAGCGAGTTTTTCTAAAACTCGTAGAAGATTATGAAGTGGTAGTTGTGGGCGAGAATGTCAAATTCTTGTCTAATGTTGTTTTGGCTTTGGAAGTGCGGAAGATGATAGAATCTGGGGGTCAAGCATACCTAGCTTATGCTATGAATCATAATATGAAGGAAGTGCATGCCGAGGATATTCGCAAAGTTTACGATTTTGTAGGAGTTTTTTTAGAAGAGTTGCCTGGTTTGTTGCCGGATAGGGAGGTGGAATTTTGTATTGAGAATACGCAGATACAACTCCGATGTCAATTGCACTATATCGTATGGCACTTAAAGAGTTGAAGGAGTTGAAGACACAGTTACATGAGTTGGTGGATAGAGGTTTCAATCAGCTGAGTATGTCACCGTGGGGAGCACCGATGTTGTTTGTAAAAAAGAAAAATAGCACGATGAGAATGTGCATTGATTATTGGAAACTGAGCAAGTTGACAATTAAAAACAAGTATCCTTTGTCGAGGATTGATGATTTGTTTGATCAGTTTCAGGGTATTATAGTGTTTTCTAAGATTGATCAAAGTTTTGGATATTATCAGTGAAGGTGAAGGATAAAGACGTGCCGAAGACAGCTCTTTGCACACGTTATAGGCATCACGAGTTCTTAATGATGCCGTTTGGGTTGACAAATGTACTTGCAGCATTTATGGATATGATGAAATGGGTGTTCCATGAACTCTTAGATGAATTTGTGGTAGTGTCCATCGATGATATTCTTGTGAACTCTCGTACCGAGAAAGATCACAATCGACATCTATGGAATGTGTTGCAATTTTATTGGATAATAAGCTTTATGCTAAGCTGAGTAAATGTGAGTTTTGGATCAAGTAGGTGGTTTTTCTTGGTCATGTTGTTTCATCCGAGGGTATTCGCATGGATCCACAGAAAATTAAAGATGTTGTGAATTGAAAGCAACCAAAGTCGGTGTTGGAGGTTCATAGTTTCCTGAGGTTGACAGGATATTATCGATGCTTTATGGATGGTTTCTTGAGGATTGCTGCTCCTTTGACGAAGTTGTTGCAAAAGGATGTGAGTTTTGAGTAGACGGAGGGTAGACAGTAAGCCTTTGATAAGTTGAAGGAAGCATTGACGCAAGTTCCAATCTTGATTCAACCTGAGTCAGGGAAGGAGTTTGTTGTTTATAGCGATGCATCCTACGTGGGTTTGGGATATGTGTTGATGTAGGAATGGAGGGTTGTAGCCTATGTATCTAGACAGTTGAAGGTGCACGAGCGCAACTATCCTATGCACTATATTAAGCTTGTTGCGGTAGAGTTTGCGCGGAAGATTTAGTGAACTTATCTTTATGGTGAGAAGTGTATTGTATATACGAACCACAAGAGTTTAAAGTATCTGATGTCACAAAAGGAGTTGAATCTTAGGCAATGAAGATGGTTAGAGTTGCTTAAGGATTATGATTTGACAATCGAGTATCATACAGGAAAAGCTAATGTTGTAGCTGACGCTTTGAGTGGAAAGGTTGTGGTTGAGTTGGGGGTGATGTTTGCTAGGTTGAGTGTAATGCATGATAGAGGTTTGTTGGCTTAGTTGCAAGTAAAGCATCATTGTTGCAATTGATCAAGGAGAAACAATCGTATGATGACTCCTTGGTACTGCATGTTAAAGATATTATGGATGGCAGTCAGACGGATTTTTGTTTTAGTGAGGAAGGTGTTTTGTGTTATAAGGATAGGGTAGTGGTGCCGAAAGATGAAGAATTGAGGCACACTATATTAGCTGAGGCACATTTGAATCCTTTTGCTATGCATCCGGGGAGTACGAAGATGTATCAGGACCTAAAGAAAGAGTATTTCTGGGTTGGTTTGAAGAAGGATGTCACAGATTTTGTTGCTCGATGTATGGTTTGTCAACGTGTTAAGGCTGAGCTTCAGTTGCCTTCGGGGTTGTTGCAACCGTTGAGGATTCCAGAATAGAAGTGGGAGAGAATTACCATAGATTTCGTGTTCAATTTTCCTTTGACACCATCCAAGAAGAATTCTGTGTGGGTGATTGTGGATAGGTTTACGAAGTGCGCACATGTTTTGGCTGTGCATACGACGAATACTTTGGACAACTTAGCAGAGTTGTATATTGTTGAGATTGTGAGGTTGCACGGGGTGCCAACGTCTATTGTATCAGAAAGAGATCTGCATTTTATAGTGAAGTTTTGGGAGTGTTTGCATAGGGCTTTGGGTATGCGGTTGAACTTTAGTACCTTGTATCATCCTCAAACGGATGGCCAGTCTGAACGCATTATCCAAGTGTTGGAGGATATGTTGTGGTGTTGCAGCTTTGATTTCCAAGGATCTTGGGAGAAGCAGTTACTGTTGGTTGAGTTTGCCTATAACAATAGCTATTAGGCTAGTATCCAGATGGCACCGAACGAGGCTTTGTATGGTAGAAGGTTTCATACGCCACTTTGTTGGGCGAAGGCAAGAGAAAAGTATTTTTCTTTGCCATATGTGTTAAAGGATACCAATGAGAAGGTAAAGCTTATAAGTGATCGGTTGAAGGCGGCTTCGAATCGGCAAAAGTCATATGTTGACTTAAAGTGAAGGGAGATTGAGTATGCGGTTGGTGATCACGTGTTCCTGAAGGTTTCGCCTTGGAAGAAAGTGATGAGGTTTGGACGGAAGGGCAAGTTAAGTCCTGGATTTATTGGTCCTTATGAGGTGTTGGAACGTGTGGGTCCAGTTGCATATAAGTTGAGGTTGCCTGCGGAATTGGAGAAGATACATGATGTCTTCCATGTATCGATGCTTCAGAGGTATGGATCAGATCCTTCACCTGTGATGCCTATTGAGGAGATTGAATTGAATCCGGATTTGACCTATGATGAGGAGCCTGTGAGAATTTTGGATTCAAGTAGCAAGGTACTTCGTGGAAAGACCATAGAGTTGGTGAAGGTGTTGTGGCGACATCGTGGTGTTGAAGAAGCCACCTGGGAAAGCAAGGAGGACATGTTGAAACAGTTTCCTCACCTTTTCCGCCAGGTAAATTTTGAGGACAAAATTTGTTAAGAGGGGAGAGTTGTAATGCCCTGAAATTCCTAGATGTTAATCGGATCAGTTAGACAGTTCAGGAGAACCGGATTAGGCAATTCGCGATAGTTTTAAGAAATAAATCTTATAAAATCATTTTTGGTTAAAATAAAATATGGAAAATGCTAGAAAATGCTTAATTAATATTTTTAAGTGTTTTGGAAAGTTCAATTTCAAGTAATTAAATCTAAATTTGTGACATTTTGGTCTAGTGACAAAAATGAAAAGTATTCAAAACTACTCTTGGTGACTAAATCGTAAAAGGGTCAAAACTTAGAATCTTTGATGAGCTATTTGACCAAACTTTTCCATCAGATTTTCCCTTATTTTAGGCTATTTTTAAAGTGTTTTAATTGGTTTTTAATATTAAAAGAAAATAGATTTAATAAAAGGATTTTAGTTTTACAAATTCAATTTCATACATAACTAACTTTGATTTCACTTTTCTCTCAACTTTCTCATCAGCCAAACTATCAAAATCTGTCCAAAATTTCTAGAAATCAATCTCTTTTGATTTCCTTTTTGATTTCTTATTTGATTCCTTTGATTCTTGCAACAAAATCTGCTTGGATTTCAACTCATCTTTGCCAATTAAGGGAGAAATCAACAATTATAAGTAATTTTCATTTCTCTCCTCTAATTAAAGGTTCTTTATTGAAATTCTCAATTTCTTGATCCTTTACAACTGATTTATGTTATGCAATTATGATTTAAATATTGATGACAATTAAATCGAGTTTGATGTTGAAATTTGTTAAATACTGTTTTGGATCTATTTTGTGTTGAATCTAATTGATTTAGATCTCTATTAAGATGTATAATAATGGTGAAAGAAGTGCTTAATTAAAGGAATCCTGAAACTATGTGATTTGCTAGTTTTCTAGGTTGTATATAATTAGATTTTGGTGTGGTCTTGGTGTTGTAGAGGTGCTGGAGGTATAAGGACGTAATTAAGATGTTTTTGGATGTTAATTGGTGTTGTTAAGATGTTAGAATCATTAGGTTTTGGCTGGGCTTTGTTTGGATGATGTTTGATGATGATTTCGGTTATTTTAGGGACGTGTGATGGTTTCTTGTGAGGCGAAGTTGTGTTTGTTGATTGCTAGAGATTAGAGATACAAGGATATGATTTAATCCTTTGTTTTTGATTGGGTAAAGCATGAGAGTTGAATCATATAGCTTTTGGCTAGCGAGCTTTGGATTGTTGGTGAGTGGAAACGTGTTTTACTGCTTTTAAAAGGTTTGAAGATGGTTGTTGGGAGTTTAGATAAAGTTTGAAAAACTTATCTAAGCTTGGAAGTAAGTATTGGTTGATCTCTCTATTGATTTCAGTTTTGCAAAATATAATCTCATGCACATTTTTATGGTTTTGTTTACTCATTGTATTATGCATGTTTTAGAAATGAAAGATGTTGCTAATGATCGTATATGATGATTATTGAGAATGGTATATGGTTTATGAAAGTATTTCATATTTGTTAAAATGCATGGTTTAATGTATTTGAAATTGGATTGGTTTGAAGCATATGTAAAATAATGAGGTAATGTTGTTTTATTGAATATATTGGTAAGTGGTTAAGGTTAAAATGTTATCGAATATAGTTGGATAGCCATAGGGTTTAAAGTGCACTATAATAAGTCGTCTCATGTGTGTCTAGGTGGGTAATTGTTCTGTTGCTCCACCATGAGAACGACAGCGGTCGAGGTGGGTAATTGTTCTATTTTCTCCCGCTAGTGGATTTATACATTATAACCGTTGAGGTGGGTAATTGTTCTGTTGCTCTGGTTCGAGGATGTATGTGAAGTGGTCGTAGGAACCACTTGGGAAATCTGTGTATCCGATGTGATTTTATAAATGAAATGGTTCTGGTTTTGAGTCACTTGTAAGCCAATATATGAGTTAATTATCATGAGAAATGGAATATGTTTTGTATAATGTGATTTATAAAAGAGATGCTCTTTAAGCTTGTTATAGAGACTTTGGCATATGAAGCTTAAATTGAGGTTTGAGATAGAATCCATGATACATGTGTTGCAAATGATTTAAATGTGCATATTTGAAGAGATTATTGAAGAATGAGATGATTTTGCCATGAGACTTACATTTCAGATTCAATTAAAATGATTTTAATTGCAGTGATGAGTGTTTTAGAGATTCCCTCACTAAGCTTATAGTTGTCGCTCTCTTTTCTCGTCAATGCAGAGAAGTAGGCCTTTTCGGACAACGTGACGCTAGGGGAGATCCAAGGGCTGAAGCATTTTCAAAGTGCAGTTTACAAATACTAAGTTGTAATAAGAGGCAACGTGACCAAGTTGTATTTGAGAGGTTTATTTTGGATACTCCCTGGTTGTGCAAGTTATGTTTGATGTTTTGGACTTGTATGATGATTAATGTTGGTTTTTTGAGGGGTTGGAGAACATTATGCATGCTTAGGTAGAAATCATGCCTATAGGAGTTTGCTTTGATTATGGCATGTTGAGTATGATCATCTACCATGTTGCTATGATTGAGGAATTGATGTTTATGAAGTTGTATGATGTTTAGATACTATTTTGAGTATTTTTGATCGAGCCAAAGTGTCATATATCAGACCAAGAGGTCATTATAGGTCTGTCCGTACCGGTATGGGTCCTTACGGATCGGTACGTGGGGGCCTGTCTCAGCTCAATTTCGGCAAAATTTCCTAGGCATACCGATACGCCCAGTAACCGTAATGGTACGCGTAGCTAGAAAATAAGCCTCGTGTCGGTACATGGACAACCATATCGGTACAACCTTTAGCTATTAGAATCCAATATTTTCAAACTCACCTACCTGTACCGATACGTTTGAGGATCGTATCGATACGCCTTTGTATTTTAACCCTGTTGCAATACGGAAAGTATCCGTACGGGTACGCTAGTCATTATTTCAGTGAAGATGCCTTTTAAAGTTTGTATTCTTTGCAATTTGGTCCTTGTTTCATAATTATGCAATTAAATGAGTTTGGATGGTTATTTTAATTTGAGATTTAACATTAAGGTATGAAATATGACTAATTAAGGATTGGTAACTTTAATTTCATGATTGACCTCATAAATGTTGGAATTTACGTTTTAGTCCTTGTTTTGCAAATTCGTACAATTGGATGTCAAATTGACGCCCGATTGAGTTGTAACTTTCGCTATAATCAACATGATCACCTTAGGACTTAAATATGCATTTAGATAAGATAAAAGAAAAAATGGACCATTTTCAATGTAAATCTTCTAGGTTTGTCTTAGCAAACCCTAATGTAGCTCGCTCGGTTCAATCTTGCGACTAGACCAGGTTAAGGGGTTACAAACTTTCACTACTAGAAAGTGTTATAAAATGAGTTACAACATTTCTAGAAACTTATAAGGTATTAAAGGAAGATTTCTACAATAAAAAATGGAGTTAAATCTCTGATCTCGTTCTTCTTCTTCAACCCCCAGCAAAACCTATCTTTCTCCACTCTCCACCATTTCCTTTAATTCTTACCTTGTTAGATAAATCACTGAGTGATGGTTAACTTTCTCTCAACAACAATTCTGAGATTCTCACATGAAGGGATAAAGATTTCTCCTTTATCATGGTTTTCAATGGAGGAAATGAGAAAAGGGATGAAGAGCAAGACAAAAAGGGACAAGGTGAGCTCATCCTCCCCAAGTTTTCTACATAGGAATTAAAAGTGGGCAGCCTTTCCTCTTTAAAATTTGGTCAATTACCTCAATTCCATTTATCATCTTCCTATCAAAAACCCAAGCCAAAACTCAAATCCATAAGCAAGAAGAGAGTCCACAAGGTGCTCTTTGAGCCTCCTACATCCCAGCAACAAGGCTCAAGGCTCGGGTGAACCCGACCTATAGATTCCAAAATCTGGGTAGTGACACATGTAGCTCTAGGGCAAGAAAGAAAAGTTTATAAATTGGTGAAGCCTTTGTATGGACTTAAGCAAGTTCCAAAACAGTGGCATGAGAAGTTTGACAATGTCATGATATCTAATGGATTTAAATTTATTAAGTGTGATAAATGTGTGTATGTCAAAACCACTACTGCTGGATATTGTAACGACCCAATTTTTGTGTTGATCATCCAAGGCTTAATTTCGGGTTGAATATTTAATTCAAGTATTAAATAAAAGGAATGAGGTTTTTGAAGATTGATTTTTAAGTAAGTGATAATCGTTTTTTGTAAGGATTGAAGGTTGAAGATTTATGTTGCGAATATACCATTATGTTTTGGATAAGGATGTTTTGAATTAAAAGGTGGGATAAAGAGCGAGAAAATTAGATTTTTAATTCCATTCTCTCTTTCCCCTTTTCACCCCCATTTCTCACTCTTATTTTCTTGCTCTTCAATATTTAAACTCCAATCTACCGAGACCTGATTATCCTTTGTCGACACCTCCACCGCCATTGTGTTCATCTGGTTGAGATGAGTTCGTACGTACTAGGGGTGTAACACCTCATTCTCGTATTCGATTATCGAATATAAGTAAGAGACGTCACAGAACAATAACATGATTTTTATTCAAAATTTCCATAAATTTAAAACCTTTGAAAATATTTATATCGACTAATACACAAATCGACATTGTTTCAAAACATGCACTTAGTCTTTACAAAATCAGCATATTAAACCATGTGCAACATGTATCAAAACATGTCATTGTTTCAAAACATGCACTTAGTCTTTACAAAATCAGCATATTAAACCATGTGCAACATGTATCATGGATTCCACAGCATAATCTCATATGCAATTCCCTCTACATAAGCCTTTCCCATGCATAACATCCCATATGAAAAGCTTAAGGAGTAAAACACGTGTAAACACTTTATTCCAAATTAGTCCATCAACATGATACATTTAAAACAATATATTGGCTTACAAGTGATCCATCTCAACCACAACATTTCCATAAAACCATCATTAACATCGGTAACATCGAATACACGGATTTCCCAAGAGATCTCGCAATCTCTTGCAGCTCAATGGCATAGAGTCGTGCAATACATACACCACCTCTACACTACCAAGGCCAATCCTCCAACTTTGAGTAAACACATTCGACACAACAACCTCTACAACGCGTGGCTGGAGTAAAAGCCATCAAAGTGCTACCTCAACAACATTGAGGTTAACATGATCGGAGTAAATACCTCTCGTACCACCTCTACAACCATGGGCGACTTATTATAGTGCACTTTAAATCCTATGGCCGGCCAGTTATATCCGATAACATTTCCATAACATTTTCAATTCATCACTTGCCAATATAACCCACTTTTATAAACATACCTCACAGCTTTCATATGCACTATTTAAATCATTTCATTGTGCATTAAACCACGCATAAGCCATGTTCATAAATATTCTTTAAAATCATGCATTACTTTCCAAACACATCTAACATCATTTGATATCAATTCCCAGCATTAAACCATGCTCATTTCATGCATAAAACATGAGGTAAACAATCATTTAACAAGTTCATTCATTAATCATTTGCCAACAGGAATAGAGAGAGAAATCCACTTTACTTACTTCCGAGCCTTAGACTAGCGTATCAAGCCTAGTCTAGACTCCCATTAAACCTTTTCAAATCTTTGAAAAGCCATTCTTATCCGGTTCACTCACCGACCAAGCAACGCCTTCCTTGCCGATGTCAAATCAAGCCTTCGGCAACCCCTCAACACCAAGATTCACTTCTGAACTACTTTCCCCTGTTTCAAACACATCATAACAGAGAATCCAATGCATTACAATGCATCCAAACTCACAGCAACACAACAATTATCAGCACCCAACTATAATCCTCCACAACACTCTATCTTAACAATCAAAAACATCATCTATTCACCAAAAACCTCAACCCAGCCCACAACTACGAATCTCAACCTTCAAATAACATCAGTTAACATCAAAACAACAACCTAAAACAACATTATACCTCCAACAAGCAATAATCAACCACAACACCTCAAAATCTCTTAACTAACAACCTAACAAATTAGAGATTCATTAGATTGAAAAAATCTATCATCAAAACTCACTTCATAATCATTTTAGACATCAAAATCAAGTTATAAACCAATCCATAACTCAGCAAAAACAGATCACTACAAATTTCCACAATTTTTCATCATAAATCATCAATTAAACCATAAATCCAAGTTTAATTTATCAAAACCCAATACAAATCATATAAAATGGATCAAGAACTTAGAAATTTCAATACAAAACCTTTCATTAGAGGAGAAGAACAAATCCTTACCTCCAATGCTGATTTCTCCCTTTAATTGCTTTATAAACCATGAAATTCAAGGTAGAAATAATAAGTATTTGATGTAAAAGCTTTAGAAATCAATTGGAAATCAAAAACTCTTTGAAATCCTAATTTTACCTGAAGAAATTGAAGCTGGAAAATATGTTTGGTTGGAGAGAATTTGGGAGAAAAGAAGTTACAAAATTAGTTACGTGAAATTCTTTTAAAAGCCTTCATTGTGTTTAATTAATTCTCTCCTTATTTATACCTCTTAAAACTTAATTAAAATAGTTAATTAAAGGAAGAAATCTGATGAAACCCTTTTGGATTAATAGCTCCTTAAAGATTCAAATTTTTGACCCATTTTCAAAACAGTCACTAAAAACAGTTTTGCAAACTTGCACTTTGGTCACTAACCCAAAATGTCCCATTTCCGAATTTCATTTTCCAAAATTGTTTTTACCAAAATCATTTATATATTTAATAATGATTTTAGACTATTTTTCCAAATTTTTATCTTCAATAAAAATATTTAATCCATTTTAAATCTTGAATCCAACTCGAATCTCTAATCCCGATCCACCGAACCGACTAAGCCATTCCCCAAAACTCCTAAAAGCCCAAAATTAGGGCGTTACAACTCTCCCCCTCTTAAGAAATTTCATCCTCGAAATTTACCTAGAGGAAAAAGATGCAGAAATTGCTTTTTCATGTCCGACTTGCTCTCCCAAGTAGCCTCCTCAACTCCTTGATGTCGTCATAACACCTTAACGAGCTCTATCGTCTTCCCACGCAGAACCTTACTGCTGGTATCAAGGATCTATAAGGGTTCCTCATCATAAGTCAGATTCGACCTCAACTCAACATTCTTAATCGGCATAATATGAGAGGGATCTGACCGATACCTCCGCAACATCGAAACGTGGAACACATTATGAATCTTTTCCAACTTGGGAGGCAACCTCAATCGATAAGCTACGGGGCCCACACGATCCAAAATCTCATACGGCCCGATAAACCTCAGACTCAACTTCCCTTTACGCCCAAAGCACATCACTTTCTTCGAAGGTGAAACCTTCAAAAACACTTTGTCACCAACAGCATACCCCACTTCCATACACTTCAAATTCGCGTAGGATTTTTGTCGATCAAATGCTGCTTTCAAGCGTTCAGACACAAGCTTCACTTTCTCATTGGTGTCTTTTAAAACATAGGGCATCGAAATATACTTCTCCCCAACCTTCGCCTAACACAAAGGCGTACGACACCTCCTACCATATAAGGCATCATACGATTCCATTTGAATACTCGCTTGATAGCTATTATTATAAGCGAACTCCACCATCGGCAACTACTTTTCCCAGGTTCCTTGGAACTCGATAATACAACACCTCAACATATCCTCCAAGACCTGGATCACACGCTCAGACTGTCCATCTGTCTGTGGATGATACGAAGTGCTAAAATGCAACCGGGTACCCAGGGCTTGATGCAAACATTCCCAGAACCTTATTGTAAACCTCGAATCTTTATCCGACACAATAGACTTAGGCACTTCATGCAACTTCATGACCTCTGCGATGTAAAGATTAGCCAATTTATCGAAAGTATACGTCGTATGCACTGGTATAAAATGTGCACACTTCATAAACCGATCCACGATCACCCAAATGGAATCCTTTTTAGTCAGTGTCCAAGGTAGCCCCAACACAAAATCCATGGTGATTCTCTCCCATTCCCATTCTGGTATCCTCAACGGTTGCAACAACCTAGAAGGAAATTGATGCTCAGCTTTAACACGCTGACACACCATGCATCTAGCAATAAAATCAGCCACATCATTCTTCAAACCAACCCAATAATACTCCTCCTTCAAACCCCGATACATCTTGGTACTACCGGGATACATAGCAAAAGGGCTAGAATGAGACTCGGTCAAGATGATATGTCTCAACTCCTCATCCTGCGGCACCACTACTTTGTCTTTAAAACACAAGACCCCATCATCATTAAAATGAAAATCTAATGGTTTCCCATCCAAGATATCCCTAACATGAGGTACCAACTCATCATCATACGGTTGTTTCTCCTTTATTATTTGCGACAACGATGGCTTCACCTGCAACTCGGCTAACAAACATCCATCACGGGTTACACTCAACTGAGCAAACATAGCTCTCAACTCAACCACAGCTTTTCTACTCAAAGCATCCACTACCACATTTGCTTTACCCGGATGATACTTAATGGTCAAGTCATAATCTTTAAGCAACTCCAACCACCGTCATTGCCTAAGATTCAACTCTTTCTGCGACATCAAAAACTTCAAACTTTTGTGATCCGTGTACACTACACACTTCTCACCATAAAAATGATGCCTCCAAATCTTTAACGCAAACACCACCGTGACAAGCTCAAGATCATGAATAGGATAGTTATGCTCGTGCACCTTCAATTGCCTAGATGCATAAGCCACCACCTTCCCACCTTGCATCAACACGCACCTTAAACCCACCTAGGATGCATAACTATATACCACAAACTCTTTTCCCGACTCAGGTTGAATCAAGATTGGAGCTTGCGTCAAAGCTTCCTTTATCTTTTAAAAAGCTTGCTGACGATCCTCCGTCCACTCAAAACAAACGTTCTTCTGCAACAACTTAGTTAAAGGTGCATCAATCTTCAAAAATCCATCTACAAACCGGCGATAATATCCATCCAACCCAAGGAAACTACGCACCTCCGTCACTAACCTAGGTGGCTTCCAACTCACCACAGCCTCAATCTTTTGTGGATCCACACGGATTCCCCAGCTGACACCATATGTCCAAGGAAAACTACTTCCTTCAACCAAAATTCACATTTACTCAACTTAGCATATAATTGATTATCCAGCAATCTCTGAAGCACAATCTGTAAGTGCTCATCATGGTCCTTTTCAGTATGAGAGTACACAAAAATATCATCAATAAACACTACCACCAATTGGTCCAAGTACTCATGAAACACCCGATTCATCATATCCATAAACACAGCTTGGCCATTGGTCAACCCAAACAACATCACTAAGAACTCGTAATGCCCATACCTCGTACGTAGGGTAGCCTTTGGCACATCCTCACCCTTCACCTTCAACTAATAATATCCTGATCTCAAGTTGATCTTAGATAATACCGATGCACCTCGAAATTGATCAAACAAATCATCAATCCGTGGCAAGGGATATTTGTTCTTAATCGTCAACTTATTCAGTTGCCTATAATCGATACACATCCTCATTGGGTCTAATAAAACCCCGATCAAGCAACTCCTGGAGTTGTGTCTTTAACTCTTTCAACTCCTTAGGTGCCATGTGATACGGCGCATGGACACCGGTGCCGAATCAACATACGTCTCGATTTTAAGCACTACCTCCCTATCTGGCGGCAACCCTGATAACTCTTTAGTGAAAACCCCTAGAAAATCACAAATTGTGCGGATGTCCTGCACATGCACATCCTTGGATCCAAGATTCATAACATAGGCCAAATATGCCTGACATCCGAGTTCCAACATCTGACTTCTTTCCAATGTCGAAACAACATTGGTCAGCAACTTTACATTCTCGCCAACCACCACAACTTCATAATCATCGGTAAGACGCAAGGATATCCGTTTGGTTTCAAAATCCATAATTGCCCTATGCTCGGATAGCCAATCCATCCCCAATATTACATCAAAACCATGGAATTTCAATTCCATCAAATCCACAACGAACACATGGTCTTCCACCATCAAAGGACATCTTTGGTATAACTTCCTAACCACAACCATCTCACCCAAAGAACTAGTTGCTCGAAGCCCAACATTTAAAATCTCCACAGGTATATCAAGCAACTGTGCATGCTCACTAAGAATATACGAATGGGTTGAACTAGAATCAACCAAAGAAAATAATGGCAAAGATTGCAAAGTAAAGGTAACTGCAATCACATCGGTACCATTGCGTCCTTCTCGATCCGCATACACCCTCGCGAGACCCCCTCCCTCCGGTTGGATAGTAACAGTGTGTGCCACAGTCTTACGCCCACCATCTCTCGGCTAGAAGCATCTTCGTCCATGCTATCGACCTCTCTGGGAAGCCACAACAGGTGCATGAACATCTGCACCTCTAGCTAACACAGGGCAGTCACGCCTCACATGATCAGCTGACCCACAACTCCAGCAAGCAGTAGCATCAACTGGCGTAGGAACTGGCCCAGCTCGTCCAATTTGAGCATAATCGCGTCTAACATGGTCTCGAGATCCACAACCCCAACAACTCTATCTGACCTCCAGCAAACCCCCGAATGCTTCTTCCCACACTGAACACACTCGGGTATCGCACCTCTGGAACTCTGCTCTAGCTGACCTTTTTCTCCCAAGCTCGGGTCGATATCTCCAATCACGGTGCCTTTTATGTCGGCCACCCCCAGCATTAGCATCAGGAGCTCTCTTACCATGATTGGATCCTCCAGCACAGGATGTCAAACCCAAACTCTTCTCAATATCCTTGGCTGTCGAAACCAATACATCAAAATCAACATACTCAGCAGCCAATACATATGTCTTAACCTCTTGCGTTAATCTATAACAGAAGTGGTCACAACGGCTCCTCTCATCAGGCATCAACTCAGAAGCATTCTGACTCAGCCTCACAAACTGTATCTCATACTCGGATACCGACATACCCCCATTCACCAAAGCCATGAACTTGCATTTCTTTTCATCTTGGTATCTAGCTCCGAAATACTTCTTTCGGAAGGCAGACCGAAAGGTTTCCCATGTTACATTGTCGGCTCCATACTTGCAATCATCGTAGTCCACCAGCTATACGTATCTCCTTATAGTAGAGATACAACACATCCCAGCTTACGAGCATCAGAATAACCCATCTGATCTAAAATACGATTCGTGCTGGAAAATCACTCCTCAAAAGCCTCAGGCGACATCCCTCTTAACTCGACCCCTTCCAGGCCACGTAAATGCTCTAAGGGTAATCCCAAATTAGCAGCAGCAACTGGTGTTGGTGCAGGCACCTGCACTCCAGCCATTGCGGCCTGGAACGCTCCCGTCATTGCTTGTATCAAAGGCATCATATCACCCAGTGCTGGCCCAGCTTGCACAGGTGGTACTTGTTCCACAGCCGCAGGTGGATTCGGTGAGAAGGTGGCAACCCCTCAGGCACAACATTATTCTCATCATCTTGCCTCCCCCCATTTGCATTAAGACGTAATTCTCTCCTCGGTGGCATTGAAAACAAAAAATCTATGGCATGATAACACCAAAATAAAAACGGTTATGCCATCTTCAAGCAAGGGTCCAAGCCTTCTATTTCAAATCAAAACGTTTTCCATCGATAGTAATAAGGCAATGTGTCCCAAATCATACCCCAACATGGCATATAACATACAATCCATCACTGTGTGTACCAATCAAGTCAATTCAATCAACATACATTTCAAACAACTTCCCAACATACATAACCAACCATAACCCACCCCTAACAATCATAACCTGGCTCTGATACCACCAAATGTAACCCCCTCGACCCGGCCTAATCGCAAGACCAAACCGAACGAGCTACATTAAGGTTACCGAAGTAAATTGTGAAGAAAACTCTAAAAATACAACCATTTTTTTTTCTTTTATCTTATCTAGATGATGGTTATTACCCTACATGTACATACGATCAACGAGTGAAAACCCAACCCAATCAAGCACCGAATTGATATCCAATTGGCCACTTTACAATAATAGGGACCAAAACATAAATCTACACATCTATAAGGGTTAACTTGTAATTTGCTTTACCAATCTTTGATTTGTCAGGTTACAAGCATACATGCCAATTTTCGACTCAAAATGATCATCTAAACTCATCCAATTGCATACATAACCCCCAGGGACCCAACTATAATTTCCATTCTTTTGAAGGACCAATTTCATAATTAATGTTACCAATCCTCAATTAAACCAATTACATACATACTGGTGAAATTTCAAGTCAAAACGATCATTCAAACTCATTTAATTGCATGTATAGCACTCAGGGACTAATACGAGAGAAAACAGAAACCTTAAAACATACTTTTAACTAACTTAACCGCTGACCGTATCGATACGAGGGCAAGTGTATCGATACGCCTGAGCTTTCTCAAAATTCCGAATCCAGTAGCTCAAAACTGTATCGATACACCTTCACATGTATCGATACACTATGCCTAAAATCGTAGACCCGTATTGATACAGTCACCCGTGAACCGATACGCTAATCCTAAAAATGTGCTTACTCGTATCGATACGGTCTCCCGTGTATCGATACGTTGTGCATGGAAACACTTACCTGTATTGATACAGGCACAGGCGTATTGATACGCCTTGACCTGAAACATCAAAATTTGTTGGTTTTTAGCCTCGTTTTGGATTTCTAACACTTAAGCATACTTCTAACAATCAAATAGCATCGTCATTGGTCATTTACCATCAACTAACATAAACCAAACATCAAGAAACAATCATCATGCTTTAAAGGTAAACTATAGGCATGCTTCCTAATACTCAAGCAACCACAGCATGAACCATATGCAAAATCCATCAAACCAAGCTTATCACAAGTCCAAAGCAACAATATAAACTTGCTTAAATGGAGAAGTAACCACTCAAACCCTCCCAACGACATTTAAGCCACATTGCCTTTATTACTACTTTAAAACCCAAACATACTTTGGTAAATCAAGTCTTGGAATTTCCTCATTGCTTGCTAGGCCACTTGCATTCAATCAATCTGCATTGATGATAAAAGAGAGCGTAAGCAATCATTGCTTATTGAGGAATGCTCAAAATACAAACCATCATCCAATGCAATTAAAATCCATTTCAAAACAATCATGCCATTCTTTCAAAACATGCACTTTGTCTTTACAAAATCAGCATATTAAACCATATGCAACATGTATCATGGATTCCACATCATAATCTCATATGCAATTCCCTGTACTTAAGCCTTTCCCATGCATAACATCCCATATGCAAAGCTTAAGGAGTAAAACATGTGTAAACACTTTATTCCAAATCAATCCATCAACATGATACATTTAAAACATTATATTGGCTTACAAGTGATCCATCTCAACCACAACATTTCCATAAAACAATCATTCACATCGTAACATCGGATACACGAATTTCCCAAGTGATCTCGCAATCTCTTGCAGCTCAATGGCATGGAGTCATGCAACACATACACCACCTCTACACTACCAAGGCTAATCCTCCAACTTGGAGTAAACACATTAGACGCATCAACCTCTACATCGCTTGGCTGGAGTAAAAGCCATCAAAGTTCTACCTAAACAACATTGGGGTTCACATGATCGGAATAAGTACCCCTCGTACCACCTCTACAACCATGGATGACTTATTATAGTGCACTTTAAATCCTATGGCTGGCCAATTATATCAGATAACATTTCCATAACATTTTCACTTCATCACTTGCCAGTATAATACACTTTTATAAACATACCTCACTGCTTTCATATGCATTATTTAAATCATTTCATTGTGCATTAAACCACGCATAAGCCATGTTCATAAACATTCTTTAAAATCATGCATTACTTTCCAAACGCATCTAACATCATTTCATATCAATTCCCAGCAATAAACAATGCTCATTTCATGCATAAAACGAGAGGTAAACAATCATTTAAAAAGTGCATTCATAAATCACTTGCCAACCAAAATCGAGAGAGAAATCCACTTTACTTACTTTTGAGCCTTATACTAGCATATCAAGCCTAGTCTCGACTCCCATTAAACCTTTTCAAATCTTTGAAAAGCCATTCTTATCTATTTCACTCACCGACAAAGCAACGTCTTCCTTGCCGACATCAAATCAAGCCTTCGGCAACCTTTCAACACCAAGATTTTCTTTCGAACTACTTTCCCCTGTTTCAAACACATCATAACAGAGAAGCCAATGCATTGCAATGCATCCAAACTCACAGCAACACAACAATTATCAGCACCCAACTATAATCCTCCACAACACTCTATCTTAACAACCGAAAACATCATCGATTCACCAAAAACCTTAGCCCAGCCCACAACTACGAATCTCAACCTTCAAATAACATCAATTAACATCAAAACAACAACCTAAAACAACATTATACCTCCAGCAAGCAATAATCAACCACAACACCTCAAAATCTCTAATCTAACAACCTAACAAATTAGAGATTCATTAGATTGCAGAATTCTATCATCAAAACTCACTTCATAGTCATTTTAGACATCAAAATCAAGTTATAAACCAATCCTTATCTCAGCAAAAATAGATCACTCTGAATTTCCACAATTTTTCATCATAAATCATCAATTAAACCATAAATCTGAGTTTAATTTATCAAAACCCAATACAAATCATATAAAATGGATCAAGAACTTAGGAATTTCAATAAAGAACCTTCATTAGAGGAGAAGAACGAATCCTTACCTCTAATGTTGATTTCTCCCCTTAATTGCTTTATAAACCATGAAAATCAAGGTAGAAAATAATAAGTATTTGATGTAAAACCTTTAGAAATCAATTGGAAATCAAAAAATCTTTGAAGTCCTAATTTTACCTGAAGAAATTGAAGCTGGAAAATATGTTTGGTTTGAGAGAATTTGGGAGAAAAGAAGTTACAAAATTAGTTACGTGAAATTCTTTTAAAAGCCTTCATTGTGTTTAATTAATTCTCTCCTTATTTATACTCTTAAAACATAATTAAAATAGTTAATTAATGGAAGAAATCTGATGAAAACCTTTTGGATTAATAGCTCCTTAATGATCCAAAGTTTTGACCCATTTTCAAATCAATCACTAAAAACAGTTTTGCAAACCTGCATTTTGGTCACTAACCCAAAATGTACCATTTCCGAATTTCATTTTCCAAAATTGTTTTTACCAAAATCATTTATATATTTAATAATGATTTTAGACTATTTTTCCATATTTTTATCTTCAATAAAAATATTTAATCCAATTTCAATCTCGAAATTGACTCGAATCTCTAATCCCGATCCACTGAACCTATTGAACCGTTCCCCAAAACTTCTAAGCCCAAAATCGGGGTGTTACATTCTCCCAAGGTGAAACCTTTAAAAAAACTATCTCCAACTTTAAACTCAATATCTTTTCTTTTAAGATATGAGTACGACTTTTGTTTGTCAGAAGCGGCCTTGAGATTATATTGAATTATCTTTACCTTGTCCTCCATTTCTTGAACAAGATCTGGTGCAATGATTTTTCGATCCTTTAGTTCAGACTAATTCAATGGTGTTCGGCATTTTCTTCCATAAAATGCCTCAGAAGGTGTCATCTTTATACTTGATTGGTAATTGTTGTTATAAGCAAACTCAGCTAATGGAAAATATTTTTCCCATGAGCCTGTAAAATTCATTATACACGCTCTGAGCATATCTTCAAGTATTTGAATAGTATTTTCCAATTGTCCATCCATTTGAGGATGGAAAGCATCACGAAATTGTAGTCGAGTTCCCAATGCTTCATGTAATGCACTCCAAAAACTTGAAGTGAACTTTGGATCTCTATCGGATATAATAGACATAGGATCACCATGTAATATAATAATTTGCTTAATATATAACTCTGCTAACTTATTCAAGGAGTCGTCTATTCGAACTGGTATGAAATGTGATGTTCTAGTCAATCGATCCACAATCATCCAAATGGAATCATTCATACTTGGCGTCACTGGTAAGCCTGTTACAAAATCCATAGTAACCTTTTCCTACTTCCATTGTGGAATTGAAATTGGTTGAAGTAATCCTGATTGAACTTGATGTTCTGCCTTTGTTTGTTGGCAAGTTAAACATTTAGCAACGAACTCGATAATAGCTCATTTCATTCCAGGCCACCAAAATCAACTATTTATATCTTGATACATTTTGTTGCCTATTGGATTTATAGTTAAAGGACTGTAATGTGCCTCTGAAAGTATTTCCTTCTTTAGTTCCTCATCTTTAGGAATTTACACACATCCCTTGTATTATAGGCATCCATTTGATTTTATTTCAAAGTCTTTAGATTCGCACGTTCAACTTGCTTCTTCTTTTCCAAGCATTTCTCATCATTTACTTGTAACTCTTTAATTCTTCCTATCAAGGTAGACTTAATTTGAAGTTCAACCACTATTGTACCATTTTCCTATAATCTCAACTGAGCATTCAATGCTCTCAAAGCATAAAATGTTTTCCGGCTAAGTGCGGTTGCTGCTACATTAGCCTTCCCCTGATGATAATCAATAATTACATCATAGTCCTTAATCAATTTTATCCACCTTCTTTGCCTCATATTAAGTTCCTTTTAGGATAACAAATATTTCAAACTTTTCTGATCCGTGAAGATGTAGCACTTTTCACCACATAAATAGTGATGCCAAACCTTTAAAGCAAACACTAATGTAACCAACTCTAAATCATGGGTAGGATAATTTCTTTCATGAGTTGTGAGTTGTAGAGAAGCATATGCTACAACCTTCCCTTCTTGTATCTGTAGCGATGTCTTTTTCTTTTTATCGCTAAAAAGCGTGGTTTTTCGAAGGTGTTTGTGATTCTTTTGGATATAAAATATTTATTCCGTGGGGTTTTTGAAAAACCGCATTTTAAAAAATGGAGTCGCCACCGGCCACTTAGGTAGGCCGGACACCATAAAACTAGAGATTCAAAAAATGTTGGGTTTGGGAGTCGGTTACGGATGGGGAAGGATTAGCACCCCCACACCGCCCAAAATTGGTACTTTAATAATTACCGCTTTATTAATATTGGATTTTCCGGATTAAAGTGACGATTATTTTAAAATTCGGTCATAATTGCGAATAAATTTTAAGGGCCCCGTTATCCGAGAGTAAACGCCCAACCACTATCACTACGCCTGATACTGGCCCCGTTTACGCTTGGATAAAAGGACACCGCATTAACAATTTATATCTCGATATGCAATCTTAGTGGCAAAAATATAAAACATGGCAGTTAATTTAAAGACAGTAAATATTCACATAACAAAATACTAATCTAACATAAAATGCTAAACTAAAACATACATATATACATATTAATCTAACTCATAAATAAAAACATATCTAGCATAAACAAAATACTAATATTCATAAATATTAATCTAACATAAAAACAAATTCAACATAAAATACTATTCTAAAACATACATACATAAATATTAATCTGACTCATAAATAAAAACATATCTAACATAAATAAAATATTAATATAAAACACAAATTTAAAACACATTAAATATTAATCTAAAACATAAACATACAAAATAAAAAATAAGACTAAAATTTTAAGATAACTAATACTTCATTAAGTTATAAAAATTACAACACTAATAAAAAAGGAAAGAAAATATACCTAACTAGGAGCTCGAACGACGAATCTCGACTGAACCCCACCGAGATCTACCACGACCCCTCCAAAAATATTAACTATATCGGACCTAAAATAGGACCCCGATCGAACCAGTTAGGACCGAGGATATTACCCCGGTCCTGGGCTAGCCGAATTGGCCTGCCCTGCCGATTCCAATTGCCATTGTTGCAATTGCTCTTGCAATTGCAATTGCAATTTTCTTGCTTTGCTTTGCTTTGCTGCTGCCTCCTCTATTTATAGGGGGAGAAGGGTGACGTGGAGCCTTGTGCTCCACTCCCCTCCCCTCTTTTTTTATTATTATTATTTTTTTTTTGCTTTTTTTTATATATATAAATTTACTATTATAATAACACTAATAACACTAAAACCCGATCAAAAATGAGTGATTATAGTTGCCCCTCTTTGCTTGTTCTTGTGAAACGAGGACAAAGCAAAGATCAAAAGCGCTCATTTTTTACCTACTTTCTCGTCTTTGTCTTCGAAATCACGTGTTCTTCTGGAATTATCCGCTCTTCCTTAGTTGAATCTTCAGGCTCGTAAGTTCTTCCTATATAGAGCTTCGTCACCTTCCGATCTTGGAGCTACAGGCTGTTCCTATATAGAACCCTTCACTCTAAAGCCTCGAGTTATGAGTCCTTCCTATATAGAACTTTTCACTTCGAGACAGTAAAGCTTGGAGTCCTTCCTATATAGAACTCTTCGCCTTCAACGCTGGTTTCTCCTATATAAAACCTTTTGCACCGCTGATGGATTCTTCCGACTGGGAGTTCTTTTTGAGATTTTAGATTTAGGGTTCTCCCTCTATGGAACCTTTCACTAGGGCTTGAAAATGTAGGTTCCTTTTTTTTTAACGAGGTTGTTGCCATTTTTGGACCTACGCTCCTAAGACTGCCGCATCATGCCCGAAGGACTTATTTATGGCCCGAAGGACTTATCACCATGCTCGAAAGACTTACTGATGGCCCGAAGGACTTAACATCGTGCCTGAAGGACTTACCGATGACCCGAAGGATTTAACATCTGAGTCTCACGCCGCTATGGCTGCCGTTCTTTGGGGACTCACGCTAATATGCTGCCGAATCATGCCCGAAGGATTTACTGATGGCCCGAAGGACTGATCACCACGCTCAAAAGACTTATTGGTGGCCCGAAGGACTTAACATCGTGCCCGAAGGACTTATCGATGACCCGAAGGATTTAACATCTGGATCTGACGCCGATATGGCTATTGTTCTATGGGGACTCATGCTGATATGCTGCCGCATCATGCCCGAAGGACTTACTGATGGCCCGAAGGACTTATCACCATGCTCAAAGACTTATTGGTGGCCCGAAGGACTTAACATCGCCCGAAGGACTTATCGATGACCGAAGGGTTTAACATCCGGATCGACGCCGATATGGCTATTGTTCTATAGGGACTCACGTTGATATCTCGCCGCATCATGCCCGGGACTTACCGATGGCCCGGAAGGACTTATCACCACGCTCAAAAGACCTATTGGTGGCCCGAAGGACTTAACATCGTGCCCGAAGGACTTATCGATGACCCGAAGGATTTAACATCTGGATCTGACGCCGATATGGCTATTGTTCTCGGGACTCACGCCGATATCTTTGCCGCATCATGCCCGAAGGACTTACTGATGGCCCGAAGGACTTATCACCATGCTCAAAAGACTTATTGGTGGCCCGAAGGACTTAACATCGTGCCCGAAGGACTTATCGATGACTCGAAGGATTTAACATCTGGATATCACGCCGCCATGGTTGTGGTTCTTTCGGGACTTTGGTAAATTCTTCGATAATTCTTCAAATACCTGTTTAGGAACAAGCAAAATTGACATGCCCCTATTTATATGATGCATGCAATGTAATGGTTTCTTTCTTTTCTTTTCTTTTTTTTATCTTTTTTGTTCTAAACTCTTACACCCTAAAAGGTCGTTCCTCAGATCTCTTCATCTCTTTACTTCTTCACTGTAGGCTCTTAAATCCTCATTTGAACATGCTTTTAAACCTTTTGTGCGAAAGGCCTTCTTGTCTTCGGGGTTACCACTTGTCTTCATAAATGATCCTCTGGTTCTTATATTATTTTATAAGAACCATTGTCATCTTCTTCGCTTGGCGTTGCCCCATTCAACCACGGGCTCCACTGCTTTGAATTTTCTGACCCATCATACAGAGCCTTGATCTATTTCTAGTCACTAGGGTGAGCCAAAATACTTCCATCCCCTGAGCTCATCCTTGATCTTCTCGTAACACTTCGACGGGAACTAACTCTCGGTCCCTATGCTTTAAATCTCATCATCATTCATTTTTAAAGTAAAGTAGAAGGCAATTTACTTGTGTATATTTCAAAAAATAATGATTGTTTGAAAAGATATGATCATTTTGAAAATCACAACTTGACGGGATACCAAACATTTTGAAAACATTGTTTGGAACAAATGGTAAACATATTTTTCTTTTCTTCTTCTTTTTCTAAGGACCAAACATGCTTGGAGAATGGTAAACAAAATTCGAAGTGTATTGCCAAACCTTTTTAAAAACTAATGTTTGGGGGAAATGGTAAACATCAAAACTTTGGGAGAAAATGTCAAACCTTTTAAAACATGTTTGCCCCCGAAATATCAAACACCATAGCGCATCTGCTTCAAGTTGCCAGAGATCAATTCTAATGAAGCGCCTATTTAGAAGATCTTGACCATTGTGGAGATATATGCCAATGTATAGTTTCTTCTGGTCTAATAGGCTTTTGAGAGGAACAACCCTACCTAGTTTCTACCCCTTTTAATGTGGCACTCTTAATCTCACTATCTCACCATGCCCCATCCTTCCCTCATTTGGGTGTCGATCAAGCACTTCGAAGTTTGACGTTCCTTGAAGAAAAGTTAACCCTTATAGGTGGAATGAAATCTGAAGACATTCTCATTCAACTTGGATATCTATGGATGACCAGAATGGTCTTTGGGGCTTATAATGTAGGCCTTTGGTTTATGGTTAAGTGAAACAGTATTTCTGTACTTGTGTAACTTGGATATGCCCATTATTCCTTCTCCTTTTTTTGGATCACTCTAGACTGCCCGTTTTCGGGTTTTCACCCTAGAGTTCATTTCCTTTCTTTTTACTGTAGGCTGCCTTGCATTCTGGCTATATACTGATGTTCATTTTTTATTCAATAATGTTTGATCCTCCAAAACTCCTCGAAACTGAGATTTCTTGAATGAAGGACTATGAATATATTATGGGAATTCTTGTGATTGGCCCGCCCAGATGAAATATTATTATTTCTTTTTTCTTTTCTCTTTTTTCTTTTCTTCTTTTTCACTTTTTCTCTTGGATCGCTCTAGACCGCCCATTTTTGGGTTTTCACCCTAGAGGTCACTTCTTTTTTTTGTACCTTTGGATCAATGTATTTTGGCTGGATATTGATGCCAGCATGCTCAGGCAGACTACTCTTTTTCTTCATTTTCAGGATCACTCTAGACTGCCTATTTTTGGGTTTTCACCCTAGAGGTCATTTCCTTTTTCAAAATTGGCAATCTTTGGGCCGACTTGTCTTGACTTGGCTTCAATTCGAGCTTCTATACTAATTTTCAAAACTGATATTTACTTGAAATGTGGATTCCTTGTATCTCTTGCACATAGTTGAAGTCTCGTTATTGTATTGTTTGATCTGTGTGCAAAGCATAGACAGTATTCTTCTTTTTTTTCTTTTACGAGTCTATGAATGTATCCTTGAATCAACACGGATCTATACTGGGTATTGATGCGATCTTCCGCTCGGAGTTAATTTCCTCTCTGCAGCTCTTCTGATATTTACTCGATTTGTATTGCTTCGGCCTTCTGATTACCATTTATCTTCTTTTTGGTTTTTCATTTGGACATATCCATGTTTTCAACCACTTTCTTCTGATGATTTTCTGATCTTTGTACCCAATCTGTATGGTCTCATCTGTGTCTTCTGGTAAAGTAAAAGAACACCATTCGTTGACATATTCACAAATGTCCTGAGAATGCCTTCAGGGGGTAGAGGTTTAGGGTCAACTTTCATTTCAAGGATCTTAAACGACAAGTGCCTGAGAAGATAAATTCTTAAAATAGGAACTGCCCCTTGTCTAAACACTCGTTTTGTTCCCCTGTTGGCCTAAGTAAACTAGCAGATACTCACATTTACAGTATCACCACAACATTCAATCTCTTCTAAATATATGCAACTTAGAGTTGATCTTTGGGTTTGAAGCAAATGTACTATTGCATTCAAAATTCCAGGACCTGGTATAGAAATGATATATACATACGTCCATTAAAAAATGCATGTATATGCATATGGGAAAACTACCCCATAAAAATAAAATGTTTAAAGAACCAAGAATGTAAAAATGTTTTTCTAAAGGGAAATGTGATTTTTTAATTCTAATAAACAATGATTTTTTTGTTGAGAATTTCTTTGTGAAATGATGAGAAAACCGTAGGGACCTTTGGATTATCTCCAGGGTACTAACTCATTATGCCCCTTCCAAGGTAGTGTAGGCTTGCCTCTTCTCTTGTTTTTCCACCGCTGGATCAATTCTCTCGTCATGACTCCCTCATCGACCAGCTTCTTGATTTTTTTAACGACCCCAAATTTCTTAGTGTCATGACCCATCGCCTCAATGTTTTGAAAGTGGTACCATTTATCTCTTTGTTTCCTTCTGCTCCTAGGCAGGTATGGTCTTTAAACTTAGGTCCCGGAGTGCATGTTTGATTCTCTCTGACTGTCATGAAGTCCTTAAAGCTGGCTTTCATTTTCTCGAGCATCTTATTAAAGAAGAAATATGAAAGGTGGCATAGAAGTCAATTTTCTCTTCATCTACGGGAGGCTGCACTTGGGTCGCTAAACACAGACACCTCAAAGCACATTCCTTGAAGCTTTCATCAGGTTTCATCTTCGTACCCTAGAGATACCGACGACTTAGTGCTAGGTCCAAAGCACATCATATCACGGTAAGTCCTGCTAGACTGTCGGGGAAGTAGTGGATCGGTAATTTTTCAATGTAGCCCTCCATTTTTTTGCAGAATATGGTCACGTGAATCTTGGGTCATCTTGTTCCGTTATCATGCGCAAATCTGAAGTCTTTGAAATCCGTAGGAACGACCAAGTCAGGGTTCAAACAGAGTTTTCTTGTATTAAAGGCATCAAACTTCTTTTTCTCTCTTTTTCTCTCGAGTCCATCTTTTAACTGCTCGAATCTTGATTTTTGAGTGTGTTCAATTCTTTTATTCACGATAAAACTCTAATTGTTCTTTGGATTACCCCCCCAAAAATTTTATGCAAGGTAGTGATAGTGTTATGTAAAATATGTCATGATTGTACAATGTAATGCAATACAATGCATCTCGAACAGTCCTTAAAAGACTTTCAATCAATAGAAAAATGTATGGTTGCAAGAAACTAATAATGAATTACAGGTGACAGTTAGCTTCCTTCTCGAGATCTTGACTTCGGGAAGCAAAACATGTGCTCCACGTCTCGACGTAGTCTTCAGGATGATGGATGACTTCGCCTTCTCTTCTTATTCTATTCTATGGACTCGTGACGTCATGATCTTTATTTTTGTGGCTTCTAAAAATGACATCAACAAGTGCAGGCATAATGCAGATAAGATCTTTTCTGGGTGCAAACGAATAATACGTCTAAACATGAATGGATTCTATCGGTCCTAAAGGAGTACTTTAAAAAAATTTAGGGTTTAAATTAAAATTCTCAAAGATCATTTGGTTTAAAAATTTCCCCATTTTTATTATCAAAAATTTTAACTTACTTAAAAATGAAACTTTTAGGTTTCTTTTTGTTATTATTATTATTCTGAAAGTTTTATGAGAGAAGAAATTTCAAAGCAAAATAATTATATTTTCAATTTTTTTAATGAGTTAAATTAAAATCTGAGAATTTTAAAAATGGTCAAACGTGAAGACTTAAAATTGGGGTTCTCGCGCCCCGATGAATCTTCGTCGTCGCACATGCCTTATTGTCGTACCGTCTTCTTTTCGCGATTGGTCTTTGCTCGGCCTAACTTGATCTTTGTAATATTATCGTTTCCGCAAAGCGGACTTTTTCTATTTTGAAAGCCTTTTAATGAACTGTTCTTGAATCAACACCATGTCATGATATGCAACATGAATGTAAATAAAGGCGTTGATTCCATTTGGTAATCACCATTTCGAACGACTTTCATGGGAATTAAAGGGTCCAGATTACAAAAAGATCCATATTACAAAAGGAGTCCCTATTACAAAAAGAGTCTATTACAAAGTCTTAATTACAAAATAAAGTTCTACACATAATCCCTAGCTCTACCTCCTAGCTCTTCGATGACTCCGAGCAACTTGATAAACCTTGGTGCTTCTTCCATGTCCGGGGTTACGAAAGGTCTGAGAGTCGTGGTTTCGTAGCTAAGTCATTCACACACCTTGTAGCTCGTTGTATGTCCACCATTAGGGTCTCGTGTGTATACTTTGGCACTACACGCTTGTTCGGCAAATTGTTACGCCGGATCTGTTGAGTAATCTCTGACCGATGTCACGCAACTGGATTGATCTTTGTCCTTCCTAAGACACCTTTTTTCCATGATGAAAGATTTTCTAATCGGGCAAACCACTTGAATCAACGCCTCTATGTAATGTGGATGCAACGATAATGCAACAAAAATATGTGTAAAAATAAAATAAAACACAAAAAGAAATGAGTTAGTACCGGATAAAAATAATAAATACATAAATAAAAGGACAAATTAAATAAGGTAAATAAACAAAACGACCCTATTTATCTAGTCCAAAACACCTAAGGTTATCCGCATGGCTCTAACAGGGTGGGTTTCTATGTTCTCTACATGCAGTGTTGGTGCTAGGAGGTACCCGAATTGTCCTTGTTGTCCCCTACTAAGGGTAGCAAGGCCCCCGATCATCACCCATTATAGGCTCCTTTCAACCGGGTTCAATTTAGGGGGACCCATTCGCTTATGCCCGTACGAAGGAACGATATCCTTACGAAAGCATAAGGTACTCGAGCCCCGAAGGTACTTGCTAGGCCCATACGGGAGAACGATATCTCCATGAAAGCATTAGCGTTTCCCCCCACTTAAAAAGACGGGTTTATATGCCATATTTTAAATGCGTTAAAATAAACGCGCAATTATGACCGAATGTTAATTTAATAGTCACTTTAATCCGGAACTTCCAATATTAGTAAAGCGGTAATTATTTTAAAAGCTTGACTCTCATTTTTTTTTAAAAAAAAACAAAAATTTTCCCCAGCGGAGTCGCCATCTGTAGCGATGTCTTTTTCTTTTTATCGCTAAAAAGCGTGGTTTTTCGAAGGTGTTTGAAAGGTGTTTGTGATTCTTTTGGATATAAAATATTTATTCCGTGGGGTTTTTAACAAACCGCATTTTAAAAAATGGAGTCGCCACCGGCCACTTAGGTAGGCCGGACACCATAAAACCAGAGATTCAAAAAATGTTGGGTTCGGGAGTCGGTTACGGATGGGGAAGGATTAGCACCCCCACACCGCCAAAAATTGGTACTTTAATAATTACCGCTTTATTAATATTGAATTTTCCGGATTAAAGTGACGATTATTTTAAAATTCGGTCATAATTGCGAATAAATTTTAAGGGCCCCGTTATCCGAGAGTAAACGCCCAACCACTATCACTACGCCTGATACTGGCCCCGTTTACGCTCGGATAAAAGGACACCGCATTAACAATTTATATCTAGATATGCAATCTTAGTGGCAAAAATATAAAACATGGCAGATAATTTAAATACAGTAAATATTCACATAACAGAATACTAATCTAACATAAAATGCTAAACTAAAACATACATATATACATATTAATCTAACTCATAAATAAAAACATATCTAGCATAAACAAAATACTAATATTCATAAATATTAATCTAACATAAAAACAAATTCAACATAAAATACTATTCTAAAACATACATACATAAATATTAATCTGACTCATAAATAAAAACATATCTAACATAAATAAAATATTAATATAAAACACAAATTTAAAACATATTAAACATTAATCTAAAACATAAACATACAAAATAAAAAATAAGACTAAAATTTTAAGATAACTAATACTTCATTAAATTATAAAAATTACAACACTAATAAAAAAGGAAAGAAAATATACCTAACTAGGAGCTCGAACGACGAATCCCGACTGAATCCCACCGAGATCTACCGCGACCCCTCAAAAAATATTAACTAGATCGGACCTAAAATAGGACCCCGATCGAACCGGTTAGGACCGAGGATATTACCCCGGTCCTGGGCTAGCTGAATTGGCCTGCCATGCCGATTCCAATTGCCATTGTTGCAATTGCTCTTGCAATTGCAATTGCAATTTTCTTACTTTGCTTTGCTACTGCCTTCTCTATTTATAGGGGGAGAAGGGTGACGTGGAGCCTTGTGCTCCACTCCCCTCCCCCCTTTTTTTATTATTATTATTTTTTTTGCTTTTTTATATATATAATTTTACTATTATAATAACACTAATAACACTAAAATGCGGTCAAAAATGAGTGATTACAGTATCAATACACACCCCAAACCATTATGGGATGCATCACTATATATTATAAAATCCTTCCATGATTATGGTTGTACCAAAATAGGAACTTCTATTAATATCATCTTTAATTTGTCAAAGCTTTCTTGACATTGATTTGTCCAAACAAATGACACATCATTTCTTAATAACTTAGTTATCGGAGCAACAATCATTGAAAATTCTTTCACGAACTGCCGATAATAATCAGTTAATCCCAAGAAACTTCTCACCCCAGAGATATTCTGAGGAATTTTCCATTCTCGGATTGCTTGAACCTTTTTAGTATCGACTTTAATGCCTTCAGCTAAAACTATATGTCTAAGGAAAACTACTTCAGGCAACCAAAATTTCACACTTTGACAGTTTTGCATATAATTTCTTTTCTTAGAGGATCTAAAGAACTACTCAGAGGTGAGTATCATGATCCTCTTTGGTTTTAGAATAAACCAATATATCATCTATGAATACCACCACAAATTGGTCTAAATATGGCTGAAATATCCAATTCATTAGATCTATAAAAGCTGTTGATGCATTTGTAAGTCTAAAAGTCATTACTACAAACTCATAATGTTCGTATCTAGTTCTGAAAGCTATCTTTGGTACATCTACTTCTTCGATCTTCAATTGATGATACCTCGATTGAAGATCAATTTTAGAAAACAATGTTTCTCCTTTAAGCTAATCAAAGAGATCATTAATCATTGGCAGAGGATATTTATTCTTCACCGTCACTTTATTAAGTTGACGATAATCCACACATAACCTCATTGATCCATCTTTCGTTTTCACAAACAAGACTGGAGCTCACCAAGGTGATCTACTAGGTCAGATAAAACCTCGATCCCATATTTAATGTAACTAATCCTTTAACTCTATTTTCTCTGTAAGAGATATTTTGTACAATACCTTTGATATAAATTCAATGACAGGGAAAACTTAAATCTTGTATTTCACTTCACGATCAGATGGTAACCCTGGCAATTCCTGAGAAAACACATCCTATTATTCATTAATAGTTGAGATACTTTTCAAGTTCACCTTAGAGTACTTATATGTTCATAACATAAGCTAGAAAGTTCATACATCCTTGACGATAGCAGTTTCCAAAAAAAAATACTACATAACCACATTGATCCAAAAAATCTGATTTTCCCTCATCATTATAATCTCCAAACTTTTTAGTTCCTTTCAGAATTATTCGTTTCAAGCAAAAATTCATAAGAAGCAATTCCATTAAGCTTACTAAAATTTAATTTCTTTGAATTACTATAGAGTAATTCTTACAAATTTAACTTACTCTTGTGCTATGTCCCAAGAGATAAGTTACTACCACAACAAAGCGCTTTTTGTACCTCTTTTTTATCAATAGTCTAGAAACATTGGTTTTCTGTCAATACCCCACCTGAAGTCCCACACTTCAAGACTTCCCAGCTCTCTAGCAATAAAAGTCTAAGGAACTTGGGGTTGAATTTCCTCTGAAATCATATCCAAGGTTCGAAATAATAAACCTTGGGTTAATTAGGCATTTCCAACTTCACCAGCACTTTAAAATCACATTGAGCAAAAAACGATTAATGATAACCTTGTATACTTTATAGGCCTTATTCTTACCCAATTGTTCGATCGCTCTATGTGATTTCTCAACTTCAAACATCTATAACTTTATTCAATCAATTCAATAAGCAGTTGCATCAAGTCACTCAAGCATCCAAACAGTAATTATGACATCCTAGTGGCATGTATACACTTACTTACTGACAACAAGCTCGGTTTGGATACAGAACCGACTAAACCTATTGCTCTAATACCAATAAATGTAACACCTCATTCTCGTATTCGATTATCGAATATGAGTCAGAGATGTCATAGAACAATAACATGATTTTTATTCAAAAATTCCATAAATTTAAAACCTTTGAAAATATTTATATCGACTAATACACAAATCGAAGCTTCTTTACTTTTAAAAAAATAAATTTGACTATTCAAAAATATCAGACGTGGCACCAAAATAGACAAATTAATCCCATTTATACATGCCACTAAAATAAATTAAAAACATCAAGTAGGATGTCATTACTGTGGTAGCTTGAGAAAATTTCTAAACTTGATACAACTCTTTGCTTCGTCCAATGATTCGAACCACCTACGTGTGCACAATCAACACACGCTAAGTACGAACATAGCGAGGCAATAAACGGAGTTAGTAACAATAATTTAAACTTACTCGACTTCATGACAACTTTTATATAACATGATATATGTCAATGCATCAACTTTCACATTGCATTAGTAATGATTTACTATATGCCAATGTCATAAGACCTTCATGCTTGTGCATTTGTCATAATATGGCATATATGCATAAATCCATCATGATCACTAGATATGTATTACCATCATGTTAATCATATATTAACATAATATAAAGCGGATATAAATTTCTTACCAATATACTTGCCATTTATTTCAAAAGCTCATAAGTTTATCCACCTGTTTATTTTTTTAACCAATACACCATAGCCCAAATATAAGCCTATGAGGACCCTAGGTACACGAGTCAAATATGCACCGAAGTGGTAATACACATAAGGTCGTGCCCACCATAATACACATAAGGTCGTGCCCACCATATGCACTAAGTGTCCATTATATACACTATAGTGCTAAACCGAGTATGCAGCATGCTGGTAGAATATATGGCATGCCAACTATACCTTGTGCATCAATGACATACTTGGGCATATATTCCATATTTATTTCATCCATGGCAATGTATATCAACATAATTTAACATTAGGCAGTTCATACTCGAAATAACATTCATAATATAACATCATATATTACTAGTGATCTATGCATTTGTGCAGTTCATATGCTCCATGACATAAATATAATGACAATAAAATTTGGGTAGGCTCATCGCAAGCTATCCCAATGATGTATAAAACATCAATGTGTCATGATATGTATGCAATTGCACTCATCTTGACACTTCTTATCCCAAACTAAATTGAATAAATTAAGAGAACTCCAAGCTTGATCCTTTTCCTTATCTATTGAATTTTCGATTTCTCGGGTTTACTTCACATTCATCCCTTACATGCCCAAATTAATAACACCAATAAGGTACTCATTTTATAATCTGCCAATGTGCGCTACCTTCAAAGAAATATTTATATAAATTAATCTACAACTCAGAATTTGATTTTGTTTGTTTTGACAGAAACTAGATTCGATAAGATTTTCAACCATATAAACTAATAGCCCAAATTCAACTCGTATGATTTATGACAAATTTTTAAAGTCGAATTCTAGTGCTCAATTTCGGAGTAGACTGGCATTCTGTTTTCTGACCTTTCATTACTTAAAAATTCATATCTTTTGATATACAAATCAAAATCAGTCATCGTTTGTTTTAAAAGAAACTAGATTGAACCAGGAATTCAATGATATAAGGATCACTTTCCAATCACTTTTGTAGAATTTATGGTGAATTTCCGAACTTACTGCCAATGACAAAAATTCTGGGCAGATTTTATAATCCACATCTTTAGCATCCTTTAACCATTCCAACACCTCAAATTAACCTTCAATTATGTTATTCCAACATTTTTACTTTCATGAAAACTCCAAATTCAACTTGAATTCTTAAACCCAAAATTAAACCCCAATTAACCAAATGATATTCCATCAAGAGTACATCAATTTCAACTTCAATCAAGCATGGAAATAATAGAACATTACATAATCTTCCATAATTCAATCCTAATTCATTTGGATTCATAAAACCTAAATTATCTCTCTTCAAAATTCAAGAGTGTCCTTCAATAATTCCATAAAAATTTTATACCAATTGAAAGAGAATTTCATGAAGAACAACTTCATATTTCATAAGTTAACCCTAAATCCTAGTATTTAAGGATTAAAAATGCAAAACCCTAAACTTACCTTGCTTTCCTTCTTGTTCTTTTCTTCTTGATGTGAAGCATGAAGAATGATGAAGATATTTCTTCATTTTTTTATTTATGCCATTTGGCATCTTTTATTTCCATAAATATTGAAAATATACTCCAAATAGTGAAATGACTATTTTTCCCTCAAATCCAATGAATCCATAATGTGCCACATGTCATTATCCTTCTTCCAATGACCTAGATTTAATCTTGAGTTAGTAGTTTACCAATTTACCCTTGAACTATATCAATTTCCAATTTTGCCCTTGAAACATACTTAAATTCCAATCTTATCCCTTGATCCAATGGCTAGGATTTAACATGGAAAAATTATCTAAATCCAAGGGCCCAAAATAAATCTTACCATTTTAAGACATGGAAATGACATTTGTAACATTACCCTACCATCCTTCAAAATATCCTAAATATTCGATTTGATCTGATTATCCGAATATTTTTTGAACTTCATTGCTTTATAGTCATTAATACAAACTCCGTACGAAAAATCCATATAACAAGAAAACATCATTCTTGGGGATAAACTATTTATTTACGGGCTTAAAATACATAACTTTTGAAAATTACACTTGGTCCCTAAACTTTTCCAAAGTGTATACTTTAGCCACAAAACTTTTAAAATTTACATTCTGGTTACTAGCTAAAAATTGGGATATTACAAGGGTACCACCATCAGAGTCACTATCGGATGGGGTAAGAGAAAGAAAGTTTTGGGTTGTTGAGTTGGGTTGGTTCAAGTGCACAAAACGAAGAACGGAGGCCACCATCATGTTCACTGGTGTCAAGATAGCCGATCTAAGAGTTCACCATCGTCGTTCGACCACCAAAAGCTATCGTTTGCTCTACTGCCTATGCATGGGCAATGTTTGGGCGAGAGGGGTTGTTATATCACAGTTGGGCTCCAGTTGTTGGGCTTCAACCTTAGGCCAAGCCGAGCTGGCCTGTAGAGCTAGCCCAAGCCGTAGGTCGAGCTGATCCTTCGAGTCGTGAGCTGCCACCACCGATCACCGCCGCCATTGATAGGCGTTAAATTTTTTAAAGGATCCTACTCGAGGATTTCTTGATGTTCTGAGTCCGTTGGCACAGCCCGTTTTGCCAAATTCAAACCTGATAACTTGTTTTTATGCATTTTATCCTCTAAAGTAGTCTAATAAAGTGAAATGGCTTTTGTAGTCATATTTGTTATATTCGAGGGCTTTGTAGACACAAATATTGGATTTAAAGAGACGTTGGG
This sequence comes from Hibiscus mutabilis, assembly GCA_019671005.1. Classification (NCBI taxonomy): domain Eukaryota; kingdom Viridiplantae; phylum Streptophyta; class Magnoliopsida; order Malvales; family Malvaceae; genus Hibiscus; species Hibiscus mutabilis. Next base: position 22,063,651 of record CM033744.1, on the reverse strand, counting down.
AGGACCTTGGTTGAGGATTTATCACTTTGTGGACTCCGAATACTTTACGAGCATCGTAAATATGATTACTTTGCATGTTAGTATTCGTAAAATAGGTAGGCGATGAATATACATGTTTGGAGATTGGTAGTATAAGACTTGATATCTGTGTGATGCATGATGGTGTTATGAATATGATGAGACTCATGGAGACTTTAGAGGCCGTGCAAGGTTATATGTGATGCTCGTATAATTATTTGATGATTGGTTGATTGATTGATAATTGTGATGCCTTGTATGCCAGTTTGACATGAATTAATGGAAAGTATACTTAAATAGATATATAATTGATTAAATGATTATGAAGTCGATAATTAATATTTATTGATTGAAAGTATTAGTAAACAAACTCTAATGACTTTTATAAGCTTTATGGATTGAATAAAACTTTGTAATATCATATTTTGTAAAAATGCTACAAACCCGTGAATAGGGTATTGGTACAAGTTTCGGTCGTTCTAGTATGTGATTGGGGGTCATACCGGTATGGGTTGATACAAGCGCTTAAATTAAGTTCATATTCCTTAAGACTAGAATCCAGATAGTGCATCCAATAGTGTAACGCTAAGATGGCTATAATCATGGCCGAAAGGGTCAAGTTAAGTGTTAAGCTGCCCACGGGACCAATTTCTGAGGCGAGGTCACCCCGAATTGTTGAGATGCGAGTTAGTTGAATGATGCCAGAGTCAAGGATGTATCATCCCCTCACCACCCGAATGGTGTCTTCATTGTGTGTTGTAGTCGTTTCGAAGTTTTCAGATACATTTTGTGAGTTTGGGGCAAAAAAAATCTACACCGTTATGCGTAAAAACATTTATAATACGGGTATGGATAACCCGCTCTTGAAATCATTCAATGGATGCATGTTAGTTGGGGGACCCTTTGTTCGCTTAAAAAGAGTCTTATTGATACTTGGAAAGTATCATCGCCTTTCTTAAGGGTATTTCTAAAAGATAGTAGATTCAGGATCCACTAGTTCTCTAGAGTGTGAACGAAGTTAGATGTTCTGCAGGTTTGATAGAGCTACCTTCTTGAGAGTAGTTGTACCTTGGAAATTGATTTGGTTAATCAAGTGCGATGCTCGCGGTAATGTTGAGAGTTGTGCTTAAGGTTTCGAGACCTTGAGGGAACTAGACCTTTGGTAATGAGGATGTTGAACCGTTACCCTTCTATCGTGTTTTTTGTAGTATTCCTTTAGAAAATGGCACAATAGGGTTGTAGGATAGGTTTGACCATTTGGAAGATGCCAATGTGTGTGGTTCAATGCTCAAGAGCTTCTGGACTGACAGAGTACTCGTTTGTAGTTCCTAGAGGAGTCATCTATTCATCCTCTCTTTTAAGAACATGAGTAGATATTGAGGTAAAGCGAGTTGGACGTCGGTGCCAATCGCCCTTGTCAGAGGACACCAACCCAGTTGAGAGAGTCAAAGATTTAGTTGTGAAAGTGCAAATCGAATAAGGTTTCTTATATCTTAGTGTTTCACACAAGGGTGAACCGGGCTTATTCGCTAGTAAGGAGTTGGTTCATTGAGATGATGCTTAAACCGTTGATACCTCGTTAAGTGATAGTGGAAGACTATTACTTATCTTCTAGGTGGATGAATCATGTGTTTTTCCAGGATTGGTTCGAGAATGAGATTCTTATGGTTAAAGTGTTGGAGGCTAGTAATTTCAAAATGAATTTTGGAATGTGGATGCCTCTCTTTAGGGCGTGTCGTGGTAACGCTTGATGCCTATAGTAACGATTGAATATAAGTTTGGTACTTTGTGTGACACGTGTGAATGTATAGGGAATATGGAAATATAAGCTTAAGAAGATAATTACTTTAATGACCTTATATGTGGGAAAGGTTAGTTTCCGTGCTGTAATTTAAGGAGACAAGGGTTTGAGACTTCGTAAAAGCTTTTAATTTTGATGTAGTTTCCTTGGATCAATTCGAGGAACATTAGAGGAGTTTTCAGCTGCTTAAGACTATTCTATTCATGACCGTGGTGTTGACTCAAATTAAGTCAAGAGAGATTTGGGAATCTTTGATAATGTTTGTTGTTTTGACAATGGTGTATTTTTTGCATGAAGATGGAATGTCGTGTCTACCCCAACACCAAGAATTTTGAGTTCTTGTTCACCAAGGAAGTTGAGAGTCAACGTGAGTTGAAGTAATTGAGAATTGTTGACTGTGTGTTTTATTAGTTAAGCTTTGAGTTGAGGCTTGGGTAACTTTACAAGCCGCGAGAAATAGCATATGGTTGTAATTAAAAGGATACAATGTTATGATTGAGCTTAGGTTTGATTTTTTTTATGGACTTTGAGATCTTGTAGTTGGTGCTTTAGAGAAAGATATATCAAGGCAAGAGATTCTTCCTATACAGTACAGTGGTTAGTACGTGGTGAATTTTGAGAGTGATAGTTTGTACCAAACTTTCACCGCGAGTTTTGGGAGACAGTGTGGAGTCGTGTGTTTAAGATAGTGATAAGTGTTCGACTTGCCATTAGTTGGGAGTCAAACATTGAGTTCCTCAGAGTTGTTATGATGCTTCGATGTTCCTCAGTGGAAATTAAATAGATGAGTGTGAATATTATAAAGGATTTGTAAGTGCACAATTTCGATGGGATTTTGTTGAGTAACGATATATTTCTTGGTAAGTATTGTTTCTTATTTTTAGCAAGGGCAAGATCCAGATGGAAATTCTACTTGGATTGATTGTGGGTTAGGTTGTACGACATTTTGATAAGTATATGATACCTTTTGACATAAGATTTAAGGTTTGTCATGGAACCCTATCCCTTGGTAGGATTTCATACGATGAAAGAACCTAATGAGGGTATCGATGACGTGTTTTCCAGACACGATATAGTTTAAAGTCCAAGACTCTTGTGTGAACTTAGTTAATGAGAGAGGCATTGGTTTCCATTTTGATGTAAAACATGCCGATATCTAAGGTCAGTCTTGAGACATGTAGAGACGTCTTTTGCTCTCAAAAGTCTTGCACCCGGTAATAGATGATTTTGATAAAGGATGCCATCAGAATTAGAGTCTTCTTCAAGGAGTCGCCACGAGAGGAATATTTTCGTTTTTGTTGCAATGGTTGTTTAACCTTTTGTTCTTTTAGATAATACAGAGTTGTGGAAAGGATTTTGTCGTGAAACAACCTTTGGGTTCTACAACATGAGTTAAGTTTCTTTGATGATGAATTTGTGTCACTTTTGATGGGGCACTGTTAGGTTTTGGTCGTCGTCTGTAATGTACCGAGCGAGGATAAATTCCTTCTAAGCGAATAATTAACAAGTGTTGTGAGAGATCAGAGCAGCACAACGGAAATTATTTGATATCTTGGAAGAGTTAGTTAAGTTTCAACATCTTCTTTTGATTTATGAGTACAAATTTCGAGGATGAAATTTTCTTTAAGGATGGTAGTGTTGTTTTGACCCAATTTTTGGATTGATCATCCAAAGCTTGGTTTCGGGTCAAACATTTAATTCAAGTATTAAATTAAAGGAATGAGGTTTTAGAGTATTGAATTTTAAGTAAGTGATGATCGTTTTGTGTGAGAGAGAGGAATGTTTCGGGTTGTTGAGTGCACAAAACAAAGAACAAAGGACACCATCGTGTTCACTGGTGTCAAGACAGCAGGTCTAGGCGTTTGTTGTTGCTGTCTGGCCACTAGAAGCTGTTGCACATACCACATGCGTCGTCGCCTTTGCATGGATGACGTTCGACCGAGAGGGACTATTATAACACAGTTGGGCTCCAGTTATTGGGCTTTATCCTTGGGCCAAGCCAACCCAAGTCGTATACTAAATTGGCCCTTAGAGCCGAGCTGCCAGCAGCCGTCAGCCACCGTTTATTAGAGTTGCCTTTTTCATGAGCTTCATAAATATGATTGCTTTGCATGTTAGTATATGCAAAATAGGTAGGTGATGAATATGCATATTTGGAGACTGGTAGTCTGAGACTTGATATATGTGTGATGCATGATGATGTTAAGAATATGTTGAGACTCAAGGAGACTTTAAAGACCGTATAGGGTCACTTGTGATGCTCATATAGTTATTTGATGATTGGTTGATTGATTGATAATTTTGTGGCCTTGTATGCCAGTTCGAATGGTTTGACGTAAATTAATGGAAATTATACTTAAAGAGGTAAATACTTGATTAAATGATCATAAACCCGATAATTAATATTAATTGATTGAACGTGCTAGTAAACAAACCCTGATGACTTTCATAAGCTTTTAGGGTCGAATAAAACTTTCTAACATCGTATTTTGCAAAAATGGTACGAACCCAAAACCTTGGTAGCAGTACGAGCTTCGGTCGTACCGGTACATGATTGGAGGCCTTATTGGTACAGGTCGACCCGTACCGGTACATGTAGAAATTAAGGATTTCTAGTAAGTTATGTCATTATCGATACGTGTGAGTACCAGTATCTAGCGGTACCGTACCGATACTCGTGTTTGAGTACCGGTACCCACTAATCAGAATAATCTCTAATGCTAATAAAAAGATGGAAATTAACATGAAATATTAATGAGATAATGTGGATTAATAGAGATAATTAATGAAGATGATAATGTACACTTCCATAATGTATTAACAAGTTGGTAAACTTAAATGGTGGCCTGATAATTGATAGAAACCATAAAGATTGGTAATCATGTAAATGATGTGTGTTGTATGGTAATCATATCAATGATGTGTTCTGTATGATAGTCGTGTCTATGTTGTGTGTTGTTTTAGATAGTTGGTTGGTTGAGTCACCCTTGGTTGATGGGATCCAGATACCCAGAGAATGTGTTGTAGCACCATGGTTAGACATACCGAATATACGTTCTCAAGGCTATATGATATCGGGCCTCGCTAGAAGATACTCGACGAGAGATTCTGAGTATGGGATTATGTTCCTAAGGCTCTATGACACTGTTCCTCACTTAAAGTGTACTTTCCCGAGGCTATGTGACATGAACCTCACTCCAAGTTTGTGGTTATGACTGTGTTTTTGCTCAGATGATCTGGTATGATCCTGAGTACGGTTGGGCCTTGTGTGCCACGTTGCATGATGAGAGGACTAGTAGTAGCACCATGATTTATTTGTCTCTCCTTATTGCTCGTACCAGCTTGCATGCTTATGTTTATGATTAGCATGAAGTATAGTAAAGTAGATGTGTAGCATTGAGCTTTGTATGCTCAATGCTCGGGATCATTGTTTTCATGCGTAGGTTGATTATAGGATTGTAGGATCGAGGAGGACTATCAGTATGAAATTCCAGCAGATGGTGATTTCCAGAGTACGGTACTTGTGTTTAGTGGGATGTTCATTGATTGGGCCTTATGTGGTCAAGTATGTAACTCGTATTTTGGAATTGTATTGATTAACTCAAATGTTCAAATGTTTTAAATTAATTTGGAGCTCACTTGTAATGCTTTAATTATTTATTTATATTTTCAACTATTTGATTTAAATGTTTTTTGAAACTACCTTATTAGGCTAAACCGAGTTGACAAATTTTATGGTAACTGGTTGGGCTTGGGGCCCAAATGTGACATTCGGGTTTAGGATGTTACAGACACGTAATCATATGCCTATATGTTGATGGCATACTCATTGTTGGAAGTAACAATGAAATGGTAGAACGTACCAAAAACATGTTATGTAACGCCCTGATTTTGGGCCTAGCAGTTTTGTGGCTTGTTAGACGGTCCAATGGACTTGGTTAGGGATTCGAGTCAGTTTTAGGAGTGAATATTTTTTGGTAAGATAAAAATGTGGAAAATGGTTAAAATCATATTTTAATATGTGATTAATATTGGTGAAAATTTTTTTGAAAAATGGGTTTTGGAAGTGTGACATTTTGGTTAGTGACCAAAATACAATTTTTGAAAACTAGTTTTTATAAGGTGACTGAAATAAAAGGGATCAAACTCTTAGAATTCTTAAGGAGATATTTTACCAAGTTTTTGCTGGTGATTTCTCCTATCAATTAAACATTTTTAACATGTGTTTTAAAAGTTAATTAAAAGAGGATTTGGTTACTAAAGTTAGTAATCATTGTCAAGAAAATTGACGAAACTTTTCTCTCAACTTTTCTTCTGTGAAACACTCAAGTTTTCATTAAAAATCAAAGGTGATAGATCAGTTTACTCAGATTATTGATTTGTAATTGATTCTTTAACTTTGTTTTACAAAACCTCATTGAAATCTTGCGTTTTCTTAGCTTTCAACAAGCCAATTGAGGGAGAACTCACACAATATGGATAAGGTCCTTGATATCCTCTATTGAATGTTCTTTATTGATATTCCCAAGTGATTGATCCTTGATTTATGGTTTATAATATGATTTTGTGTTTTTATATTGAAATAATTGATTTAATTGGGTGAAATTGATGAAATAGTGAAAGTTTCGTTTTGGATCTGTTTTCTAATGTTGTTAACAATGGAATCAGGAAACTCTTGAATCCCTAGTTGTTGAGGTTGTTAGATTGCTATTTTTGTGAAGTTGTGGTGGATGTTTAATTGCTGGAAGTATTTGGGTGAGTTAATCCTGTTTTGAGTGCTAATTGATGATTATGGAAGTGTTAGATTGTGTCTGGGTTGTGTTTGGAAAAGTTTAGGTGATGATTTTGGTTGTTGTGGTGGGTAATATTGAAAGGATTGTGGAAGTCCGTGAGGGATTGTTGTTGCAGTATTTTGAATGCATTGAGATGCATTAATCCTCTGTTGTAATGTGATTAAAATAGGGGAGGTTGATCCGAAAGTGATCGGTGAAGCTTTGGAGGCTTCGAACGCTTGATTTCACGTCGGTGAATCGAGGTTTTACGTATCAGTAAGCGAGAACGTGGATTCAAGCTTTGGAATGTTTTAGAGGTGTTTTATGGGAATTTAAACTTAGCTTGATACGCTGGTTTAAACTCGGAAGTAGGTAAATGTGGTTTTTCTCTCACGGTCGTGCTAGTGTCACATGGTTTTTGTGCACTTGTTTTAATTTACATTGAGCCTATTGTTTAAGCATGTTTTCAAGTATTTGAGATATTGTTTCTAAGCATGAAATGCTGAAGGATGCACATGGTAAGTGATCCTTGTAAATATATGGTTATACGTGTGGTTTAAAGCATGGTTGTTGCTTTGGAAAATGGTTTGGTTTAATGCTTGTTAAAAATAGTGAGGTAAATGGTAAATGGTTAATTATATTGGCAAGTGATGTGGTTTTAAAATTGTTATCAGATATAGTTGGCCGGCCATAGGATTGATAGTGCACTATAATAAGTCACCTTGGACGTTGAGAGGTTTAGATCAGTGTACCGAAAACTCTATCCAAGTACCCTAATTGTAGAGGGATTTTACAGTACCGTATACTCCCGTTAGTGGATTAAGCATTTAACCGAGGTAAGGGGTTGGTGTCCCCGTGGGTTGAAAGTGTACCTGGTTGTTTAGGTACCGCGATTGTGATTGTATCACTATTCCGGTTGAGATGGCTTGAGGTGTTGGGTAAACACTTGTTGAATTCGTGTATCCGATGAACTATTTTTGTAAAGGAACTTGGTTAATGATCACTTGTGAGCCAATATAATTGTTGATGTATCATTGAAAAGTTTATGTGGTATAATGTGATTTATACATGTTTACTCTTTAAGCTTTGTATATGGTTGTTATGCATGGGAAGGCTTAAATTGAGGTTGACAATGGAACTTGTTGGTTAATGATACATGTCGCATATGGTTTAATATGATGGTTTTAAAGATGTTAAGTGCATGGTTTTTAAAGGCATGATAATGTTTTAAGGGATGTTTGAAATGAGATTTCAATGTAATGCTGGGAAATGATTTTAATACATTGATGGTGTGTTGTTTTGAGCTCTCCTAACTAAGCCTAATGTGCTTACACTCCCTTTGTCCATCAATGTATAGAATTAAAAGATTGAAAGGCAGCGGGAAGCAAGGGATCGGTACAAGACTTGGTATCCAAAGTATGTTTTAAGTTAGACTATAAGTAATAAGGGCAATTACGGTTTTCGTTGTTTTGGGAGATGTTTTGTTGAACTCCCTATTTGAGCAAGTTAGTTTAGCTACTCTTGAGTTTTAAATGGACTTTATGGTTTGATTTTGGTGATGGTTTGGAGTTTCATGTTTTACTTGAATGATTTTCTAGGTTGCATGCCTATAGATTTACATTTGATGCAAGATGCCAAGAAATGATGTAGAATTTGTGATGTTATGATGTGGGCTGATTCTAAATTGTGTTGGTGTTTTGGGTGCATGTTAGAATGTTTTGGTTTGATCAAAAGCATGTTTAACCAGAAAAAATGGACATTTCAGGTCCAGGCGTATCGATACGGATATCCCTATTTCGGTACAGGTAAGCCATTTCAGGCTTAGCGTACCAGTACGCAGGTAACCATTCTGGTACGGGCCAAGGCAATTTTCAGCTAGCGTTTCGGTATGCGGGTACCTATTTTGGTACGTCATATTGTTAAATTGAGGGGTGTTTCAATACGCGAGGGCCTATCAAAATGGTTTTTGATTACTGAAAAATTAGTGTTTTGAATCAGCAAGGGCGTACCGAAATGAGAGTAACCGTACAAATACGGCTACCGTTAAATCAGTTATTTGGAATGTTCTAAAGTTCTGATTCCTTACATTTTAGTCCCTAAATTTTGTTGATGCAATTGGATAAGTGCAAATTATCATTTTGAGCTTATTTTTTATGTGTAAGCATGTAACCTGTATAATTAAAGGTTGGTAACTTAAAATTTTGATAAGTCCTCGTAATTTTCAAATTTTGCATTTTGGTCCTTAAATCGGATATATAACCATTTGAATGTTAATTTGACGTCCGATTGAGTTGGGTTTTCACCGAAAATCAGTATGCTCATATAGGATAAAAAAAATTTCCTCCAGATAAGATAAAATAAAAAATGGTCGGGTTTCAGGCTTAATTCTTTACAGTTTACTTCGGTAAACCTAATGTAGCTCGCTTAGTTCGGTCTTGCGACTAGGCTGAGTCGAGGGGGTTACATTTGGTGGTATTAGAGATAGGTTTACTATAGTTTGGAGTTGGTTTGATTGTTGTGATGTTATTGTGAGTTGTTATCTGATGTTTGATATGCACAATGATTGTAATATGCACGGTGATTGCTTTATGCCATGTTGGGGGGAAATTTGGGAAACTCATTCCCTTATTATTATAGTCTGAAATGTTATGATTTTGAAATGGAAGTCTTGGGTCCTTGCTTGAAGCTGGCCAAATTGTTTTGTATTTGAATGATTATCATGCCTTAGATATATTGTTAGAACGATGGGACCGAAGAGAGAGTTACGATCTGGTATGATTACTGCTGCCACTAGGTAGGAGATCGAGGAGAATGTTATACCTCCTAGAGGGTTACCACCCCCACCTAATCCACTTGAGGTAGTGGAGAAAGTACCACCTGCGTTGGATGGGCCAGGGATGAGTGATATGGCGCCGTTGATTTAGGCCATGACTAGTGCTTTTCTGGCAGTAGTTTCGGGTGTCCATGTACCGGCACCACAGTAGTTGGGCAACGTTTTCCACTAGAGCATCTTCACAGTTTGGGTAGAGTTGAGTTTCGAGGTTTGTCACCTGAGGCTTTTGAGGGATGGTTGGCCAGTACTAAGAGGATACTGGGCCAAATGGGCTATTTTGATGCCTGGAAGCTAGGTTGTGCTGCGTCCCTATTACAGGGTGATGTGTATATATGGTGGACTACCGCGATATTCGGTATGGTGACCGAGGATGTAACTTGCGAGTTTTTTTGTGGTGCTTTTCGAAAGAAGTACCTAGGAGTCTAATATTAGGATGATAGAAAGCGTGAGTTTATGGCTTTGGTGCAGGGCAGTATGTCTGTTGCTGAGTACGAGGTGCAGTTTGTGAGGTTGAGCCAGTACGCACCTGAGTTAGTTTTCAACGAGCGTACGCGATGTGATCATTTTCACTACGGGCTCGTACATAAAGTTAAGACATACATGCTTGCTACTGATTACACAGATTTTGGGTATGGCTTATGGGTCTCGGGGCTTTAGCTCTGGTAAGAGGGCAGCTGATTCCAGTAGTGGCGGTGGTCAGGCCAAGAGACACCGTAATCAGAGGTTTCGCCTGGAGCTGAGGCATGGCAGAGGTGTTGTTAGACGTGGAATCCAGGGGTAGGGTGCCCAGGTTAAAGCTTCGTTTAACACCTATTGGGTTTCTAGATCCCGGGATCATCTGAGGCGAGATTGTCCCCGTTTGGCCAAGAAAGGTCAAGCCCCCACGCCTGTTGCGGTGAATGCTTGTTGGAGTTGTGGGTCTGTCGACCATTTGAGACGTGATTGTCCTTTGTTGGCTAGAGGTGGGCAGGGTGCTACACCTGTTGGTGTTCTACAGAGAGGTCGTGGTTGTAGATCGTTTCAGCATAGAGATGGTGGGTAGAGGATTATGGCTCATATCATTGCTATCCAGCCTGAGAGAGGTGGACCGGCTAGGGTGTATGTGCATCAAGAGGTTCACAATGACATCGATGTAATTGCATGTACATTCTCTGTATAGTCTTTGTCATTGTATTCATTGGTTGATTCTAGTTCTACCCATTCATACATCTTGAGTGAGCATGCACAGTTGCTTGATATATCTGTTGAAATTTTTAATGTGGATGTTAGAGTGACTAGTTCTCTTGGGGAGACGATCGTGGTTAGGAGGTTGTATTGTAGGTGTCTGTTGATGGTTCAGGGACATGAGTTTGTCGTGGACTTGATGGAGTTGCCATTCCATGGTTTTGATGTGATTTTGGGTATGGATTGGTTAACCGAACATAGGGTTGTGGTGGACTTTGAGATCAGACGGATATCCTTGAGGTTATCGAATGATTTTGAGGTGGTAGTTGTTGGTGAGAATGCTAAGTTTTTGTCTAATACTTTTTTGGCTTTGGAAGCAAGTCGAATGTTGGATTCTGGATGTCATGTTTTATTGGCCTACGTTATGAATCCTGGTTCAAAGGAGTTGAGGGTGCAGTATATTCGCATTGTATGTGTGTTTTTGAGTGTTTTTTGAAAGAGTTATCAGGGTTGCCACCAGACCGTGAGGTTGAGTTTGGCATCGAGGTCTTTGTGGATATAGCACCAATGTCTATTGCTCTGTATCGTATGGCTCCGAAAGAGTTAAAGGAGTTGAAGACGCAATTGCAAGAGTTACTTGATCGAGGCTTTATTAGACCTAGTATTTCACCGTGGGGAGCACCGGTGTTGTTTGTAAAGAAGAAGGATGGTACGTTGCGGATATGTATAGACTATTGGCAACTGAACAAGTTGACGATAAAGAACAAGAATCCTTTGCCGCAAATAGATGATCTGTTTGATCAGTTTAGGGGTGCCTCAGTGTTTTCTAAGATAGATTTGAGGTCTGGTACTATTAGTTGAAAGTGAAGGATGTAGATGTGTCCAAGACAGCTTTTTGTACGAGGTATGAGCATTATGAGTTTTTGGTAATGTCGTTTCGCTTGACCAATGCACGGGCTGCTTTCAACGGAAATGATGAATCGTTTGTTCCATGAGTTTTTAGACCAGTTGTTGGTTGTGTTATCGAAGATATCCTTGTGTACTCTTGTATCGAAGAGGATCATGATAGACATTTGCATATTGTGCTTCAAAAGTTATTGGCTAATCAGTTGTATGACAAGTTAAGCAAATATGAGTTTTGGCTTAAAAAGGTTGTTTTCCTTGGGTATGTTGCGTCGATCGAGGGAATACGTGTTGATATACACAAGGTTGAGGCTTTTATGAGTTGAAAGGTGCCTAAATCTGTGATAGAAGTTCAGAGTTTCCTTGGGTTGGCTAGTTATTACCGTAGGTTCATAGAAGGGTTTTCTAGTTTGGCATCTCCTTTAACCAAGTTGTTGTAAAAGAATGTTCTATTTGAGTGGACGGGTGATAGGCATCGGGCTTTTGAAAGATTGAAGAAAGCTTTGACACGAGCTCCAGTCTTGGTTCAACCTGAATCGGGAAAGGAGTTCGTTGTTTATAGTGATGCATCATATGTTGGGCTTGGTTGCGTGTTGATTCAGGAGGGTAAAGTTGTAGCATATGCATCTAGATAGTTGAAGGTGCATGAACGTAATTACCATACTCATTATCTTGAGCTTGTCGTAGTTGTGTTTGCCTTGAAAATATGGAGGCATTACCTTTATGGCGAGAAATGTGTGGTTTATACGGATCATAAAAGTCTGAAGTATTTGATGTCCCAGAGGGAGCTGAATCTTAAGCAACAGAGGTGGTTGGAGTTGCTTAAGGATTATGATCTGACCAATGAGTATCACTCGGGCAAAGCTAACGTGGTAACGGATGCTTTGAGTAGGAAGGCTGCTGTAGAGTTGAGAGCTATGTTCGCTCGGTTGAGTATGACGTGTGACGGTGGGTTGATAGTTGAGTTGCAAGTGAAATCGTCCTTGCCGTAATTGATTAAGGAAAGACAACCACATGATGAGAGTTTAGTTCCGCATATGAAGGATATCATGGATAGGAATCCTACAGATTTTCCTTTTAATGATGAGGGAGTGTTGTGTTTTAAAGGTCAAATTGTAGTGCCTGAAGATGATGAGTTGAAGCGTACCATTATGACCGAAGCTCATGCTAGTCCTTTTGCTATGCATCCCGGTAGTACTAAGATGTATCATGGTTTGAAGATGGAGTACTATTGGGTTGGACTGAAGAAAGATGTGGCTAATTTTTTTTCTCGATGCATGATATGTCAGCGGGTGAAAGCTGAGCATCAATTTTCTTTTGGGTTGTTGCAACCGTTGAGGATACCATAATGGAAATGGGAGAGAATCATCATGTATTTTCTGTCTGGTTTGCCTTTGACGCTGACCAAAAAGGATTCTATATGGGTGATTGTTGATCAGTTTATGAAGTGTGCACATTTTGTTCCAGTGCATACTACGTATACCTTGGTTAGGTTGGCTGGTTTGTACATCTCTAAAATTGTGTGTTTGCATGGGGTGCCTAAATCTATAGTTTTGGATAGGGATTCACATTTCACGGTAAGGTTTTAGATGTGCTTCATCGTGCTCTAGGAACTCGACTGAATTTTAGCACTTCGTACCATCCTCAGACGGATGGTCAGTCGGAGCGGGTGATTCAGGTTCTTGAGGATATGTTGAGATGTTGTATTATTGAGTTCCAGGGAACGTGGAAGAAGCAATTTCCATTGGTGGAGCTTTCTTATAATAACAGTTATTAGGCTAGTATACAGATGGCACCGTATAAGGCGTTGTATGGCAGGAAGTGTCGTACACCTGTGTGTTGGGCTGCGGTTGTAGAAAAGCATATTTCCTTGCCTGATGTTTCGAAAGGCACGAGCGAGAAAGTGAAGTTGATATGTGAGCGATTGAAAGCGACTTCGGATTGTCAGAAACCCTACACGGATTTAAAGCGTAGGGATGTTGAGTACGATATTGGTGATCGAGTGTTTTTGAAGGTATCGCCTTGGAAGAAGGTGATGCATTTCGAGCGAAAAGGGAAGCTTAGTCTGAGGTTTAATGGACCATACGAGGTTTTTAAGCGTGTGGGTCCTGTTGCATACTGTTTGTGGTTACCTCTTGAGTTGGAGAGGATTCATGATGTGTTTCATGTTTCGATGTTACGGAGGTATCGTCGGATCCCTCGCATGTTATGCCAGTGGAGGTTATTGAGTTGAGACCGGATCTATCTTATGATGAGGAACCAGTATAGGTTATGGATACCAGCAGTAAGGTTCTGCATGGCAAGACGGTCGAGCTTGTTAAGGTGTTGTGGAGGCATCACGGTGTTGAGGAGGCCACGTGGGAATGCAAGTCGGATACGGTGGAACAGTTTCTGCACCTGTTTCCTCCAAGTAAAATTTTGTGGGCAAAATTTCTTAAGTCATGGAGAGTTGTAACGCCCTAATGTTGGGCCTAGTGGTTTTGTGGCTTGTTAGATGGTCTAGTGGGCCGGGTTAGGGATTCGAGTCAGTTTCAGGAGTGAATATTTTTTGGTAAGATAAATATGTGGGAAAATGGTTAAAAATCATATTTTAACATATGGTTAATATTGGTGAAAACAATTTTGGAAAATGGGTTTTAGAAGTGTGACATTTTTGTTAGTGACCAAAATGTAATTTTTGAAAACTAGTTTTTATAAGGTGAGTAAAATAAAAGGGATCAAACTCTTAGAATCTGTAAGGAGATATTTTACCAAGTTATTGCTGGTGATTTCTCATATTAATTAAACATTTTTAACATGTGTTTTAAAAGTTAATTAAAAGACGATTTAGTTACTAAAAGTTAGTTATCATTTTCAAGAAAATTGACATAACTTTTCTCTCAACTTTTCTTCTACCAAACACTCAAGTTTTCATTAAAAATCAGAGGTGGGAGATCATTTTACTCAGATTATTGTTTGTAATTGATTCTTTAACTTTGTTTTACAAAGCCTCATTGAAATCTTGTGTTTTCTTAGCTTTCAACAAGCCAATTGAGCGAGAAATCACAAAATAGGGGTAAGGTCCGTGATCTGCTCTATTGAATGGTTCTTTATTGATATTCCCAAGTGTTTGATCCTTGATTTATGGTTTATAATCTGATTTTGTGTTTTTATATTGAATTAATTGATTTAATTGGGTGAAATTGATGAAATAGTGAAAGTTTCGTTTTGGATCTATTTTCTAATGTTGGAGATTTGTTTTAATCATATTTTGGATATATTATGTTGATAATTTGCTTTTAACAATGGAATCCCGAAACTCTTTAATCCCTAATTGTTTAGGTTGTTAGATTGGTGTTTTGGTGAAGTTGTGGTGGCTGTTTAATTGATGGAAGTATTTGGATGAGTTAATCCTGTTTTTGAGTGTTAATTGATGATTATGGAAGTTTTAGATTGTTAGATTGTGGCTGGGTTGTGTTTGGAAAGGTTTAGGTGATGATTTCGATTCTTGTGGTTGGGTAATTTTGAGAAGATTGTGGAAGTCCGTGAGGGATTATTGTTGTAGTGATTTGATTGCATTGAGATGCATTAATCCTTTGTTGTAATGTGGTTAAAATAGGAGAGGTTGATCAGGAAGTGATCAGTGAAGCTTTTGAGGCTTCGGACTCTTGATTTTGCATCGGCAAATTGAGGTTTCGCGTATTGGTGAGTGAGAACGTGGATTCCAGCTTTGGAATGTTTTAAAGGTGGTTTATGGGAGTTTAAACTTAGCTTGATACACTGGTTTAAACTTGGAAGCAAGTAAAAATGGTTTTTCTCTCTTAGTCGTGCTAGTGTGAAATGGTTTTTATGCACTTGTTTTAATTTACATTGAGCCTACTGTTTAAGCATGTTTTCAAGTATTAGAGACACTGTTTCTAAGCATTAAATGATGAAGGGTGCACATGGTAAGTGATCCTCGTAAGTAAATGGTTTATACGTGTGATTTAAAGCATGGTTGTTGCTTTGGAAAATGGTTTGGTTTAATGCTTGTTAAAAACAATGAGGTAAATGGTAAATGGCTAATTATATTGGCAAGTTATGTGGTTTTAAAATTGTTATCGGATATAGTTAGCCGGCCATAGGATTGATACTGCACTATAATAAGTCGCCTTGGATATTGAGGGGTTTAGATCCGTGTACCGAAAACTCCATCTAAGTACCCTAACGGTAGAGCAGTTTTACAGTACCATATACTCCGGTTAGCGGGTTAAGCATCTAACTGAAGTAGGGGTTGGTGTCCCCGTGGGTTGAAAGTGTACTAGGTTATTTAGGTACCACAATTGTGATTGTATCGCTATTCTGGTTGAGATGGCTTGAAGTGTTGGGTAAACACTTGTTGAATCCGTGTATCTGATGAACTATTTTGGTAAAGGAACTTGGTTAATGATCACTTTTGAGCCAATATAATTGTTGATGTATCATTGAAAAGTTTATGTGGTATAATGTGATTTATACATGTTTACTCTTTAAGCTTTGCATATGGTTGTTATGCATGGGAAGGCTTATATTGAGGTTGAGAAATGGAACTTGTTGTTGGTTAATGATACATGTAGCATATGGTTTAATATGTTGGTTTTAAAGATGTTAAGTGCATGGTTTTTAAAGGCATGATAATGTTTTAAGGGATATTTGAAATGAGATTTCAATGTAATGTTGGGAAATGATTTTAATGCATTGATGGTGTGTTGTTTTGAGCACTCCTCACTTAGCCTAATGTGCTTACGCTCTCTTTGTACATCAATGCAGAGAATTAAAAGCTTGGAAGGCAGCAGGAAGCAAGGGGTCGGTACAAGATTTTGTATCCAAAGTATGTTTTGAGTTAGACTATAAGTAATAAGGGCAATGGGGGTTTCCGTTGTTTTTGGAGATATTTTGTTGAACTCCCTTTTTTAGAAAGTTTGTAATGCCCTGGTTTTTGGGCCTATCAGTTTTGGAGGTTATTAGACGTTTCGGTGGACTGGGTTAGAGATTCGAGTCAGATTTGGGACAATATATTTTTCGGTGAGATAAAAATATGGAAAATAGTTAAAAATCATATTTTAATATATAATGTGTTTTGGTGGAATCAAATTTGGAAAATGAGTTTTGGAAGTCAGACATTTTGGCTAGTGACGAAAATGCAAGTCTTGAAAACTGTGATTTTTCAAGTGACTAAATTGAAAAGGGTCAAATTCTTAGAATCTTTAAGGAGCTATTTTACCAATTTGTTTTTGATGGTTTCTCCCTTAATTAGACTTATTTTAACATGTATTTTATTATTCAATTAAAAGAGATTTTTGGTTATAGGGTGGTTATTGGTTTTGGAAAATAAATCGCGTTATTTTTTCTCTTCATTCTCTCCTCAGCGAAACACGCAAGTTTTCATCAAATTCTAGAGGTGAGATGGTTATAATTGATTTTATGGTTTCAAATTGTTTAACTAAGATTGTTTACACAAAATCTTACATTAATCTTGTGTTTCTTAGCTTTTATCAAATCAATTGAGGGAGAAACTTCACAATAGGGGTAAGGTCCGAGATCTCTTATATTGTATGGTTCTTTACTGAAATTCCCAAGCATTTGATCCTTGATTTTGTGTTTCTAATCTGATTTTAATATTTTTTCAATGGTTGATTGAGTTATTTGGGGGAAATGAGTTAATTTACATATTGAATATGTTTTCTGGTAATTGAGGGTGATTTAATTCATGTTGTGGATGTTTTATAATGTTGATAAGTTGTTGCTGTTAATGGAATCTCGAAACTCTTGAATCTATAATTATTTAGGTTGCTAGATTTGTGTTCTTGGGGTGTTTTGGCGACTGCGTGAATGCAAGGGGGTGTTAGGTTGATGTGATTCAATTTTAGGTGTTGATTATTGATAAAAGTGGTGTTAGATTGTTAGGTTGTGGTTGGGTTGTGTTAGAAAGAGATTTTTGGTTAAAGGGTGGTTATTGGTTTTGGAAAATAAATCACGTTATTTTTTCTCTCCACTTTTCTCTCCATTCTCTCCTCAGCCAAACACTCAAGTTTTCATCAAATTCCAGAGGTGAGATGGTTTCTAACTTTATTTTATGGTTTCAAATTGTTTAACTAAGATTGTTTATACAAAATCTTACATTAATCTTGTGTTTCTTAGCTTTTATCGAATCAATTGAGAGAGAAACTTCACAATAAGGGTAAGGTCTGAGATCTCCTCTATTGTATGGTTCTTCACTGAAATTCCCAAGCATTTGATCCTTGATTTTGTGTTTCTAATTTGATTTTAATAATTTTTCAATGGTTGATTGAGTTATTTGGGGGAAATGAGTTGATTCACGGATTGAATCTGTTTTCTGGTAATTAAAGGTGATTTAATTCATATTGTGGATGTTTTATAATGTTTATAAGTTGTTGTTGTTAATGGAATCCCAAAACTCTTGAATCTCTAATTATTTTGTTTGCTAGATTTGTGTTCTTGGGGTGTTTTGGAGACTGCGTGAATGCAAGGGTGTTAGGTTGATGTGATTCTGTTTTTAGGTGTTGATTGTTGATAAAAGTGGTGTTAGATTGTTAGGTTGTGGCTGGGTTGTGTTAGAGAAGGTTTTGATGATGATTTTGGTTGTTGTGGATGGGTAATCTTATAAGGATTGTGGAAATCTGAAAGGATTTGTTAATGCAGTGTCTTGAATGCTTTGAGATGCATTAATCCTCTGTTGTGTTGTGGTCAAAGGAGGGGAAGTTGATCCGAAAGTGCTTGGTGAAGCGTTGGAGGCTTCAGAAACTTGATTTTGCATCGGCGAATCGAGGTTTCACGTATTGGTGAGTGAGAACGTGGATTCCAGATTTGGAATGTTTTAAAGGTGGTTTATGGGAGTTTAAACTTAGCTTGATACGTTGGTTTAAACTTGGAAGTATGTAAAAGTGGATTTTCTCTCTCAGTCGTGCTAGTAGAAAATAGTTTTATGCACTTGTTTTGATTTACATGTTACCTACTGTTTAAGCATGATTTAAAGTATTTGATATACTGTTGTTGAGCATGAAATGTTGAAGGATGCACATGGTAAGTGATCCTTGTAAGTATGTGGTTTATACTTGTGTTTTAAAGCATTGTTGTTGCTTTGGGAAACAATTTGGTTAATGCTTGTTTAAGACGGTGAGGTAAATGGTAAATGGTTAATTATTTTGGCAAATGATGTGGTTTTAAAATTGTTATCGGATATAGTTGGTCGGCCATAGGATTGAGTGCACTATAATAAGTCGCCCTGGATGTTGAGGGGTTTAGATTCATGTACCGAAAACTCCATCCGAGTACCCTAACAGTAGAGGGGTTAAACAATACCAAAAACTCCCGTTATCAGATTAAGCGTCTAACCGGTGAAAGGGGTTGGTGTCCCCAAGGGTTGTGTAAGTACCTGGTTGGTAATATACCGCGATTGTTATTGTATCGCTATTCCGGTTGAGATGGTTTAAAGTGTTGGTTGAACACTTGTTGAATTCGTGTATCTGATGAACTCTTTTAGTATAGGGCTTCTTTAATGATCACTTATAAGCCAATACAATTGTTAATGTATCATTGAGAGGTTTATGTTGTATAATGTGATTTATACATGTTTACTCTTTAATCTTTGAATATGGTTGTTATGCATGAAAGGCTTAAATTGAGGTTAGCAATGAGATTTTACTATTGGTTAATGATACATGTAGCACATGGTTTAATATGCTGGTTTTGAAAGTGTTAAGTGCATGGTTTGTAAGGCATGATGTTTTATATGATGAAAAGTAGAACTTAAAAAGGGATTTTTATATGTTTTGGACAATGGTTTTAAATGCATTGATTGTATGTTGTATTTGAGCACTCCTCACTAAGCCTAGTGTGCTTACACTCTCTTTGTCCATCAATGCAGAGAATTAAGGTCTCGAAAGGCAGCAAGAAGCAAGGGGATCCTAGCAAGACTTGGCTAACAAAGTATGTTTGGATTAAACTATAAGAATAAAGGCAATGGGTACTTGTTTTGGTTTGGGAGATGTTTTGTTGAACTCCTTGTTTGAGCATGTTTGCCTTGTTGCTCTTGAGTTGTAAATGGCCATTAAAGTTTGTTTACGAAGATGGTTTACATTTTGGAATGTTGCTTGGATGAAAAACTAGGATGCATGCCTATAGATTACAATTAATGAGTGATGCCATGAAAAGTTGATGATATGCTAGGAATGGTTGAGCCATGATTTTTGAAAACATGTTGGTTATGTATTAAAGGCATGATAGGGTGTTTTGTGTGGTTAAAAAGCATGTTTGATCAGCTAAATCGAACCAGAAATGTACAGGCGTACCGGTACGCTACTTGCCATTTCGATACGATTAGGCATTTCCAGGCACAAGGTTTCGATACGAGTGCTAGTCGTACCGATACACCCAGGCTGTTTTGGCCTAGCGTACCGATACGAGAGAGGGTGTTTCGATACAAATTTTAGCCACTTGAATATGCTTTTTAACCCAAGTCTCGCGTACCGAAACGCCACTACCCATATCGGTACAGTCCAAAAGCAATTTCAAAAGTTTGTTTCTACTGTTGGGCATACCGGTACGAGGAGCTGTGTACCGAAACAAGGTGTTTCAAACTGTACCGAAACGAGTTAAACTGTACTGGTACGAGTGACAGGTAAGTCTATTTTTGTCTTGGAAATGAGGTTTTGTTTTCTTACATTTTAGTCCCTGAGTTTTGTATATGCAATTAAATGCCCTTGAGTGATCGAATTGAGCTGAAATTTGATTAATTAAGGTAGGGTAACATAGAAATGAGCTTTAATCCTATAATTTTTTAGAATTGCAATTTGCTCCCTATGTTGCTTTTGAGACCAATTGGATGTCAAATTGATGCCCGATTGAGTTGGGTTTTCATCTGCTGTCAGCATGAACATGTAGCATATTAATTAAGCATCTAGACAAGATAAAGGGAAAAAATGGTCATGTTTTGGGGTTCTTCTCTTGGTTTACCTTGGTAAACCTAATGTGACTTGCTCGGGTCAGTCTGGTGACTAGGCCGGGTCAAGGGGGTTACAAAGTTTGTTTAGTTGCTCTTGAGTTGTAAATGGCCTTTATGGTTTGATTTTGGTGATGGTTTGGAGTTTCATGTTTTACTTGAATGGTTTTATAGGTTGCATGCCTATAGATTTACACTTGATGCAAGATGCCAAGAAATGATGTTGAATTTGTGATGTTATGATGTGGGCTGATTCTAAATTGTGTTGGTTGTGTTCTGGGAGCATGTTAGAATGTTTTGGTTTGATCAAAAGCATGTTTAACCAGCAAAAATGGACATTTCAGGTCCAGGCATACCGATACGGATGTCCCTATTTCGGTACAGGTAAGCCATTTTAGGCTTAGCGTACCGGTACGTAGACAACCATTTCGGTATGGGCCAAGGAAATTTTCAGGTAGCGTTTCAGTACGCGGGTACTTGTTTCGGTACATCATAGTGTTAAATTGAGGGGTGTTTCGATATGCGGGGGCGTATCGAAACAATTTTTGGTTACTAGAAAATTGGGGTTTTGAATCAGCAAGGGCGTACTGAAATAGGAGTAACCGTGCCAATACGGTTACCGTTAAATCAGTTATTTGGAATGTTCTAAAGTTCTAATTCCTTACGTTTTAGTCCTTAAATTTTGTAGATGCAATTGGATAAGTTTGGATAATCGTTTTGAGCTGATTTTTGACCTGTAAGCTTGTAACATGTCTAATTAAAGGTTGGTAACTTAAAATTGTGCTAAGTCATTGTAATTTTCAAATTTTACATTTTGGTCCCTAAATCATATATATAACCAATTGGATGTTAAATCGATGCCCGATTGAGTTGGGTTTTCACCGAAAATCAGTATGCTCATATAGGATAAAATTTTTGCATCTAGATAAGATAAAAGAAACAAAATGGTCAGCTTTCAGGCTTAATTCTTTACGGTTTACTTCGGTAAACCTAATGTAGCTCGCTCGGTTCGGCCTTGCGACTAGGCCGGGTCGAGGGGGTTACATGTTAAATTCAAGATTTGACATGAAAAATATGGGACTTTCGAACATGATTTTGGGCATCCAAATCAAAAGTTCATTTGAAGGTCTCGTATTGACTTGGTCACAGTATATAGACTAGATTCTTGAGATATTTGGAAAGGATGATTTTGGTGTAGCAAGTCAATATATGTCCAAAAACAAAGGTGAAAGTGTTGACCAAGTGGAATATGCAAGAGTGATAGGCATTCTAATGTACCTTATGGGTGCACTAGTTCTAATATTGTTTTAACTGTAAACAATTTAAGTAGATTGACAAACAATCTAGGGAAGGAACATTGGAAATTGATTGTAAGGGTGCTAAGATATCTCAGATATACTTAAAACTATGGATTGCATTATTCTAGGGATCTTACTATGTTAGAAGGATTCTTCGATGCTAGTTGGATGTATGATATTCATGATACTAAAGGCACAAGTGGTTATATTTTCACTTTGAGGTGATGAGCTGTGTCATGGAAATCCTCATGACAAACTGTTATAATCATATTCGTAATGGAATCTGAGTTTGTAGCTCTAGACAAATCTGGAGAAGAGGTGGAATGGCTATAAAATTTTTTAGAGGATATTCCTGAATGGCCAAATCTTGTGCCCATAATATATATATATATATATATATATATTGTGATAACCAAAAAACAATTGGTAGAGCACATAACGTAATGTATAATGGTAAGTCGAGTCACATGCGACGTCGATATAATAAAGTTAGACAACTGATCTCAACTAGAGTTATCTCTATTGATTTTGTAAGATAAAAGATAACACTGTGGGTCTGCTAAACAAAGGGTTAAAGCGAAATAAAGTTAATAAAACATCGAAAGGAATGGGGCTAAAGCCCATGAATTGTTAAGGCGCTACGTGAAGGAAAATCCAACCTAGTTGACTAGATATTCCAAGATCTAGGTTCAATGAGACAACCTACTTGCATAAACCTTGTGAGGCCACGGTGGGGGTTCTTATCCCAAGTCCATTCCAATGATGAAAATAGTGATTAAAATGTGGAAAAGGTTAAACAATGTTTTGAATGACCACTATGCGTTTCGGTGAGCCGAACAACATAAGTCGCCTATGTGAGAGTGAAGTGGAGCCGCTATAAGAAGACTATTGGGGCATAGTTCTCTAGCTCTTGCAGAACTAGGAGATGTCCAATGCTATTTGGACATAAACATGAAAACCAAATTCTTGTCAGTGAGGTATTTGTGTGAGGTATATCATCGCTTACACAAACGGTATGACAATTCAAGGACATCACGTCTACTGGACAACTAGTAAGGTAAACATATTTTTTGACAAAGGAAGGTTAAAAAGGGAACGCCTACCTATACTATGCAAATATAGAATGTAGAATCTATCACCATATCGAGTCAATATTCTTGATCCATCAATTTTATTCATGTGGGAGATTGTTTGAAAAATAATGTATATTAGTTGAATAATATTGATAATAAGTCGTGCCACTTGGTGAATAGACTTGTTAATAATAAGTCACGTCACTTGGTGAATATACTTATTAATTATTGGTTTAAATTTACATCCATTCAATCATATCTATTAACTTTTTAACAAATCTTTCAATCAAAAGGTTTAATATTTTCATCAGACGGTTTAATTTTTTCATCCACTATATAAAGGATTGTTGTGACTCATTTTTCACATCAAATTGAAAACAACATAGAAAAACTTAGAACATTTTGATTTAGAGAAAATTTCTTCCAAATTTAATTTGTTTTTGGTGATAGAGAAAGACAAGATTGTGTTCGACTGTTCACTGTTATTGTGCTTAATGTGGTGATCGTTTGTTGTTGTATCCTAGGAGACCAATTTCCAATGTTACTCAAAGCACCGAGGAGAGGACAAATCTTTTTTAAGGAAACTGTTCATACAGGACTCAACAAAATTCATATTCTGATTCCAATTATGTCCGATTACTAGTACTTAATTTTGTTACTGTTACTATATTGTATTTTATTATTTTTGTTATCATTATATTATTACTATGTTTTTCTAACATAAAATAGGTTTATTTTGATTTATGTATGTATCCTATAAACTTCAACTCAACAACTATAATACTGTTAGTAATGAATCTTTATTGGGATTTATGTGATGTAGCTTCTTAAATCTTAAATCTCTTTAACTTGTTTTATTGTTTGTTTGATTCCTAGGTAAAAACTGATTAAAATGGGTCTATATTTAAATTTCATGATTCAAGTAACTTACCAATTCAGCTTTTATTGCTTCAAATTTCGTACAAAACACGTTTTGTGTGTTTTGCTTTGGTGGGAATAAATCAGTGTCATGCACATACTTCAAGTAGACAAATCTTGTTATTCGAACTGGATAATTTTATGATCAATTTTGATATAACACAATTAATTATGAAAAATTAGTTCAAGGACTTTAAAACAAATTTTCAAAGCATTTTCATGTCACAAATAATACTAAGGTATTTTGGCTTCTTTTTTACACTTAAAACGTCTTCAAAAAGTTAAAAACCACTTCAAATTAGAAAATCTTGGAGCAAAGTTTTGAAACTTTACTAAGAGTGTCGAAACTACTTATAAAGTTTCGAAACTCATTGGAATACAATACTTTTGGGTTTTGAAAGTGTTTCAATAGTTTCGATACCAACACAAGAGTTTCGAAACTCTTGGACTATAATGGTCAAATTTTTAATCTCGCTTAAAAAGTTTCTATACTCTTTGAGAAGTTTTGATACTATTATGCAAGTATTCCTTAAGTGCACGAATTTATGACTTCCAACAGCTCCAAACCTCCTCCAACGAATCTAAATGACTAGAAATTGGTTAGAGCACATAAAAGGGACCTCCAAGTGATTGTATAACATCAAGAAAGTCAATATCAACATTCAAGCAAAAAGAAATTAGTAATTTGAGCTTTAAAGTCTATTTTTTCTTGTAAGAACAATAGTGATCTAACTTTGTTTATTTTTGTTCAAGTGTTCATTTGGGTGATAGTTTAATTGTTTCAAACACATTTACTAGTGATATTTTTCTTTGTTTGGTAAATTTTTATTTATCTTTGAGTGAGTGTAACTCAAGGTTTTGAGGTATAAATTAGCGTTGAGAGAGTTGTAAGTTTACACCTTGTCCTTAAAGGTTTAATAACCTAGTGGATTTGGGAAAATCTTTAGTGTGGATAACTAAGGTTGTGGAGTAGACTTCGTTTAGAAGTTGAGCCATTATAAATCACTGTGTTTTTTTATTACTTCCACCATAAATTTTTTATTATCCAATCCATCTTTATTGATATATTTATGTTGATTGTTCGAGCTAATGGAACCTCTGGAGTGTACTGAGTTGGTAAATGCCTTAACCATTGTATTAGACACTAGGGTTCACTTTGTATTTATTATATTTTGATCTCTTTATGAACAAAAACTCATGCCCCTTGTTTGTGCCTTGCCTATGAAGAGTCTAGAACTGGCGACGCACACCGCTGAACACCACTAAGGACGACCATGCATATGCTAGTTGTCCAGTATGCTTAAGGATAAGGATGACCCTGCCAGCTATCCAGTTTGTTATAACAAATTATATACGTATCTGGGCATTCAAGTCCTTCCTTGGGTGGCCTATAAAAGGGCTAATTTGGATGAGAGAGGGAGCCACGCTTTTCCCATTTTTTCATATCATCTTCAACCTCCAAGCTTTGTCCCTCCTTCCATGGAGGCTTAAGCTTATTTCTGGAGATTTGAGGTGAAGTGAGCAGATCTATTTGAGGAAAAGAGGAATCAGGTCCTGAATCGAGAAATTACATTGTTATCTTCTTAAACCCTTCTCTATTTTAATGTTTTTGGAGATTTATTTTGTATTTTGTGCTTAACTTGACGATGGTTTAATTTTCTAGAGCTTTATAAACTTGTTGAAACTATTTCTTCAGTTTAATATATATTTGTGTTAGCTTTTTCTTAAGCTTTAGTTGTTGGATCTGATTTACGTTTTGTATAAGAGTGTTAAACTAGCCACTAACATCGATGGATGTAGTGACAAGTAAGATTAATGAGTTTTAACAATGAAAGTTGATTGGATGAAATAAAAGTTGATCCACTTGTTGAAAGGGCTATAGTCTCGACTTACGATGAAAGTTGAAGGCGATCTACAGACCTAAGTCAATGGTTGAAGGTTAAATGGAAGCTAATACTCAAGCTGACCACCTCATCGCTAATTGAACCATCATTATCCCTCGATGTCTACTTGATCTTTCTGCCAAGTTGAACCAAAGAGATCCAGGCTTTATTCTCATATTTGCCTATCTTTTATTACACTCTATTCTTGCTACCACATTGAATTATTTATTCACCTTGTTATCCTTTTATTGCAACCTCTATTGCACCCACAACTATCACTCTTATAGAATCGTATTGTAGTTACATAAGTATAAATGTAATACACCATCCTCGTGGGATCGATATTCAAATAGAATTTCGCTATTTCTATTCTTGCATTGATAGTGTAGCTTGCATTAATAGTGTGACGTTTTCACATCGATCAATGCTACGAAAGATTCTCAATCCTTAGAATAAAAGGCATCAATACAAAAGACTTATCATAATTTTAAGAACTTTCCCCTAAGACTAAATTCTCTATGAGAGCATGTGTATGCCATTAACTGTAAAACAATTAATACTTAACAGAATTAGAAAATTTATAAGCATGTTTTCAATTTTACCGTAGAATTTTTCTATCTTTCAACACTTGTTACTCTTAATATTCTCTTCTCATTTTATTTCTTTTCACTCTCTCTCTTTTTAAAACTATTTTTAAAGGCTTCAGCTCATTACACATACTGTCTTAGACCTAAAACTGAAGTGGAGTAAACACCTCACTCTCGAGCCTGTTAAGTAGAGTCATCATGTGAAGGCTTTCATTCACTCGTAAGAAACTTGCTACATCTCCTACTTGAAGGAGTTAAATTGAGCAAACACAACTCCCTTGAGTGTACTAGCTAGCTGAGCAGATAGAAGTGTCCCTAATCACTATGCTTTTAGCATTTATTCAACACATATATTTTTCTTTTCTTTTCCAATGGAGCTCCTTACTTAAGCCTTTTTGACATTGATCTTTTAATTCGTTTCCTTTTCTATCAAATTTATTTTTAGGTTAAGGAGAGTCTGTGTAACGACTCAATTTTGGGATCCACGAGTCTCTTCACCTAACCTTGGGCTATGTGTGTTAGGTCAGGGTCATAAAATCCTTTTGGGCTCTTTTAAGTGTTGGGCTTGAAGCCTTGGTTGGTGTGGAGATGGCTTGAGGGTAGAGAGGTAATCTCACCCTATTTTGAAGGAGAAAGGCTCGTATCTCTTTAATTTTCTGCATAAAATTGTAAGGGGTGAGATCACCTTTGTCTCCAATATCCTTCTCATCTCTCTAATTTCATTCCTCCTCCCAAAACTCAAGTTAAAGATCAAAACTTTATTGTTTTGGGTCAGATTTTCAAAATACAAGTTGAGGAGGTTGGAATCTACATAATTGGATCAACCAAACTAGGTAAAAAGGGAAGAAAATGGTGAGGATTATGAAATGTGAGAGTTTGGGTGGGGTAGAAGTGGAAGAACAGGAATGGGGAGAGTTAACTCCATTTTCTGTTGTAAAGTCCATTGTTTTACGTCTTTTAATATTCTAGCTAAGTTGTAGCCTATTGTACAACATCTCTTGTAGCTAAGGAGATTGGAGAGCACTCCAAAGGCTTAGGGAAAAAGAAGATTTGAGCTTGTGGAAGGGGAGCTTGTTTTTCCAACTTTTAATCAAGGTTAGTACACTACTAACTCCCTTGTACTCTTGGAAATTATCAATTCAATTGCCTTATGGTTTGGTTGATATTTTGGTTGTTTGAATGTTTGAGACCTCTAAAATGGAAAATGTCAATATTGATGTTAAAATGGTTTAAAACTGGTAGGAAAACACTTAAGTCACTTTCTATATCTTGTAGGTTTGTTTAGGGTGTTAACCTTTTGTTTTGGGGTTAAGAGATGATTTACAAACTCTATAAAATGATTTCAGGGTTCCAGTATCGATATGGGTTGAATGCATATCGATACCCTATGTAAAAACTTGATGAACACAAACAAACTTTGAAGGTGCATCGTACGCTTAAGGAGGGTATTGATACCCCCTATTTCACCATAATTCTAATAGCTAAAATGGGTATTGATACGCTTGGGGCTTATCGGTACTAAAAGGCGTATCGATATACAGAGCCCGTGTATTAAAACTGGTCGTTGGTGAAACCACTAAGTGAGTAAAGATGGTATCGATACGTATATGGGCATATCGATACTAAGGAGGGTGTATCGATACTCGCATAAGGGTATCGATACCCTCTAGGTAATCTACCCGAAAAATACGTTTTGAGTTTGAGGGACCTATAATCCAAGGACTTAGGTCCAATAGGCTTCTAAAGTGGTAAAATAAACAATAAAATTGAGAAACTGATATTTAAACTACATATACGAGCTAAATGAGTAATAACTTAATTAAAACCTTCGGTGACTTGTTGCAGAGTATGAATAAGGATCCTTGGTGGATCGAATGACGAATGTATGCCATGTAAGGTCATTAATATGGTTGAGTCACCTTGTTTGATAGGGTGCAAGATACTCGTGTGAAAGAGAGTGTTGCAACATCATGATCAAGATTTTTGAATGTATGAACCTGAGGCTTAGTGGGTCGAAACTCATTCGAAGGATCGATGAGAGATTCCAAGCATGAGTATGTGTACCAAATGCTTAGTGGAGCTGAGCCTCACTCCAAGTTTTTTGATATTATATATATGATTGCTATGTGAGACTGTCACTTCTTACTGTTGCTATATGTCTAGGCGGCTAGACGTAGCGCCATATGATTTACATTACCATGAATCATTCTTTAGCTGCACGCTCTTATTCATGATTTGCATGAAGCATGGTTGAATGAAAGTGTATCCACTGAGCTTCATTAGCTTGGCATTCAGAATTATTGTTTCCATTCACACATTAGTAGGCTGACGTGCAATGTCGGAGCACTATCAGAGTAAGACTTCATCATCGACTCTTGTCCGAGTATAGTACTTAGATTTTTTAGGCTATGTATTCATAGGACCCTATATTTCTATTGTAACTCATATTTGGTTTTCAACTTATGTGTTGAATGCTTTTAACTATCTATTTCAAATGGAGCTTCCCATGTAACGTTTTAACTATTATTCCTATTTGAACTATTAAACTTAATGGATTTTATGATATGGATATGGTGTGGGCTAAACTACGTGGGAAAATTTATGGTTATAGTTCTGGCTTGAGGCCTAAATGTGACAGCTAGGTCGAGGGTGTTACATTTAGTGGTATCGGAGCCTAGTTTTAGCCAATTCTATGAAGCCCCAAGGTTATCTAGAGAGTTGTATAGGTGTCTAGTAAACGTGTCACCCATAAGTCTAAGTCATATTTGTTTAAGCTAAATATTCGATGGGGTAACCTTACTTATTTTCTTTTGCAGAAAAAGAATCATGCCAAGAAAGGAAAGAGATTATTAGGAGAGTTAGGGTACTCATGAGGAAAGCTATGATAAGGATTACATCCCCGATTCGAAAGAGATGTCAGAGGATGATGGGGGTCGAGGGGCCAATTATTTCTCTCATCTGTACCGGGCTCTTCACTAGATTATGAGGGTCATACCCAAGTCTTCGACTACTCCTTGCGAGGCAGTGATTGATAAGGTGCATCGACATGGTACTATAGACTTTCTTGGATTGAGACAAGATAACCCGATGAAGGTGGATCAATGGTTCGGGGACACCCGTTGGATTATACGACAGATGAAGTTGACATCTGAGGACAAGTTCACTTGTGTTCTTTCCCTATTGAAGAAGAATGCTCTTGAGTGGTGGGAGATAGTAGTGTTGGGTTGGTATCCTAACCAACCTACCTGGGATGACTTCTTGGATGAATTCGAGAATAAATATGTGGGAGAAGCCCACATTGACGGTTTCAGTGATCAATTCAACCATTTGGTCCAAGGGAATCGGTCAGTCTTTGAATATGAGCAAGAGTTTTTGCAGTTGAGTAGATATGCCCTTGAGTTGGTGGCCACTGAGAAGATAAGGTGTAAGAGGTTTCTTAGGGGTTTGAGGAAGGAGATTTATACCTACTTGACCGCTACCCCACTGAAAGTGTTTTCAGAATTGACTGCTAGTGCTAAGTCACTTAAGCAAGTGCAAAGTTTGACCTATGGCCCAGTTGGCGGGCAAGGGAGCTCGAGTGGGAGGATTCATAACTTCTCCAACAACTCATAGTCTTATTATAGGAGGAATAAGAACCGTTGGAACCAAGGTAGAGGAGCTTCGAATTAGGACACAAGATCAGACTATAAGTCAAAATTAGCTGGCGTTGGAGGCCTTCGTTTTCGTCCGTGATGAGCTCTAAGGGATCACAGAAGAGTGCGGGTGCACCGATTTGTGATTTATGTAGACGTAAGCATAGAGGAAAGTGTTGGGGGACATCTAGAGTTTGCTATGGTTGTGGGTCACCAGACCATTTTTTGAGGGATTGTCTGGTAACTACTGACACCACTCCAGTACATAATCAGAGGACCCCTTATCCAGCTTAGAGGGGTCGGGGCTTTGCTAGCAGAGGGCGAGCCATATATCCAGACATCAGAGTACAGGTATGATCCAGTCTACAGCCAGGGCACTCATAAGACGTACGCAGTCAAGGCTCAAGAGGAATATGAGGCTACTTATGTTATCTCAGGTAAGTTTACCTTATTTTCAGTTCTTATAATTACTCTTGTAAAATCAGGTTCTACTCATTCCTATATTTGTAGTGGAATATCCCAGCAGTGGGGTATTCCCGTTGAAGATCTTGAGGTAGGGGTCTATGTGACAAGCCTTTTGGGATATGATTTTTTGGTGGATAAGGTGTATCAAAGGTGTCCTATTAAGGTTCAGGGTTTGATCTTTTTGGCCGATTTGATGGTGTTACCATTCTAAGAGTTTGATGTTATCCTAGAGATGGATTGGTTATTTGAGCATGATACGCATTTGGGATGTAGAGCGAAGAGTCTTAAGCTTCATAGGTTAGATGGCGCAAAGTTGGTTGTGAAGGGTGAGAGGAATCCTTGCCTTTCCAATATGGTGTCGGCCTTAGCGGCACAAAGGATTATCCAATAAGGGTGCGAGGCCTTCCTGGCTTGCGTGGTGGACTAAAGTGTTGAGAGTCTGATTCTTGAAAGCCTTGGACTATTAGAGAGTTTGCCAATGTGTTCCTGGAAGAATTACCTGGGCTTACTCCATATCGTGAGTTAGAGTTCTGGATAGATGTGATGCTTGGCATAGCACCAATATCTATTACCCCGTATCGTATGGCACCTTCAGAGCTAATAGAGTAAAAAATCAGATCTAAGAGTTTTTAGAGATGGGTTTCATTCGACCGAGCATCTCATCTTGGGGTGCACCGGTCTTGTTTGTTAAGAAGAAGGATGGGTCGATGAGGATGTGTATCGATTACCCTCAGCTCAACAAGGTAACAATGAAGAAACATTATCCCTTACCAATGATAGATGACCTGCTTGATCAGTTGAGAGGTGCCCGTGTGTTCTCAAAAATCAACTTGAGATCAGGCTACTACCAGTTGAAGGTAGTGGAAGAGGATGTTCAGAAAACCACTTTTAGGACGCGGTATGGACACCATGAGTTCTTGGTGAAGCATTTTGGGCTTACCAATGCACTTGCAGCTTTTATGGACTTGATGAACTAGATCTTTTAGCCCTACCTACATCGAATTGTGGTAGTCTTCATCGATGACATCTTGGTTTATTTGAGCTCAGAAGAGTAGCACGACTATCACCTTCGTATAGTTATACAGACCTTGAGAGAGAGATAACTTTTTGCCAAGTTTAGTAAGTATGAATTTTGGCTCTTTTAGGTGGTTGAATTTTGGCTCTCTGAGCTGGTGTTTTTGGGCCACATCATTGCAACAAATGGGATTCGAGTCAATCCGCAAAGGATTCAAGTAGTGGTGGAGTAGAAACCCTCTAAGAATATCACAGAAGAATGTAGTTTCCTTGGACTTGGCAGATATTATCGCCATTTCTGCAATGATTTTTCATTATAGAGGCACCTATGACCAAGTTGTTACAGGATGGAGTTCCATTTGAGTGGAATGAGAGAATACGGAAAAGATTTTAATTAGTTGAAAGCTTATCTTACGGAGGCTCTGGTTTTAACGCACCCCGAAACGGGAAGGGATTACATTGTTTTTAGTGATGCTTCATTGAATGGACTTGGTTGTGTCCTCATACAAGAGGGTAAGGTGGTTGTGTATGCCTCAAGACAACTTAAGCCTCATGAACGAAACTACCCTACCCATGATTTGAAGCTTGTCACAGTTATCTTTGCATTGAAGATTTGGAGGCATTATCTGTACGGGGAAAGTGCTACATCTACACCGACCAAAAGAGTTTAAAGGTATTTGATCACCCAAAAGGATTTTAATTTGAGAAGAATACGATGGATTGAGTTGCTAAAGGACTACGATTGCATTATAGAGTATCATGCTGATAAAGCTAATGCAGTGTTGATGTGTTGAGCCAAAAGTCCATGTCAGACTTGCGGGAGATATTTACCCAGTTGAGGATGATCGAGGATTGGGGGTTGTTAGCCGAGCTTTGTGTAGAGCCTACCTTATTTAAAGAGATTAAGAGAACACAAATGTTAGATGAAAAGTTGGTGGCGAAGATTGAGGTGGTTCGTAGAGGTGAGGCGTCTGATTTTGAAGTACTGGATGGTGGAATCTTGTACTTCAAAGATCGATTATGTGTTCTAGATTTGGAAGATTTTTGTGACCTTATCCTTCAAGAGATGCATCGGAGTCAATTTACTGTACATCTAGGCAGTAAAAAGATGTATCAAGGCCTTCGTCCTTTTTATTGGTGGCCTAGTATGAAAAAAGATGCATCCGAGTTTATGACAAGGTGTTTAGCTTATCAACAAGTTAAGACCGAGCACCAAGTTCTTTTAGGCTTGCTTCAGCCCATTCAGATTCTGCAGTGGAAGTGGGATCATGTGACCATGGATTTTATAATAGGTTTTCCATTGACGCAAAAGAAGCATGATGCCTTATGGGTGATAGTAGATGATTGACCAAGTCTTTTCATTTCTTACTTGTGCGTATGGATTTTATGCTTGAGAGGTTAGCATGGTTGTACATCCGAAAGATAGTGAGCTTGCATGGATTGCCATCATCGATCATATCGGATAGAGATTTGCATTTCACGACAAGGTTGTAGAAGAAGTTATCTGAAGCTTTAGACACCAAGTTACATTTCAGTACAACTTTCCACCCTCAAAACGATGGTCAGTCTGAGCGAGTTATCCAGATTTTGGAGGATATGCTTCAGTGATGCATCTTTGATTTTGAGAGGAGTTGGGAAGATTAGTTGCCGCTTATTGAGTTTGCTTACAACAACAGTTTTCAATCGAGCATCAAGATGGGTCTTTTTGAGGCAATATATGGGCGTAAATGTATGACACCATTGTGCTGGACTGAGCTTAATGAAAGAAAGATCGTGATGTCAGAGTTTATTAGGCAGACTGAAGAGAAGGTCTAGATTATTAAGGAAAGGTTCCTTTGATCATCAAAAAGCTATGAGGACTAGAAGTGTAAGCACTTTGAGTATAGCATTGGTGACAAGGTGTTCCTCAAGGTGTTACCATGGAAGAGAGTGATCCACTTTGGGTGGAAGGGCAAGTTGACCCCTAGATTTATTGGGTCTTACGAGATCCTTGAGAGGGTATGGCCCGTGGTGTACCGATTAGCTTTCCCTTCAGAGATAGAGCGTATTCTTTGCATGTTATCCCGCTTGAGGACATTAAGATCAACACCGACTTGACCTACAAAGAGGAACTAGTAAGAGTTTTGGACAAAGGAGTCAACTAGTTGTGCAACAAGCGTATACCTCTAGCTAAGATGTTGTGGAGGAATCACAGAGCCGAGGAGGCCACGTGGAAAGTCAAGAAAGACACGAGGAAGCTTTATCTGCATTTGTTTCCAAAAGGTGAATTTCGAGGATGAAATTTTTTAAGGAGGGAAGAGTTGTAACGACCGATTTTTGGGATCCACGAGTCTCTTCACCCAACCTTTGGGCTATGTGTGTTGGGTCGGGGTCATAAAATCCTTTTAGGCTTCTCTTAAGTGTTGGGCTTGAAGCCTTGGTTTGTGTGGAGATGGCTTAAGGGGTAGAGAGATAATTTCATCCCATTTTGAAGGAGAAAGGCTGGTATCTCTTTAATTTTCTATAGAAAGTTGTAAGGGGTGAGATTACCTTTGTCTCCAATATCCTTCTCATCTCTCTATTTTCAATCCTCCACCCAAAACTCAAGTTAAAGATCAAAACTTTATTGTTTTGAGTTAGATTTTCAGAATACAAGTTGAGGATGTTGGAATCTACATAAAGGGATCTACCAAAAGGTAAAAATGGAAGAAAATGGTGAGGATTATAAAATGTGAGAGTTTGGGTGGGGTGGAAGTGGAAGAACGAGAATGGGGAGAGTTAACTCCATTTTCTATTGTAAAGCCGCTTGCTTTATGTCTTTTAATCTTCTAGCTATCTTTTAACCTATTGTACAACATCTCTTGTAGCTAAGGAGATTGGAGAGCACTCTAAGGGCCTAGGAAGAAAAAGATTTGAGCTTGTGGAAGGGAAGCTTGTATTTCTAGCTTTTAATCAAGGTTAGTACACTACTAACTCCCTTGTATTCCTGGAAATCATCAATTCGATTGCCTTGTGGTTTGGTTGATATTTTGGTTGTTTGAATGTTTTAGACCTCTAAAATGGATAAGATTAATGTTTAAATGGTTTAAAATGGTAGGAAACCACTTAAATCACTTTCTATAACTTGTAGATTCGTTTGGGGGTGTTCACCTTTGGTTTTGGGGTTAAGAGATGTGATTTACGAACTCTAGAAAATGATTTCTGGGTTCGAGTCTCAATACAGGTTGAATGCTTATCGATACACTATATAAAAACTTGATGAACGTAGGCAAACTTTGAAGGGCGTATCGATACACCTAAGGAGGGTATCGATACCTCCTATTTCACCAGAATTCCAGTAGCTATAATGGGTATCGATACGATTGGGGGCGTATCGATACATGGGGCTCGTGCATCGATACATGTCATTGGTTAAGCCACTGAGTGTGTAAGGTTGGTATTGATACACATGGGAGCGTATCGATATTAAGGGGGTGTATCGATACTCGCATGAAGGTATTGATACCTTCTGGGCAATTTTCCCTAAAAATATATTTTGAGTTCGAGGGACCTATAATTTGAGTTCGAGGGACCTATAATTTGAGGACTAAGGCCCAATTAGCTTCTAAAATGGTAAAATGAACAGTAAAATTGAGAAACTGAGATTTAAACTTCATATATGAGCTTAATGAGTAATAACTTTATTAAAACCTTGGGTGACTTGTTGTAGAGTATGAATAAGGATCCTTGGTGGATCGAATTACGAATGTATGCTACGTAATGGCATTAATATGGTTGAGTCACCTTGTTTGATGGGGTTTCGGATACCTGTGTGAAAGAGAGTGTTGCAACACCATGGTTAAGATTTTTGAATGTATGAACTTGAGGCTTAGTGGGACTAGGACTCATTCAAAGGCTCGATGATAGATTCCAAGCATGAGTATGTGTACATGATGCTTAATGGAACTTGGCCTCACTCCATGTTTATTAATATTATACATGTGATTGCTATGTGAGACTGTTACTTCTTATTGTTGCTATGTGTTTAGGCGGCTAGAGGTAGCGCCATATGATTTACTTTACCATGTATCATTCTTTAGCTACACACTCTTATTCGTGATTTGCATGAAGCATGGTTGAGTGGAACTGTATCCACTGAGCTGTATTAGCTCAGCGTTCAGAATTGTTGTTTTTATTCATAGGTTAGTAGCTTGACGTGTAACGTTAGAGCACCATCAGAGTAGGACTTCAACATTGACTCTTATCCGAGTGCAGTACTTAGATTATTTGGGCTATGTATTCGTAGGACCCTATTTTTGTATTGTAACTCATATTTGGTTTTTAACTTATGTTTCAAATGTTTTTAACTATGTATTTCTAATGGAGCTCCTCATGTAACATTTTAACTATTGTTCTTATTTGAACTATTAAACTTAATGGGTTTTATGATATGGATGTGTGAGCTAAACTAGGTGGGAAATTTTATGGTTATGGTTTGGGCTTAAGGCCCAAATATGACATTTGGGTCGAAGGTGTTACAGTCTGGGCTAAATTTTTTCTAAAACTCTCTATAACACCTATCACCCGACCTGGAAGGATTAGACCCGAGTGACAAATGTCACATTGACCACCAAAGTGATCTGAGTTCGAACTAACAATTTGGCATTTTAAAATCTTTTTGCGATCTAGATGCATCATTGTGTCCTATGTATTTTATTTAAGCAGCATATAAAATTTCACATAAAATAGATATCAACGACATAAAACAGATTTCAAGAAAATTTATCATCCATTGACAAAATCAACAAAAGTAATTCTAAATGGTAAAAATTAGCAACCTTAAATCCCACATCAATGACCCGGATTGCCTTATTATAATCTAGCTTAAAACCTAAATTATATACTCAAAGGCATAGCTTGTCTCGAGTGGAATCATTAGCCTTGAACGCAGTCCCCAAAGCTTTAATCCTCTACATTAATAAATTAAAACGAGCGCAAGCAATTATAGCTTAGTGAGGCATCACCTCCAAACATTCATTAATGTTTTTAAAACAAAACAAGGTATGGGCGTACTTTAAAATTTTAGTAAAAATCAACATTTGAGGATGAAACAAATCTCATCACAAATCATATAAAAATTGTTCTTATCAAAATAGTGTCGTATTGGCATCATAACTTGTGACCTTTCATTTATTAAAAAACAATCAGATACACAGATCAAACATATAAAAATGTAGGCTAGACTATCGAATCCTTGAGGTTCACATTCAACAAATGAATTCTAGACTTAATGAGTCCTTGGAACCCACCATTTCTAAACTAACGAGTCCTTGGGAATAAAGTGAAAATTGACCGATTAGACTAACGAGTCCTTTATACATATCATATTTCATATTGAGTACTCATATCCTATGACATACAAACTATATCTGATCTCATACTTTATTGGTCAGAAGCCCATATATCAATTAAAACCACATTTACTTATTGTTTTCCTTATGCAAACACATAATCATTCGTATTCAAAAGGGTGTTACTCAAAGCAACCAATGTATATCATATCGTAAATCATATTGGTACACTTAAGCACTCTCATACTTATTTGCAACTCAACATATCATATAAGATGTATAAAAATAGTAAGTTTATCAATAAGGTTTTCTTAAAACAATTCATAGAGTCATAATATCATCAAATGGCTCAAACCAAAATTGTGTGAGAGTTAGAAGCACTTATTTTCAAGTTTAACAAAGCTTGCTAGGCTTTCATTAAACTCCCTTGTATTATTTCAATCGTCATTCAAAAGAAAACGTTATTCGCACTCACCACAAAGTTTTCGCCTTAATGCTGAAGCTTCACCGGATTCCTGAAAATGTCCAACACTTGAGATAAGCCTCCACATTTATTTCTAAATTCTCTACAAATAAAAAATAACATAATTCCTCATCAATATACATCCAAAAACTTCCAACAGTATTAACATTTCTAATTCCATAACCCAAATGTTCACTAAAAATTGAAAATCAGCCAAAACTACACCTCCATCATCTCTAAGCATAATTCCACAATATTTCCATCATTCTTAACACAATTCCATCAATAATATCACCAATCAACTCCCCATAAGAATAGCCAACATCCAATAACCAATCTAAACATGATTTAACCAAAATCCTTAAGTTAACCCAATCCAAATTAACCATTTCAATTATTTCCAAGATTAAACACCGTAAAATGACACTAGATTATTAATAACAATTAAGGTTAAACCAACACCCAATATAATCACTTAGATTTAATCCAATAAATCATAATACACCATTGAAACACCCAATAATCTTAATTACCCAACTAGATCCCGTTTTAATTTCATAAGTCATAGAAAATCATATATTTGAGACACAAAATATGTGAAATTTCAATAAAAAAAACTTTTCTCACCTTAGAAGATTGGAAATAGCACTCAAGATGAGCTTCCCCTTTTCTAAACCATGCCGAAAAAATTGTAAAAGCTAAAAGAACCCAAATCAATTGATGTGCTCAACTTTAGAAACCATTGGAGAAGAAATCAAAGTTCAAAGGATAAGAAATAAAGATCTCCTTATGAAAATGTTTAGGAAAATAATCTTTCAATTGGAAAAAGAAATTGTCGATATTTTTTGAAAACAAGAGGGAAAATGAATTTAGGATACAAAAGGGTAAATTGTCCTTCAAATATTCTTAGTTTGTGCCTCTTTTTAATTTAATCACTTAATCTCATTATAAAAGTATTTATAAAATAGTCACTAATCAAATTGACTTACAATTATTTCAAACAAAATTTCAATATTTAATAAAACCATTAAATAACCTTCAAAATATTCCATAAAATCTTTACCCAAATTCATTATACCAAAATTTAATTAATTACATGAAACTAATTAATTAGCCAATTATTCAGTTATATCTTAATCCGGTCTAACCATACATCCGAAACTCCTAGCCTAGATTTTGGGATGTTACAACTCTCTCCCTCTAAAAATAAATTTTATCCTCGAAATTAACCGAGCGAAACATATGCAGATATTGCAATCACATCTCATCCTTCGCCTCCCATGTTGCTTCCTCTGAACTACAGTTACGCCACAAAACCTTCACTAGCTCGATGGTTTTGCTGTACAACTTCTTTGTGCTCGAATCTAGAATTGAAATTGGTTTATCTTTATAGGATAAATCCATTCAAATTTTGATCTCCTCGAATGGTACAATATGGTAGGGATCCGATTGATACTTCCGTAGCATAGACACATGAAACATGACATGCATGCGTTTGAGCTCAACCGGTAGTTTGAGTCGATACGCGACTGGTCCAACTCTCTCAATAACCTCTTACAATTATATGAATCCAGGGATAAGCTTACCTTTTCGACCAAATCTTAAGATCTTTTTTCCATGATGAAACCCTGAGGAAAACCTTACCCCCAAACTCATATTCAATCTCACAATATTCCAAGTCAGCACACAACTTTTGTTAATCTGAAGCTACCTTTAACCACTCACAGATGAGCTCAACTTTCTCTTTCGTCTCTTGCAATAATTCTAGACCAACCACTACATGTTTCTCACTTGCTTTGACCCAACAAAGTGGTGTATGACGTCTTCGTCCATAAAGAGCTTCAAAATGAGCCATTTGAATGCTCTAATGGAAACTATTATTGTAAGCAAACTCTACTAATGGCAAGTGCTTCTTTCATTATCCCTCAAATTCCATAATACAACTGCGTAACATATCCTCGAGCACTTGTATCACCTGCTCCACTTGGCCATTGGTTTGGGGATGATGCGTTGTACTAAAATTAAGCGTTGTACCAAAATCCTTATGCAAATTTTCCCAAAGTCTAGCCGTAAAACACGGATCTCTATTTGAGATAATCGACTTTGGAACTCCATAAAATCTTACAATCTAAGATATAGACAACTCTGCCAACTTTTGCTAAGAGAAATAAGTATGCACCAGCAAGAAATGTGCACTTTTGGTGAATCGATCAACAATCACTCAAATGGAGTCCTTGCGTGAAGGCATGAAAGGCAATCCAGAAAGAAAATCCATCGTAATTCTCTCTCATTTCCATTATAGAATTTGAACATGTTGCAACAAACCGGAAGGAAACTAGTGCTCAACCTTTACTCGTTGACAAATCATACACTTAGCTACAAGCTTCGCAATATCCTTCTTTAACCCGTGCCAATGATAAACCTCACGAAGATCTATATACATCTTCGTATCACCAGATGTATCACAAAAGGACTCGAGTGCACTTCGTTCTAAATAGCACGCCTTGTCTCCAAATCATCGGGTACACAAATACGTCCGTTAAAACATAAGACCCCATCTTTATTAAAATCAAACTTCGATGGCACACCATCAACAATCTTTTCAATATGCGGAACAAATAATTTATCACACAATTGCCTTTGTTTAATCAGCTGAGACAACATCGATTTCACTTGCAACTCGGCTAACAACGCTCCATCTTTAGGAATGCTAAGCTTGGCAAACATTGCTCTAAGCTCAATCGTGGTCTTTCTAATCAACGCATCCCCAACCACATTAGCCTTACTAGGATGATACTCAATATTCAAGTCGTAATCTTTCAACAACTCAACTCAACCCAACCCAACGCCATCACCTCTTTTTGCGAGAGAAGATCCTTGTAATACCCTAATTTAGGGGTTAAATGATATTATTAATTCCGTAACTAAATTGATAAAAGATAGATTTGATGGGTTAACTGAGTAATTTGGACATTGGGGTTGGTTTGAACGCGTGCTAAATAGTGGGGGAGCTAAGTTGTAATTCATCAATTTATCTAGAATATATATGCTATGTTTATCAACCTTAAACTATATGCTTCATTTTGTGCACTGATTCCCTTAACCCACTCTCACCGAACTATGTTTCTTCTCGGAACCTAGTTACTTCCTTTTAGTTTTTTAACCCTTTTCAGTTTTTCTTCTTCGGCCAGCCTTAATTACCAACCTTTCCATCACCACTTCCTTCATGTTTTGTGTTAAAATTTCCCATCTTCCTCTCTTCCAAATCCTGTGTGAATCGTGTATTGCCATCAAGTGATATGTGTGGGGATGGGAGTTTTGTCTCGTCTTCTCTAGAATCCCATGTGTGTCTATTCTGTAATCTGAAAGTCTGGTACAAGCATTATGTTTCAAAAGTCTAGCATCTCTGTCACGTTCTAAAAGTCTGTCTGTATAGCACTCTGCACTCTACAAGGGGATTGGGATGTCAAGGAGGAAATGTTATCTGAAATTACGTTACGATGCTCATATATTTGTATTTGTTAATAATATGAATGTTAAATACTATCATCTGATGTGCATGGTTGTATTCGAGTTTTGGGATAACTCGTGAATGATGTGTAGCGGATGGATTGGTTGTTAGGGGCTTACTAGCCTGGGTCTGCATATGTTATGTCTGGTCTGAGTCTGTATCTCTTCTGTATTGTCTGATTCTGTATATGTTCTGTATTTTCTAATTTTTGATTTATTTTGTATTGTTTGATTCTGTATTTATTCTATCTTGTTTGATTCTGAATGAACAATCTGAGGATTGGTTGAATTTCTGTTTTCATCATGATCTCTAGTTAAAAATATATACATGTATGTTATTTGGCAAATTTATGCTCTTAGAGACCACACTGAGCTTTATAGCTCTTTATGTGTTTAATGTTTGCTTTTCAGGATTCCACATCACTCATAGAGTCTCGAATTTCTAAACAGTTATTGCTTTATAAGTACTACCCATTCCGAAAGTTAAATAATTTCTAAATTGTGGCGTTGAACTGATATTTGATTTTGAAAAGTTAAACTTTTATGTTCTAAAATCTGATTTTATGTTTTTATTGAGTGACATTCTAGATTCGGTCCTAATTTCAGACCAGGTGTAGAGTGTCACATTTAGTGGTATTATAACCAGGTTTAAAAACTCGAATTGTCTGGTACACTAATAAAATTTTCTATAAACTGCTTTTTGAAACGATTTTTGACTTGAAGAAAGATTATTAACACCAAGCCACATGAACTATTTTAAAAATTATTTTTGTGAAGTTCTGAGACTCCGCCGACTCAAACAATAGCTTCTCTGTTAATACATGATTAAAGGATCAATATCGTATTAGATATACACGAAATATTCTTTAATGAGTGCCCGAGATCTCAGTGTGATCTAAAAGGAATAAAATCTGACTGCACTTCAAACTAAAAATTTGCGTACTCGATCTGATTCGACAACACCATAGGTAAATTTTCATGCTTCTGTAAATGAATCAATTGTATATGAAGATGGAAATCATGCTTGAACGTCAGGAAGTGACCACTGCTGGTTTAGCTATTTGTTTCCTTGAACGAGCTAGAGAGAATGAACTGCAACAAAATGGATTTTGAAGTTTCGACTTGGCTTGTGATATCTTGGATATGTGAGTATCGGTGCTTGCGGCAATCAAAGGAATGCCATAAAAAGATCAATGCATGTTTCAGATGCAGATTTTCTTATCATTAATTGA
This sequence comes from Hibiscus mutabilis, assembly GCA_019671005.1. Classification (NCBI taxonomy): domain Eukaryota; kingdom Viridiplantae; phylum Streptophyta; class Magnoliopsida; order Malvales; family Malvaceae; genus Hibiscus; species Hibiscus mutabilis. The sequence goes on along the minus strand of CM033744.1, from coordinate 22,021,817 downwards.
ATGATAATATCTGAAAATCTCTGAAAAGATATATTTGGATTATGACTAAGCTAGTGCGACTACAAATGTGATCTGGATAAGGAGAAATATCTATCCAATGATGAGTTTCTGAGTGCAAACTCGATAACAAATTTAGCAAAGCGGAAGAAATCATTACACTTTGAATGAATATACTGAAAGAAAAGATCGAGCTTAAAGATACGGAAAGTGATATTATGATGTCCAGTTTATAGTGATAGTCGGTTCTGGAGAATAAGGTATTCAGAAGGTGTATGGTGTTAATTCAGAATGAGATTCGTTTGGATTGTAAGCGAAAAGTCATGAGATATAAGATTTTTTTTATGATAAGAGTGATCTGGCGTAATCATGATCCTAAAAAGGATATTTGAGAGTTAGAAAAGATAGTGGAAATAAAATGTCTGCGTTTATACATTTTCGATAAATTTTGAGGACGAAATTTTTTGGGGAGAGAATTATAATAACCCGATTGGGGTTAAATGTTATTTATTAATTCCATAACTAAATTGATAAAAGATAGATTTGATGGGTTAACTGAGTAATTTGGTCGTTGGGGTTGGTTTGAACGCGTGTGAAATAATGGGGGAGCTAACTTGTAATTCCTCCATTATCTAGAATATTTATTCTACGTTTATCAACCCTAAACTGTATGCTTCAGTTTGTGCGCTGATTCCCTTAACCCACTCTCACCGAACTATGTTTCTTCTCGGAACCTAGTTACTTCCTTTTAGTTTTTTAACCCTTATCAGTTTTTCTTCTTCGGGCAGCCTTAATTACCAACCTTTCCATCACCACTTCCTTCATGTTTTGTGTTAAAATTTCCCCGTCTTCTTCTCTTCCAAATCTTGTTTGAATCGTGTATTGTCATCAAGTGATATGTGTGGGGGTGGGAGTTTTGTCTCGTCTTCTCTAGAATCGTGTATTCCCTTAATCCACTTGAATGTGAACTCCAAGAAGATTTGATGAAGACTACTAGCTCTTGCTAGATTCTTGATTCGAAATCATTTAGGATATAAAATAAAGAAAGAAAATTATTTTTTAAATTGTGTTTGGCAAATTTAAGAGAGGAAATGAGAGGAAAGATATATGTTTTTCTCATCTTTGGGAAAATAATAACCGTCATCTTCTTTTGTTAAAAATGAGAGGGAAATATATTTTAATAATTGGTTTAATAACTCCAATAAAATATCACTTTAATTCCTTTTTACAATATTGTTATCACTAAACTTTTACAACTATTGCAAATTAGCCACTTTTAATTTAATATTAAATCAACCCATTTAAGAATTACTCAAAACTAAATTTCTTCATTTAATAAACTCATTAATATATTTCCAAAAATATTTTCCACTATAAATTTATTGAAAACCTATTGAATCAATCCAAATCATTTTCTGTAATTAATTAATTAGCTAAAGCCTAACCCAAAATTCCAACCCCATTTCAATAATTCACCCGAATCTTATAACCCATTTTTTGGGATGTTACAACTCTCCCTCTCCAAAAGAAATTTCGTCCTCGAAATTTACCTAAAGGGAACAAAACAAATACAAACCTTCCTTCATCCAACAACTTCCTCGATTACACTTAAGACACATAACTTCCACAAAGCCAATCATCTCGATGAGCAACACCTAGTTGCTAGAGACTTAATTAGAATCATCTCTCACCAGTGGTAGAACCAACAATTCTCAACTTTCTCTTTATGGGGACAAGAAAAAGGTCAAACAAACCTAGCCATAAAAATGTAGGCAAATAATCAATTACACATTCGAGCTCAAAACCATCTCAACACAACATGTCACAAAACCGATCTTCCCATTTCTACATATTGTCTATTAAGATCTGATTCAACACACCATTATGAATTATTCTCTACAATCTTCATCCATGGAGAAACACCGAGAAACATTCAGCCACTCATATGATATCGGGCTTCTCGTTATCTCAATCTGTATAAAACTTATCTAAGTTTTAACCTCAAAACCACGCCAATCTAATGAAAACCATTTTTAGCAGACACCAATCCTTTCTAAATTCAAATTAGCTCTTCTAACCGAATCTCAACTTAGATCATCACAACAATCATCAAAAAATCCCAATAATAGTAGTTAACAACAAAAGTTCCTCTTAACCATACACCAACCATAAACCACAGAGAAAAACTATCTCAATTAAGCAATTAAACTAATTTCGGGATCAAGTTTGCAAAATTGATTTTTAGATTATTATCAATCAATAAGAAATCATTAATATCCAATAGAAAGTATTAGGTTTGAACAACCTAACCATGTTTCGTTCTTGAAACCATTATAAAACAATTAAACTCAATTAAATTCATTTTAATCATAAATGTCAATAGAAATAATAGATTAAGGACACAAAGCATGTGGAATGTCAATAAGAAACCATAGCTCACCTTGCTTGACAAGAGTACAACCAAAATGAGCTTCCCTTATATTCTAACGTAAAAAACATTGTTCACCAAAATCCACTAATTCATTCAAGTTTAAAAATTAGTTGGATGAAAAAAATAGATTCTAAATGATATCGAAAAATCATTTGATTACTGAAAACATTTTAGGAATGTAGAAAATATGAAAACAATAGTTTTAATTTGAAAGAAAATTTAGAAAACCCCTATTTCAGAGAAAATGTTAACCACAAGTCTATACATATATTTTTTAAAGGAAAATGAAGAAAAACAAGTTATTAAAATACAAAGGGTGAAATTGCTCCCTAAAGATTCTTAGCTTGTGTCCCTTTTCTATTTAGTTCACAAAAATCACTTTAAGACCAAATTGTCTCTTTGTACAAGTCATCGAGTCACAATTATTGTTAAATAAACCAATTAAACAACCTTCCAAAACATTAGCCATGACCAATTTACATTTTAGAACACATTTGATTATTAAACCGAAATTAATTAATGAACTAAACTCAAGCTACAATCCCTAACGGAACCTAGCAAATTACCAAATTCCATAGAACATCTCCCATCGCAACTTCGCTAATGGTGCAACAATCTCAGAAGGTTCTTCAACGAATTTCGATAATAATCAACTGATTCCAGAAAAATCACGTTCTTTTGACACCAACCATGGCTGTTTCAAATCTAGAACAACTTCCAAGAATCAATCTTTAGCACCTTCTATAATCGATGTGTAAAATCCCAATTATTGTCTAGTGACCAAAATGTAAATTTTAAAAGTTTTGTGGCTAAAGTATAAACTTTGGAAAAGTTTAGGGGTTAGAGTGTAATATTCAAAAGTTATGTATTTTAACCCTATAAATGAATAGTTTATCCCCAAGAATTACGTTTCCGTGTTACCCATATTTTTCTATGGAGTTTGTATTAATGGCTATAAAATGATACAGTTCAAAAAAATATTCGGATAATCGGATCAAGCTAAAATTTCAGAGATAGTTCTATGGACCTTATAAGAGTCATAAAATATCATTTTATGGATATTTGGATGTTAAAAAGATCAGGAAAAATTTAAATCGATCGAAATGATATGGAATGGCAATTTTGTGAGTAAGTTGACCAGTAAAGGGCATTTTGGTCATTTTGCCCAAAAGAGACATGGAGGGAATTTTGAGATTTCTTTTATGGATGAATAGTGGCTGATTAGAATCAAACTAAGTCTAGTTGGAATGTTACAAAATGGAAAATTAGAAATATAAATCTAGTTAGAGGGTATTTTTGGAAAGTGGAATTTATTGAATTAAAAAATTCATTTTTAATGATACGAGTGTCTTAAATATATGAAATATGAATGAATTATCAGAAAAATACTCTCCAAAACGTTGGTGAAGAGAAAAAGAAGAGAAAAAATTTACAAGCTCGATTTAAGCCCCAAATCTCGATTTTTAGGTAATCTTTCAAACTACAAAGTTGTTCTATTCCTCGAGCTCTATCTTTTGATGTAAACAATTCATAGAATACTTTATTGGCTGATGATATTTGATATGAGGAACAAATTAGGGTTTATGAACAAATTGGGGCTTTTATGATTTTATGAATCCATGGTAGATTTTAAGTTAGAATCATGTTATTGAGTTGCGATTTAAGACCTTCATATTTTGGATTGTATAGATAAGATTAGAGTTTATGGATTCAATTATAACTTAGGGTTTATGATGTCGGATTAATGATCTAGTAAGCTTGATTTGTTGTTTGGAAGCAAAACACTCAGTTAAATACATAGGGACCATTTCGGCAAGCTTTAAAAATTAAGGGACCAGATCTAATTTTTATGAATTTGATGTGTATTAATATTATCAATGATGTTAGAGACATGAAAATGAAGTTAGAATGCTAAATCAACGATTAATCACATTAGTGACCATTTTGACAAATGGTCAAACTTGAATGGTCTATTCGGCAAAGAGGATATGTAGAAACAGTAAAACTGATTTTTAGTTAAAATGATGGAATTAAGGTAGTAATGTTGATTTGAGGACTAACTTGCAAAGTTAAGAAGCTTGAATCCTTATATTTGAAATTTGGTGACCACCTCGACAAAACAAGAGAAGTTAGAGAAGCAATGGTTTAAGCTTATTGTGATGAAGGATGTAAAGAGAACCTATGAGTAAAAAATTGACAAGTAGAGAAATAAGAAGTTGGTGTAAATTAGAAGTTATTTATGGAAAGTTATGTTGAAATTTGAATTATGGTAGTAAGTTTAAAAATTTGCCATAAATTCTACAAAAATGGTAAATGATGAATTTTATACTGTTGTAAAGATTTGTTAGTCTAGTTTCGTTTCCAACAAACGAAAACTGATTTCGAGTTCCGAGTTAAAAGATATGAATTTTTAATCGAATGAAGGTTAGAAAAATTACAGAGCAATTTCTACCTGGACAATTCTGTGACGTGAATGTAAGGAATTTTCATCATTTCTGTAGATTTTATTAATTTATGTGGTTTATACCGTTAGAACCGTTATCGAATCTAGTTTCTCCAGTATAAAGAAAATTAAGATCCAGTGTGTATTCTACCCTGTATAAATAAATCTTTGATTGTAGCGCAAGCTCTCAGAAAATGGAATTTGAAACATTTCGTATTTAAATGTTAGTTAGCAAGCTTGGAAGAATTATTGGAAGTTCAAATTGGTCACTAAGGACCGTAATGAGTTTTTGAACAGTACAAGGAAGAAGGGAAAAATATTTGGAAATTTTATATTCGAATGATTATATTAGACATCATGTTTAAGGTATTGTTAGATTTGAATCTAACAAATATTTCATTGTATTCATGTGATTAATGAAGTAAAGTCCGAATCAAAGAAGGTTCGAGGTACTATGAAAGAAAGGATCGAACTAGGACTTAGTGAGGTGATAAGTGTTCAAAAGTACTATTTTTCTTACCCTTTTTACTAATATTATTGTTAGACTTAGGCTCATATTAGTTATATAATTAGTCATTCATGCATTAATCCATGTTTCCTTCCATCGTTGAGCTTGATTGCATAACTTGGTTGTTTTTGTGGGAAAAGATGTTGCTTTGGTGTGTTTTGTGTGTATGTGCAGGATCACTTGCCAAAGCAAGGCTAGAGCTAGTTGCCAGGGCAATGCATGAAGGAGATGCCGAGCTAGCCGCCAGGGCAATGCATGAAGGAGACGCCGAACCAGTTTCCAGGGCAATTGTCGACAAAGAATAAGGTGATATGGTAGTCAAAATTGATGACTAGACAAGCCCAAGATGACGTGGAGCAAAGCTAAATCCCAAAGGAATTTGATTTACATGAAGATCCTAAAGAAGAATTAAATTCCAAGAAGATAGGAGAAGTTCTAGAAGGAATATAATTATAATAAAGAATTATATTCTTTAAAGATAATTTAATTCCAACTTAACTTCCTCCTCAAAGGAGGACTTTGACCTAGGCCTATAAATAGATCACCAAGCTGTCAACTCCAAGGGGGAGAGAAGAGAGAATTTTCGACAAGCTTCAAGGGGAGATCTCGACAAGAAGGCTTCATCCACCCTTCATCTTTTTCTTTCTTGTTCAATTAGGTTCATGCTAGGAATTCTTTATCTTGTGTTTCTTTGGAACCTAGCCATGAACTAAATCTTTTTGGCTAAGGTTATTGTGTTTTGTGGTTGTGAGAAACTATTGGATTTTGTTTAGGTAATAAGAGTTTGCACTTTTCTATTCAAGGTTTATTCGTTCTTGGTTCTTATTCTTGTTTGCGAGTGAATTGAGAGAGGATATCGTAACTTCATCTATTTATCTCATATTGGGGGAGTTAGATTCAAGAAACGAATGAATATGATCTTTATTCAATCTATTGATGGTGAAGATTAATCCGGCTTAGGAATAAGTTAAGGATTTCAATGGCTAAGAAGAGCGCAAGATTGGTTGTTGTTCACCCTTGATTCACGCAAGGTTGTGTTATGAAGGCATGCACAAGTAGCTAGAGTTTTGACTTAGGGATAAGAAGAAATCATTGAAGAATGCTCTGCCGAACCTTGAAGTTGCTACCCAGACGCCCAAGTAGTTGTCCAACTAGTCGCCCAAGCAACCATAGATTAGTTGCCAAGGCAACCCCATTGTGCAAGTTGCCACGACAACTGAGTTGCCCTTGCACTCTTTTACCAAGATGATCCAATCGGCTATCACACCTCAACTCACGATAACCTGGCCTAACTCTCTCATTTGATCTCATATATTCTTTTACTTTATTGCTTTCTAGTTTAGTTATTAGTTAAACTCCTATAATCTTCTATTTGTGTTTTTACTTTTTACAGTGCAAGAGATTAGATCCTTGAAGTGGCACCAATCCCTGTGGAGACGATATCTTTTATACTATAACTTGCGATGTGTATACTTGCACAATTGCGCAACACTTATTACACGCAACAAGTTTTTGGCGCTGTTGCCGGGGAATGGCAATAGCGACTTTATTTTTATTTTCTTACACTTTCTTTTCATTTTTCTTGTTTAAGATTCAAAGGGCTAACAAACTTTGGTTTTGCATTGGTATATGACCAGGGCGAGACCGATTACACCAGAATATCCCTTTGATCCATAAATCGAACAAACCTTACAAAGACTTAGATGAAGGTTAAGAGTAGCGATGGCTAATCAAGACGACAATATGAATCAAGATATTCCAGCAAGAGGATGAGTGATTCTTGCACGAAACAGAACTATCCGAGACTATCTTGAAAAAGATCTTGATGGACTTAATCCAGGAGTTGTCGCACCTGAAAATGAAGCCGACCACTTTGAGTTGAAACCGGTGATGTTTAATATGATCAACACAATTGGTCAATTTGGCGGCTCAGCAACTCAAGATGCACGACAACATCTTAAATCTTTCCTCGAGATTTGCAACTCGTTCAAAATACACAGAGTCACCCCCGATGTTTTACGATTAACATTATTCCCCTATTCACTGAGGGATAGGGCGAAAGCATGGTTGAATAGCATTCCTGCCGGATCAATAGGATCTTGGACCGATCTTTGTCGTGATTTCCTTGCTCAGTTTAATCCTACAAATTTGACTAATAAGCTTCGTAATGACATTACTTCTTTTCGGCAGGCAGATGATGAATCCATGTACGAGGCTTGGGAGCGATATAGAGAACTTCTATACAAATGCCCCCTACATTGATTCCCAATGTGGACACAAGTAACAATGTTTTACAACGCCGTGAATACACCAACAAGGATGATACTAGATGCCTCGGCAAACGACATACTCCTAGATAAGTCGCCGGAGGAAGCAATGCAAATTCTAAACAGGCTTGCCAAGAATGATTATCAATTCCCCTCTACTAGACGAGGAGGAGTTAGGCGCCAAGCCACAATACATGAACTAGGATCATCAGACTCAATTTCCGCACAATTGGCTACTTTAACCAAGATGGTCCAGAACATGCAGAAACCAAACAACACACACGAGGTCAAGGTAATGGATTCTTTTTGTGAGTTATGTGGTGGTAACCATGATTCTTCTGAATGTATGCAGAATTCGGAATCCAGCTTCTATGTGGGGAATTACAACCAGAACAACAATGTGATGTCCAATACATACAATCCAGCTTGGAAGAAGCACCCAAACTTTTCATAGAGTAATCCCAACAATGCTCTAAACCAGAACAATCAGAATGCACAAGCATCAGGATTCCAGCAGAATATGCCACGGCAACAGTTGCCGCAGCAACAACCGACGATATCTAGTTCTTCAGAAAATTCTCTAAATGCTTTTATGATGAAAACTGAATCTTATATGGCTGAGAATAGTAGCTTCATAAAAAGAACTGATGTTTTTATTAACAGGACCGAGATGAGATTGCAAAACCAAGATGCGGCAATCAAATCATTAGAAAATCAAGTCAGACAATTTGCTCAAAACCTGAATACTAGACCGCAAGGAGGTTTACCTAGCGATACTGAAGTCGCAAGAGGAACTGGCCATGAGCAATGTAAGGCAACAACTCAAAGAGGCTCAAGGCCGCTCATCAAACAAAACTCCACAAAAGGATCAAGACGAACCTAGCGGCAAAGCCTCAGATGTTGAACCAGGAATTACCACGGCAACTGGCAATAAGCATGCCTCGGTAACCGACGATAAGGATGCCTCGACAACTTACGATAAGCATTCCTCGGCAACCCCAGTTGATAATGCCTCAGCAACTCCAGTTGTCCCGGCAATGCCGTCAATCAGGTTCCAAACCAATGAAAGGATCGAAGATATCTGACTTCCACCATCATTCCCACAAAGATTGAAGCGACAAAAGAAAGAATATCAATTCAAGAAGTTTCTTGATATCCTCATGCAAGTCCACATCAACTTGCCATTGGTGGAAGCAATTGAACAAATGTTGAACTATGCCAAGTTCCTTGAAGACATTGTGTCCAAGAGAACAAGGCTAGGAGAGTTTGAAACAGTTGCCGCAACAGAGGGATGCATGGTCATGTTGCACAATCGTATGCCACCCAAGTTGAAGGATCCTAGAAGTTTCACAATACCTTGTTCCATTGGAAAGCACTATGTCAGGAAAGCATTATACGACCTTGGGGCTAGCATAAACTTGATGCCTAAATCGGTTTTCCAGAAACTAGGAATCGGGAAGGCAAGACCTACAATAGTTATGCTACAGCTAGCCGACATATCCTATCTGCATACAGAGGGAAAAATCAAAGATACACTGGTAAAAGTTGATAAATTTATTTTTCCCGCTGACTTTATTGTTTTGGATTGTGAAGCAGATGAGCACGCACCTATCATTCTCGGGAGACCCTTCCTAGCAACAGGGAGAACCTTGATCGATGTTGAAAAGGGAGAACTCACAATGAGGGTGAATGAACAGCAAGTTAAACTAAATGTGTTCCAAACACTAAGACATGTCGATGATCCAGAAGAATGCCAACTTCTTCATGCCATGGCAGAGTTTAACTTCGACGAGAAATTTAGTTGCCTTGGCAACTACATTGCCGATCAAGAGGAACTTGAGGAGTATGAAGAACCGGTCGATGAAGAACAACAAGAAGAGGCAAATTGGCTAGTAAATCGACTAGGTACATACTTTAAACCACTGGATTACTCAGGTAAGGAAGGTAAGCTCGAAAAGCCCTCTATTGAACAACCACCGATTCTTGAGTTGAAACAGTTGCCAGAGCAACTAAAATATGCATACTTAGGAACCGATAATACATTGCCTGTAATTATTTATTCTATGTTACAGCCTAAGCAGGAAAAGAAGCTGATCAAAATGTTGATGCTACACAAGAAGGCAATAGGGTGGACAATTGCCGACTTGAAGGGAATTAGCCTAGTAGTTTGCATGCACAAGATTTTATTGGAAGATGATGACAAACCTTCAATTGAGGCCCAGATGAGACTGAATCATGCCATGAAAGGGGTTGTAATGAAAGAAATCATCAAGTGGCTTGACGCCGACATTATATACCCTATCTCTGATAGTACATAGGTAAGTTCGGTACAATGTGTACCAAAAAACGGAGGTATAACGGTGGTAAGTAATGAACTCATTCCAACCAGGTCTGTGACCGGTTGGAGGGTTTGTATGGATTATCGAAAGCTAAATAAAGCCACTAGGAAGGATCACTTCCCATTACCCTTTATTGATCAAATGCTTGACCGTCTTGCATGTAAACCCTTTTATTATTTTCTTGATGGTTATTCAGGTTACAATCAAATTGCCATGGCACCAGAAGATTAAGAAAAGACAACCTTCACATGCCCATACGGTACTTATGCTTTCCGAAGGATACCGTTTGGATTGTGTAACGCCTCGGCAACCTTCCAAACATGCATGATGGCACTCTTTACAAACATGGTCGAAGACTTCCTTGAGATCTTCATGGATGATTTTTTTGTTTTTGGTAATGACTTCGACAGCTGCCTCGGCAATTTAGAGAAGGTGTTGGCAAGATGTGAAGAAACTGATTTAGTCCTCAATTGGGAGAAGTTCCATTTTATGGTAGATGAAGGAATAGTGCTCGACCACAAGATTTCATCCAATGGAATTGAAGTAGACAAAGCCAAAGTGGACGTGATCGAGAGATTACCCCCACCAAGTTCGGTTAAAGGAATTCGAAGCTTTCTTGGACATGCAGGTTTTTACAGGAGGTTCATTCATAATTTTTCTAAAATCACTAAACCCTTGTGCAATTTGCTTGAACAGGATAAAGTCTTCGACTTTGATGATTCTTGCACCCAAGCATTCGAAACCCTAAAGGAAAAGCTTACCTTGGCACCCATTGTTGTTCCACCAGATTGGACGCTACCTTTTGAGCTCATGTGTGATGCAAGTGATTTTATGGTAGGAGCAGTCCTAGGCCAACGCACAGGTAAGACCTTCCATGTGATATACTATGCTAGTAAAACTCTTAATAGTGCTCAAGTGAATTACACAACAACGGAGAAAGAGTTACTAGCTGTAGTTTTCACATTTGACAAGTTCCAATCCTATTTGATTGGTACAAAGGTAATTGTTCATACGGACCATTCGGCAATTAAATATCTATTTGCTAAAAAGGATGCCAAACCTCATTTGATTCGTTGGATATTACTTTTACAAGAATTTGATATTGAAATTAAGGAAATGAAAGGAATAGGAAATCAAGTGGCCGATCACTTATCACGTTTAGAACGCATTAGGGAGGAGGACGCGGATCTAGAGATATGCGATGCATTCTCGGATGAGCAACTTTTAGTTTCCTTGTCAACCATGGACGCGCACGTCTCGGTAACTCTCGATGCTGTAGCAGCCCTTGACGCGCACGCCTCGGCAACCCTAGACGCACACACCTCGGCAATTTTGGGAGCAGTCGCCACGGTAGCACATGCCTCGGCAATACTATGGTACGCAGATTTAGTTAATTTCCTTGTTTGTGGTATTTTACCTTATGGTTTTACTCACCAAGGGAAGAAGCGGTTCCGCCATGATGCTAAGCATTACTTTTGGGATGAGCCTCTTTTGTTTAAACAATGTGCAGATAAGGTTATACGCCGATGTGTCTCTGAAGAGGAGCAGCAGAATGTACTCCGGCAATGCCATTCTTCACCCTATGGAGGACATTTTGGAGGAACTTGTACCGCGGTCAAAGTTTTGCAATCCGGTTTTTATTGGCCAACATTGTACAAAGATGCCCAAGACTTTTACAAGCAATGTGATCGTTGCCAGAGGACGGGCAATATCTCTAGATGACATGAGATGCTGCTCCAAAACATCATCGAGGTGGAATTATTCGATGTATGGGGGATCGATTTTATGGGACCTTTCTCATCTTCATTCGACAACCTCTACATTCTACTTGCCGTCGACTACGTGTCTAAATGGGTTGAGGCAGCTGCAGTTCCCAACAACGATTCCAAGACCGTGCAACGATTCTTGCAGAAAAACATATTTACACGGTTTGGGATGCCGAGAGCAATTATCAGTGACAAAGGCAAGCATTTTGACAACATACTTATTGCCAAGATGTTGCAACGCTTCGGCGTATCACACAAGATTGCCACGGCATATAACCCACAAACCAACGAGCAAGCAAAAATTTCCAACCGGGAATTGAAGGGTATACTCGAGAAAGTTGTAAATCCCTCTAGGAAGGATTGGTCATTAAGACTAGATGACACACTTTGGGAATATCGCACTGCATTCAAAACACCCTTAGGTATGTCCCCCTTCTGACTTGTCTATGGCAAAACATGCCATCTACCGGTGGAAATTGAACACAAGACATATTGAGCAATCAAGACCGTGAAAATGGATTGGAAAAGTGCTGGACAAAAACGTTTGTTGGACCTCAACGAGATAGAAGAATTTCGTGAACTCGCCTATAACAATGCACAAATCTACAAGGAGAAAACAAAGCAATGACATGACAAGAAACTATTGCCGCGACAATTCACGCCAGGGCAACTAGTTCTCTTATTCAATTCTCGGCTAAAGCTTTTCCCGGGAAAGCTGAAATCAAGATGGTCGGGACCATTCGAAGTTGTCAAACCATTCTCCCATGGTGCCATGATAATCAAGTCCATCACTGACAAACATGAATTCAAAGTTAATGGACAAAGATTAAAGCACTACAATGGTGCCCTTGTGGAACGTAACAAAGAAGTGGTCAACTTAGGAGATATATGAGCATGCTCTCCTTTCGATATTTTTTTATTATTTTTTATTTTTATTTTTGATTATTATTATATTTTTAGGATATATTTTTTTTATCTTTTTAAGTTTAAGAATCCCTTTATACATCTTTATTTATTTTCTTTTATTAGTTTAACTTTAATTTTAATCCTTATTTGATTTGTCTTTGAATTGTAGGAAAAGAGTTCAAGATAAACAGGAATTTTGATCCAAGAAGGAAAACATCTTCAACAAGGAAATTAATGAGCTGAATCTAAGGCTTTTATAAAGCGTCCAACTTACCCTAATTAAACCACCTAGCCGTCTCCCTTCCCCTAAACTGAAACTCCCTTTATTTTCTATCCAAATTAATCCCACCCATCATATTTACTACCTATCTTTTCTATATAACCCATCACCCTTAACTTCTAAGAAACCTATTCCTACTTTTCATCTTGCAACTCTTTAGTTTCTTTTATTTTCTTTTCTTTGCTTTTACAAAACTCACAACCAAGATCATCCATGGCATCAAAAATTAAATTTTTGGTTCATCCAAGTTCCTCCAAAGAACCAAGATACAAGAAGTTTGCTACACCGGTGGCTCAAGAAAGATTTCACTCCAAGTTTGAAAGCCGGAAGATTTACGAAGAACAAGGTTTTGAATACTCCAACTCTCATCAAGATTTTTGCCTTGAACCATTCATCTTCGAGAGGATTACACATCAAAAGTGGCAAATCTTTTGCCATCAATCGGAACCGGGTAACATCTCATGGGTAAGAGAATTCTATGCTCACTCACCTAACTCGGATAATCCTTATGTTTTTGTTCGTGACAAGGCCATACTCATAAGCCCCGAAAACATCAACACCTTTTACGGGTTTTACATTGTGAAGGACGAGCATCAAGCCTTTGTTGATCAAATCACGCCCAAGCAACTCGACAAGGTGCTTCAAGAACTCACTAACCAGGAACTCATTGGAACGACGGTAAATACAAGGGCACAGTAAATCACCTTCGGTTTAAACCCGAGGCAAAACTATGAAATAAGTTTGTTAAAACTTCTTTAATGCCCACCACACACAATACTACCGTTGATATATCACGTCTTTTGCTCATACATACTATTTTGCATAATCGCATCATTAACATTGGAAAAATTATTTGTGATGAGATTTTTGTATGTAGCTCAAAAGATAAAGGTTCTCTTTTCTTCCCTTGCTTAATTTCTAATCTTTGCAAGGAGATGCGTGTCCCAAGTGAGTCCACCGATGAAAATGCCCTAACAAAGTCCGGTTGGAATCAAGCACAAATCCGAAAGCTAATGGGAGAGGCACCGAAAAAATCCTCAAGGCCTCCAATTGCCGCAACAACTTATGCCGCCCTGGCGACCCCTAATGCCCAAGCACCTAATGCCCGGGCAACTTGGCCATCAACCCCGGGACACTTTGAAGCACTCTTGCAACCATTGGCGAGCAACCTTAGGCAAATTGAAGACCGACAACTAATGTTCATGTGGTACATGAAGAGCACAACAATGCCATCACCCAAGTAATCTTAGAAAAGTACCCGGACAGCCGCGTGTCGTTCCCAATCTTTCCGGCCGAGATCCTTGCCACGGCAACCGCAACAGATGATGCCACAGCAACCTACACCATGGCAAATGCAACAGAGGATGCCCCGGCAACCAACCCTGAATATGCCACGACAATCAAAGCTAAAGACGTTCCGGTAACCACTGCAAAAGCCAAAGGTAAAACACCTATGCCCAAATCAACTCGTACGAAATCATTGTTTGATCTTTTAGATTTGGACGAGTCCTCCATTGCACCAACAAAGACTACACCAATTGAATCCTCCAAGCGAAAAGCCAATGACATTGATGAAGAGAACGATGAGGACAACCCCGTACGAGGATCGATTCCACCATCGGCAACAAGGAAACAATTATCGCGTTCAAGCAAGAGAATCAAGACCCGACCAAAAGGAAACTAATCATCCACAACGACGAACTCTCGCAGTAAGTCCTCGTTTGCATTTTATTTTTCTTTATCTTTAATGCATGCATTGAGGACAATGCCTCACTCGAGTTTGGGGGGATTGTTATTAGTAGTTACCATGTTTAGTTTCATTCATCATAAGTATCGCATTTAGGATACATAAATTGCTTGCCATGCCGTTAGTTGGAACAAGAATTGCCTAGATTTGATGAATATTTGATGATGACTTTGCCAATGCACTTAATTGAAAGAATTTTTATTCTAGGATAACCATGGACAATCTTAGAATTTTACTATGATGCTAAATTTGATGAAACACTGTTGTGGTTTGATTGATTTAAGGAACTCTAGTGAACTTAGGTTGATAATTAAACAAATTGGGGGATTAGAATAAAAATTGGATGAATGCTAGAGGTGCCCGAAACCGGCTCTAGTATGTGCTAAAAATTGATTGCTAGAGGTTCCCGCAACTGACTCTAGTCAAAAAATTAATTAACTTAAGAAAACTAAAAACAAAACACTAGAGGTGCCCGAAACTGGCTCTAGTTAAAACATATTAAAAAGAACCCAATGAAGTAATTTGAAAACCTCTTGTTTGTATAGAATCTGAAAAATCAACTTGCACACAACTCCGCACACACTCACAAGCATTATATTTTGATTCCGAGTAACTCCTAAGTTTTTTGGAAAATGAAAAGCCAATCGTACTGATAAGTGTTCAAAAGTACTATTTTTCTTACCTTTTTTACTCATATTATTGTTAGCTTAGGCTCATATTAGTTACATAATTAGTCATTCATGCATTAATCCATGTTTCCTTCCATTGTTGAGCTTGATTGCATAACTTGGTTGTTTTTGTGGGAAAAGATGCTGCTTTGGTGTGTTTTACGTGTATGTGCAGAATCACTTGCCAAAGCAAGGCTAGAGAAAGTTGCCAGGGCAATGCATGAAGGAGATGCTGAGCTAGTTGCTAGGACAATGCATAAAGGAGACGCCGAGCCAGTTGCCAGGGCAATTGTGGACAAAGAATAAGGTGATATGGTAGTCGAAATTGATGACTAGACAACCCCAAGATGACGTAGAGCAAATCTAAATCCCAAAGGAGTTTGATTTCTATGAAGAGGTTAAAGAAGAATTAAATTCCAAGAAGATAGGAGAGGTTCTAGAAGGAATATAATTATAATAAAGAATTATATTCTTTAAAGATAATTTAATTCCAACTTAACTTCCTCCTCAAAGAAGGACTTTGACCTAGCCCTATAAATAGATAACCAAGCCGTCAACTCCAGGTGAGCAAGAAGAGAGGATTTTCGACAACTCCAAAGGGCAAGAAGGAAGAGATTTCGACAAGAGAGCAAGGGGAGAGAGTTTGATTTCTTCTTCTTCTTCTTTGCTTTCATTATATTCATGGTTTGAGGATTGTTCTTTGTATATCTTTTGAACCCAACCATGAACTAACTTGATTGGTTGGGGTTATTGTGTTTTGTTGTTGTGAGAAACAATTGGATTTTGTTTAGGTAATAAGAGTTTGCACTTTCGATTCAAGGTTTACTCATTCTTGGCTTTTAATCTTGTTTACGAGTGAATTGGGAGAGGATATCGTAACTTCATCTATTTATCTAATAATGGGAGAGTTAGATTCAAGAAATGAATGAGTATGATCTTTATTCAATCTATTGATGGTGAAGATTAATCCGGCTTAGGAATAAGTTAAGGATTTCAACGTCTATGAGGAGCGCAAGATTGGTTGTTGTTCACCCTTGATTCACGCAGGGATGTATTATCAAGGCATGCACAAGTAGCTAGAGTTTCGACTTAGGGATAAGAAGAAACCATTGAAGAACACTCTACTGAACCTTAAAGTTGCTGCCCAGACGCCCAAGTAGTTGCCCAGCTAGTCGCCTAGGCAACCATCGATTAGTTTCCAAGGCAACCCCGCTGTGCAAGTTACCACGACAACTGAGTTACCCTTGCACTCTTTTACCAAGTCGATCCAATCGGCTATCACACCTCAACTCATGATAACCTGGCCTATTCACTCTATTTTAATTTCATATATTCTTTTAGTTTATTGCTCTTAGTTTACTTGTTAATTAGAACTCATATTATCAATTATGTTTTTATTTTCACAGTGCAGTAACTAAGCAAAGTGGCCCAAACCAATCCATGTGGGAACGATACTCGATACTCGTATCACTTTATTACTTGCGACGTGTATACTTGCACAATTGTGTAACACTTATTACACGCAACAGGTTTTTGGCGCCGTTGCCGGGGATTGGCAATTGGTGTTAGTTGTTTTTGTTATTGTATTTTTTTCTCTTAGTTTTACTAAATTTTCTTTTTGTTTATTTTATCAAAAAAAATAGGTGCGCTACAAGTTAAGGGACATCAATATGTCAGGAAATAAAAGCTGATCTATTCGAGAGTTGATGTTGGAAGATATGAATCAATCCAATCAAGAGTTTCTTACATCCTTTGATGATCAAAGAGCATATACCGTGGAAAAATCTTGTGCTATGTGTGGAGAACATCATGTGTTTGAAAATTGCCCTCACATTTTTGGTGCATATGACTACATGGAGGACCATAGAGGGAACCGACAGCAAAATTCTTCATCGTATGGTCAAAAAGCTCAATTTTTTTTACCATAACAATTTTGCCGCAGCAACAGATATGCCATGGCAATGTAGTCTTTTTCAAGAGCATTCCAATTCATTAGAGGAAACGTTGCTAGCTTTCTTGGCTAGACTTGACGGATCAATTGAAGAGATTCGAGAGCTATCAAAGTCCATGGATACGAGGATAGCTCAGTGGGGTGCAACCTTGGGGGATTCAGAAGATCAATTGAGGAGATCCACACATGTCATGGATAACATGCACCAACAATTCATTCCTAGGGATACTAAAGTCCCAAGGCAAGAGGACAAGGAACAATGCAAGGAAAGCTCCCATATGTGTGAGGTACAACTAAAACCTCAGAGTCGAGAGTATGTTGATGAGAAAGCCTGTCCAACACATGATGAGCCTGAGCAACAAATTGCCTCGGCAATGATTGAGGAGCCTAAACAGAGCAATGCCGCGACAACACTCAGTGAAGCTGAGAACAACAATACTACAGCAAATTCTGAGGAACCAGATGCCCAGAAGGTTACAACGTTGATGTTGAAGCAGGAATCTGTAGATTGCTCTCATCTACAGTTGCCACGGCAATTGCACAACCACATGCCAGATCAACGAGATGGCAATACTTTGCCAATGGAATATGAGCAAGTAATGGTTGAACCTTTTGAATTCTTTAAAAACTCACCTCGTCCATTGTAGGTATGTCTTGAGGAATCGATGTTGGTAGATTTGAAGCCATCGAAATCTCTACTGATGGAGATGTTTGAGAGGCCAAAAGAAAAAGGTGTTTGGATTCGTAAAGCTTTTCAGAAAATTGGTTCTTCCTTTGACTTACAGCAAATTTTGGTAACTGATTGCCATAGCAATTGGCTAGAGCAGCAATTGCCACGACAACGAAGGCTACATCCAACCATGATGGAGCCCGACGAGAATGAGGTAATTAAATGGTTGGATGTTGATATAATTTTTCCTAATAGTAAATTCATGCCTTCAGGAATAGTAGCAAGGTGGAAGATGTGCATGGACTATAAGGGAACACGGAAGAAAGACACATCCACCATGGTAATGCAAAAGGGAGTAGCTGGGAGCACATTGGCCCAACTCTTTTTGGGCAATATTGTCACCCGATGGAGGGTGCGGATGGACTATAAGAAGTATCGAGAATGACCATCCTCAAGTTTTCTCAGATATGCAGTAACATTAGAAGATGCATGATGGCACTCTTTTCAGACATGGTCGAAGACTTCCTTTAGATCATCATGGATGATTTTTTCATTTTTGGTAATGACTTCGACAGTTGCCTCGGCAATTTAGAGAAAGTGTTGGCAAGATGTGAAGAAATTGATTTAGTCCTTAATTGGGAAAAGTGCCATCTTATGGTAGATGAAGGAATAGTGCTCGGCCACAAGATTTCATCCAAGGGAATTGAAGTAGACAAAGCTAAGGTGGACGTGATCGAGATACTACCCCCACGAAGATAAAGTCTTCAATTTTGATGATTCTTGCCCCAAAGCATTCGAAACCCTAAAGGAAAAGCTTGCCTCGACACCCATTGTCGTTCCACCAGATTGGATGCCACCTTTTGATCTCATGTGTGATGCAAGTGATTTCGCGGTAGGAGCAGTCCTAGGCCAACTCACAGGGAGGAGGACACGGATTTAGAGATATGCGATGCATTCCCGGATGAACAACTTTTAGTTGGCTCGGCAACCATGGATGTACACGCCTTGGCAACCATGGTTACACTTGTCTTGGTAACCCTCGACGCCGCAGTAGCTTTTGACGCGCACGCCTCGGCAAACTCTAGATGCGCACGCCTTGGCAACCCTCGATGCCGCAACAACCCTTGACGCCTCGACAACCATGGATGCGCATGCCTCGGCAACCCTCGACGCCGTAGCAGCTCTTGACGCGCACGCCTTGGCAACCATGGATGCGCATGCCTCAGTAACTCTAGACACACACGACTCAGCAATCTTGGGAGAAGTCGCCATGGCAGCACATGCCTCGGCAATACCCTGGTACACGAATTTAGTTAATTTCCTTATTTGTGGTATTTTACCTTATGGCCTTACTCACCAAGGGAAGAAGCGGTTCTGCCATTATGCTAAGCATTACTTTTGGGATGAGCCTCTTTTGTTTAAACAATGTGCAGATCAGGTCATACGCCGATGTGTCCCTGAAGAAGAGCAGCAGAATGTACTCTGATAATGCCATTCTTCACCCTATGAAGGACATTTTGGTGGAACTCGTACCGTGGCTAAAGTTTTGCAATCCGGTTTGTATTGGCCAACACTATACAGAGATGTCCAAGACTTTTACAAGCAATGTGATCGTTGCCAGAAGACGGGCAATATCACCCACAAACCAATGGGCAAGACAAAATTTCCAACCGGGAATTAAAGGGTATACTCAAGAAAGTTGTAAATCCCTCTAGGAATGATTGGTCAGTAAGGCTAGATGACGCACTTTGGGCATATCGCACTACATTCAAAACACCCTTAGGTATGTCCCCCTTCCGACTTGTCTATGGCAAAACATGCCATCTACCGGTGGAAATCGAACACAAGGCATATTGGGCAATCAAGACCGTGAATATGGATTGGCAAAGTGCCGAACAAAAGCGTTTGTTGAACCTCAACGAGATAGAAGAATTTTGTGCACTCACCTATAACAATGCACGATTCTACAAGGACAAAACAAAGCAATGGCACGACAAGAAACTATTGCCGCGACAATTCATGCCAGGGCAACTAGTTCTCTTATTCAATTCTCGGCTGAAACTTTTCCCGGGAAATCTAAAATCAAGATGGTTGGGACTATTCGAAGTTGTCAAACCATTCTCCCATGGGGCCGTGATAATCAAGTCCATTACCGACGAACATGAATTCAAAGTTAACGGACAAAGATTGAAGCACTACAACGGTGCCCATGTAAAACGTAACAAAGAAGTTGACACCTTAGGAGATGCATAAGCATGCTCTCCTTTCGATATTTTATTTTTCTTTTTTCTCCTTCTTTTTATTTTTTTGAACTATTTTTTTCTATTATTTTCGGTTATTTTTTTGTCTTTATTTATTTTTGGAATTTTAGGAGATATTTTGTTTTTCTTCATTATCTTTAGTTTCTAGGTTTTCTTTGTTTTCTTTTCTTTTCCACAACAAGACTCACAACCACCATGCTAAGGAAATTCACTGCCGACTACTTGCCACAACAACCATAACAGAAACTGGCGATGCCCAGGCAACAACAATGGCTTTGGCAACTTCTGATGCCCAAACATGGATCAAATCAAAGCAATGCTATTCACGCGGTACCAGCCACAAGCATTCAACCACTGACTAGAAAATGAATCAAGCAAACAGCACAAAGGAAACTTATCACTCGAGGTGACGACCTCTCCGAATAACTCATTTCATTTAGTTTCTTTTAAATTTTGTTTCATTTTTACATGCATTGAGGACAATGCTTCTCTCGAGTTTGGGGGGGGGGGTGTTGGTTTCTAGTTAGTTTCAAGTTTAGTTGCATTATCTTTAGCAATCACATATAGGTTGCATATGTTACTTGTCATGCCTTTAATTGGATTTAATTGCTTAAAGACTTGTTGGATATCCAATGATGAATTTTTGCCACTGCACTTAATTGAAAGAACCTTTAATTTTAGGATTGCATGAAAAGAACTTAGAATTTTACTATGATGCTGAATTTTTTTACACAGATGTGGCTTGTTGATTGAAAGAAACTTAGTGAACTTAGGTTGCTTAAAATTTGGGTAAATTTAAAATTAAAAATTAAAAATTAAAAGTTAAATTCTTGCTAGAGGTGCCCGAAGCTGGCTCTAGTAGTAAATGCACTTTCTTGCTAGAGGTGCCCGAAACTGGCTCTAGTAGTTAATGCACATTAAAGAATCGCTAGAGGTGCCCGAAATTGGCTCTAGTCAACTAAAATTAAATGAGAAATTATTTACTTTGCTAGAGGTGCCCAAAAATTGGCTCTAGTGAAAATAAAAATAAATGCCCCGGTAATTAAATTGATAAAAGCCTATTGTTCACATAGAATTTTGAAAATCAACTTGTACACAACTACGCACACACATTGTCACGAGCATTATAGTTTGGTTCTGGGTAATTTTTGTGCTATCCGAAAAATTAAAAGGTGGCCATACTTTGTGCAACGGTTCCGAGGTGTAAATTCAAGTTTGAAGCATGTCTTTGATGATTAAACTCTTGGCAGGTAATTATTAGTTTGCATTGCATGAGAACAAGTAATAGTTCGAGTTTGGGGGTGTGATAAGTGTTCAAAAATACTAATTTTCTTACCCTTTTTACTCATATTATTGTTAGACTTAGGCTCATATTAGTTACATAATTAGTCATTCATGCATTAATCCATGTTTCCTTCCATCATTGAGCTTGATTGCATAACTTGGTTGTTTTTGTGGGAAAAGATGCTGCTTTGGTGTGTTTTGTGTGTATGTGCAGAATCACTTGCCAAAGCAAGGCTAGAGCTAGTTGCCAGGGCAATGCATGAAGGAGATGCCGAGCCAGTTGTCAGGGCAATTGTCGACAAAGAATAAGGTGATATGGTAGTCGAAATTGATGAGTAGGCAAGCCCAAGATGACGTGGAGCAAAGCTAAATCCCATAGGAGTTTGATTTCCATGAAGAGGTTAAAGAAGAATTAAATTCGAAGAAGATAGGAGAAGTTCTAGAAGAAATATAATTATAATAAAGAATTATATTCTTTAAAAATAATTTAATTCCAACTTAACTTACTCCTCGAAGAAGGAATTTGACCTAGCCCTATAAATAGATCACCAAGCCGTCAACTCCAGGTGAGCATGAAGAGAGGATTTTCGATAACTCCAAAGGGCAAGAAGGAAGAGATTTCGACAAGAGAGCAAGGGGGAGAGAGTTCGATTTCTTCTTCTTCTTCTTTGCTTCCATTAGATTCATGGTTTGGGGATTATTATTTCTATATCTTTTGAACCCAACCATGAACTAACTTGATTGGTTGGGGTTATTGTGTTTTGTTGTTGTGAGAAACAATTGGATTTTGTTTAGGTAATAAGAGTTTGCACTTTCAATTCAAGGTTTACTCATTCTTGGCTTTTATTCTTGTTTGCGAGTGAATTGGGAGAGGATCTCGTAACTTCTTCTATTTATCTAATATCGAGAGAGTTAGATTCAAGAAATGAATGAGTATGATCTTTATTCAATCTATTGATGGTGAAGATTAATCCGGCTTAGGAATAAGTTAAGGATTTCAACGGCTAAGAGGAACGCAAGATTGGTTGTTGTTCACCCTTGATTCACGCAAGGATGTATTATCAAGGCATGCACAAGTAGCTAGAGTTTCGACTTAGGGATAAGAAGAAACCATTGAAGAACACTCTGCCGAACCTTGAAGTTGCTGCCCAGACGCCCAAGTAGTTGCCCAGCTAGTCGCCCAGGCAACCATCGATTAGTTGCCAAGGCAACCCCGCTGTGCAAGTTGCCCTTGAACTCTTTTACCAAGACGATCCAATCAGCTATCACACCTCAACTCATGATAACCTGGCCTATTCACTCTATTTTAACTTCATCTATTATTTTAGTTTATTGCTCTTAGTTTACTTGTTAATTAGAACTCCTATTATCAATTGTGTTTTTATTTTCATAGTGCAGAAACTTAAGCAAAGTGGCCACAACCAATCCCTGTGGAGACGATACTCGATACTCGTATCACTTTATTGCTTGCAACGTGTATACCTGCACAATTACGTAGCACTTATTACACGCAACACATACTTTGTGCCCCGGTTCTGAGAATTGAAATCAAGTTCAAAGCTAAGTTTGTGAAAATTGAAGTCTTGGCATGTAATTATTAGTTTGCATTGCTTGAGGACAAGCAATAGTTCGAGTTTGGGGGTGTGATAAGTGTTCAAAAGTATTATTTTCTTACCCTTTTTACTCATATTATTGTTAGACTTAGGCTCATATTAGTTATATAATTAGTCATTCATGCATTAATCCATGTTTCCTTCCATCGTTGAGCTTGATTGCATAACTTGGTTGTTTTTGTGTGAAAAGATGTTGCTTTGGTGTGTTTCGTGTGTATGTGCAGGATCACTTGCCAAAGCAAGGCTAGAGCTAGTTGCCAGGGCAATGCATGAAGGAGATGTTGAGCTAGTTGCTAGGGCAATGCATGAAGGAGACTCCGAGCCAGTTGCCAGGGCAATTGTCGACAAAGAATTAGGTGATATGGTAGTCAAAATTGTTGACTAGACAAGCCCAATATGACGTGGAGCAAAGCTAAATCCCAAAGTAGTTTGATTTCCATGAAGAGGTTAAAGAGGAATTAAATTCCAAGAAGATAGGAGAAGTTCTAGAAGGAATATAATTATAATAAAGAATTATATTCTTTAAAGATAATTTAATTCCAACTTAACTTCCTCCTCAAAGGAGGACTTTGACCTAGGCCTATAAATAGATCACCAAGTCGTCAACTCCAAGGGGGAGAGAAAAGAGGATTTTCGACAAGCTTCAAGGGGAGATCTCGACAAGAAGGATTCATCCATCCTTTATCTTTTTCTTTCTTGTTCAATTAGGTTCATGCTAGGAATTATTTATCTTGTGTTTCTTTGGAACCTAGCCATGAACTAAATCTTTTTGGTTAAGGTTATTGTGTCTTGTGGTTGTGAGAAACTATTGGATTTTGTTTAGGTAATAAGAGTTTGCACTTTTCTATTCAAGGTTTATTCATTCTTGGTTCTTATTCTTGTTTACGAGTGAATTGGGAGAGGATCTCGTAACTTCATCTATTTATCTAATATCGGGAGAGTTAGATTCAAGAAACGAATGAATATGATCTTTATTCAATCCATTGATGGTGAAGATTAATTCGGCTTAGGAATAAGTTAAGGATTTCAACGGCTAAGAAGAGCGCAAGATTGGTTGTTGTTCACCCTTGATTCACTCAATGATGTATTATCAAGGCATGCACAAGTAGCTAGAGTTTCGGCTTAGGGATAAGAAGAAACCATTGAAGAACGCTCTGCCGAACCTTAAAGTTGCTGCCCAGACGCCCAAGTAGTTGCCCAACTAGTCGCCCAGGCAACCATCGATTAGTTGCCAAGGCAACCCAATTGTGCAAGTTGCCACGGCACCTGAGTTGCCCTTGCACTCTTTTACCAAGACGATTCAATCGGCTATCACACCTCAACTCACGATAACCTGGCCTATCTCTCTCATTTGATCTCATCTATTCTTTTACTTTATTGCTTTCTAGTTTAGTTATTAGTTAAAATCCTATAATCTTCTATTTATGTTTTTACTTTTTACAGTGCAAGAGATTAGATTCTTGAAGTGGCACCAATCCCTGTGGAGACGATATCTTTTATACTATAACTTGCGACGTGTATACTTGTACAATTGCGTAGCACTTATTACGCGCAACATGAGGCATTGTGTTAAGTGGCCAAGGTGAGTGCATTTTTACCTATTATATATATATGATATGAGGAAGACTTGCGATAAGTCAACCTTGATATTAATGAAAATGTATGTTGATCAAACTTATGCAAATGGAATGATATATTAAATGGCATATGTGATACATTGATTTGACATAATGATTTATGTAAGATAATCAGATTTTAGATATTGGGTATGAATTTCCTAATATCGACTTATATGCTTTATATTGATGCTTTGAACGTGGAATGTTGATTTAGCCCAAGTACTATTGTGAAGTCTTTGGTATAATTGGATATCCATAGGGTTCTAGCAGCTGCGTCATAGCACTACGGTGCGAGATAGACTTTTCGAGGTTGAGTTAGACTCTACGGAGTCGGTTCAAAAACTACGATGTTACATAGCACAAAATGTACGAGTATGAGGAGCAAAGGGCATCCTTGAGTACGTACTCATCATTAGACGCTACGGCGTTGCAGACATTACGGTGTCGGTTATGATGACTCGTGTACCAAAGTATCACATTATATTGTACTTCGGGCTATAATACATGAAATGAATTTATGGAGGAAGTTAAGTTAAAAAGCTTAACGTATATTTGATTAATAAAATAAAGGTTTGATGATATGATATAAACTGCAATTGGGACTTGCTTTCCATTTTGCAGGAACTGTATTGCACTGTTACATGATTGAGGAATGGCTTTGATAAGTCAGTTTTATACGATTCTATATTTTTATATAATATACATAGTAATTTGTTTATTTATGTTATTTCTATACATTGAAATGCTTTACTTTAATTTATAGTTGCCTCACTAAGTAAATACTTAGCGTGTGCTAATTCACACATAGGTTATTGGGAACTTACCAGAATAGGAGTCAAGCATGTTGATCAAGCTGCAATCTGACAAACATTAGTAAGACATTCTAATTTATGATATTCTCTAGTGGGCATGTATCAATTTATTCATTAATTGTTTTTAAGCTATAAGTTTGATTAATAGTCAGATAAATATAAATTATTCATTGGTTAAAGAATTACTGGTAATGATATTTAATCAGGAAAATTTTATTTATCATTTATCGCATAACAATTTTAAATTTAAGAAAGGGCCTAGGCAGTGTACCTACTTTTCACCCTGAGTAAATACTTGTTTTAGTAACTGACTAACATGTTTTATAAACCAATTCAGGGTCAAAACTAGCAATATGCAAATAGGCTACAAATACTTCAAAAGTCGATAAATGGTTATTTTATAATCTAGTTTTATGTTAGATGTTTTTAAAAAAAAATTACAAGTCTAGAACTATGTTAAATAATATTGTGACATCTTTAATGGGTATTCGTGCTATGAGTATACGTTAAGTGTGTTACATTTAGTGGTATCAGAGCTACAGGTTTAGTCAGTTCTGGATGCTAAACCGAGTCTGTTATAAGTTTGTCAGTAAATGCATGCCCCTAGAATGTCATATTACTGATGTGTTGATTGTATGACTCTGAAGTTCCTCCTTATTAGCATAAGATAGAACAACATTATAGTAAGGAAAGTAAGATGCTACCAGATTTCGTCAATCGACGAATCTCAGGGGTCATGAAAGGACTCATTGCGAGTATAATGAAGCGAAATAAGTATTATAATCAACTTCAATTTGAGTTTAGTTGCCTGCATTGTAAGGAGCTAATATAGTAATTATAAGATGTTAGTCCTTAACATCTATATATGCACTTATGTTTATTATAACATAGTTTACAAGGAAATTTAGATAGTAAGGGCTCACATTTCAAGATAAAAAGGCTATCGTAAGACTGTAAGTTTGTGATTAAATTATATTAAGATATTCGAATATGAAGAAGTAATAAGAAGAAGAAGTATCTTTACTTGGGAAATATATATTCTTGAGGGTCGAATATGGAACTCCATAAGACGACATTGATTAAGTTATGAGAAAGAAAGATGTAAACCTAAGTAGTAGGAAATTATTAGACGAGAATTATACTTAACCCGGCAAAGAAAGAATGTTTGATGAAAAGCAAATTTTATCCGAATGGATAGCAAACTTGGTTAATAGAGACCAAGAATTAAGAAATCTGAAGAGAAGATTTCATTAATAGTGATTTTCTCAAGGAAATGTAAGATAAAAGAAGTTATTAGAAGGATCAAGGAAAAATTGAAGAAGTAGTAACAAGGTTAGACATTAACCACTTTCCACTCAATATGATGTTAAAGTGTTGGTGAAGTTGGAAATGCCTAGTTAAACCAAGGTTTATTATTTCGGACCCTAGATATAATTTTAGAGAAAATTCAATCCCAAGTTCCTTAGACTTTTATTACTAGATAGTTGGGAAGTCTTGAAATGTTGGACTTCAAGTAGGATATTGAAGGAAAACCTATGTCAATAGACTATTGGTTTAACAAATATAAAGATGATGATAGAAGGGCTTTGTTGTGATGATCGAGAAAAAGCTCAATATGATGGTAACTTATCCCTTGGGATATAGCACAAGGGGCATGAATTGGTTATATTCCTACCATGCCATTGTGGATTGTCACTTAAAGTGATTAATATTGAGGAATTGGGAAGGCACAAAGATAATAGTAGTTGGTGAAAGGGAAATCCCTTACCAATGTGATTTCAGTTGTTTCTACCAAGAAACTGTTGCTACAAGGCTGCCAAGCTTTCTTAGCAAATGTAGTGGATACTCGAGCTTTTGAGATTAAATTGGAAGATATTTTGACTGTCCGAGAGTATCTAGATGTATTCCAGATGAGTTACCAGGATTTCCTTTAGATCTAGAGATGGAATTCAAAATAGAGGTGTTACCAGGTAGTGCGCCTATATCGACGACCCCATATAGAATGGCTTCAACTTAGCTTCGAGAGTTAAAGGTACAATTGCAAGAATTGTTATATCGAGGTTTTATAAGACCAAGTATGTCACCTTGGGGCGCACCAGAGTTATTTGTGAAAAAGAAAGATGGATTCACACGATTATGCATAGATTACCGTCAGATAAATAAGGTGACAACAAAGAATTAGTATCCTCTTATGAAGATTGATGACATTTTTGATTAGTTAAAAGGCACAACTATATTTTCTAAGATTGATATCCGATCAGGGTATCATTAGTTAAAGATCAAGGAATAAGATATTCTGAAGACAGCTTTCTAAACTCGGTATGGACACTATAAGTTTGTAGTGATGTCGTTTGGATTTACAATGCTCCTGTGACATTCATAGATCTGATGAACTGAGTATTTCAACCTTACTTGGATCATTTTTTTGTGCTATTCGTCGATGATATTTTAGTTTATTCAAAGACAAATGAAGAACATGATGCCCACCTTCACATTGTTCTTCAGACCCTTCGAGAAAATAAGTTGTATGCTAAGCTGCCAAAGTGTGAATTTTGGTTTCCGGAAGTTACTTTTCTTGGCCATGTAGTTTCGACAAAGGGGATAAGAGTATATCCCAAGAAAGTACAAGCTATAGTTGAATGAAAAACTCTGAAGAATGTTTTCGAGGTTCGAAGTTTCTTGGGACTTGCTGGTTATTATCGAAGGTTTATAAAGAAATTCTCGATAATTGCCTCCCCACTGACCAAGCTATTGAGGAAGGATGTACTATTTATTTGGTCGGATAAGTGCCAAGAAAGTTTTGAGACATTAAAAATAATCTTAGCAGAAGCTCTGGTGCTAGTACAACCAGAATCGGGCATAAATTATGTGGTTTATAGCGATGCATCTCATAAATGGTTTGGGATGCGTACTTATGCAAGAAGGAAAAGTGGTGGCCTATGCTTCAAGGCAATGTAAGATGCATGAGAGGAATTATCTTACTCATGATTTAGAGTTAGTAGCAGTTGTATTTGCTTAAAAGATATGGCACCGTTATCTATATGGTGAGCGATGCTACATTTACACAGATTATAAAAGTTTAAAGTACCTGCTAACTCAAAAGGAGTTGAACATGAGGCAAAGAATGTAGATCAAACTTCTTAAAGATTATGATGTTGTGATTGACTACTATCTTATAATAACCAATGCACTTAGTTGGTAGATATTCTTTACTTTAAGAGCAATGAATGTGCAACTGTATTGGAAAAAGATTGGTATGTTAATTATAGAACTTTAGTTTAAACCTATTCATTTAGGTCATATTAAAGATTTTCAGTTGAAAGATGAAAAATGTTGCCAAGGTTAGAACAAATTGAAAATGGTGAAAATAAAGACTTTAAAGTTAAGTATGTTGGATGTTTGAGAAAAATATTATGTTCTTGACGATGCATCTAGAAAAGAATAAGAGGTATCTAGGTCTGAAGAGAAAATATTGATGTCTAGAAATAAAAAGGACAGTAACTGAATTTATGGCTACGTGCTTGACAGGCTAACAACTAGAAGTGAAACATCAAGTACCTTCAAAAATGTGGTAGCATATTTCCATTTCCCTAGTGGAAGTGGAAAGAATTATGATGGATGTCATAACTAGGTTACCAATGATACCGATTAAAGATTATTCGATTTGGGTATTTATGGACAGATTGAATCAATCTGTAATGAATAAATATGCTGAGCGATAAATCTGAAATACTGTAAAGTGACGTAATGTACCTATTTTCATTGTGTGTGATTAAGATCCAAGATTATCTTTAGATTTAGAAATTCCTTGCATAAGACATTAGAGACTCAACATAATTTTAACACTACTTTGCATCCATAGAAGGACGAACAACCTGAAAGATTAATTCAGATTTTGAATGATTTGTATAGTTTCTATTTGATTGAGTTTGAAGGCTTTTGGGAAAGTATGTGCCACTAGATGAAATTTCTTACAGTAACAGCTATCAATCAAGTATAAAGATGGCTTTATCAAAAGTGCAGTATGAAAGAAGATTGTGATAAACATTTAGAATAGTGCTACAAGCATCGTGGGAAAGGTAGTTGTATGCAAAGTTACTCAATGTGACTTTATCATAAAGTATTTATCAGATCCTTTACATGTCATTACCTTGGAGGAAATAGAAATTCATGCAGAATTTGATTTATGAGAAAGAACCGATAAAGATTCTAGGACATGGAGTCAAATAACTAAGGAAAAAGTCAATTCCACTTGTTAAAGCTCTTTGGCGAAATTATAAAATTGAGGAAACGATATGGGAAAGAAAAGAAGATACGAGAAAGCAATTTCCTCACCCTTTTTGAACAAGGTACGTGTTGAAAATTTGAGGACAAATTTTCTTAAGGGGAGAGAATTGTAAAATCCCAATTTTTAGCTAGTGAACAAAATGTAAATTTTGAAAGTTTTGTGGCTAAAGTATAAACTTTGGAAACGTTTAGGGATTAAATTGTAATTTTATAAAGTTATATATTTTAACCCTGTAAATGAATAGTTTACCCCCAAGAATGACGTTTTCGTGTTACCCTAATTTTCGTACGGAGTTTGTATTAATGGCTATAAAACGATAAATTTCAGAAAAATATTCAGGAAAACAGATCAAGCTAAAATTTTAGAGATAGTTCTATGGACCTTAGAAGAGTCATAAAATATTATTTTATGGATATTTGGATGTTAAAAAGATTGGGAAAAATTTAAATCGATTGAAATGATATGGAATGGCAATTTTGTGAGTAAGTTGATTAGTAAAGGGCATTTTGGTCATTTTGCCCAAAAAGGACATGGAGGGAATTTTGAGATTTCTTTTATGGATGAATAGTGGCTGATTAGAATCCAACTAAGCCTAGTTGGAATGTTACAAAATGGCAAATTTGAAATATAAATCTAGTTGGAGGGTATTTTTGGAAAGTGGAATTTATTGAATTAAAATTTCCTTTTTAATGATACAAGTGTCTTAAATATATGAAATATGAAGGAATTATCAGCAAAAATACTCTCCAAAACGTTGGTGAAGAGAAAAAGAAGAGAAAAATTTTACAAGCTCGATTGAATCCCCGAATCTCAGTTTTTAGGTTATCTTTCGAACTACAAAGTTGTTCTACTATTCGAGCTCTACCTTTTTATGTAAATAATTCATAGAATAATTGCTTGGTTGATGAGAATTGATATGAGGAAGAAATTAGGGTTTATGAACAAATTGGGGCTTTTATGATTTTATGAATCCATGGTTGATTTTAAGTTAGAATCATACTTGTATGATGTTAGAATCATGTTATTGAGTTGGGATTTAAAACCTACATATTTCGGATTATATAGAGAATATTAGGGTTTATGGATTCAATTCTAACTTATGGTTTGTGATGTTGGATTAATGATCTAGTAAGCTTGATTTGTTGTTTAGAAGCAAAACCATAAGTTAAATACATAGAGACCATTTCAGCAAGCTTCAAAAATTAAGGGAACATATCTGATTTTTATGAATTTGACGTGTATTTATATTATTAATGATGTTAGAGACATGAAAATGAAGTTAGAATGCTAAGCCGACGATTAATCACATTAGTGACCATTTTGACAATTTGTCAAACTTGAATGGTCTATTTGGCAAAGAGGATATGTAGAAGGAGTAAATCTGATTTTTAGTTAAAATGATGGAATTAAGGTAGTAATGTTGTTTTGAGGACTAATTTGCAAATTTATGAAGCTTGAATCCTTATATTTGAAATTTGGTGACCACATCGACAAAACAAGAGAAGTTAACGAAGTAAAGGTTTAAGCTTATTTTGATGAAGGATGTAAAGAGAACATATGAATACAAGCTTTATTCTAGTCATTTAAAGTAAAGTGATGGGACTAAATTGACAAGTAGAGAAATAAGGAGAAGTTGGAGTAAGTTAGAAGTTATTTATGGAAAGTTATGTTGGAATTTGAATTATGGAAGTAAGTTTGAAAATTTGCCATAAATTCTACAAAAATGGTTAGATGATGAATTTTATACCATTGTAAAGATTTGTTAGTCTAGTTTCGTTTCAAATAAACATAAACTTATTTCGAGTTCTGAGTTAAAAGATATGAATTTTTAATCGAATGAAGGTCAAAAAAATTACATAGCAGTTTTTACCTGGACAACTCTGTGATGTAAATGTAAAGAATTTTCATAATTTTGAATATTTTATTAATTTATGTGGTTTATACCATTAGAACCATTATCGAATCTAATTTCTCTAGTATAAAGGAAATTAAGATCAAGTGTGTATTCTGCCCTGTATAAGTAAATCTTTGAAGGTAGCGCAAGCTATCAGAAAATGGAATTTGAAACATTTTGTATTTAAATGTTAGTTAGCAAGCTCGGAAGAATTATTGGAAGTTCAAATTGGTCACTAAGGACCATAATAAGTTTTTGAATAGTACAAGGAAGAAAGGAAAATTATTTGGAAATTTTATATTCGAATGATTATAATAGACAGCATGTTTAAGGTATTGTTAGATTTGAATCTAACAAATATTTCATTGTATTCACGTGATTAATGAAGTAAAGTCTAAATCAAAGAAGGTTCGAGGTACTATGAAAGAAAAGATCGAACTAGGACTTAGTGAGGCATTGTGTTAAGTGGCCAAAGTGAGTGCATTTTTACCTATTATATATATATATGATATGAGGAAGACTTGCGATAAGTTGACCTTGATATTAATGAAAATGTATATTGATCAATGTTATGCAATTGGCATGAAATATTAAATGGCATATGTGATACATTGATATGGAATAATGATTTATGTAAGATAAATTAGATTTTAGATATTGGGTATGAACTGCCTAATATCGACTTATATGATTTATATTGATACTTTGAACATGGAATGTTGATTTTGCACAAGTACTATTGTGACCTTTTTGGTAATTAGATATCCATAGAGTCCTAGCAGCTGCGTCATAGCACTACGGTGCGAGATAGACTCTTCGGGGTCGAGATAGACTCTTTGGGGGTCGAGTTAGACTCTACAGAGTCAGTTCAAACACTACGGTGTTACATAGCACAAAATGTGCGAGTATGAGGAGCAAAGGGCATCCTCGAGTACGTACTCATCATTAGACGCTATGGTGTTGTAGACACTACAGTGTCGGTTATGATGACTCGTGTACCAAAGTATCACATAATATTGTACTTCAGGCTATAATACATGAAATGCATTTATGCAGGCTATTAAGTTAAAAAGCTTAACATATATTTGATTAATAAAATAAAGGTTTGATGATATGATATAAACTGCAATTGGGACTCGCTTACCATTTTTTTCAGGAACTGTATTGCACTGTTACATGGCAGAGGAATGACTTATAATAGACACAGTAATTTGTTTATTTATGTTATTTCTATACATTAAAATGATTTACTTTAATTTATAGTTGCCTCACTAAGTGAATACTTAGCGTGTGCTATTTCACTCGTAGGTTATTGGGAATTTACCAAAATAGGAGTCAAGCATGTTGATCAAGCTGCAATCTGACAAATATCGGTAAGACATTCTAATTTATGAGGGCATGTATCAATTTATTCGTTAGTTGTTTTAAAGTTATAAGTTTGATTAATAGTCAAATAAATATAAATTATTCGTATGGTTAAGGAATCATTGGTAATGATATTTAATCGGGTAAAATTTTATTTATCGTTTATCGCGTAACATTTTTAAATTTAATAAAGGGCCTAGGCAGTGTACCTAGTTTTCACCTTGATTTACATACTTGTTTTAATAACTGACTAACATGTTTTATAAACCAATTCAGGGTCAAAACTAACAATCTGCAAATAGGCTACGAATACTTCAAAAGTCGAGAAATGGTTCTTTTATAAACTAGTTTTATGTCATATATTTTTTTTAAAAAAAATTACAAGTCTAGAACTCTAGTAAATAATATTGTGACATCCTTAATGTGTATTCGTACTATGAGTATACGTTAAGGGTGTTACACTATGAGACCCCAAAGAGCCTCATCTCTAAATATACTTACATCATAGCCTCATTGGCCTCTGAAAAGTCATTCGTAAGTGTGAACATATGTATGCATGATTACATATATGCCCTCATAGATGTATGTGTGTATGTATGCAAACCTCTAATGTCATGCCTAAATATATGCATGTACTAACATATTTAAACATATACATATAAGTGTTTATGCACTATGCATGTTCAACTATTCACACTTACTAATAACATTCTCTGAACCAATACTCCTTTCAACATGCCAAAACTCACACTTACCTAGATAAGGAACAAACTCTCGCTTTGCTATAAAATTCTACCAAACAACTCTTGGTTGTCGATCAAGATCTTTCTCGGTGCTATTGTACCTGCGAATACCACTACTCTTACTACTCACGAAACCAAGTATTCACAAAAGACTCAGCTCATCACAACCCCGAATGCCACTAGTTTATTCGCCATCTATACGACATAATTGAAAACCCATATCAACCAAATGCTCTTAAACACCATTATGGTTAACAGCCACGCCGATGCTTCAAAAAATATAACTTTCGGTCAAACATATCCACTAACCACCCAATATAACAATTACATTATCAACTCATACATTTCCTTAAAGCCCGTCAACACGATACAAAAAGGATTCGGGAGTCATACCAAGGTACATCTCAATACCGAACCCAACTTCGTAAACATAGGACAACACAAGAAATTTCCTTGGAAACATCCCATGAAAGAATTCATGAATAACACAGACATTCGGAACTCGAACATCCTTAAACCTTGGATTACCACATAAGCCAAAATCTCATCAAACATAATTTGGTCCATTCTTGGCAAAACTCCATTGCAAAACTCAACTCCAATCTTCAAAACTTCAACACGTTCAAACACAGCTACCTTTAACTAATATGCATAGTTACGTGAAGCCAGAATCCACCAAACGATGTAATAAGGAGTGAAAAGTAGATTACACAACCTTTCCTTAATAAATATACAAATTCCACGGTTCCACTGTGCACTTTGACTTCCGATGATGAAAATTAATTCAATGTCTTATGCCTATTCCACACCGTGATGGTTCTTGTGGAAAAATGACATCAGGGACACCATTAAATACTCCTTAACAATCAACATCACTGGTCAAGTTTCATTCCTGAACATCAACTTTCTTCCCTAATGATTACATCACAACTTTATCAACTCAAGCACTCCAAATCCTTATTAGAATCTTTCAATCAAATCTTTCTCGAGAAAGCTTTACGAATATTAATATTACAATCAAGCATATAACACCTTAAGGTGTACTCATACCATTTACATCACTTTGCTAACTTTTTGTCTTCAAAATCCATATCATTAACATCGATAGTAATAACTACTTTTTATATTCAAAACAGTGGACCAATGACACCTATAAACTCACGAACGAGGACAACATCAATCAAGTTTAAAGACCATTTTTAACTACTCTCGATTGAGGAACGAGTCAACTCTAGATTAGAAATCTCTTATCTTATATTGTTAATAACCCAGACAACGCTTACTAAGCTCAGAAGTAACTCCCGAATAAATCATTTCTCATTTAAAATTCAAATTCATTATCGGTATTTAAACCTGGCACTTGGGGTGTAGGCTCGACAAGTGATCCAAGACAACCTATAATAACTTTTTCAATAACATTTGTAATAGGCAATGTGTTCCCGATTAACCCCAAAATAAGAAATTAATAGCATGAGCACATACGAATACATTTACCAATTTCTCCAAAATAACAAGATTAAGCTCTATTCGTCCGAGGTTGTGAAACTGGCTCTTATACCAACAAATGTAACCCCCTTGACCCGTCTAGTCGCTAGACCCAAACTAAGAATATCACATTGAGTTTGCCGAAGCAAACCTGAATTGTCATACTCAAAATACTGTCTATTTTTTTACTTATCTAGATGCATTATTGATACATATTGTGTTCATACAAGAAACGATTTAATTTTTATCTGAAATGAACGTCGATAAGGCACTCAATTATAAATGGAAGTACTCCAGGGGCTAAATGCAAATCTGAATAATTACAAGGACCTGTACAAGTTTTAGGTTACAAAAACTTAATTAATCATATTTCATGCCAGCGTATCCAATTTTAGTTCAAATGGATAACAAATAAGCATCCAATTTAGCAAATCACGAAATTAAGGACTAAATCATAAAACTGCCAAAATACAGGGACTAACATGTTTATGAAAGTATCTTACTTCAATTAGCTATACTATGAACATGCCTACAAAATCTCAGGTCAAACGGACATCATTTACTTATTCAATTGATGCATGAACATACCGTGACCAAAATGCAAATAATCTAGATATTATAGAAACCTATTAACTGAAATAACCACCAGCCGTTCCGGTACACAAGATACTATACCGGTACATGCAAACATCAAAGCAAATACTAGAATCGGTACGCTACAGGGCATATCGATACTCAGTCATGCGTACTGAAACTTAATCGTGCGTACCAGTACCCGTTTGCAATACAGAACACTGGAATAATCCCACGTACCGATACCAACACCAAGTGTACCGATATAGGCTACACTGAATTACATCTTAGGGATTCAAATACCAAACCGAATATAACCAAATTACATATAAACAACCTTGTCTAGCTCTTAAAATTATATCATCATTAAACTAATAGGCTTAATTAATTACATGTCAATTATTCAATACAATTCATATTCTTACAAGTAAACTAGAGGCATTGTTCCTAACAATATAAAGAATTATCCAATAAGCACTAAATGGTCAAGACCACAAACATAGGCTATGTATCAACTAAGAAATAAAATTACATGACCATTTGTACACTTAGAACACAAGCGGTCAGTCGAATCATTATTTAAACCATATTTAAACATTAGACCATAACCATCAAATGTACTTGGCATTAATTATAACCATTATTGTACACAATAAATAATGTCATCATCCAACATAATATAAACTCCAACAATATAATCAAGCCTTACACAAAATAACAACCCAACGATTAACCCACATCGTCTTGTTACAAATAATGATAACACCATAAAGCATACTTTTTAGAACACTTGTCTTGTGATCACTCCTTGCCTCGAACCGCAACCCCGAACCTGCTTAATTCACTGCATTGACAGTGGAAAAGAGAGAGTAAGCATATAATGCTTAGTGAATGCGCTCAAAAGGATAAAACATCAATGAATTTTCAAAATTAAAATTGATATTAGAAACTCATATTAAAGCAAGTCAAACTTACTTTTTCCAAAGCATTTAAATAAAACATGCTTATTCAAAACATATACTTCATGCTTTGATAAAAATATTTTCATTCTCAGGACATTTAAATAAAATATGCTTGATCAAATAATGAGCGTCGTATCTTTCGCATAAACCATGCATTCATTGTAAAGTAAGATATGAGTGTAAAGTCAACGCAATTTGCTTACTTCCTTTGAGAATATAACATGCATAACAACCATATTGAAAATAGCTTTCCAATTTGATTCCCATATATTGGCAATTAGTGTGACTCTCAATAAACCACGGTTCCTTTATAAAACCAATCGGATACACGAATTTCCCGATAGATTCACCTCTACCAAACCATACCTTGACACAAAGAGGCTCACCTCAATCCTACTTCAACGTACACCATCAACTTGGGTAGCCTAGTTAAACCGCATACCACAAGGACCGTGGTGCGATCGACATAACATATTATAGTGCCTTTTAAACCATATGGCATGCCAACTATATCCGATACTTTATTTCTATTTGTCACATAGCCAATATACACTTTTAAACACATTTACTTATTGTTTTCCATATACATTTAACAAAACATTTTCATATGCAAAAATCGCATTACTCAAGGCAACAACCACATTCCATTGAGGAACAATTTCTCAATAAAGTTACACATTCATATACTTAATAAATCATTGCATATCTTTTAAATGATGCATAAAATATAAGTAAATCAATCCTTACTTTTAAAACAAAACATGTAAATCAAATTTCATATCAAACCGATATTCAAAAGGCGGAATATGAAAAACTTACTTCCGAGCTTAGCTAAGCTTTAACTAAACCCCTAAAGCCATAATTCAAACCTTTTTATAGTACCAAAACACATTTGCACTCACCAACTTGCTATCGCCTTGATGCCAACGTCTCGACGCCAATGCCTCGACGCCTAACCGAAAATCGTCTAAACACTTGTCAACCTCCTTAAAAAAATACAAAGATCAATATCAATAGGACCACATCAAGGTAACCCTTTATTAAAACCTTTCAATCCCCCAATCCTACGTACGTAACACCCTTCCTCCACTCACAATCACGAATCAAAAACAAATTCCTTTAATAACACACGCCATTGTTCTGTTTCAACTTTATAACCGGGATTTCTTTTTTTATTCACGAATTGCACTGCTTTCACTCCTTTCCCCTTCTTCGTATTTTCTTTTAATCCTACAGCCATTTAATGGCCTTCAAATGTCCACAGTGGTCCCACATGCACAAACTAAAATCCCAAGCAAATGGAAGCAATAGTACGAATCCCACAAACACTATGTATATTTACGGAAAGGAAATGGACAGCAGCGACCTGCCCTGTTTCGAACTTGCGTTTCCCCCTTTGATTCCTTACCTCATTTCATCAAACACTCACATTACACACTAATATGTGATGCAATAATTAAATCAATCATTCTATCAGTCACCACATTCAAGAACTTAAATCTAAACTTAAAAAATTAGATTAATTCCATAATCAATTTCATAAAATTAATATTAGATTTTATTTTAACCATAAAATTAACTATCAACCAATTAAAACATCTTTATTTTATTTATCAAATAACAATCACCATTTATCAACCACGAAACCAAATAAAATAATTAAATTTCGTTTTAATTCATAAACTCCAAAATAAATGATATATAATCAACTAAAAACAATGACAGAACCTTTGAGAATCAAAAGCTTACCCAATTGATAAGAAAAATGAAAGCTGAAAACATCATCCTCCACTTAACGTGAATTCCAAGAAGATTTGATGAGGACTACTAGCTCTTTCTAGATTGTTGATTAGAAATTATTCATGATATAAAATAAATGAAAATCAAGAAGGAAAATCAATTTCCTTTAAATTGTGTTTGGCAAATTCAAGAGAGAAAATGAGAGAAAATATATATGTTTTTCTCATCTTTGGTAAAATAATAACCATCATCCTCTTTTGTTATAAATAAGAGGGAAAATATATATTAATAATTTGTTTAATAATCATAATAAAATATTACTTTAATTCCTTTTTACAACATTGTCATCACTAACAGTTTACACCTATTGCAAATTAACCACTTTTTAATTTAATATTAAATCGACCCATTTAAGAATTACTCAAAACTAAATTTCATCATTTAATAAACTCATTAAATATATTTCCAAAAATATTTTCCACGATAAATTTATCGAATACCAATTTAATCAACCTAAATCATTTTTCGGAATTAATTTATTAGCTAAAGCCTAACCCAAAATTCCAACCCAATTCCGATAATTCACCCAAATCTTCTAACCCGTTTTTTGGGATGTTACACGTACACTGCCGATGCAAGTTTAGTTAACAGGCTGATCCAGTTAGTTATCGATCCGACGAGGATAGGTATTTAGTCGTATTATTATGTGGCCACAAGCAATTTTGTAAATCGAAATACTATGAGTTTAATGGTAGTTGAATGGAGAAATAAAGTATTGAATGTAAGTTCAATTATGATAGCAAGAATAAACAATTATATGAAGGTAAAAGAAATATCAAGTGAAGATTTGGATCCCCTCAGTTTAACTTGGCAGATTGTCAAGTGCAACAATGATACAAAATACGATGGCTCATTTGACAAATAAACAGCTAAACTCGCTTAGTAACTTCCATTCCATTCTCAACTGATGATACGAAGATGTAAATCAACCACAACTCTTGTTTTTTGTCAAAACTACAAATCCTCGAACAGGTGGATCAACTCTCGTTGTATTCTCATTCAACTCTCATTGTAATGGCTTGTTAACCTGACTTGTCACTATATCTCTCAACGTTAGTGACTATGTTAAACATTCTCATGCAAACAAAGATCAAATCTAACAAGAAGAAAGCTAATAAGATAATGTTGACCTTAAAAATCAAGTTTAAACAAGTTCATACAAAGCTCAAAAGTTAAACCATCGTCAAATAACACAAGAAATATAATAAAATCTTCAATAAACATCTACCTCTAGAAGCATTTAAAGAAGATAACACACATTCCTTATAACGCCCTAGTTTTGGGCCTGAAGTTTTCCTAGTGGTTTAGACGGTCCGGTGGACCAGGATTAAAGATTCGAGTCGGATTTGGGATTAAAATCGAAACAAATAATTTTGGTGCGAGAAAAATATGGGAAAAATATCAAAAAATCATTATTTAATATATGGATTTTTTTGGTAAAGTCAATTTTGGAAAATAGATTTTGGAAATTGGACATTTTGGCTAGTGACCAGAATGTAAAGATTTAAAAATGTTTTTAGTGACTATTTTGTAAATGGTCAAAGCTTAGAATCTTTAATGAGCTATTTTACCAAACTTTAATATTAGATTTTCCTCTCAATTAGGAATATTTTAAAAGTGTTTTAAGTGGATAATTAAAAACAAATTAACTAAAAAGTAGTTATTTTCTTAAAAACCACAAGTTACGTAACTTTTCTCCCAAACTTTTCTCTCAAAGTTCTTCAGCCAAATATCCACTCTTTCATCCAAAATCTAAGGTAATACTATTGATTTCTTAAGTTTTTGATTCTTAATTGATTTTTTAACTTTGATTTGCAAAATCTCATTGAATTTCTTTGTTTTCAAGATCTAAAACATCCAATTGAGTGGGAAATCACTCATTAGAGGTAAGGTTCATTATTGTCCTATAATAAATGGCTCTTTAATGAAATTCTCAAGTATTGGATCCTTGTTTAATGTTTTCTAATGAGTTTTGATGAGTTAATTGTGGAAATTACTTAAATCAAGTTTTAATTGATGAGAACAAGAGATTTCCATTTTGGATCTGTTTTGCTGGGTTCTTGATGAGTTATAATCATAATTTTGATGTTTTATAATGTTGATAAGTTGGTTTTAATATTGGAATCCCAAAACTATATGAATCTCTAATTTTCTAGATTGCTAGTTATGTGTTATTGAGGAGTTGTGGTGGTTAATTGAATGATGGAGATATAAGGATGTTTGAAAAGTGTTTTTAGATGTTAATTGATGCTAATTGAAGTGTTGAAATGTTTGATTATGGCTAGGTTAAGTTTTGATGAGGTTTGTTGTTAATTTTGGGAGTTGTAGAGTGATTTTGGGTAAGAAATGTTGAGGTTTGTTGTTGTTGTGATGTTGATTGCATTTTAATGCAATGTAACTCTGTTTTATGTGGTTAAAAGCAGAGGAGTCTGATTCTCAAGCTTGAAAGTGAGTTCCGAAAGCTTTAGAGGCGTGATTGTCGCATCGGCAAGCGAGGTGTTGCGAGTCGGTGAGTGGAAACGTGTTTTCAACTTTGCAAAGGTTTGAAAGTTGTTCTTGGGAGTTTAGATTGAGCTTGAAAAGCTGATCTAAACTCGAAAGTAAGTAAAGGATGAATTCTCTCTCAAACTCAGTTTTGGCGATAGTTGATGCATATATTGAGCATGGTTTAATGCTGGAAATTGGTTTTGAATGATGATAATGCATTTAGGAGTAATGCACGATTTGTTAATGTTCATAAACATTGTTTAATGCAAAGGTTGGTGTATTGGTTTAATGGTTTTGATAGGTGCATATGAAATAATGAGTTGATAATGTTAAAATGAATTATATTGGCAAGTGATGTTATGAAATGGTTTGAAAATGAAATCGAATATAGTTGGCCTGCCATAGGATTGATAATGCACTATAAAAAGGCACATTGGATGTTGAGGGTTTATATGGTGTACCAAATACTCCATCCAAGTACCCTAACAGTCGAGGGGTTTATGTGTACCAAAGACTCCCGTTAGTGGATTAAACATCGTACCAATGAGTGGTGTTGAGGGGTTTATGAGTACCAAATATGCCACCATGGGTGTCACAACAGTGGAGGGGTTTATATGTACTGAATACTCCCGTGTGTGAACCTTGGGTTACCGGTAGATCGTTTGTTAAGTGTTGAGGGAAAACTTGTTGAATCCGTGTATCCGATGTTACATTTTGGTAAATTATCACTTGGAAGCCAATATAATTGTTTATGTATCATGAGATGGATTATGTTGTTTAATGTGATTTAAACAT
Organism: Hibiscus mutabilis; assembly: GCA_019671005.1. NCBI lineage: Eukaryota > Viridiplantae > Streptophyta > Magnoliopsida > Malvales > Malvaceae > Hibiscus > Hibiscus mutabilis. The sequence goes on along the minus strand of CM033744.1, from coordinate 21,979,863 downwards.
GTTTTACTCTTTAAGCCTTGCATTGGTAGTATGCATGGGAAAGGTTAAATTGAGGGTAGCAAATGGGATTTTGCTGTGGGATCCATGATACATGTTGCATATGGTTTAATATGCTGTTTTGAGATGTTAAGTGCATGGTTTTGATAAGGCATGATAATGTGATGATGATTCAAGAGAGCTTTGAAATGTATCTTACAAATGTATTGTGAAATGGTTTTTAAATGCATTGATGATGGTTGTTGTTTGAGCATTCCTCACTAAGCCTAGTGTGCTTACGCTCTCTTTTCCATCAATGCATAAAACTAAGGGAGGCAGCCAAGAAGTAAGGAAGATAACTCCAAAACTTGAACTGAAAGTATGGTTCGGGTATTAAAGAGTAGTAATGATGGCAATGTGTCGATTGAGGTTTTGGGAGGGTTTTGATGAACTCCTTGTTCTTGCAAGTTTAAATTACTGCTTTGGACTTGTGATAAGTTTTAAGTGATTGGTTTGTGCTTGGAATGATGTTTTGGTTGTGGAATAGGAAGCATGCATCTAGATTTGGTGTTTGAGTATGCTAGGTAAGCTAGATTGGCCTATAAGATTGATTTGATGATGTGCAAGCATGTTATTGATGTTATCTAATGATTAGCTAAGTGTTAATGTGGTTTGTGATGAGCCAAAGTCTCATATGCTAGACCTAGAGGTCATTACAGGCCTCTACATACCAGTACGAGTACCTCAAGGTTCGGTACGCGGGGACCTGTAGAGGTTCAAACTACTGAAAATAAGTCTAGCGTACTGGTACGCTTAGCCATCGTATTTGTACGCCTTGAGAGAAAATAGGCATAGGTGTCGGTACATGGGACAACAAACCAAAACATCCCTTCAATTTTAACTAGCCGTATCGATACGCAGGGTACCGTATCGGTACGAGCTTTAGCTACTGGAATTTCAAGATTTCAAAACAACAAAGAGGGATCGGTACGGGTTAACATCGTATCGATATGGTTTGGTCAACATACCGTATCGATACATGATAGAAGTGTATCAGTACGGAGAGTCGTTAAATCTGTTATGTCGTACCAGTATGGGCCTTCCCTGTATCGGTATGTTGTGTTGAATCTGTGTTGATTTGTGCTAAAGTTTGGAAATCTTGCAATATGGTCCTTGTTGCTATGTCTGGAATTGGTTGAGCTCGAATGATTGTTCTAGATTGAAAGTTAACCTTTGAGCATGAAATGAAACTAATTAAAGGTTGGTAAATTCAATTGTATTAAAGGCCTTACAATTTGTAAAATGTGCGTTTTGGTCCTTAAAGTTTTATGTTGTGCAATTGAGCCATGTTTGAAATCTGTTTAATTCAAAATGCTGTCGTTGAGTTGTATACACATAGGATTTTAATAATGCGCATCTAGACAAGATAGAAAGAAAAAATGGGTTTAGTTTAGGGTTTTAGATCGGGTTTGCTTCGACAAACCTAATGTGGTCCGTTTAGTCCAGTTTCGGCTAGGCCAGGCTAATGGGGTTACATTCCTCTTTGTTCTAGCACTTGAATCCATATTTCCTCAGATATTTCTGCCTTGTTTCGCCTTGGATCTCTAGCAATAGAGTTTAAGCTTGCATGGGAGGATAGACAGGAATGTTGAAGAAGATAGGAAAATAAATATAGCGTGAATTGGTCTTTTCTCTCCTCCAAAAGTGTCATTTTATAGGTTGTTGAGGTAAAGACAACTGACATTCAGAAGATTTACGCGACTTTCTGCCGCACGCAATTTGTTGTAACATAAAATCTAGTTGGTAGATTCTTCTTTATCCTTGTCAGTCTAGACAGCTGGCACTATAGTGTGGAACGCAGTGGTGAAACTTCCTTTGCAGAGACATTAGTAATACATCGATAACATAGCAAAAAGGCAGAAAAATGTACAACAAAAGCAACTATGACTTGAGTTAGACAAAATACTGAAATGAATGCATGAAATACTAATGTGCGGACCAAATAACCCATAAAAAAGAGGAAATACATGCTCTTTAGAGGAAATACATGCTCTTTAGAGAACTATCACACCCCCAAAATTGAGTTTTTACTTGTCCTCATATAAAATTGAAATCAACAAGGTCTAACAAAATATTGTAGATATTCTAGCTACTTGAATCATTCCAATCCACCAATGAATCAATTGCATCGACAAGATAGAGGATTACATTAACAACTCAAACATCAATATATAAACAAGAATTTCAACAAATCCTAGCATCATGCCCATCATCTCATATTCCTTCCACCTATCAACATTTATTTAATACAACTTATAACAAAGTATAACCCTTATTATATATATTTTCATTTTCTTTCTCTCTTTTTTTTTATGTTGCGATGGATATCGAACAATCAATGCACCCTAAACCCTGAGAAGTAAGATATTGAGCAACGAACCCCTAGGAAGTACTTTATTGCCTCGACACACACTCATGCAACGACAACCTTTGGCTAGATTCATTTTTCTAGCGCATGCATTGGAGTGTTTCCCTTTGAATCTACTCTTATTGCACTCACATTGGAATGCCTTTTATTTATACTTAATAAGATCTACTAGCATATATATCACAAGCTGAACAAGGAAGAATTCATCCAAAATCAAAGAGATGAGGCTAGATATTCTTTACTCGAACATGTAGATATATTTAATTAGAGTTATAATGTAACCATCCAACATATATGTCCAACCAATTCATCAGCAATTAGAATGATTCGAGGTTTACAAATTGAATGCAAGCAAAAGATTTTTAACATAAAAAACCTTGCATTTGCTTAATTTTTTTTGAAATGAGGGTGCATTTCAACTCCTAGGTGTATACCCTCAAACTTAAAGATTGTATTGTCCCCAATGCAAAAACAAAATGTAATGACAAAATGTGGTTACAATGATGAATGTAATAACAATAAAACTAAATACAATTACAATGACAATACAAATTTCGTGGCAATATAGTTTAACAAATGAAATTACACTACATGGTATGCATGCCTACAAAAACAAAAAAAAATAACTTAATCCTTTAGGGATCTTGAGAGGAAGAGGCCGAGCGACACTTCTTCTTCTTGCTCCTCTTTTCTTCCTTGCTCTTTCTTGTGTTTGTCCTTGGATTTTGAGTGCTTGTATTTCTTCCCTTTCTTCAGAAGAGAGGCATCCTCTTCTTTCTTAGGCTCCTCATTATTGTCGGGATCCTCTTCTTTGTTGGCATCATTTGTTGTAAATGTAGAGGGGAGGAACTGTAGTGGTGCTTTGAAAACCACCATTGGAAGAGGGATGCCATCTTGTTCATCTGCTACAGAGACAACTTCTATTGATCTTGCAGAATCTCGCACAAACTCTGGTCCTTCACAAGTTGCATTCACAACCTTGGATGCAACAGCTTATCATTAGAAAAAGTTTCTTAAAATTCAAACTTCTCGACTGGGTACTTTCTTCCATATCTTCATTGACATCTTCCACAAAAACTTTTTCTTTTTCTGGACTTGAAGGGTGGCATCTTCCGATATTGTGACATGCAAATCAAAGTGGCAGTCTTTGATGATCTTGCTCGATGCTTCTTCTTTCGATGTGTCCTCAGCATCGCTTACATTCTCGAAATAGTTGATAGACTTTGTTGTGACTTCTTTTGTGAGCACATTAGTGGAAAAATCATAGCTTCAGATGATTGGTGGAAATTCTAGCAATGTGACTAAGACTGCTCTGCTCATTGCAGTGAGGACAAATTTATGACAAGTCTTGGTGTTTGCATAGAATAAGTTATGTGCTAGGTCAAGCGTTTGCACTGTGGCTGCAACCTTTCCCAACATGCTTGTGATAGCATCAAGTTTATCCTTAATCGCCATAACTTTTATCCACACTTCATTGCTTATGGGAATATCCTCAACAGCAGACTCCACATTTTTCTTTCCTTTCTCCTATCTCGTTGTAGTGCCCAATTTGGGAGGAGGAACCTTGGGTATTTTCATCACTCTCTCAATGGATATCTCATTTATTGGCCATTTGCTGGTCGTCATCTCCTTATTTTTCAAAGGCTTGATCCCTTTCAGTTTGCACAGTTTCATGATCAACTATGGGAACGCCAAGATTCGCTTTTTCCTCTCAGCAAAATCTGTTATTTCCTTGTGAATAAATACACCTACATCTATTTTCCTTCTCTTTACAATCGAATATATTAGACACATTCTATCCGAGGAGACATGGTGCTATGAGATTATGGCAGCAACCAAGAATAGACAAGCTAGAACCAAATCTTTTTAGGAGGGGTTAAAAATTTTGTATTCATGGTAAAATTTCCTACATTGGTCCCCAACAAAAATACATTAGCTACACACAAATCCCTAACGAGCAAATCTAGTTTTTCATTATCGATTTCTTTCACAAAAAGGGAGTGTAATATTAATGGAAACAACACTCCATGGTATAGAACTCTCCCTTACAAAAACTAATTTCAATGAAGGCTCGTATAGGTTAGCGTAGAATTCCCTTACCAGAGCATGACTATAGCTTCCAAGGTGAGTGCAAAAAGAGCCCCATTTTTGAAGCTTTATGGTATGGTGAATCAAATTTCTAGGTTTCTTCTCCTAAGATAGCATAACCCCTTGCTCTGGATGTATACTCCGCTTGACGACGTGTTCTTTGTGCCGTAAATCTACCATTGGTGTTTGAAACACCTCATACTCAGTGGTCTCGACTGGTGCCATAGGTTCCTTGGCTTGAGAGTTGGAAGTAGAGCCTTGAGTTTATTTTGCAGAAGTCTCCATGGAAATTTTGCGGGCTGCTTTTGTCTTTGCCATGAAAATGTAAGGATAAAGACAAAAAGGAAGGATTTTTGAAGAAAAATTTTGAAGCTTTGAAGATTCGAAGAAAAAGATAGAGAAATCTGAGTGAAAAAGGTTAGTGTATCAAGAGTTATTAAATAAAAAGGAATAAAAGAAGGAAATGAAAAGGCATGATCATTACCTTCTGATACGATGAGATTTGACGGTCTAATTGTGGCACAAAAATCACGCCCGTTTGATGCATCTCCTGCTCCTACAAATATAAGGGTTGTGATTTGGTTAATAATCAGTGTAATTAAATTACCCGAATTGCCCCCAAATCATACATATCATATGCTGCCTCCTTGCTGTACAAGCCATTGGAAAAAGATTCCATACCAAAACAAAGGAAGACTTATTGTGCAAAAAGAAATGAAAGAAATTCAAATATAAACAAGGAAAAGAAGAAAACAAAATCTAAATCTATCAAAGAAATTAAAAGAAAATATCAAAAAAATTGACTAATTTAATGGTCTCAACACATTTAGAATCAAAGTCACCAAAATAAAGTTTGAGTCTTTGTCATTGACTTTGAGCGGGATCCCCTTTTTACTATCCTTGATTGTGAATTCCCCATGTGGAAATACTTCCACAACTTCAAAAGGTCCAGACCAACGTGATCACAATTGGCTTGTGTGCAACTTCAGTCTTGAATTGCATAGCAAAGCCAATTGCTCAACATCAAATTGTCTTGTCATGCTATCGTTTAATCTTGTCCATGTAAATAGAGGCATTTTCATAGGCATTGCACCAAGTTTTTTCCAATTTAGTAGTGTCCAGCAATCGTTTCTTCCTTGCATCCTCATAATCCATATTTACTTGTTTCAAAGCCTACATAGCCTTATGTTCTAGCTTAACAGACAAGTGGCAAGATTTTCCAAGCACAAGCTGATACGATGACATCCTAAGTGGATTTTTGTATACAATATGAATAACCCACAAAGCATCATCTAAGCGTGAACACCAGTCTTTCTGTGTGGTATTTACCACTTTTTCCAAGATGTTTTTGATAGCCCGGGTAGAGATCTCGGGTTGTCCATTGGATTGAGGATGATACATTGTATTGAGTCTATGATTCACTCCATTTCGTTTCAGTACAACAACCATGTAACACCCCGGTTTTGGGCTTAGATGTTTTGAGGGTTGGTTCAAAGGTCTGGTGGACCGGTATTAGAGGTTCAAGTTAGTTTCGAGATTAAATCAGATTAAATATTTTTAAAGGTGATAAAAATATGGAAAATATGGTAAAATCATTATTTAATATAATGATAATTGTGTTAAAACCAATTTTGGAAAACGATATTTGGAAATTGTACATTTTGGAATAGTGACCAAAATGCAAACTTTGAAGACTGTTTTGAAAAGGATTAAAACTTTGAATCTTTAATGAGCTAATTATTCTAGATATTTTTAACAAATTTCACCCTTTAATTAACTAATTTTAAATGGGTTTTAAAAGGCTTTAAAAATGGAGAGGATTAATAAATCATATTTTTAGACTTTTAACAAAATTCACGTAACAAACTTTGCAACTTCTTTCTCTAAATTTCTCTACAGCCAAACATATTTACAATTTCAATTTCTTCAGGTAAAAATAAAATGTTTTGAGTTCCATTTGATTTCCTAATGTTTTTCATCAAATACTTATTGTTATTCTCTTGAATTCATGTTTTACTAAGCAATTAAGGGGAGAAATCAACATTGGAAGTAAGTATTCGTTCTTCTCCTCTAATGAAAGGTTATTTACTGAAATTCCCAAGTTCTTGATCCTTTACAATTGTTTTATAATGTGTTTTGATAGTTTAATTAAGGAAAAATTGGTTTAATTGTGTTTTGATTGATGTAATGGGTTTATTTTCGAAGTGGGTCTGTTTTGCTGGGGTCTTGATCAGATTAGATCATGATTTAGATGTTTATTGATGTTAAAAGTTCGGATTTAACATTGTAATTCTGAAACTAGTTGAATCTCCAATAGTTAAGATTGTTAGTTAAAGGTTTTTTAGATGATTTTGGTGTTTAATCATTGTTGGAAGTAAAAGGATGTTGTAAAAGGGTTTCTAGTTGTTAATTGATGGTGTGTGATGTATTGAATTGTTATATTGTGGCTGGGTTAAGGTTGAGATGTGTTTGAGGTTGATTTTGGTATGTTAATAACTTTTGAGTGGGCAACTTGAGAGTTGTGGGTAATTGCTTGTAGGCAATGGTTTGAATGCATAGCGATGCATTTATCATCTGGTTTTATATGATTAAAACAGGGGATAGTCAGGGCGACGAAGTTGGACGTTGATTGTTGTTTGCAAGGAGCTCGTTTCGGGTTGGCGAGCAAAGTGAGGCATATTGGTGAGTGGAAACTAGATTGAACACCTTTAAAAGGTTTAATAAAGGTTTTTGGGAGTTTAGGATAAGCTTGAAACGCTTCCCTAAGCTCGGAAGTAAGTTTCCCTTATTTTTCTATTGAATATCGGTTTGGATGTGAGCATGTTGATTTCATGATTGGTGTTAAACATAGTTGGATTTGCTTACTGGAAATGCATGAATTAAATACATATGTAGGGGTTAAAAAGTATGATAAATTCTAGTGAGCATTAGTATTCATTCTGGTTGGGAATGGTGTTATTGTTTTGGCAATGTGATTTGCATATGTGGTGTTTTTGTATAATGCATTGTAAAACAGTAAGTAAATGGTTTTGTAAATGATATATTGGCTATGTGAGAAGGTGTGAAAGCAGTCGGATATAGTTGGCATGCCATAGGATTAAAAGTGCACGATAAAATATGAACAAAATCGATCGTGGCCATGGGTCCTTAAGGTATGGCGGTTTAACAAGGCCACTCGGACTGTTGGAACCTCATTTGGGGCATGCAGTTTAACTAGGCAACCCAAATTGATGGTGATCTTGCAGCTTAACCAGGCAAGGTTGGTAAACTTGCGGTGTAACTAGGAAAGGGTGTTAAGCTTGTAGTTTAACATGGCGAGGGTGTCAAATCTCGCGGTTTAACTAGGCAAGGTTTAGGATATCATGCGGTATAACTAGGCATGGTATGAGAGATCCGTGTATCCGATTTGTGTGGATAGAGGGTAGTCTATCCAGGTCACTATAAATGCCAATATATGCGAAAGTTCATGTGTTGAACCTACTTTATAATGCTTTGGGTTTTAAGCATGGTTTATGATTTAATGCTTTTGGGATGTAAGCATGGATTATGTATATGTTGTTGCATATTGGTTATTATGCATTGTTTGCAACCCCATCGACCCGGCCTAGACGCCCGACCGAACCGAGAGAACTACATTAGGTTTGCCGAAGTAAACCGGTGAAAGGTTATGAAATGTTGATCCATTTTTTCCTTTTATCTTGTCTAGATGCAAATTATTAAACTTACATGAACATACATGCTGCAGGTGCATTTTTAAAGGAAACGAATCTCGAAAAGGCGATCAATTGCAACATATTCTTTACGAGGACTAAAATGCAAAAACCCTAAGTTATATGACCAAAACTGAAATTAAGTTTACCAGTCCTCAATTAGTCAGGTTACATGCTCACATGACAAAAATCAGCTCCAAAATATGCTTCATACTCATACAATTGATTCCACAACAACCAAGGACTAAAAATAAAAGAAAACAAAACTTCACCAAGGCTATTAACTAACTTAATTGCCTCAGGTAACGGTACTCGTACTTGTGTATCGGTACGCCCTTGCCATTTCAAATCCTAAAAAAATTCCAGTAGCCAACTCCTGTACCGGTACGACCCTGCGTACCGGTACGCCTTACCAAAACCAAAGGCTCATACCGATCCTCAAACCCGGGTACCGAAACCCCATGCTAAACTCAGCCTTCCCGTACTGATACACAAATCCGAGTATCGCTATGCTACTCTTAAAAAGCATATCCGTATCAGAACGCCTAGCCTACGTACCAAAACTACAAGCCTAAAATGGCTTCTTGTACCGATAAGTGAACACGCGTACCGGTACGCCTAGACCTGAGTGGTCACAAATGACTGGTTTAACATGTTTATATTAAATCTAAACTGATCCATCATACCACAAACTCACATACAACACTATCAAGATGCAACAACAACCTAAACATCATAAGTTCACAGCCAATTAGCATTCATACATCCCATGACATTCTAAAGGCATGCTTCCTAAAAACACTTTGCCAAACATCCCAAAATACACAAATAGGCCAGTCTCAGCATATGCATCATAACAACACAACCCATACAGCATAATAACCTTGCTCAAACCATCACAACATGGCAATCAACAAGGAAGCTCTAGATGCATACCTAAGTAATCATTCATCCACAACTATAAAAAAGTATTAGCATCAAGCTTAGCATCACCAAACATCCTGAAAACCCAGCATAAAAATATACTTAAAATCCACAAGGAAACAGGATTACAACTCCCAAAACCATGGCGAACACATTGCCTTATTAACCGAAAACATAAACCGAGTTCATACTCAAAATTGGTTTATCACTTGGATCCCTTCAAGCCTTGACTTTGCTGCCCTAAACCTTAATGCTTTGCATCATTAAGAAAAAGAAAGCGTAAGCACACATGCTTAGTGAGGATGCTTGTAAAACAATGATGCACTAAAACCATTTGAAAACCCCATGCTTGTTTTAAAAAAACGTACTTACAACCAAAGCATTTCTCAAGATTCCAACAGAATCAATGCATAACAACCTTATGCAACATCTTACACAGTTCATGCTTAAATCCCAAAGCATTCAATCATAACCATGGTTAAATCCCAAAGCATTCAAAATAGGTTCAACACATGAACTATCACCTACATTGACATTTATAGTGACCCAGATAGACTACCTCTATCCTATACATATCGAATACATGGATATCTCATACAATGCCTAGTTAAACTACATGATACCCCAAACCTTGTCTAGTTAAACCGCAAGATTTGACACCCTAGCATAGTTAAACCGTGAGATTCCACCCTTGCCTAGTTAAACCACAAGTGTACCGACCTTGCCTAGTTAAACCACAAGACCACCATCAAATTGGGTTGCCTAGTTAAATCGCATGCCCCAATGAGGTTCCCAATAGTCCGAGTGGCCTTGTTAAACTGCCATACCTCAAGGACCCATGGCCACGATCGATTTTTTTTGTATTTTATAGTGCACTTTTAATCCTATGGCATGTCAACTATATCCGATTGTTTTCTCACCTTGTCACATAGCCAATATATCATTTACAAACCATTTACTTACTTTTGTACAATGCATTACATAAAACACCACACATGTAAATCTCATTGCCAATGCAATAACACTATTCCCAACCAGAATGAAAACCAATGCTCAATAGCATTTAATATACTTTCAAACCCCGACATATGTACTTAAAATCATGCATTACCAGTAAGTAAATCATACCATGTTTATCACCAAAACATGTAAACAACATGCTCGTATCTATGCCGATATTCAAGAGAAAAATAAGGGAAACATACTTCTGAGCTTAGGTAAGTGTCTCACGCTTACCCTAAACTCCCAACAACCTTTACAAAACTCTGTAAAGCAATTAAAACCAGTTTCCACTCACCGATACGCTTCACCTTCCTTGCCAACGCAATACAAGCTCCTGGCAAGCAACAAAATAACGTCAAGCTTTGACGCCTTGATTATCCTTGTTTTAAACACATAAAAGATCCTGGGAAGCAACAAAATAACGGCAAGCAACTCTCAGGTTGCCCACTTAGAAACCATTCGAAACAAACCGAAATCATCATCAAACGTTTCTGAAACTTAACCCAGCCAGAAAACAACAATTCAACCCATCAATCAACATCATATAAAATCCAAAAACCCTTTCCCAATATCCTTTTACTTCCAGCAAAGATTAGACTCGAATATCATCACAAAAACTCAAATCTATCAACCCAAACTGTAACACTCCCTTCCTGTGACCGTACACTGTTCACGAGTCGAAAATGTCATGACTTTTAAAAATAGTCTTTTAATCCAAAAACTGGGGTAAATAAATTTTTTTAAGATAATTTCCTAGGTGGTCACCCATATTAAAATTTCCCTAATTCAAGCATGCTTAACTTTATCTAATTGATAAATAAAATAATAATTTAATACTTGTTAGAAAAACTTTTTACATAAATAATATATTCATATCATAACGTATAATAATAACAAGCAGTGTAACGTTTAACATCTATGGAAGGTTTATAAATCCATTACATACCCGATTGAAATATTTTAACAAAAAAGACATGTTTAGTTAGTACATGCCACTATTTACAATCATAATAAGGATGTCATAAGTAGTGAAATAACCTGTCAATTTATGTCTCCTCACAAAAAAGGTGATGCAAAGCTCCACTCCTACTTCCGTTTACCGACCTGTATAACATAAATACACGCTGAGTGTAACTTAGTGAGGCATAAGATGAGTAACATATATAAAATACCTTGTAATATATGATACCTTTCAAAAGCATGATAAACTTTTAAATCATATAATTTGTAATGCAGGAATATCTATGCAAGAAAGCATATAATTATCCTATAAAATCATATAGCCCAAGGTAAATATCAAGAGACTAGTAAACGAGTCGTGTACTCCCAAAGTACTAGCTACTCCCCTTAGGGACGAGGTGATAGTAACGATCTTGTAGCAACCCTTAGGTGCAAACGGTGGACACAATTAAGTGTCGGGCAGTAGACATATATAAATGTCAACGGTAGACACACAAGGTGTTAGACACGTAAAGTGTCGAACGATAGATACAATAAGTATCAGCGGTAGACACATAATGTGTCAGTGTAACTACTAGACTCTTATGGTATACCACAATAGTGTCATTCTTAATATTATAATACCAAGGGCAAACATTTAAGACAATTCATGCAAAATGGCAAGTAATCCAAATACAATTCATACATTTAAATGTTCTATATCTTTCATGGTACACATACCATTTGAAAACTGTATGAAATAAATCATTATCTCTATATCATGCTATAAAACATGTGAGATCATAAAAATACCACAATCTTTAAATTAGTAAAATAAAGTATCATACCAAAAACATGTCATGCATTATAAAAATCATTACCTTTTTGGTAGACTTATCTCAAGTCTTCCTATAATATGTATGTTACTAACATACATTTAAAAACATATATGCACTCACCTTAGCCTTGCAATGTAGCAGCCTTTACTATTCGATATTACTCCTGGACTGTTTCCTTTCCTTTTCTACCGTTACGACTTTGATTTATATCGGAATCTAGAGTAAAATAACATATACCATTTCAAGTATATGTTAGTACCTATTCATACCATATACAATAATGGAAAGTAAATAAAATAACTATCCATTATATGGAAAATAGATCCAATGAAACTTTCTATATTCGAATTATAATTTCCCATACTTTTCTTTAAATTTCCAACTTTTCCCAAAAATTTCTATTTTAGTCCATAAGGACTCTTTTAAACTTCCAACCAAAATTTTCAAGTCTAAACCTTACATTTCGCATCCTTTACACTTTAGGACCTAAACTTTAAAAATTTGCACTTTGGTCCCTAAAGTAGCAGAAAATTCAATTTAACCCAAAATGTTGATTTAAACTTCAAAATCAACATTTAAATCACTAAACTTAATTTTCCAACATAGTATACCTCAAATACAAGCTCAACAACAAATCCCTAAACATTCCAAAATTTACATTTTGGTCCTTAGTGCCATCTAATTAGGGATTTTCATTCCAAACACCTTAAATCAACATATACAACCAATCTTCCTTCAATCATGTTCCAAAATTCAAAACTTTAACATAAACCCTAATTCTTAGTTTTCAAGAACATGATCATTTCTTCATCCAAATAACAAAATCAAGCTTATAGAACATCATTCTCATCATTTCCATCATCAAAATAAATTTTCCATAATTTCCCCTAATTTTCTCAATATTGCCGAAAAGTCCCTAATTAATTTTTCATGGAATTTTCATCACTTCTAACATAGAAACAACATCACAACCTTATTTTCAACATGAACAACCTTTAAAACATAATATTCCAACATGTCCTTCATCCACCCTAATCACTAAACTCAACTTAAGAACATGGAAATCAAGCAAAAGTTATACCAAATGATAGAGAATTCAATGGAGATAAATTTCTTGTTTCATGTCTAAGCCTCAAATCCAATCAAGCAAGCTGAAAAATCCAAAAGAAAATTTTTTGTTACCTTTGGAGGGCTATTCGAACAAGGACAAGGATTGCAAAGTAAAGGTACATTCGATCACATCCGTGTCATTACGACCCTCACGGTGAGCAAAGACCCGAGCCGGTCCACCACCCTCTGGTCTCACCACTCCGGTATGAGCCATATCCCTCTAACCATCCTCGCGCCTCTAAAAATTACCGGTGCCACGACCTCGACCCCTAGCAGGTGCAGCAACCTGCGTCGGTGCATCCCTCACAGCTCGAGGACAATCACGCTTCAGGTGATCCGACGATCCACGAATCTAACAACCTCCAGCATTACCCCAGCACATACCCGTGTGGTGCCTACCGCATCGCTCACACTCTGCTACAACAAGAGCTCCCTGAGCACCCTGGCCAACTCTACCACCACGCCTGTGATCTGGCCTATGTCTCTTGTCCTTAAAATTCCTATTCTGCCTCCTAGAATAGCTAGAGTCAACCACTATCTTACCTAAGCTTGCACCCGCAACTTGAACTGGTGCACCCAAGGACTGCTCAATATCCTTGGCTCGGTTGACCAACACATCAAAATTTGTGTAATCCACAGCCAAGAGATACGTCTTAATGTCCTTAACAAGACCATAACAGAACCTATCACATCTCCGCTGGTCATCAAGAACCAACTTTGGAGCATACTGACTCAAGCGGACAAACTTCACCTCGTACTCAGCAACGGGCATGCCACCTTGTGTTAGCGCCATGAACTCGCTCTTCTTCATATCCAAATATTGGGTACCAAGGTACTTCATCTTGAAAGCTCTCTGAAAGAACTCCCAAGTAACATCTGCCTCTGGAACACCAGCAATTGTGGTCACCCACCAATGATATGCATCACCCTACAACAATGACATGGTGCAACCCAACTTGCGATCCTCATTACATCCCATCTAATTCAAGATGCGAATCGTCTTTTCCAGCCAACCCTTGGCAACCTCAAGACTCAAACCCTAAAATTCCTCACCTCCTAAACTCCTTAAAAGCTCTAAGAGTAACCTCTAATTTACCACTACAACCGGTACCGGTGCTTGTTCCGTACTCCAGCCACCGCTGCTTGGAAAGCTCCCATTATTGCCTGGACTAACAGAGTCAAATCACCATAAACAGGCACTTGGTGAACCTAGGGTACTTCACCCGTCCCAACATCAATTGGAGGAACCATCGGAGGAGGAAGAGGTAAAACATTAGGGAGATTCTCTTCCAACTCATTATTATGCCCTACCCCGACAGTATTAGCCATCGATCGCATCTCACGTCGAGCCATGCTATTAAAAGCATCAAACACATTAAAGTTAGGCTAGGATTAGGCAAAGGATCCAAGACAACTTTTAAAAGCATTTAAAAACCTTGGTAATAGTAATGTGTTCCCATTTCATACCCCAACATGACGTTAAACAATCACCGTACATATACACAATCACCGTGCAATTCATACAAAATCAGTTAACCAAACAATAACATCCCAAATTTTCGAAACCTAGCTCTAATACCAACAAATGTAACCCTCAACCTGGTCTAGGCGCCTGACCGAACTAAGAGAACTACATTAGGTTTGCCAAAGCAAACCGGTGATAGGTTACGAAAAGTCATTCTATTTTTTCCTTTTATCTTGTCTAGATAAAAATTATTAAACTTACATGAACATACATGCTGCAGGTGAATTTTCAAAGGAAATGAATCTCAAAAAGGCGATTAAGTGCAACACATTCTTTACAAAGACTAAAATGCAAAAACCCTAAGTTAAAGGACCAAAATTGAAATTAAGTTTACCAATCCTCAATTAGTCATGTTACATGCTCTCATGACAAAAATCAGCTCAAAAAGATCCTCGATACTCATACAATTGATTCCACAACAACCAAGGACTAAAATGAAAGAAAATAGAACTTCACCAAAGCCATTAACTAACTTAACTGCCTCGGGTATCGGTACCCACACTTGAGTATCGGTACACCCTTGCGTACCGATACGGCTTACCAAAACCCAAGGCTCGTACCGATCCTCTAACCCATGTACCAGAACACCATGCCAAACTCAACCTTCCCATACTGATATACAAATCTGAGTATCGGTACGCTACTCTTAAAAAGCATATTCGTATCGAAACGCCTAGCCCGCATACCGAAACCACAAGCCTGAAATGGCTTCCCGTGCCGATACATGAACACGCATACCAGTACGCCTAGACCTGAATGGTCACAAATGACTGGTTTGACATGTTTATTTCAAATCTAAACCAATCCATCATACCACAAACTCACATACAACACTACCAAGATGCAATAACAACCTAAACATCATAAGTTCAGCAACCAATTAGCATTCATGCATCCCATGATATTCTAAAGGCATGCTTCCTAAAACCACTTTGCCAAACATCCCAAAATACACAAATCGGCCAATCTCAGCATATGCATCATAACAACACAACCCATGCAACATAATAAACTTGCTCAAACCATCACAATATGGCAATCAACAAGGAAGCTCTAGATGCATACCTAAGCAACCATTCATCCACAACTATAAGCAAGTATTAGAAACAATCTTAGCATCACCAAACATCCTCAAAACCCAGCATAGAAACATGCTTAAAATCCATAAGGAAACAGGATTAAAACTCCCAAAACCATGGTGAACACATTGCCTTATTAATCAGAAACATAAACCAAGTTCATACTCAAAAGTGGTTTATCGCTTGGATCCCTTCAAACCTTGACTTTGCGCCCCGAACCTTAATGCTTTGCATCATTAAGAAAAAGAGAGCGTAAGCACACATGCTAAGTGAGGATGCCCGTAAAACAATGATGCACTAAAACCATTTGAAAACCCCATGCCTATTTTCCAAAAAAAACAAGCTTACAACCAAATCATTTCTCAAGATTCCAACCAAATCAATGCATAACAACCTTATGCAATATCTTACACATTTCATACTTAAGTCCCAAAGCATTAAATCATAAACCATGCTTAAATCCCAAAGCATTAAAAATAGGTTCAACACATGAACTATCACATATATTGGCATTTATAGTGACCTGGATAGACTACCTCTATCCTATACATATCGGATACACATATCTCTCATACCATGCCTAGTTAAACCGCATGATACCCCAAACCTTGCCTAGTTAAACCGCAAGATTTGACACCCCCGCCTAGTTAAACCGCAAGATTTGACACCCCCGCCTAGTTAAACCGCAAGATTCCACCCTTGCCTAGTTAAACCGCAAGATCACCATCAAATTGGGTTGCTTAGTTAAACCGCATGCCCCAATGAGGTTCCCAATAGTCTGAGTGGCCTTGTTAAACAGCCATACCTTAAGGACCCATGGCCACGATCAATTTTGTTCATATTTTATAGTGCACTTTTAATCTTATGGCATGCCAACTATATCTGATTGTTTTCTCACCTTGTCACATAGGCAATATATTATTTACAAAACCATTTACTTACTGTTTTACAATGCATTACATAAAACACCACATATGCAAATCTAATTGCCAATGCAATAACACCATTCCCAATCGGAATGAAAAACAATGCTCAATAGCATTTAATATACTTTCAAAACCCTGCATATGTACTCAAAATCATGCATTACCAGTAAATAAATCATACCATGTTTATCACCAAAACATGCAAACAACATGCTCATATCTAGGTCGATATTCAAGAGCAAAATAAGGGAAACTTACTTCCGAGCTTAGGTAAGTGCCTTACGGTTACCCTAAACTCCCAAAAACCTTTACAAACCTTTGTAAAGCAATTAAAACCAGTTTCTACTCACCGATATGCTTCACCTACCTTGCCAACTCGATACAAGCTCTCGACAAGCAACAAAACAATGTCAAGCTTCGACGCCTTGATTATCCTTATTTTAAACGCATAAAACCAGAGAACAAATGCATCATTATGCATTCAAACCACTACCTCAAAGTAAAACCCCGCAACTCTCAGGTTGCACACTTAGAAACCATCTGAAACAAACTGAAATCATCATCGAATGTTTCTAAAACTTAACCCAGCCATGAAAAAAACAATTCAACCCATCAATCAACATCATATAACATCCAAAAACCCTTTCCCAACATCCTTTTACTTCCAGCAAAGATTAAACCCGAATATCATCACAAAAACTCAAATCTATCAACCTAAACAATTATAGATCCAAAAGTTTTGAGATTCTTTTGATAAAAACAACTTATCAACGTCATGATACATCAAAAATATGTATTAAATCAATCTTAAACACTGGAAATCAGATCCACTTCGAAAATTACCTTGTTACATCAATTTTACCCAATTTACTCAATCAAACATTGATAAATCATTAAAATCAGTTTACAATCAATAAATCAAGGATCAAATACTTGGGAATTTTAGTAAAGAACCATACAATAGAGGAAATCACGGACCTTACCCCTATTGTGAGATTTCTCCCTCAATTGGTTTGATAAAAACTAAGAAAACACAAGATTTAGATGAGATTTTGTAAAAACAATGTTAATTAATCAGATACAAATCATAAATACAAGTTAAAAGACTTTTCACCTCTGGATTTTGATGAAAACTTGAGTGTTTGGCTGAGGAGAGAGCGGAGAGAAAAAGTTGAGAGAAAAGTTACGTGAATTTTCTTTAAAGAGCTTAACTAACTTTTAAACTAAAATCCCTTTTTAATTAACTTTAAAACACATGATAAAATATCTTTAATTAAGGGAGAAATCATCAGAAAAAAGTTGGTAAAATAGTTCCTTAAAGATTCTAAGAATTTGACCCTTTTTCGTTCTTGACACCTTTAAAAAATAGTTTTCAAAACTTGCATTTTGGTCACCAGCCAAAATGTCCAATTTCCAAATCTTATTTTCCAAAATTGATCTCACCATTATCCTTAATGTAATTAATATTGATTCTAAAATATTTTCCACCATTTTGTCACCTTTAAAAATGTTTAATTTGATTAAATCCCGAAACCGACTCGAATTTCTAATCCCGGTCCATCGGACCCTCGAACCAACCTTTAAAACATTTAAGCCCAAAACTAGGGTGTTACATTGTTTTGGTTGGAAATAAGGAAAAGTTCTTTGGTCGTAAGCATGTTTTGAAAACAAGTGTTGGGTTTTAAAATGGTTTAAATTGCATCATTGTTTTATGAGCATCCTCACTAAGCATGTGTGCTTACGCTCTCTTTTTCGTAATGATGCAGAGCATTGAAGTTTTGGGGTTGCAAAGGCAAAGCTTAAGTGATCCAAAGACAAAGTCTACTTTGAATATGAACTCAGTTTAAGTTTTCGGTTAATAAGGCGATGTGTTTGCCATGTATTTGGGGATTTGCAATTCTATTTTCCCTAGTATTTGGGCATGTTGATGATGCATTCTGAAGTTGGTTGATTTTGTTAAGCATGTTAATGGTTTTTGGTTTATGGTTGATGCTAGGTGAATGCCTAGGTATGCATCTAGTTTGTTTGATTGAATGGCATGCTTAGATGACTTAACATGTTGAGTATGGTTTTAAAGATGTGTTGATATGTTGCTTGTGCTGGAAAGTAACCTATTAAGTGTTTTGGTATGTTTGGTGGAAACTTTAGGGAGCATGCCTATAGATTGAATCTTTTGGAAGCATTTGTTTGTTATGGTTGCTAAATATGGGTGCAAGAGTTGGAATATGCTTAAATGAATGTTGGTATGCATGTATGCAAGTTTCTAGGACCAAAATGCATCTAGATGTGAGTGAAAAACCAGCTAAAAATGACATTACAGGCCCAGACGTACCGATACATAGGGTACCATATAGGTACGGCTAGGCAATTCCGGGCACTTTATATTGGTACGTGTTTAGGAGTTTTGGTATGGTTGAGTGTCACTAGAAAACTACTTTTTGAATCAAGCCCACGTACCGAAACACTTGATGGTCATATCGGTACAGTGTTCAAGGATGTTAAATTGGATATTTGGGTTCGAGTAGGCATATCGGTAGGTAACATGTAAATTAAAACAAGTGCATAAAACCATTTCAAACTAGCACGTCCAAGAGAGAAATCCACTTTATACTTAGTTCTGAGTCTAGGTAAGCGTTTCAAGCTCTACCATAACTCCCAAAACTCTATTCTCAAAACATCAAATGCTTTAAACCACGTTTTCACTCACCGATAAGTGAAACCTCGATTCACCGACGCAAAATCAAGTATCCGAAGCCTCAAACGCTTCTCTAATCACTTCCGAATCAACCCCCTTGTTTTTACCACAAAACAATAGAGGATTAATGCATCATAATGCATTCTAAACATAGCACCACAATCCTTCTTGGATTCTCACAAAACCTCCACAATTAACCCTCCACAACAACCGAAATCATAACCAAAACACTTCGATTCACAAACAAGACAACAACTATCAACCTAGAATCATTTCTAACATCAAAACACATCTAAAAATAGATCCAAAACAAGCTACTACCTCCAGCAACCCTACAACCACAAAAACACCACAAAACCTCAAAACTAACAACCTAAATAAATAGAGATTCTTAAGTTTCGGGATTACTTTGATAAAAATCACTTATCAAAATTATTAAGCATCCAAAATATGAATCAAAGCAACCTTACTTACTGGAAATCAGATCCAATTCGCGAATCAACTCATTTTCCCCAAATAACTCAATTAAACATTGAAAATCATCAAAATCATATTAGAAACACAAAAACAAGGATCAAATGCTTGGGAATTTCAATAAAGAACCATAAAATAGAGGAGATCTCTAACCTTACCCCTATTGTGAAGTTTCTCACTCAATTGATTTGTGAAAAGCTAAGAAAACAGAAGATTATTGTAAGATTTTGTATAAACAATCTTTATAAAACAATTTGAAACAATAAAATCAAGTTAGAATCCACCTCCCCTCTAGAAATTTGATGAAAAACTGAGTGTTTGGCTGAGGAGAGAATGGAGAGAAAAAATGGAGAGAAAATGACGTGATTTTTTTATAGAAAAAACAACTAACTTTTTAACAAAATCCACTTTAAATATTAATTAAATCACATGTTAAAATCGGTTAAATCAAGGGAGAAATCATCAAAAACCAACTGGTAGAATATCTCCTTAAAGATTCTAAGTATTTGATCCATTTCGTTTTAGTCACTAGAAAATCACAGTTTTCAAAACTTTCATTTTGGTCACTAACCAAAATGTCCATCTTCCAAACCCATTTTTCAAAATTGATTCCACCATTATTAAATATATAATTAATAATGTTTTTATTCCATAATTTTTCCAACACCAAAAATATACGATCCTAAAACTGACTCGAATCTCTACTCTGATCCACCAAACCGTATAATAAACCCTCTAAACCGCTAAGCCCTAAAATCGGGGCATTACATAGGGGCTGAGGACGTGGCAGGCATAATTTCCAAAGGCGTGAGGATGGTCAGAGAGTTGTAGCTCATGCCGTAGTGGTACGACCGAAGGATGGTAGACCAGCCTGGATCTATGCTCATCGCGAGGGCCGCAATGACACGGATGTGATTGCAGGTACCTTTACTTTGCAATCCTTGTCATTGTTATCTTTGATTGATTTGGGTCTACTCATTCGTACATCTTAAGTGAACATGCATCTTTGTTGGATGTCCCTGTTGAGATCCTTGATGTTGTTATGTTAGTAACTAGTTCCTTTGGTGAGACGGTTACTGCTAGAAAGTTGTATAGGCAGTGTCCTTTGGTTGTGCAAGGTCACGAGTTTGCCACAAATCTAATGAAGTTACCATTCTATGGTTTTGATGTCATCTTGGGTATGGATTGGTTGAGTGAGCACAGGGCAGTTGTGGATTGTAAGTCCAAAAGGATTTCTTTGAGGGTAGCCGAAGATTATGAAGTTGTGGTGGTTGGTGAGAGTGTGAAATTTTTATCCAATGTTGTATCGGATACTCAAGAGGAAAAGCTGATGCAAGGAGGTTGCCAAGCTTATTTGCCAATTGTGATGAATCCCGAGGCTAAAGGTGTCTTAGTATAGGACATTCGGGCTGTTTGTGATTTTTTAGAGGTTTTCCCTGAAGAGTTACTGGTTTACCATCGAATAAGGAGGTAGATTTTTGGTATTGAGACGTTGAAGTCACAGCATAAAGAGTTGTTAGATCATGGGTTCATTCGACTGAGTGCTTCTTCTTGGGGTGCTCTGGTTTTTTTGTGAAAAATAATGATGGATCGATGCGTATGTGCATTGATTATCGGCAGTTGAATAAGTTGACAGTGAAGAACAAGTATCCGTTACCGTAGATTGATGACTTGTTCGATAAATTTTGCGGGTCAGCGATGCTTTTGAAGATTGATCTAAGATTGAGGTATTATTAGTTGAAGGTTAAGGATGAGGATGTGCATAAGACTGCATTTTGTACGAGGTACGAGCATTATGAATTTTTGGTCATGCCTTTTGGTTTGACAAATACCCCAGTTAGATTCATGGATATGATGAATAGGGTGTTCCATGAATACCTTGATCAATTTGTGGTGGTGTTTATAGATGATATTCTAGGGTACTCACGTACTGAGGAAGAACATGATCAGCATTTGTGGATTGTGTTGCAAGTCTTAAAGGATAATCGGTTGTACGCCAAGTTGAGCAAGTATGAGTTTTGGCATAAGGAAGTGATATTTCTTGGTCAAGTGGTATCCGCGAGGGTATTCATATTGATCCATAGAAAATTGAGGCTATTATCAATTTGAAGCAACCTAAATCTGTTTCAGAGTTTCGTAGCTTTCTTGGGTTGGCTGGTTATTGTCTCTGCTTTGTTGATGGGTTTTCTATTATTGCAACCCCATTGAGGAAGTTGTTACAAAATAATGTTCCTTATGTGTGGACGAATAAGTAGCAACATAGTTTTGAGAAGTTAAAGAAAGTTTAGACACATGTTCCTGTGTTGATTCAACCTGAGTCCGAAAAGGAGTTTGTGGTTTATAGTGATGCATCTTAGTTGGGTTGGGTTATATGCTGATGCAAGATGGTAAGGTTGTGGCCTATGCGTCGAGGCAATTGAAGGTTCATGAGCACAACTATCCAACTCATGATTTGGAGCTTGCGACTGTAGTACTTGCCTTGAAAATTTTGAGACATTACCTTTATTGAGAGAAGTGTGTTGTTTTCACAAACCATAAGATTTTGAAGTATTTGATGTCACAGAAGGATTTGAATCTTAGGCAATGCAGTTGGTTGGAGTTGCTTAAGGATTACGATTTGACAATTGAGTATCATCCTGGAAAAGCCAATGTGGTTGCGGATGCGTTAAGTCGTAAGGTTTTGATTGAGCTTAGAGCTATGTTCGCAAGGTTGAGTGTGACGCGGGAAGGAGGTTTGTTGGCTGAATTGCAAGTTAAGCCTGCGATGTCATAGTTGATTAAAGCTAAGTAACAGTTTGATGATTCCTTGGTTAAGCATGTTGAGGACATATCGGAGGGTAATTCAACGAATTTTCATTTTGATGATGATGGAGTTTTGTGTTTCAAGGGTCAAATAGTGGTGTCGGGCGATCCGGAGTTGAGGCATACTATTTTGATAGAGGCACATTCTAGCCCTTTTGCTATGCATCCTGGTAGTTTAAAAATGTATCGAGGGTTGAAAAAGGCATATTTTTGGGTGGGTTTGAAAAATGATGTAGCTGAGTTTGTTTCAACGTGCATGGTATATCAGCGGGCCAAGGTTGAACATCAGTTTCCATCCAGGTTGTTGCAACTGTTGAGAATTTTAGAATGAAAATGGGAGAGAATCACCATGGATTTTGTGTCGGGGTTACCTTTGACACCGGCTAAAAAAAATTCTATTTGGTTGATTGTGGATCAGTTTATGAAGTGTGCACATTTTTTGCCAGTGCATACAACGTATATGCTCGACAAGTTGGCAGATTTATACATTGCTGAGATCGTGCGTTTGCATGGGTACCAAAGTTCATAGTTTCAGATAGGGATCCGAGGTTTACAATGAGGTTTTGGGTGAGTTTGCACCGGGCTTTGGGTACAAGATTGAATTTCAGCACCGTGTACCATCCTCAATTGGATGGTCAGTCTGAGTGGGTTATCCAGGATTTGGAGGATATGTTGAGATGTTGCATTATTGAGTTCCAAGGAACCTGGGAGAAGCATTTACCTTTGGTTGAGTTTGCGTAGAACAACAGTTACCAAGCGAGTGTACAAATGACACCGTTTGAAGCATTATATGGTCGAAGGTGTTGTACGCCCTTGTGTTGGGCTGAGATAGGAGAAAAGCATGTTTCCTTTCCATATGTATTGAAAGACACAGATGAAAAGGTAAAGCTTGTGTGTGATCTCTTGAAAGCTGCTGCGGATCAGCAGAAATCTTACGCAAATTTAAAGCGTAGGGAAATTGAATATGCGGTGGACGATCACGCGTTCTTGAAAGTGTCACTGTAGAAGAAGGTGACGCGGTTCGGACGTAAGGGTAAGCTTAGTCCTAGGTTTATTAGACCATACGAGGTAGTTGAGCGTGTAGGTCTTACGGCTTATCGGATGAGGTTACCTCCCGAGTTGGAGAAAATACATGATGTGTTCCATGTATCCATGTTGTGGAGGTATCGGTCGGATTCCTGATTAGCTGGTGGAAATCCTTGATTCCAGCAGCAAAGTTCTTCGTGGCAAGACGATTGAGCTTGTTAAGGTCTTGTGGCGACATCGTGGTGTCGAGGAATCCATGTGGGAAAGCAAGGCAGACATGTTGGAGCAATTTTCGCATTTGTTTCCTCTAGGTAAATTTTGCGGATGAAATTTCTTAAGAGGGTCAGAGTTGTAATACCCCAGTTTTGGGCTTGGATGTTTTAAGGGTTGGTTCGAAGGTTCGGTGGACCAATATTAGAGGTTCGAGTTAGTTTCGGATCAGATTAAATGTTTTTAAAGGTGATTAAAATATGGAAATTGTGGAAAAATCATTATTTAATATAATGATGATTGTGGTAAAATCAATTTTGGAAAATGATATTTGGAAATTGGACATTTTGGAATAGTGACCAAAATGCAAACTTTGAAAACTGTTTTTAGTGACTGTTTTGAAAATGATCAAAACTTTGAATCTTTAAGGAGCTAATTATCCCAGATATTTTTAGCAGATTTCCCCTTTAAATTAACAGATTTTAAATGGGTTTTGAAAGGCATTAAAAGTGGTAAGGATTAATAAATCATATTTTTAGACTTTTAACAAAATTTATGTAACAAACTTTGCAGTTTCTTTCTCTCAATTACTCTCCAGCCAAACATCTTTCCAATTTCAATGTCTTCAGGTAAAAATCAAATGTTTTGATTTCCATTAGATTTCCTAATGATTTGTCATCAAATACTTATTGTTATTCTCTTGATTTTCATGTTTTACTAAGCAATTAAGGTGAAAAATCAGCATTGGAGGTAAGGATTCATTCTTCTCCTCTAATGAAAGTTTCTTTACTAAAATTCCCAAGTTCTTGAACCTTTATAATTGTTTTCTAATGTGTTTTGATTTTTTTAATTAAGGATAAATTGGTTTAATTGTGTTTTGATTGATATAATCTTTGCTGGAAGTAAAAGGATGTTGTAAAAGGGTTTCTAGTTGTTAATTGATGATGTGTGATGTATTGAATAATTATATTGGGGCTAGGTTAAGGTTTAGAAGTGTTTGAGGTTGATTTCGGTATGTTTCGGATAAGTTTTGAGTGGGAAACTTGAGAGTTGCGCGTAATTTCTTGTAGGCAATGGTTTGAATGCATAATGATGCATTTATCCTCTGGTTTTATGTGATTAAAATAGGGGATAGTCAGGGCGACAAAGTTGGATGTTGATTGTTGCTTGCCAGGAGCTAGTTTCGCATTGGCAAGCAAAATGAGGCGTATTGGTGAGTGGAACCTTGATTGAACACCTTTAAAAGGTTTAATAAAGTTTGTTAGGAGTTTAGGATAAGTTCGAAACGCTTATCTAAGCTCAGAAGTAAGTTTCCCTTATTTTGCTATTGAATATCAGTTTGGATATGAGCATATTGATTTCATGTTTGGTGTTAAACATGGTTGGATTTACTTACTGGAAATGCGTGATTTAAATATATATGCAGGGGTTAAAAAGTATGATAAATGCTAGTGAGCATTGGTATTCATTCCAGTTGGGAATGGTGTTATTGCTTTGACAATGTGATTTGCATATGTGGTGTTTTTGTATAATGCATTGTAAAATAGTAAGTAAATAGTTTTGTAAATGATATATTGGCTATGTGACAAGGTGTGAAAGCAATCGGATATAGTTGGCATGTCATAGGATTAAAAGTGCACTATAAAATATGAACAAAGCTGATCGTGGCCATGGGTCCTTGGGGTATGGCAGTTTAACAAGGCCACTCGGACTGTTGGAACCTTATTTGGGGCATGCGTTTTAACTAGGAAACCCAAATTGATGGTGATCTTACGGCTTAACTTGGCAAGGTCGGTAAACTTGCAGTGTAACTAGGTAAGGGTGTTAAGCTCGTGGTTTAACAAGGTGAGGGTGTGAAATCTTGTGGTTTAACTAGGAAAGATTTGGGTTATCATGCGGTTTAACTAGGCATGGTATGAGAGATCCATGTATCCGATTTGTGTAGATAGATGGTAGTCTATCTGGGTCACTATAAATGCCAATATATGTGAAAGTTCATGTGTTGAACCTACTTTATAATGCTTTGGGTTTTAAGCATGGTTTATGATTTAATGCTTTGGGATCTAAGCATGGATTATGTATATGTTGTTGCATATTGGTTATTATGCATTGTTTCGGTTGGAAACAAAGAAAAGTGATTTGGTTGTAAGCATGTTTTCAAAACAAGTGTTGGGTTTTCAAATGGTTTAACTTGCACCATTGCTTTATGAGCATCCTTACTAAGCATGTGTGCTTACGCTCTTTTTTTCTTAGTGATTCAGAGCATTGAAGTTTTAGGGCTGCAAAGGCAAAGCTTAAGTGATCCAAAGACAAAGACTACTTTGAGTATGAACTCGGTTTAAGTTTTCGATTAATAAGGCAATGTGTGCGCCATGTATTTGGGGATTTGTAATTTTGTTTTCCCTAGTAGTTAAGCATGTTAATGCTGCATTCTGAAGTTGGTTGATTTTGTTAAGCATGTTAATGGTTTTTGGTTTATGGTTGATGCTAGGTGAATGCCTAGGTATGCATCTAGTTTGTTTAATTGAATGGCAAGCTTAGATTAGCTTAACACATTGAATATGGTTTTAAAGATGTGTTGATATGCTGCTTGTGCTGGAAAGTAACCTATTGAGTGTTTTGGTATGTTTGGTGAAAGCTTTAGAGGCATGCATATAGATTCTTTTGGAAGCATATGTTTGTTATAGTTGCTAAATATGGGTGCAAGAGTTGGAATATGCTTAAATGAATGTTTTTATGCATGTATGCAAGTTGCTAGGACCTAAATGCATCTAGATGTGAGTGAAAAACCAGCTAAAAATGACATTACAGGCCCAGGGATACTGATACGCGAGGGACCATATTTGTACGACTAGGCAATTTCGGGCACTTCTTATCGGTACGGGTTCAGGGGTTCTAGTATGGTTGAGTGTCACTGGAAAACTACTTTTTGAATCAAGCCCACGTACCAAAACACTTGATGGTGTTAACGGTATGATGTTCACGGATGTTAAATTGGATTTTTGGGTTCGAGCAGGCGTATCAGTACGGTACACAGTGTACCAAAACGAGGTTGAAGCATCGTATCGATATGGTATTCTGCATATCAATACGGATGGAAGTTAATTCGATTAATGTCATAGGAGTCCAATTCTATTTTCTTTCAATTTAGTCGCTGAATCTTGTTTTGTCAATTGTGTAAGTTTGGATGGTCAATTTGTGCCAAAAAATCAATACACAAGCATGTAATCTAACTAATTGAGGATTGGTAACTCTAATTCTTGTAATTATCCTTAATTTTACTAGTTTACATTTTGGTCCCTAAAAGGTATTGTACGCAATTGGTTTTCTTTCTGCTGTTCGTTTCTTTTGTAATTCCATCTACTGCAAGCAGGAACACTTAGGTTTAATAATATGCATCTAGAAAAGATAAAAGAGGAAAAAGTGGACTGGTTTTCATAATTATTCTCCGGTTTGCTTCGGCAAACCTAATGTCTCTCACTCGGTTCGGTCGGGCGTCTAGGCCGGGTCGAGGGGGTTACAAACCACCTGGCTGTAGTGAAAATGCTTTCCATGGTTACTGATTAATGCCCTTGGTGTTCCAAAATGGGTAAGTATATGCTTTTGAAAGAACTTAAAACCCATTTTGGCATCATTTTAGGAACATCCACAACTTCTATCCACTTGGAAATGTAGTCTACAATGACTAAAATAAATAAATTGCCAAAAAATTCGATGGATCTTTACGATTGTGTATAGATTATCGACAATTGAATAAGGTGACGATAAAGAATAAATATCCATCGCCAAGAAATGAAGATCTATTTGATCAGCTTAGAGGCGCTGCTGTGTTTTCAAAGATCGATCTTCGATCAGGCTATTATCAGTTAAAAGTTAAGAAAGAAGATATACCAAAGACAGCATTCATGACTCGCTATGGACACTACGAGTTTTTAGTAATGCCATTTGGACTTACAAGCGCCCCTGCCGCATTTATGGATTTGATGAATAGGGTGTTTCAACCCTACATGGACCAGTTTGTAGTGGTATTTATAGATGATATATTGGTATATTCTAAGACTGAAGATGATCACGGTTGATATCTCTGAGTGGTACTACAGACATTAAGAGATAAGAAGCTTTATGCGAAGTTTTCCAAATGTGAATTTTGGCTATTCGAATTAACTTTTCTTAGACATGTCGTATCTGCTGATGGAATAATAGTGGATCCTAAGAAGGTACAAGCTATTCTTGAATGGGAAGCACCAAAGAATGTCAAAGTCAAAAGTTTCTTGGGATTAGCTGGATACTATAGACGATTTGTCCAAAATTTCTCTATCATTGCCATGCCACTTACTCAGCTATTAAGGAAAGGTGTTTCTTTTGTATGGACAGAGAAGTGTCAAGAGAGTTTCGAAAGATTAAAGAAAGTTTTAACAGAAGCATCGGTATTAATTCAACCAGAGCCGGGAAAAGAGTACATTCTGTATAGTGATGCATCCCATAATGGCTTGGGTTGTGTATTAATGCAAGAAGGAGCGTTGTAGCTTATGCATCATGACAACTCAAAACTCATGAAAAGAATTACCCGACTCATGACTTGGACATGGAAACAGTGATTTTTGCATTGAAATTTTGGAGACATTATTTATATGGTGAAAAGTTTCATATCTATACTGATTACAAAAGTTTGAAGTACTTGATGACACAACGAGATCTGAATCTGAGACAACTAAGATGGGTTGAGTTTTTAAAAGATTACGTGGTTATTGATTATCACCCTGGAAAGGCTAACGTAGTAGCAGATGCTCCTAGCCGGAAAACATTTTCTGTTCTACACGCAATGAATGCAAAACTATCTTTCAGACACGATGGTTCTTTAGCAGCGGAGTTTCAGCTTAAGCCAACTTTTCTAGATCGGATCAAAGATTTACAACTTTTGGATGAAGAATGTATTGTAAAGGGAAGACAAGCTAAATCTGGGGAAGCACAAGACTATGAAATCAAGTCTGATGGTTTTTTATACTATCAGGGAAAAGTTTATATTCTTGATAATGGTGAATTGAAGAAAGAGATTTTAACAGAAGCTCACTATTGCCCATTAACTATGCACCCGGAAGTAATAAGATGTATCAAGATTTAAAAATCCGCTATTGGTGGCCGAGAATGAAAAGAGCAATCTCAGAGTTTGTAGCAAAATGTCTGACATGTCAACAAGTTAAAGCAGAGCACAAGTACCTTATGGACTGTTACAACCTATCTCTATTCCTCAGTGGAAATGGGAAAAAGTGACTATAGATTTTGTAATAGGGCTACCGGTTACGCCCAGCAAAAAGGATTCAATATGGGTCACTGTGGATCGTTTATCGAAGTCTGTACATTTTATTCCAGTTCGTGTGGATTATTCAATAGATAAGTATGCAAAATTGTATATCAAAGAAATAGTTTGACTGCATGGTGTCCCAGTATCGATTGTATCGGATAGAGACTCGAGGTTTACCTTAAGGTTTTAAGGAGCATTACACGAGGCTCTAGGTAGTAAATTAAATTTTAGTACTACATTCCATTCGCAAATGGACGGGCAGTCAGAATGAACGATCCATATTTTAGAAGATATGTAGCGAGCTTGCATTATTAAGTTCACTGGATCATGGGAAAGGTATTTGCCATTAGCTGAATTCGCATATAACAATAGTTACCAGACAAGCATCAAAATGGCACCATTTGAAGCACTTTATGGAAGAAAGTGCATAACTCCTCTTAATTGGTTCGAATTACAAGATTGAAATGTTCATATTGACCCAAAATAGGTGGGATTGATTTAACCCGAGAAATGGAAGATAAAGTGAAGATTATTTAGAATAATCTTAAAGTAGCCACATATCGACAAATGGCATATGCAGACAAAAAGAGAAAGGATGTTGAATTTGAAGTTGGAGATAAAGTATTTCTAAAGGTCTCCCCTTGGAAGAAAGTACTACGTTTTGGTCGAAAAGGGAAAGTAAGTCCTAGATTCATTGGACCTTATGAAATTCTCAAAAGAGTTGGAACAGTGGCTTATCTACTGGCCTTACCTCTAGAGATGAGCAAGATCCATGATGTATTTCATGTATCTATGTTGCGAAGTATCGATCAGATCCCTCACATGTTATCGCTCCAGAAAATATTGAATTGTAATCTGATTTAACATATAAAGAAGAACCAGTGGAGATTTTATCGTATGGAGTCAAAGAATTAAGAAATAAGAAAATTCAATTGGTCAAAGTCCTTTGGAGGAACCACAAAGTGGAAGAAGCAACGTGGGAGACTGAGGAGAAAATGAGAAAGTAGTACCGAAACTATTTAAATCAGGTATGTTTTAAAATTCGAGGACGAATTTTCTTAAGGGGGAGAATTGTAATACCCTGAAATTTGCTAAGTTGTTTAAGAGTCATTTAGTACTAAGATAAGGGCTTAAAAGTTAACTTAGTGACTAAAATGACAAAATATAAAAGTTAGAATTTCTTTAATTATGGATTCTAGGAAAGGAATTTATGAGAATTAAGAGTACCGTGTGATAGAGAGTAAGCAAAGTGGGGCACTTGCGAAGTTTGGTTGAAATCCGATAGGAAAAGTATAGGCACCTGATGGAATATTTTTATTGCACAGATAAGTAGTACATGTTACAGGAAGTTAATCTGTATAATTAGATTTCTGATAATGGATTTATGTGGAGATCTATTTTTGATCGAACAATTAGGGGATAAGCAGATACTTGATTTGAATAAAAATGCAGTATAAGATATCGAATTTCGATCGAACTACAAGGTTAAGTGTGCTCATGGCATAGGATGGGTGACCTATTAGGAAGGTCCCATGTCAGTACTTGAGACTAATAAAAAGGAATCAGTTCGAGTTACTATTACTCTAATCACTCATTTTTATCTGGGGTAAAATTTGTGTTAATTTGAAAATATTATGTAATTATTAGTGTTTATTATTAGTGCATGTATACGTATATTTATTGTATTACGAGCATGTGTGTTATTAATACGCATGTAATATATGTGTGATGTATGTAAATGCATGTTCAAGATGGAGATATAGTGTTCTGAGACTTTTCACCTTTGCGGGAGTATTTAGCAAAGGAATGGCGAGAAGACTGGAAGACAAAGAAATGGTCACATATCTTTAGGCACGTTCAAGATGGAGATATAGTGTGGAGAGTTCCGTGGCTCAGCAGGGTTAGTCACTTCTTGTATAGCTGCGGAGATTATGACTGGATGATGATGTTAGGGCTATATGGTGGGATTGCTTGTGCTCCGCTTTTGGTGTCCCAACAGTTCAGATCGCGACAGTTTGTTCCAGTCACAACCGGTTTAAGTTGGAGCGAGTTTCCTTTCAAGGGCGAGTTTAGAGCAAAGGTTTAGACCATCATTAGAGCTTGGGATCACTATTACCGAATCAGGGTAGAAGGAGATACTGAGCCCATGATCACCCTGAATTACGATCTTTGGAGGCGCTTGAGGGTTAACGACAAGATTCCAGAACTCGACCAAGGACATACCATGTCGCTTGAGGAATATACGAGGATAGTACCATCTGAGGCCGATATTTTGCCAAGTGAACTCGAGGAAGTTAAGAAGAAGATGGAGGCTTTGCAGACACAGCGTATGGATTAACTCTACAAGGCAAGTTTAGAGGTCGACGAATGAGATAGGACCATCAGGCAACTGAAGAAGCTCAATGTAGATTTGAGTGAGAAGAATGCCCTTTATCAGAAAGATACTCTCTAGCTTCAAACAAAGTTGCAGAACACCGCCCGAAGTCAGTTCCTAGCCATGGAGAAGGAAAAGATGAACGGTATACGTATAGTCAAAGAAGAACGAGAGAAAGGCAAGCAAGTCATCGATAAGGAGGTAAAAAGTTGCAAGTTAGCCATTGAGAGTGAAAGACGATATTTTAGGGACGCCATTAATCAAGAGAAAGAAAGAGATAGACGAGAGATCGACAAAGGAAAGCAAGCAATCATCTACGAGAAGGAAAACACTACCGTTTGGAAGAGAAAATCCATAGGAAGCAGGAATAGACTGCTGGAGATGCAGAACTCGTACAATGACACCGTTCAAAACCTGAATCAGAGTCAAGATCAGAATGCCGAGTTAGAGGGGAGACTGACAGAGTTAGAGTAGTCCTTTTAGACTTATCGTCAGAGGAATGGCTTCATCGAACTACAAGAAAGGAAGCGTGAAATTGGTATGTTACGGGCCCAAATCGAGTCACTCGAGGCAACCGTTTAGGACAGGGTATTTGAAGAAGCTGCAGCGGGTGGAGGCAATTATTGGCGGCGAAGACTTCATGATGCCTCCTAGATGATTCAAGACAGGGACCAGTATTACGCGACCCTGATGGTGGAGATACGACAGGTTGCGGGACACGTGAATGGCTTAGATGCCGAAGCTCTCCGGCCTTTCATAACCTCGGATATGAAAGAAGCACCTAGGTTCATCAACCTGCTCAGGGCTATCGAGAAGTTAGGAGATAGAGCAAGGGCTTATGTGTAGAACCCTGCTTTACTATTTTGTAATTTAAACCCTTTTTGTAATATGGACCCTTTAATTCCCATGAGTGTAGTTCAAAAGGGTGATTACTAGCGGAATCAGTACCTTTATCTGCATACATTCTTGCATTGCATCATGACATTTGCATCACCATACATGTATTTATTTTTCTTTGCAATTATATTAATAGTGTAAATATTGTGGCAGTGAAATTAAAAGTTAAGCCGCAACCATTCAGCATCCATAACTTACCTGACTCCAAAGCAAATTAATGGAGGACAGAATAGTCAGTTTAGAAAATGGGAAGAAAGATTTGGAAGCCCATTTCGATGAAGCCGAGAAGAGCCTCAGCGACCAGATCGCTCAATCACAAGCTGCAATAGTATCTGACATAACTGCATTGCTAGCAAAAAGCGTTGGAATGAAAGGGTTGAAGTCGAAGTCGAAGTCGCCCAGGAGCCATAAGGTACCGTATCTCATAGTAAGGTTCAACCAAAGACGCCAAGTTCGGCGAGAAGAGTATACATCGACCCTGTGGGGATATCTGCTAGTCTTCATGTAGGGGCGTCTAAAAACCAACCTATCGATACAGAGGCGTTATACGAAGAAGAGGTACCGGATTTGAATTTGGTTGAGAAAATTCGAACTGAGGTGGAAAACAAGTGGGAAGAAAGGTTTCGTCTCATGGAAGAAAAATTCAAAGCACTACAAGATACAGACGAATCAGGGAACGAGGCCAGTGATTCGAGCCTGGTATCTGACCTTGTTCTACAGCTAAAATTCAAAACCCCAGAGTTCGATAAGTATGATGGAACTACATGTCCTTCCGCGCATGTAACCATGTATTGTCGAAAGATGGCGGCCTACGTCAAAGATGAAAAGCTTTCGATCCATTGTTTCTAGGATAGTCTGACTGGAGCAGCAACCTGGTGGTACACCCAATTAAGCCGGGAAAATATCAAGACCTGGAGGGACCTTTCAAAGGCATTCATTGAATAGTACAAACATGTGACAGACATGACCTCTAGCAGGATCATGTTGGAAAACATGAGCTAGAAGTCCAATGAGAGTCTGCGACAGTATGCCTAGAGGTGGTGAAAGGTGGCCGCTTAGATCCAGCCACCAATTCCTGAACATGAGATCATGCCTCTATTTGTGAACACTCTGGAGGGGACGTTATTCGATTGCCTCATCAATAATACAACTCAGAGTTTTGCCGATTTAATCAAGATCGATGAGTCTCTTGAATTGGCAATCAAGAGTGGCAGGATTGATAGCGGGGATAATTCTCGAAAGTACAACAAGAAGAATGAAGTAAACAATACGAGTACTTACACTGCTCCGAAGAACTTCATGGTCTCGCAGTCATAAACATCTACGGGGAAGGTTCAAAACACAAACCAAAGAGAAGGGAAAGCTCTGAGAAAGGAACAAGAGAAAACATCCTTTACTCCATTGCCAGTTTCGTACTCCAAGCTTTACTCTCAGCTACACAAAGCTGATTTGGTCCATCCGTACTATGTTACCCCATTCAAGCCTCTGTTTCCGTCATGGTATGATCCGAACACACATTGCGATTATCATGGCGGTGCCCCTTGTCATCCCACAGAAAATTGCCTCGCATTAAAGAAGCTCGTGTAAAGTTTGATTAATTATGGGTTATTGAAATTTGAGGAACTGAATGTGGCTGCTAACCCTTTGCCTAATCACGAGAACCGCAGAGTAAACTATCGAGGATTACCCTACTAGGAGGGCTAAAAATAATGTGTCAGCAATTAAGTCTCCCCTACGGTAGGTATTCCAACAATTATGCATGGCCCGTTTGATCGATAGGGGCATGGTAGTAGTGCAGAAGGGGTGTACAACTTATTGCGAGTTCGACCAAGATGGAGGGCATGACACCCAGCAACATCAAGAATTTAGGAAATTGGTTCAACCGCTGATGGACAACAAAAAGATAGAATTTTTTGAGGAGATTGTAGGAAGGCATGGGTTAGATGTATGTGCATCTGATGGCCCCAACCTCAAATATGGGAGAGACATGCCCTTTCTCATCTCCTCCAGATCAGAGGGAGCAAGTTCATATCAAAGAGAAGCTGCAACGATGGCCCCTAAAATCATCATCTCAGCAGCAACCCTGTTTTCATTCAAGGACATGCGGCAGACCCCTTGGAATTATGCAGCCAACGTAACCATACCAGAGAAGTCAAAGCCTGATGAGGAGAAGTAACAAAAGGGAGAAGAAGAGCCAACACAGGAAGGTGAACAAACAAAGAAAGATGAGATTTTCAATGAGGTATGCCACTTCACGAGGAGCGGTAGGTGCTACTCTTTGGAAACTTTGAAATCTGCTGAAGCTGCCAAGGATAAGGGAGAAGGTATATTAGCCGATCCTGCTTAGATATTTGGCAATGAGCCTCCTCTGAAGATTAATGAGCCTGTAACTAAGGCTCAAGCAAAGTAATTTATGAAGTTCTTGAGACACAATGAATACAACGTGGTGGAGCAGCTACGAAAGCAACCGACAAGAATTACAGTGTTGGAGTTGCTTTTAAGTTCGGAGAAGCATCGTGAGGCATTGTTAAAAGTGCTGGACCAAACATTTGTACCTGGGGACATTTCTATATCAAAGTTGGATAGGATAGTAGGGCATATCACCGCATACAACCACATCACATTCAGTAATGATGAGATCTTATAGGGAGGCATGGGGTCTACCAAAGCTTTCAACATCACGACCCACTACAAAGGATATATGTTACCAGGAGTACTGATTGACAATGGGTCGGCATTAAACGTACTATTAATGCTGACTTTGCAAAAGCTACCGATAGATGATTCCCACATGAAACCCTATCTCAACTTTGTGAGAGCCTTTGACGGTACCCAAAGGGTAGCACTGGGAAAGATTGAGGTACCCTTGCTGATTAGCCCGACAGAATACACGATCGACTTTGTGGTGATGGACATAAGGCCAACCTACAGCTGTTTATTGGGAAGACCAGGGATTCACTCTGCTAGAGCCGTCCCCTCATCACTCCATCAAAAACTAAAGTTTTTGATTGAAGGCAAATTGGTCACTGTAGAGGCCGAACAGGAGATCATCACATCGATAACGTCAGATGCCCCCTACATTCAAAATGATGAAGATGCCGCAGAATGCTCTTTTCGAGCACTGGAACTGGTGAATGCTACATTTGTCATGAAAGGTAATAGGATCCCGTGCCCCAGATTATCTAACTACACCAAGATGGTCGTGTCTTAAACTTAAGGCCGAGGAGCCAAAGCAAGAAGATGGCTAGGAAGAAGATTACAAGGAAGCCTACAAGCCAAAAGCATCATCACTAAGAAAGATCATTTTTAGGCTTGGCTACAAACCAAGCATTCAGCAGAGGGGAGGGGAGTATAGAAGGAAGGAAGTACAAATGAGAGCTAAGCTCGAGGGAGAAGACATTCTGTGGAGACCGATGCCTTTCCCTTATGTAAAGCATATTTTTATCTCTAGAGGATTCAACCATACAGGACAGAAAGTCGAGGAAGCAATTAGAGAAAATGACATACTTAATGAGAAGAAGATGTTCAGTGAATCCTTTGAAGGGATGTTCATCAACATGATAGTTGAAGATGACAATGGCAGCATCGTGTTTACTAGAATCCGCCCTTGTCGTCCCGAGGAAACTCTTGATAACTGGAGCTACGTTGATCTACCTATAGTCTTTAGGGCCAGATCAGAGTAATGCTCCAAATTAACCCTTTTTTTCTTTGCCCGTAAGCAATGAGGATCTTTTGTATAGGCCACCTATGTTAACCTTTTTGTTTGCAATGAAAGAATATCTTCCTCATTTTCTCAACTGGCAAACATCTTATTTATTTCATTCATTCATTTTTTATCCATATTCTTTCACTTCATTTAAAATCATTCTTGTTGCGCGTAATAAATGCTACGCAAATGTGCAAGCATACAGTCGCAAGTTATAGTATAAAAGATATCGTCTCAACAGGGATTGGTGCCACTTCAAGGATCTAGTCTCTTGCACTGTAAAAAGTAAAAACACAAGTAAAGGATTATAGAAGTTTTGACTAATAACTAATCTAGAAAGCAATTAAGTAAATGAAAAGATGAGATCGAATGAGAGAGAGATAGGCCAGGTTAAAATGAGTTGAGGTGTGATAGCCGATTGGATCGTTTTGGTAAAAGAGTGCACGGGCAACTCAATTGCCGTGGCAACTTGCACAACGGGGTTGCCTTGGCAACTAATTGATGGTTGCCTGGGCAACTACTTGGGCTTCTGGGCAGCAACCTTCAAGGTTTGGCAGAGCATTCTTCAATGGTTTCTTCTTATCCCTAAGTCGAAACTCTAGCTACTTGTGCATGCCTTGATAATACATCCCTGCGTGATTCAAGGGTGAACAACAACCAATCTTGCGCTCCTCTTAGCCGTTGAAATCCTTAACTTATTCCTAAGCCGGATTAATCTTCACCATCATTGGATTGAATAAAGATCATATTCATTCGTTTCTTGAATCTAACTCTCCCGATATTAGATAAATTGATGAAACCACGAGATCCTCTCCCAATTCACTCGCAAACAATAATAAGAACCAAGAATGAATAAACCTTGAAATATAAAAGTGCAAACTCTTATTACCTAAACAAAAACCAATAGTTTCTCACAACCACAAAACACAATAACCATAGCCAAGTAAATTTAGTTCAAGGCTAGGTTCCAAAGAAACACAAGATAAACAATCCCTAGCATGAACCCAGTCGAACAAGGAAGAAAAGATGAAGCTTGTCGAAAATCCCTTGCCCTAGATGCTTGTCGAAATTTCCCCTTGCCTTCTCCCTTGGACTTGTCGAAATTTCCCCTAATGTTCTCTCCTCAAGTTGTCGAAATCTCCTTGCTATTTATAGGGCTAGGCCAAAGTCCTTCTTTGAGGAGGAGTTTGAGTTGGAATTAAATTATCTTTAAAGAATATAATTCTTTATTATAATTTTATTCCTATTAGAACTTCTCCTATCTTCTTGGAATTTAATTCTTCTTTAATCTCTGCATGGCAATCAAATTCCTTTGGGCTTGGGCCTTGCTCCATGTCATCTTGGGCTTGTAAAGTCATTAATTTCGACATCCTTATTGCATTTTCTCTTTGTCGACAATTGCCATGGCAACTGGCTCGGCGTCTCCTTCATGCATTGCCTTGGCAACTAGCTCGGCATATCCTTCATGCATTGCCCTGGCAACTAGCTCGGCATTGCTTTGGCAAGTGATCCTGCACATACACACACAAAGCACACCAAAGCAGCATCTTTTCCACAAAAAACTACCAAGTTATGTAATCAAGCTCAACGATGGAAGGAAACATGGATTAATGCATGAATGGCTAACTATGCAACTAATATGAGCCTAAGTCTAACAATAATATGAGTAAAAAGGGTAAGAAAAATAGTACTTTTGAACACTTATCACACCCCCAAACTCGAACTATTGCCTGTCCTCAAGCAATGCAAACTCATAATTACCTGCCAAGACTTCAATTTTCACAAACTTAGCTTTGAACTTGATTTCAATTCTCTGAATCGGGGCACAAAGTATGATTGGCTTTTTATTTTTGGAAAACTGAGGAGTTACTCGGAATCAAACTATAATGCTTGTGAGTGTGTGCGGGGTTGTGTGCAAGTTGATTTTTCGGATTCTATGCAAACAAGAGGTTTTCAAATTACTTTATTGGGTTCTTTTTTAACATGTTTTAACTAGAGCCAGTTTTGGGCACCTCTAGTGTTTTGATTTTAGTTTTATTAAGTTAATTTAATCGACTAGAGCCGGTTTCGGGCACCTCTAGTTAAAAAAAATTTAACACATCCTATAGCCAGTTTCGGGCACCTCTAGTGATCAATTTTTTTGCACATGCTAGAGCCAATTTCGGGCACCTCTAGCATTCATCCAATTTTTATTCTAATCCCCCAATTTGTTAATTATCAACCTAAGTTTACTAGAATTCCTTAAATCAATCAAACCACAACAGTGTTTCATCAAATTTAGCATCATAGTAAAATTCTAAGTTTTTCCATGGTTATCCTAGAATAAAAAATTTATCAATTAAGTGCATTGGCAAAGTCATCATCGAATATTCATCAAATCTAAGCAATTCTTTTTCCAATTAAAGGCATGGCAAGCAATTTATGTATCCTAAATGTAATACTTAAGATTAATGTAACTAAACATGATAACTACTAATAACAATCCCCCCAAACTCGAGTGAGGCATTGTCCTCAATGCACGCATAAAAATAACGAAAAAAACATAAAAATAAAAATGCATACGAGGACTTACTCCAAGAGTTCATCATCGTAGATGATTAGTTTCCTTCTAGTCGGTGTCTTGATTCTCTTGCTTGAACGCGATGGTTGTTTTCTTGTTGCCGGGATGTCTTTAGCTTTGGTTTCCGTGGCATCTTCAGGGTTGGTTGCCGTGGCATCAGCTTGTGCAGGCACGATGTAGGTTGCCGCGGCATCTTCTTCATTGGTTGCCGGGGCAGGGATCTCGGCAGTAAATTTCCTTAGCATAGTAGTTGTGAGTCTTGTTGTGAAAAAGAAAATAAAGAAAACCTGAAAACTAAAGATAATGAAGAAAAATAAAATATCTCCTAAAAATAAAAATGAAAAGAAAAAGAAAAAGAAAATATTGAAAGGAGAGCACGCTCATGCATCTCCTAAGTTGACCACTTCTTTGTTATGTTCCACATGGGCACCATTGTAGTGCTTCAATCTTTGTCCATTAACTTTGAATTCATGGTTGTCAAAGATGGACTTGATTATCACAGCACCATGGGAGAATGGTTTGACGACTTCGAATGGTCCCGACCATCTTGATTTCAGCTTTCCCGGGAAAAGTTTTAGCCGAGAATTGAATAGGAGAACTAGTTGCCCTGGTGTGAATTGCCGTGGCAATAGTTTCTTGTCGTGCCATCGCTTTGTTTTATCCTTGTAGATTCGTGCATTGTTATAGGCTAGTGCACGAAATTCTTCTATCTCATTGAGATCCATCAAGCGCTTTTGTCCGGCACTTTCCCAATCCATATTCACGGTCTTGATTGCCCAGTACGCCTTGTGCTCGATTTCCACCGGTAGATGGCATGTTTTGCCATAGACAAGTCGGAAGGGGGACATACCTAAGGGTGTTTTAAATGCAGTGCGATATGTCCAAAGTGTGTCATCTAGTCTTAATGACCAATCCTTCCTTGAGGGATTTACAACTTTCTCGAGTATTCCCTTCAACTCCCGGTTGGAAATTTCTGCTTGCCCGTTGGTTTGTGGGTGATATGCCGTGGCGATCTTGTGTGATATACCGAAGCGTTGCAACATCTTGGCAATTAGTCTGTTGTCAAAATGCTTGCCCCCGTCACTGATAATTGCTCTTGGCATCCCAAACTGTGTAAATATGTTTTTCTACAAGAATCGTTGCACGGTCTTGGAATCGTTGTTGGGAACTGCAGCTGCCTCCACCCATTTAGACACATAGTCGACGGCAAGTAAGATGTAGAGGTTGCCGAATGATGATGGGAAAGGTCCCATAAAATCGATCCCCCATACATCGAACAGTTCTACCTCGATGATGTTCTGGAGCGGCATCTCATGTTGTCTAGAGATATTGCCCGTCCTCTGGCAACGATCACATTGCTTGTAAAAGTCTTGGGCATCTTTGTACAATGTTGGCCAATACAACCCGGATTGCAAAACTTTAGCCGCGGTACGAGTTCCTCCAAAATGTCCTCCATAGGGTGAAGAATTGCGTTGCCGGAGTACATTCTGTTGCTCTTCTTCAGGGACACATCGGTGTATAACCTGATCTGCACATTGTTTAAACAAAAGAGGCTCATCCTAAAATTAATGCTTAGCATCATGGCGGAACCGCTTCTTCCCTTGGTGAGTAATGCCATAAGGAAAAATACCACAAACAAGGAAGTTAACTATATCCGCGTACCAGGGTATTGCCGAGGCATGTGCTGCCGTGGCGACTGCTCCCAAAATTGCTGAGGCGTGCACGTCAAAGACTGCTGCGGCGTCGAGAGTTGCCGAAGCGTGTGCATCCATGGTTTTCGAGGCGTCTAGGGTTGCCGAGGCAACTAAAATTTGTTCATCCGAGAATGCATCACATATCTCTAGATCCGCGTCCTCCTCCCTTTTGCGTTCCAAACGTGATAAGTGATCGGCCACTTGATTTTCTGTTCCTTTCCTGTCCTTAATTTCAATATCAAATTCTTGTAAAAGTAATATCCAACGAATCAAACGAGGTTTGGCATCCTTTTTAGCAAATAAGTATTTGATTGCCGAATGGTCCGTATGAACAATTACCTTTGTACCAATTAAATAGGATCGGAACTTGTCAAATGCAAAAACTACAGCTAGTAACTCTTTCTCCGTTGTTGTGTAATTCACTTGAGCACCATTAAGAGTTTTACTAGCGTAGTATATCACATGGAAGGTCTTACCTGTGCGTTGGCCTAGGATTGCTCCTACCGCAAAATCACTTGCATCACACATGAGCTCAAAAGGTAGCGTCCAATCTGGTGGAACGACAATGGGTGTCAAGGCAAGCTTTTTCTTTAGGGTTTCGAATGCTTGGGGTGCAAGAATCATCAAAATCGAAGACTTTATCCTATTCAAGCAGATTACACAGGGGTTTAGTGATTTTAGAAAAATTATGAATGAACCTCCTTTAAAAACCTACATGTCCGAGAAAACTTCGAATTCCTTTAACCGAACTTGGTGGGGGCAATCTCTCGATCACGTCCACCTTGGCTTTGTCTACTTCAATTCCCTTGGATGAAATCTTGTGGCCGAGCACTATTCCTTCATCTACCATAAAATGGCATTTCTCCCAATTGAGGACTAAATCCGTTTCTTCGCATCTTGCTAACACCCTCTCTAAATTGCTGAGACAGCCGTCGAAGTCATTACCAAAAACCGAAAAATCATCCATGAAGATCTCAAGGAAGTCTTCGACCATGTCTGAAAAGAGTGCCATCATGCATCTTTGGAAGGTTGCCGGGGCATTACACAATCCGAACGGCATCCTTCGGAAGGCATAAGTACCGTATGGGCATGTGAAGGTTGTCTTTTCTTGATCTTCTGGTGCTATGGCAATCTGATTGTAACCTGAATAACCATCAAGAAACCAATAAAAGGGTTTACCTGCAAGACGGTCAAGCATTTGATCAATAAAGGGTAATGGGAAGTGATTTTCGTAGTGGCTTTGTTTAGCTTTCGATAGTCCATACAAACCCTCCAATCGGTCACAGTCCTGGTTGGGATTAGTTCATTATTTTCATTGCTTACCACTGTTATACCTCCCTTTTTCGGTACACATTGTACCAGACTTACCCACGTACTATCGGAGATAGGGTATATAATGTCGGCGTCAGGCCACTTGATGATTTCATTCATTACAACCCCTTTAATGGCATGATTCAGTCTCCTCTGGTCCTCAATTGAAGGTTTGTGATCATCTTCCAACAAGATCTTGTGCATGCACACCGTCGGGCTAATTCCCTTCAAGTCGGCAATTGTCCACCCTATTTCCTTTTTGTGTAGCTTCAACATCTTGATCAGCTTCTTTTCCTGCTCAGGCTGTAACTTAGAAGAAATAATTACAGGCAATGTATTATCGGTCCCTAATTATACATATTTTAGTTGCTCTGGCAATTGTTTCAACTCAAGAATTGGTGGATGTTCAATAGAGGGTTTTTCGAGCTTACCTTCCTTACCTGAGTAGTCCAGTGGTTCAAAGTATGTACCTGGTCGATTGACTAGCAAATTTGCCTCTTCTGGTTGTTCCTCATCGACCGGTTCTTCATACTTCTGATGTTCCTCTTGATCGGCAATGTAGTTGCTGAGGCAACTAAATTCCTCATTGAAGTTAAACTCTGCCGTGGCATGAAGTAGTTGGCATTATTCTAGATCATCGGCATGCCTTAGTGTTTGGAACACATTTAGTTTGACCTGCTGGTCATTCACCCTTATTGTGAGTTCTCCCCTTTTCAACATCAATCAAGGTTCTCCCTGTTGCTAGGAATGGTCTCCCGAGAATGATGGGTGCATGCTCATCTGCTTCACAATCCAAAACAATAAAGTCAGCGGGAAAAATAAATTTATCAACTTTTACCAGTATGTCCTCGATTTTTCCCTCTGGATGCACATAGGATCTGTCGGCTAGCTGCAACATAACTGTTGTAGGTCTTGCCTTCCCGATTCCTAGTTTCTGGAAAACCGATTTAGGCATCAAGTTTATGCTAGCCCCAAGGTCGCATAATGCTTTCCCGACATAGTGATTTCCAATGGAACAGGGTATTGTGAAACTTCTGGGATCCTTCAACTTGGGTGGCATACGATTGTGCAACATTGCCATGCATCCCTCCGTTGCGGCAACTATTTCAAACTCCCCTAGCCTTGTTCTCTTGGGCACAATGTCTTTAAGAAACTTGGCATAGTTTGGCATTTGTTCAATTGCTTCCACCAGTGGCAAGTTGATGTGGACTTGCTTTAGGATATCAAGAAACTTCTTGAATTGGTATTCTTGCTTTTGTCGCTTCAACCTTTGTGGGAATGGTGGTGGAAGTCGGATATCTTCGATCCTTTCATTGGTTTGAAACCTGATTGACGGCATTGCCGGAACATCTGGAGTTGCCGAGGCATTATCAACTGGGGTTGCCGAGGCATGCTTATCGCAAGTTGCTGAGGCGTCTTTATAGTCGGTTGCCGAGGCATGCTTATTGCCGGTTGCCGCGGCAATTCCTGGTTCAGCATTTGAGGCTTTGCCGCTAGGTTCGACCTGATCTTTTTGTGGAGTTTTGTTTGACGAGCGGGTTTGAACCTCTCTAAGTTGTTGGCCACTTCTAGTGGTGATCGCCTTACATTGCTCATGGCCAGTTCCTCCTGTGACTTCAATATCGCTAGGTAAACCTCCTTGTGGTCTAGTATTCAGATTTTGAGCAAACTGCCCGACTTGATTTTCCAATGATTTGATTGCCGCCTCTTGGTTTTGCAATCTCATCTCGGTCCTGTTAATAAAAGCATCAGTTCTTTTTATGAAATTACTATTCTCAGCCATATAAGATTCAGTTTTCATCATAAAAGCAATTAGAGAATTTTCCAAAGAACTAGATGTTGTCGGTTGTTGCTGTAACATCTGTTGCCGTGGCATATTCTGCTGGAATCCCGATGCTTGTGCATTCTGATTGTTCTGGTTTAGAGCATTGTTGGGATTACTCCATGAAAAATTGGGTGCTTCTTCCAAGCTGGATTGTATGTATTGGACATCACATTGTTGTTTCGATTGTAATTCCCCACATAGAAGCTGGATTCCGGATTCTGCATACATTCAGAAGAATTATGGTTATCACCACATAACTCACAAAAAGAATCCATTACCTTGACTTCATGTGTGTTGTTTGGTTTTTGCATGTTCTGGACCATCTTGGTTAAAGCCGCCAATTGAGCCGAAATTGAATCTGATGATCCTAGTTCATGTATTGTGGCTTGGCGTCTAACTCCTCCTGTTCTAGTAGATGGGAATTGATAATCATTCTTGGCCAGCCTGTTTAAAATTTGCATTGCTTCA
Source organism: Hibiscus mutabilis (assembly GCA_019671005.1). NCBI lineage: Eukaryota > Viridiplantae > Streptophyta > Magnoliopsida > Malvales > Malvaceae > Hibiscus > Hibiscus mutabilis. Next base: position 21,935,973 of record CM033744.1, on the reverse strand, counting down.
TCCGGCTTATCTAAGAGTATGCCGTTTACCGAGGCATCTAGCATCATCCTTGTTGGTGTATTCATGGCGTTGTAAAACATTGTTACTTGAGTCCACACTGGGAATCCGTGTAGGGGGCATTTGTGTAGAAGTTCTCTATATCGCTCCCAAGCCTCGTACATGGATTCATCATCTGCCTGCCGAAAAGAAGTAATGTCGTTACGAAGCTTATCAGTCAAATTTGTAGGATTAAATCTAGCAAGGAAATCACGACAAAGATCAGTCCAAGATGCTATGGATCCGGCAGGAATGCTATTCAACCATGCTTTCGCCCTATCCCTCAATGAGTAGGGGAATAATCTTAATCGTAAGACATCAGGGGTGACTCCGTGTATCTTGAACGAGTTGCAAATCTCGAGGAAAGATTTCAGATGTTACCGTGCATCTTCAGTTGCTGAGCCGCCAAATTGACCTATTGTGTTGATCATATTAAACATTACCGGTTTCAACTCAAAGTGGTCGGCTTCAATTTCAGGTGCGACAACTCCTAGGTTAAGTCCATCAAGATCTTCTTCAAGATAGTCTCGAATAGTTCTGTTTCGTGCAAGAATCACTCCTCCTCCTGCTCGAACATCTTGATTCATATTGCCGTCATGATTTGCCATTGCTTCTCTTATCCTTCGTCTAAGTCTTTGTAATGTTCGTTCGATTTCTGGATCAAAGGGATATTCTGGTGAAGTCGGTCTCGCCCTGGTCATATACCAATGCAAAACCAAAGTTTGTTAACCCTTTGAATTTAAAACAAGAAAAGTAAAAAGAAAGTGCAAGAAAATAAAAAGAAAGTCGCTATTGCCAATCCCCGGCAACGGCGCCAAAAACTTGTTGCGCGTAATAAGTGCTACGCAAATGTGCAAGTATACACGTCGCAAGTTATAGTATAAAAGATATCGTCTCCACAGGGATTGGTGCCACTTCAAGGATCTAGTCTCTTGCACTGTAAAAAGTAAAAACACAAGCAAAGGATTATAGAAGTTTTGACTAATAACTAATCTAGAAAGCAATTAAGTAAATGAAAAGATGAGATCGAATGAGAGAGAGATAGGCCAGGTTATTGTGAGTTGAGGTATGATAGCCGATTGGATCGTTTTGGTAAAAGAGTGCACGGGCAACTCAGTTGCCATGGCAACTTGCACAACGAGGTAGCCTTGGCAACTAATCGATGGTTGCCTGGGCAACTAGTTGGGCAACTACTTGGGCTTCTGGGCAGCAACCTTCAAGGTTCGGCAGAGCGTTCTTCAATGGTTTCTTCTTATCCCTAAGTCGAAACTCTAGCTACTTGTGCATGCCTTGATAATACATCCCTGCGTGAATCAAGGGTGAACAACAACCAATCTTGTGCTCCTCTTAGCCGTTGAAATCCTTAACTTATTCCTAAGCCGGATTAATCTTCAGCATCATTGGATTGAATAAAGATCATATTCATTCGTTTCTTGAATCTAACTTTCCCGGTATTAGATAAATAGATGAAATCACGAGATCCTCTCCCAATTCACTCGCAAACAATAATAAGAACCAAGAATGAATAAACCTTGAAATAGAAAAGTGCAAACTCTTATTACCTAAACAAAAACCAATAGTTTCTCACAACCACAAAACACAATAACCATAGCCAAGTAAATTTAGTTCATGGCTAGGTTCCAAAGAAACACAAGATAAACAATCCCTAGCATGAACCTAATCGAACAAGGAAGAAAAGATGAAGCTTGTCGAAAATCCCTTGCCCTAGATGCTTGTCGAAATTTCCCCTTGCCTTCTCCCTTGGACTTGTCAAAATTTCCCCTAATGTTTTCTCCTCAAGTTGTCGAAATCTCCTTGCTATTTATAGGGCTAGGCCAAAGTCCTTCTTTGAGGAGAAGTTTGAGTTGGAATTAAATTATCTTTAAAGAATATAATTCTTTATTATAATTTTATTCCTATTAGAACTTCTCCTATCTTCTTAGAATTTAATTCTTCTTTAATCTCTGCATGGAAATCAAATTCCTTTGGGCTTGGGCCTTGCTCCATGTCATCTTGGGCTTGTAAAGTCATTAATTTCGACATCCCTATTGCATTTTCTCTTTATCGACAATTGCCATGGCAACTGGCTCGGCGTCTCCTTCATGCATTGCCCTGGCAACTAGCTCGGCATATCCTTCATGCATTGCCCTGGCAACTAGCTCGGCATTGCTTTGGCAAGTGATCCTGTACATACACACACAAAGCACACCAAAGCAGCATATTTTCCACAAAAAACTACCAAGTTATGTAATCAAGCTCAACGATGGAAGGAAACATGGATTAATGCATGAATGGCTAATTATGCAACTAATATGAGCCTAAGTATAACAATAATATGAGTAAAAAGGGTAAGAAAAATAGTACTTTTGAACACTTATCAATCTCTTCCCAATACATTCGTTCTCATTTCATATAGGGTCCCCATAATTAACTGTATGAATGATTCTGAATCCAATCCTAAAGAAGATTTCGAATGCCCCGAGATCTTGGTAGAAATTGAAAAGGAGGATGACGAGGCAGAATGCGAGGTCCCTAAAGAGTTAGTAAGGATGATGGCCAATGAGGAAAGGAAAATCATGCCCCATCAAGAAGAAACAGAAACTGTGAACTTGGGAACCGATGAGGAGAGAAAAAAAGTGAAAATTGGGACTACATTTTCCTCAAAAACCAGGCATGAACTGATAGCCCTACTCCAAGAGTTCAAGGACGTCTTTCCCTGGACTTATCAAGATATGTTGGGATTGAATAGAGACATAGTGGTGCACAAGCTGCCAACGAAGCCAGAATGCAAACCAATCCAGCAAAAGCTCAGAAGAATGGGGCTTCATATGTTGTTAAAGATCAGAGAAGAGGTGAAAAAGTAGTTTGATACTGGCTTTCTAGAAGTGGCCAAATACCCTGAATGGGTTACAAACATCGTATCGGTGCCAAAGAATGATGGGAAGGTCCGCATGTGTGTAGATTATAGTGATCTCAATCGAGCAAGCCCTAAAGACAATTTCCCTTTTCCACATATTGACACGTTGGTTGACAATTCTACAGGACACTCATGGTTCTCATTCATGGACGATTTCTCAGGATATAACCAGATAAAGATGGACCTAGAAGACATGAAGAAGACCACATTTGTAACTATGTGGGGCACATTTTGTTACAAGGTCACCATTTGGACTCAAGAACGCAGGAGTGACTTATCAAAGAGCAATGATGACTCTTTTCCATGATATGATGCACAAAGAGATAGAAGTATATATGGATGATATGATCGCTAAGTCCCGAACCGAAAAAGAACACCTTCAAAACCTGAGAAAGCTATTCCAAAGACTATAGAAATACCAACTGAAGCTCAACCCGACCAAATGCACCTTCGTGGTCACATCTGGAAAACTCTTGGGGTTTGTAGTGAGTAAAAAAGGGATTGAGATCGACCTAGAAAAAATAAAGGCCATTCAGGACCTACCACCACCCCATAGTCATAAAGAAGTCCAAGGTTTCCTGGGAAGGTTAAACTACATCTCCCGTTTCATCTCCTAATTAACAAATAAGTGTGACCCTGTCTTCAGACTACTCAGGAAGAATAACCAAGGAGTCTAGGATGAAGAATGTCAAGAAGCTATGGAGAAGATCAAGAAGTATTTGTCGAATGTTCCAATTTTAGTCCCGCTAGTACCAGGCAGGCCCTTAATCCTTTACTTGACAATTTTTGAAAACTCGATGGGTTGCGTGTTGGGACAACATGATGAGTCTGGAAGAAGGAAAGAGCCATCTACTACTTAAGCAAAAAGTTCAATGATTGCGAAGCACGGTACCCGCCAATTCATAAGCTATGTTGTGCTTTGGTTTGGGCTACCAAGAGGCTTAGGCAGTACATGTTATACCATACTACCTGGTTGATATCCAAATTAGACCCCTTGAAGTTTCTAATGGAAGCACCAGCGTTAATGGGGAGGATGACCCACTGGCAGATGTTGTTATCTGAATTTGACATTGTGTATGTTAGCTAGAAATATGTGAAGGGAAGTGCTATAGCGGATTTATTAGCCATTTGTGCTTCAGATGATTATGAATTATTGAACTTCAATTTCCCAGATGAGGACTTGATGTGCATTACAACCGAGGAAGACGTTGTTTTAGATAACGGCTCATGGAAGCTTTACTTTGACAGAGCCTCCAATGCCCTTGGTCACAGAATAGGAGTCGTACTAATTTCTCTAGAAGATGTCTACTATCCCTTCACCAGAAGACTGGAATTCTTCTGCACAAACAACATAGCTGAATACGAATCCTGTGTCGTGGGACTGAATGCAGCCATTGAAAGAAAGATCAAGGAACTTTGAGTATTTGGAGATTCATCCTTAGTGATCTACCAGTTGCAAGGAGAATGGGAGACTAAGGGTTCGAAGCTAATCAAATACTACAAGTTGATTCAGGAGCTCATTAAAGAATTTGAAAAGATCAGTTTCATGGCAGACGCCTTGGCAACCCTGGCCTCCATGTTCAAAGCGAATACGGGAGTAGAGATGTAGCCCATTGAGATGCAGACTTTTAAAAAGCCATATCATTATTGTAATGTGCAAGAAAAAGTAGATGGCAATCCTTGGTACTATGATATCTTGCAATATATCAAGTTTCAAAAGTATCGTGAAGGGGCAAACGAAAATGACCAAAAAATGCTCAGAAGGATGGCAGCGGGATATATTCTGGATGGGGAGGTTTTGTATAAAAGAAGCCATGACCAGACATTGTTGAGATATGTATATGCCAGGGAGGAGAAAGAAATTTTGGCATAGGTTCACGATGGTTTGTGTGGAACGCATGCCAATGGTCTGTCAATAGCCCGAAAGATCATGAGATATAATTATTTCTGGTTGACGGTGGAAGAAGATACCACAAGTGCCAAATATATGCCGACAAGATTTACGGTCCTCCTTTGCCTTTATACACCATGAACTCACCATGGCCATTTGCAGCTTGGGGCATGGATGTCATTGGACAAATTCATCCGAAGGCTTCCAACGGGCACCGTTTTATTTTGGTTGCCATTGATTACTTCACTAAATGGGTGGAGGCAGCATCTTATGCCAATATCACAAAGACAACATTGTGCAAGTTCTTGAAGAAGATGATCATTTGCCGATATGGGTTGCCAGAAAGGATTATCACTAACAATGCTTCCAACCTGAATAACAAATTGATGACTGAGGTGTGCAATCAACTCAAGATAAAGCACCATAATTCTATGGCCTACCGCCCTAAGATGAATGGGGCAGTAGAAGCGACAAATAAGAACATAAAGAAAATCATTGCGGAGACAACGAACACCTATAAAGATTGGCACGAGAAGCTACCATTTGCTCTATTTGCCTATCGAACTTCTGTTCGCACGTCAATAGGGGCAACACCCTATTCTCTAGTGTACGACATAGAGGCGGTACTACCCATTGAGGTTGAGATTTTGTCACTCTGGGTTCTGAATAAAGTAAAGTTAGAGGAATCAGAGTGGGTTCAAGCCAGGTTCAACCAGTTAAATCTTATCAAAGAAAAGAGGCTGAAAGCCATCCGCCATGGCAAAATGTATCAGAAACGAATGATACGGGCATATGACAAGAAATTGCACCCGAGAGAGTTCTGAAAGGAGGGTCTAGTGCTTAAGAAGATCCTCCCAATTCATAAATATTCTCGAGGGGAGTGGATGCCTAACTGGGAAGGGTCATACGTCTTCAAGAAGGCCTTTTCAGGAGGAGCGTTAATTTTAACTAAAATGGACGGAGAAGAACTGAAAAATCCTGTAAAATCTGATTCAGTTAAGAAGTATTTTTTTTGGAAAAAAAAGAAGAAAAGAGAGAGAGAAATGAATGAAATGATGAAAGAAATGAGGCGAAAGCCTGAAAAGCATTTCATTAAAAAATGTGTGGAGAGCTTGAGGCGAAAACCCGAAGGAGGGCGTCTTAAAGCAAAGGAAGGATCCGATTTGAAAACACGTTAAGAGAGGCTCAGATGAATTTTGAGTTTAGGTTTCCGGCAAGTAGAGTTATCCCCATGAGTGCCAGAAGAAGGAGCTTCAGGTAAAGATTCCACTTCAGTTGACAGGATCACGCATCATTCATACAGTGGATATTTGGGGTTTTGCATTTCATATTCTGCTTTCCCTTTTCCTGATGTTTGCCATGACTTTTCTAAAACTGTTCCAAATCCTAAATGGTAATAAAATCATATTTTTGTGCCTTACCTTTCTTGTCTTCTCATTTGTTTTCATAAGCCTCGTGCAAGAAGGTTAACACAAAATTGTGATAAACAAAAGATTTCTGAGCATTACTATAATCTAACCCTGAAAATGCAGGTAATTAGAAAACAGGATTAACTTTGATCTGAAGCGCTCTACATGATGTACGTCGAGGCACGACAAGCGGAAGATTTTGAGCATTAGAATAGGATAACCAAGGTCACATACCATTCATGCTTGTCTGAGAAGGTAGTCAAGTCAACAATAGAGATCTCCCAGGTGAAACCTCGTTAGGGCGCCTAAAAAAACTCTAAAGTTAAAACCCGAGAGGGCACTTTAGAACTTCAAACCTGAAACTCAAAAAAGAAAGGCTGAAATGGTTGAACCCAACAGTGAGATAGGGTACCACCACCAAAAGAAGAAAAATAAGAGAAAACAAGTGGAAAGTCAAGATTGATTGGCTGCAAAAGCAGGCACAATAGAATATTGACACTCATGCATCATATATAGTTAGGAATCCCTAGGATTAGGAGCATGCTAACTCAGTTATCATAATATTTTGAACATGTACTTACAGATTACCAATGACTTGGATTTGTGACTCCTTAGTAGCGCGAGTCCAGAAAATTACGTGGCCATTTTTGGTGTGAATCCCTAAATTTGAAGAAAGATTTCAGCAGCCTTAGTAGCGTGAGTCCAGAAAGATCGATAGCCATCTTGGTGTGAATCCCAAATGCGACGAAAAAGTTCTATATAGGAAGGGCCTATATTTTCGAGCACTTGCAGCGAAAAGTTCTATATAAGAAGAACCCGCAGCTCTGAGATTTCAGAAGCTAAAAGTTCTATATAGGAAGGACTTGCGGCTCCAGGGTTTGAAAACTAGCAGTTCTATATAGGAAAAACTCCCAGTAAAAAAATCCATCTGTGACGCAAAAGGTTTTATATAGGAAAGACTTGTCGCGTTGAAGGCAAAAAGTTCTATATAGGAAGGACTTCAAGCTTTTATGTCTCAGAGTGAAAAGTTCTATATAGGAGGGACTCGTAACTCAAGATTTCAGAATGAAAGGTTCTATATAGGAGGGACCTGTAGTTCCAATATCAGAAGGTGAAGAAGTTCTATATAGGAAGAACTTACGAGGCTGAAAATTTAGCTAAGGAAAAGCGGAGAGTTCCAGAAGAACACGTGTTTCCAAAGCTGTTTATTATTAGTGCATGTATATGTATATTATATTATTGCATTACGAGCATGTGTGTTATTAATACGCATGTAATATATGTGTGATGTGTGTAAATGCATGTATGGTATGTTATGTGGTGTACGTGTGTTATGTGTGTATTGTTTGTATATATGTCAATGTGTGCATAGTCATATTAAATATGTGTAATTGAACCAATATATATATATAAGTTAGTATGTTATATTAATTATGTATGTTATAGATGGTATTGTGCATGTGTACGCATAGGTTATATACATGTGTGTGCTTATGTGTATACGTATACGGTATTGTTATAATAATTATTATGAGTATTATTAATATTATTATTATTGGGCTATGTAAAAATATAATTTAAATAAAATAGAACCCAAATTGTATTAAAACCCCAAAAAATTAATTAACTATCCAAGTCCAATATTATTACATATAAAAAATAATAATTACACAAGGCCCATTTTCAGCCCGATCCAGACTTAACCAAAAAACCATAATTACATGTCTAACTCAGCTTCTTTTTTCACGCAGCCAATCAAGGGCCGTCGGATCAAATCTTCATCCAATGGCTGAGATCAAAGCAAGAGTGTCCTTCCATCTATCGCGTGTGATCCCACTCGCCGTCCAACTGTCTTCTACACGTGCGTGTGGAACATGCACTGACCGTTCGGATATCAAGATGCCACGTGGCTTCATCTCGTACGTTCCCATCGATTTCCAGATTCAATCCAAGCCATCTTTTCTTCGCGCAACCTCAGCCATTGGATCAGATCAGATCCAACGGCCGACGACAAGTTTGGCCGAAAGACACCACCACCACACCACTCCACCATGCCGGCTGTACCAACCACAGCACCAAATCAGACATGCAAAAATCACAAGAAAGAGCATGGATTATCAATATCAAATAAATCAAAAAATATGTATTTTTATATTTTGCTACTTCCAAAACAAATAAGATATCATAATATATGTACCCAAAAAAATCTCTGTAAAAAAGAGGGATGAGACTAGTTATTAGAAATAAAAAAATACAGAGAGTTTCAAGTGTAAAAAGATTCTTTCTTATATTCTTTCTCATGCATGCAAAAAATATAATAACAAATAAGTAAGAAAAAAAAGGGTGTTTTACCTTGAGTTTTCTGACGGTCCCACCGGCGATGAACCTGATGGTGAGGCATTTTTTTTAAATCATTGTGGAGGTCTAGTTTTTTGGTTTCAAAACTGAAAGGGGTGAGTTTTTTTGGGGTTTTGTTGTTGTTGAACAGTCGTGGTCGAGGAAGGCTTGAGGCGGCCGTTACGGCCGAGCCTCGCCTGAGACCGGTGCTCTGTGGCAACCGAAGGAAATTTTGGGGTTGTTTGGTTCTGGAAAATGAGAGAAAATGAGGGGTTTTTTTTATCAAAGGTAAAAAAATGAATAAAGGTGGATTTGGGGACCGGTTGGTTTGTTAAATAGGTAAAAAATAATTTCTTTTTGGTATATTTGCTTCATAAATACTCCCTTGGTTTTGGTATTTTTGTTTCGGGTCTGCCCTTTAGGTAAAAAGCATGTTTAGTCCTCCGTTGTTTTAAGATATTTGCAATCCCATCCCCTGATTAAATTAATTTAGATTTTCAAATGGTGAAAATCTCCACCCTAGTCTTTTCGTGTTTTGTCTTTTTACAATTTGAGCTTTCCCCTTGGTCTTTTTACAAGATCAGTCCCTATGAGTGTCTTCCAGCTTTTAATTCAATCCTCAAATGTGTATTTTCTTTTTTTAAATTTCTGACCTTCTGTTTATTTTTCGTTCATTTCAGTCCCTTGGTAAATTTTGAATATTTATGTTATTTTTGGTTATATTATATGTTTTTTTAGCATGTATAATTTGCCCATTATATTCACATATGTTTTTATCATGCTTTTTCTTGTTTTTTTAGGTATGTTATGTCATGCTTTTATATCATAATTCATTTGTTCATGTTTGCATATCATGTTTACATGCTAGCCTTTATGTTCTTTTTGTATGTGTGTCTTACATATTGATTTATGGCATGTTTAAGCTTGTTAAGACCATGTTTTTTCATGGATGTTCCTTTCCTTATGTTTTTATACATATGTGTTTATTTTGTATGTTCATAATATGTTTTTGTGCTAGCATGGTTTTTTATTTTATTTATCTTTTTGCATCTTAGGTCATATGGTAGTGTGTTAATTTTAAGTACATGTTAATATTTTTGGCCTAAATATGTATGTGTGTTATATATGTCCCTTGTGTCCTTTTCGTTTTTAAGTCATGCGTTAGTTTATGAAGATGTTTATACGTATGTCATGCATTTGTTGCTTTTTTTAGTATCGTACTATACCATCTATGTCATGTATGTGGTAGTTGTGGTTCATTTTAATGTATCTAAGCATGTTAGACTTAATTATAGTTTAGGGAAACTATTTCATTCTTGTTCATGTTTATACTTGTTTTTTATTTTTACATGATATGTTATGTTTTTTTATGTGTTTTGTTATTGTTGTTTAATTTTGTAATATCCATGTGTTTATGTTTTTATACCATGTTGATAGAAATGTTTAATATTTTTGTTTTCTAAGAGTGCACAACGGAATATTAATTGTTAATGCGGTGCCCTTTTATTCGAGCGTAAACGTGGCCAGTATCAAGCGCAGTGATGGTGGTTAATCAATTTACTCTCAAATAACGGGCCCTTAAAATCTGCTCACATTTATAACCAAATTTTAATTTAATCGTCACTTTAATCCGGAAAATTTAATATTAATAAAGCACGTGGCGACTCCCGAGCCCAACAATTTTCAAATATCTGGTTTTACGGTGTTTGGCCTACCTTAGTGGCCGGTGGCGACTCCATATTGTAAATAAAACACGTTTTTCTAAAACCCCAATGGAAGACATTTCTTAAAATACCTGAAAAGATTTTAATTTTTACAAAATTATGGAATATTTTGTATATCAACAATATTTATTCATGGAAATTAGAAATATGAGAATCTTAGATTTTATCTGATAGTTCAAAAAATGGACCCTACCTATTTCGGTTTGCATAGAGAAGATTAGGGTTTATGGATTCAAGTCTAACTTAGGGTTTTTGATGTTGGATTAATGATCTAGTAAGCTTGATTTGTTGTTTGGAAGCAAAACCCTAAGTTAAATACATAGGGACCATTTCGGCAAGCTTGAAAATTAAGGGACCATATGTTATTTTTTATTGAATTTGACGTGTATTTATATTATTAATAATATTAGAGACATGAAAATGAAGTTAGAATGCTAAACCGATGATTAATCACATTAGTGACCATTTTGACAAATTGTCAAACTTGAATGGTCTATTCGACAAAGAGGATATGTAGGAGTAAATCTGATTTTTATTTAAACTGATGGAATTAAGGTAGTAATTTTGATTGGAGGACTAATTTGCAAAGTTAAGAAGCTTGAATCCTTATATTTGAAATTTGGTGACCATCTCGACAAATCAAGAGAAATTAGAGAAGTAAAGGTTTGAGCCTATTTTGATGAAGGATGTAAATAGAATATATGAATACAAGCTTTATTCTGGTCATTTGAAGTAAAGTGATGGGACTAAATTGACAAATAGAGAATTAGGGAGAAGGTGGTAGAAATTAGAAGTTATTTATGGAAAGTTATGTTAGAATTGAATTATGGCAGTACGTTTTAATTTTCACCATAAATTCTACAAAAATGGTTAGATGATGAATTTTATATCGTTGGAAAGAATTGCTAGTCTAGTTTCGTTTCCAACAAACGGAAACTGATTTCAAATTTCAAGTTAAAAGATATGAATTTTTATTCGAATGAAGGTCAGAAAAATTATAGAGCAGTTTTCTGCCTGGACAATCCGTGACGTGAATTCAGTGATTTTTCATAATTTTTGTATATTTTATTAATATATGTGGCTTATACCATTAGAACCGTTATCGAATCTAATTTCTCTAGTATAAAGGAAAATAATATCCAATATGTATTCTACCCTGTATAAGTAAATCTTTGAAGGTAACGCAAGCTGTCAGAAAATGAAATTTGAAACATTTTGTATTCAAATGTTAGTTAGCAAGCTCGAAAGAATTAATGGAAGTTCAAATTGGTCACTAAGGACCATAATAAGTTTTTGAACAGTACAAGGAAGAAAGGAAAAATATTTGGAAATTTTATATTCGAATGATTATATTAGACAGCATGTTTAAGGTATTGTTAGATTTGAATCTGGCAAATACTTTATTTTATTCATGTGTTTAATGAAGTCAAGTCTGAATCATAAAAGGTTCGAGGTACTATGAAAGAAAGGATCGAGCTAGGACTTAGTGAGGCATTGTGTGGCCAAGGTGAGTGCAGTTGCATACATATCTTGACACATTGATGTTTTATATATCATTGGGATGGTTTGCGATGAGCCTACCCAAATTTTACTGTTATAATATTTATGTCATGGAGCACATGATTGACATATTTTAAATATGTCAAAAGTTGAATATAAATGCATGGATCACTAGTTATATATGATATTATATTATGAATGTTATTTCGGGTATGAACTGCCCAATGTTAAATTATGTTGATATACATTGCCATGAATGAAATAAATATGGATAATATGCCCAAGTAAGTCATTGAGGGACAGGGTATAGTTGGCATGCCATAGAGTCCAGCAGCACGTTGCATACTGGTTTAGCACTATAGTGTATATAAAAGACACTTAGTGTATATGGTTAGCACGGCCTTATATATGTGCGGATGGTTAGCACTGCTTTATAAATGTGCGGATGGTTAGCACTGCCAATAAATGTGCGGATGGTGGGCACGACCTTATGTGTATTAGCACTTCGGTGCATATTTGACTCGTGTATCCAGGGTCCTCATAGGCTTATATTTGGGCTATAGTTTATTGGTTAATAAAAGATAAACAGGTGAACAAGCTTATGAGCTTTTGGAATAAATGGCAAGTATATTGGTAAGAAATTTATATACGGTTTATATTATGTTAATATATGATTAACATGATGGTAATGCATGTCGAGTGATCATGATGCATTTATGCATATATGGCATATTATGACAAATGGACAAGCATGAAAGTCTTATGAAATTAGCATGTAGTAAATCATTACTAATGCAATGTGAAAGTTGATGCTTTGGCATATATATATATATATATATATATCATGTTATATAAACATAGCCATGAAGTCGAATAAAGTTTAAATTATTGTTATTAATTTCCTTTATTGCCTCACTATGTTCGTACTTAGCGTGTGTTGATTGTGCACACGTAGGTAAATCAAGATAAGAGTGAGAAAGCATTGCATCAATATTGGAAAGCTCAACAGGTAATCACAGTAATGACATCCTAATTGAGGTTTGATTATTATAGTGGCATGTATACTTCTAAACCTAATTGAGTTGTGATTGCCCTTTAAAGTTCGGTAGGGTTTCATGATAATTGGCGTTTCTAGAAAGATACAAAGTTAAGAGTAAACCCAGGTGATGAGTTGTATGCTAAGATAATTGATTTATGATTGGAACTCGAATAAATAATTTATTTCGATTTTAAATAAAGTTAAGCATGCTTGGGCTAGAGAAATTTTAGGATGGGTGACCATTGAGAAGTTTTCCTAAAAAAATTTAAATTACCCCAAGTTTTTATTAAAAAAGTCGTAATATTTTCGACTCGTACCCGATGTACTGATACGGGAAGAGGATGTTACATGTTAATTATTGGAAATGAAGAATATATGTTGGAAAAAATATTTTGAGCATAATAGAATGTTTTTTGAATGAAAAACAACATTGGGAAGGTTTAGTGACCAATTCGGCCAAGGGATAAAATAAAAGGGAAAATTTGAGAAAATTGCAAAAATGTTGGATTAATTAATTAGTGCAAGTTTGCAAACTTTTGTGTGGAATTAGTGACTAAAATGTCACTTTAAAAAAGGTTAGCGGATTGAAGGGCATTGAGTAAAAGTTAGTGGAAATTGATAGAATTTTGGAATAATTGTGATTCGGGCTTGAGTAAATTGCAACAGTTGCAAAATGGTCACTAGAGACCAAAATGGACTATTCAGCTACTAAGGGAGAAAAAGGGAAAATTTTTGGAAAATTTTTATATTCGAATAATTATACTAGTATTTATAGTTAACAGTGTTAGATAAAAAAATCTAACATGTATGTTATTGTATATGTTAGATGGGTAAATATGCAGCATTCGAGCAGGACAAGGAAACACAAGATAAATTGGGCAAGAAAAAAGTAGAGAACTAGCTTAGTGAGGCCCAGTATTTTGCATAGCCCAGGTGAGTGCATTATATGCATGTATGACATGATACAAATAGGACGACTTGCAACAAGTCGACCTTGACATTAATTAAAATGTATGTTGATCAAGTTATGCAAATGGCATATGTGAAACACTGATATGGCACAATGATTTATCTAAGATAAATCAAATTTTAGATTTTGGGTATGAACTGCCCATTATTGAATTATGGATGATATTACTCATGGATTGGATATTGAATAATGAATTATTACACTGCTATGCCCGAGTAATAGTGTGAGAGTCTTTGGTATAGTTGGATATCCATAGAGTCTTAGTAGCTGTGTCCTAGCACTACGGTGATGTTTAGACACCTTGGTGTTGACTTAGACGCTACAACGTTGTTTAGACACTACGGTGTCGACTAGCACAAAAGGGTGCTATAATGATAAGCAGAGGGCTTCCTCGAGTACACACTCATCTCAGTCGGTTCGGCGATGCAGACGTTATGGCGTCGTAGACACTACGGTGTCATGATGACTCACGTATACCATAGGTTCACATGATTTTGTACTTTGGGCTATAATTCAGGAAATGCTTTTATGCAAGTAGATAGGCCACTATGTTTATCGTATTTATCATCAATAAAGTAAGAATGATATTATGGCATTGAATATATATATCCATGCAAACATGATTCATTGAAATAAGATAGTTTCTCATTTACTATGATAAATGATGAAATGTTATAAACTGCACGGGAAATCGTTTGCCATTTTGCAGGGATTATGATAATTATGTTAATTGTTTATGTTGTTATATTTATGCCTCACTAAGTTATACTTAGCATGTGTTTCGAATACACGTAGGTCGATCGGGCTAGTACTATCAAAAAAGGGGTTGCACTTTGGGAAATCAAGTTATCGCTTATAAGCAATAGTATGTATACTTACATCCTAGTCTAGTGGGCATGTACTAGTATTTTAAATTTGTAGTTGTTTTGTATTACTAAACTTATAAGTTAGTTTACTTATTTTAAGTGAGCTTGTAACCTAAGTATTATGGATGACTAGTAGGGTTTTAAACTCTTAGCAATGGAATTTGGTATAATTATTACGTAGTTAATGCTAAACGAGTAGCGATTTTAAAATCAAGAAAGGGTCTAGGTAGCACACATAGTTTACACCTTGAATTATATTTTCATGTTATTAACTGTTTTAGATACTTATTTAACCAATTCAAGGTCGAAACTAGGTGTCACTAGATAGTTTTATAATTTAATGAACAGAGGAAAAGTTAAGATTACCAAAATTGAATTTAAGATTATCAATCCTCAGTTAGTCTATTTACATGCCCACCTAACAAATTTCAGGTCAAAATGGTCATCCATGCGCATTCAATTACATTTTCTAAACTTAGGGACTAAAATGCAAGAAACCAAAAATTGATTTCCATGACATTACCTGTAAAAACTACCTCCCATACCGGGCACGTACATAGACGTACCGATACGGAGAAGCCATGCATATCGGTAAACAATGTATCATATCGGTACGCCATATCAGCATGTACAATATTAAATCCGTACTGGTACGAACCCTTGGTGTATCGGCCCACATGTTTTCCTTCAAAAACTGATTTTCTAGTAACGAATCCCCGTACCGGTACACTCTATCCCGTACCGGTACGCCAAGCTTGAATTGCTTAACCGTACCAGTACTCGTATACACGTACCGATGCTGCCTGCCTTAGTTTGCCCTGCCGTTACCGATACAGTCCTTGCACCCTAGTTTAACCACCATAGAAGCTCATGTTACCAAAAAAATCAATCTAAAGGCATGCTCCCTAAAGCATTTCACCAAACATACCAAAATGTCCAACTAAGCAATTATCAGCAAGAACACCATACCAACAACACATCAATACCATACTCAATAGGATTAGCACATCAAAGCAAGACTATCTAGATGCATACCTAGAAGACCTCACAACATCAACCATAGGTAAAAATGCACAGCGAACTTAACAACATCAATCAAACTCTGAAATGACAGCATTACACATGCATAAAACTAGGGGAAAACATAATTACAATTCCCAAAATCCTCGACAAACACATAGCCTTATTAACTGAAAACTAGAACCAAGTCCATACTCAAAAGTCTTGTTTTGGATCACTTAATCCTTGCCTTTGTTGCCTCCAAGCTTTAATTCTTTGCATCATTAAAGAAAAGAGAGCGTAAGAACACTTGCTTAGTGAGGATGCTCTTAAAGACGATGCATTAAAAACCCTTGAAAAAACAAATCTTGTTTCAAATCATGCTTACGACCTAAGCAAGTTCCAATAGTTTCAAATCAAAACATGCATATCCACCATATGCAAAACATTATATATAAATTCCACAAGCTTAATCCCAAAGCATCAAATACAAAGTCATGCTTAAATCCCAAAGCATTATATACAAACCATGCTTAAGTCCCAAAGTATTATAAAATAGGTTCAACATTAGAATTCTCATATATTGGCAATTATAGTGACCCTGGATAGTCGACCACTATCCTTGATTAGCCGACCGCTAACCTTTAGTTAACTGACCGTTAACTTTACACGTCGGATACACGGATCTCCCTTAATGAACGACCATCATCAAGACTACCCCATGCCGACCGCATGACTTTACAACCTTGCCAATCGCAAGCTTTACATCAACAAGATGAACCAACCACTCAACCCAAGTGATAACAACATAGTCCGGGTAGCCGACCGTTATACCTCAAAGACTCTTAATCCCATGATTGATTTTTAACCATATTATAGTGCACTTTATCCTATGGCATGCCAATTATATCCGAATGTTTTCTCACCTTATCACATAGCCAATATATCATTTACAAAACCATTTACTCACTATTTTACAATGCATTACACAAAATCCCAACATATGCAAATCACATTGCCATAGCAATATCACATTCCCGATCGGAACAAAAACAAATGCTCACTAGCATTAAATAAACCTTTAAGCCACTGAATATGTACTTTAAAATCATGCATTAAAGTAAGTAAAGCACACTCGTTCGGTTCGGTCTGCCGACTAGACCAGGTCAAAGGGGTTACATGAATAATAACCCGCACTTTAACACATACAATCTAGGGTGGTGTCAACACCCTAATTTCTCATGGGGAAATCAAAGTTGAGGTACTACTAGCAATGCAGCTCACCAGAATATAAAGGCAAAACCATTTGGTGTTTAATAGAATATGCCACAATAAACCACTCAGCAGGGTCAATTATCATCATCTAATTCAAATGTATTGGAGGTCGCACTTCAAGATTTTATGAATAGAACTGATGCTTTACTCCAAAATTAGGTTGCATCAATCCAAACTTAGTGAGCATTGTTACCAAGTCAGGGAGTATCTTTAAGATCTTAGAAACTCATTCGGAGGTATGTACCTAAAGAAGGGAAACAATATGTGTTGTTCTATTGCTACTCAGCACCTTGTGGTGGACATTTTAGAGGAACGAGAACTGCTGCTAAGGTTCTCCAATAAGGATTTTACTGGCCAACTCTCTTCGAAGATGCTCAATAGTTTCACAAGAGTTGAGATAGATGCCAACAAATGGGTAATATCTCTAGTAGGCATGAAATGACATTGCAAAACATTCTGGAGATGAAGCTTTTTGATGTATGGGGTATTGACTTCATGAGTTTGAAGCCACTACAATGCCTAAGAATGTCTCCAAATCATTATTGAAGTTCCTTCACAAGAACATATTTACAAGGTTTGGTGTTCCTCAAGCAATCATGGTGATGAGGGAAAACACTTTGACAATATGTTGATTTCCAATGCTTTGAGTAGGTATGGAGTGAGATACAAGATTGTTGCGGCATATCACCCAAAGACAAATGGTCAAGATGGAATTTCCAATCGAGAAGTTAAGCAAATTTTGGAGAAAGTGGTTAATACCACTAGGAAAGATTGGTCCTCTAGGCTTGATGAAGAACTTTGGGCATACAAAATAACATTCAAAATACCTTTGGGCATGGCTCTATTTAGGCTCGTGTATGGGAAAGCTTGCCATCTTTCCGTGGAGTTTGAACATAAGGCATTTTGGGCACTCAAGAAGCTTAACATGGTTTGGCTGCTAGCTGGTGAAAAGCAATTGTTGGAGATGAACGAGATGGAAGAATTCAGAACCCAAGCTTATGAAAATGACATCCTTTACAAAGAGAAAACAAAGAGAAGGCATGATAAGAAGCTACTACCACGACAAATTTCTAAGGGTCAACAAGTCCTCTACAATTCAAGGTTAAAATTATTCCCAGAAAAGCTAAAATCGAGGTGGTTTGAACCCTTCAAAGTGGTAAAATCTTATCACCATTGAGCTTTTCGATATTAAGGGCATAACCAGTGAAAATAACTTTAAGGAAAATGGCCAAAGAATGAAGCATTATTGTGGTGCTCCAATTGTTCGTGACAAGAATGCCATCAGCGTAGAGGATGCTTGAGAGTTTGCATTCTGTAAACTCTCTTTAATTTTCCCATTTTATTTTGTTTTAGTAATTACCGGCTTCGTAAGTAAATATTTTTTTATATGTTTTGTGTTAGTTTTCTCTTACAGCATGAATACACAAAAAGAAAAGAATCCAAGAACAAATTGGGTTATGAGAATTACCAAATTGAAGAGAGAGAGAGGCGCACGAAGATTCAATTTTCTAGGCGGTTAAAATTCCACAAAGGTTGGGAAATGTTTAATTCAAACCTGCACAAAATCACCACAAAAGAACAACATTCACTACATCACAACATCTTTCAATAATCCATTTAAGCTCAAGGATAAACTCCAAATATGCACATGCAATACAACTAAATTAAACTAAATAAACTTAAATTCAAGCAATTATCTAAGTTAAAAGACATGAAATATACATCTTTTCAGACTTAACATTCGGCTAGTTCATGTTGCCATTCTAAGTGTGTGTCTTGTTCCAGCCAGCACTATAGTTAATTTTTATAATCATGTTTTATGATATTAACTCTTTATGTGATGATCTATCTGTACAGCTTATAATGAGTCGTTTGGATATGGGGCAACATGTATTTGCTCCTTGTGTTTTAATAATTTTTGTATGACATGTATACATATTTGTTCTATCAGATTATGCATTTGATGTGACAAGGATGCTATCTATTTATGAATTATAAGTTAAGCATACCTAACTTCTGCAAATTCATCATAATCTTTGTTCTGAATAATTATTTGTTACTACATACTTCTGAATCTATTTAATCTCCAGATAGACATGATGATGCCTCTCTTCTGATCTCTATGCCCTATTATGACAATTCACCAGTTTAATTGGCTTGCAATTTTGCACTCTGTTTTGTGTACAGAATGGTTCCAAATTTGGGGAACTACACTTATCAGTGTGTAACAATGTTTTGGAAAGTGAGGAGCTTATTTTTATTTCTATTAAAAGCATAAAATTTGTGATCTACTATTTGACTGATGACTCTGTTTTAATACTTTGAGCATGAACTCTGATTGTTTTAGTAATTTTCTTGTTTATTTAAAATGATTAGGTCACATTATGCTCTTTAGATCACCCTATTATTTTATCTTCCTTCTTCACATTGATCTATATATTATGACTCAGGTTTTGACACTTAGAGTGTAACACCCCTTTCTGTATCCGTACACCGAACACGAGTCAAAGATGTTATAGACTTTGAAAAATATCTTTTAAACTAAAAACCGGGGTAATTTAAAAATTTTAAAATAATTTCCCAAGTGGTCACCCATCTTGAGATTTCTTTAATCCAAGCACACTTAACTTTATCTAATTTAGAAATAAATAGTAATTTAATACCAGATAGTAAAACTTTTTACGTAAATAATATTATCATATCAAAACATGTAATAATAAGCAGTAAATATGTTTAACATCTATGAAAGGTTTATAAAGCTATTACATATCTGGTTAAAGTATTTTAACAAAAAGACAGGTTCATCTAGTACACACCACTACTAAATACACAAAACATAGATGTCATAAGTACTAAAATTAACATGTCGATTTTGTACTCCCAAAAGAGAAAGTGATGCAAAAGCCGTCCGCTCCTAATTCCGTTTACCTACGTGTATAATGAAAATACACGCTGAGAATAACTCAGTGAGGCATAAGATGAGAACATATATAAAATACTTTGTAATGCATGATACTTTCAAAAGCATGATAATCATTAAATCATATAATATGTAATGCAGGAATAAATGTATAAGAAATCATATAGTTGTACTGTATAATCATATAATTGTACTGTGTAATCATATAGCCCAAGGTAAATATTAGAGGTGAACAACGAAACCGAGAAAATCGAAAAACTGACTCGAGTCAGGCTATGCGGTTCGGGTTTGCATGTTGAGGTCCAGTTTTCGGTTCGATTTAAAACTCAAGGTTCTCAATTCGGTTCGGTTTTGGGTTTTCCATATGGAACTCGTTTATTCCATATCAACCCGAATTAAAAAATACATTATGATCCATATCAAATATATTTTAAAGATAGCCTCTTGAAATATTTTGATTTGTTTTGAAGACATTTGTTGGAATATTTGGATATATTTTTATAATATTAAGTTTATTGAATATTGTGTTTCAAATTGGAATATGTTTTTATAATATTTACTATTCAAGAGTTGTTTTACTATGTTGAATATTTGAGTTTGGTTTTAATCAAACAATATATTAGACTACATATTTCTGTTATAAGTTGGTGATGTAGAATCATTGAGTGGATATTAATTAAATGAATATTTTATGTGATTTATTTTTTAGATAGATTGTCTGTTTTGTAATCATCGTTATTTTTTAATTCATTTTTATTTGAAATGTTAGATTTGTCAAGAGCTCAAGACATGTGTTTTCTTGTTCTTAATATCAAAATAAATTGATATTAGAGTGTCTAATAATAAATTAAAATATGTTATGTGTTCTGCTTATCTTTTTTGAATTTGAAAAAAACTCATTAAAACCGCGGTTTTTAACCGAACCAAACCGTAAAATTCGGTTTTTTTACCATTCGGTTTCGGTTTTGATTTTCTTTTTAAAAAATCGTAGACTGCGGTTCGGTTCATATTTTGTTAAAAAACCGAACCGAACTGAATACACCCCTAGTAAATATCAAGTGACTAATAAATTATTCGCGTACTTTAAAAGTACTATCCTTTTCTATAAACTGTGGACACATTTAAGTGTCAGATAACCGTAGGACACAATGAAGTGTCAGATGACTGTAGGATACAATGAAGTGTCAGATGACTGTAAGACTCTAATGGTATACCACAATGTTGTCCAACTTAATATTATACGACCAAGGGCAAACTTAAAACAATTCCTGCAAAATGGCAAGCAACCCAATAACAATTTATATCATGTAAAACATATTCATACTGGACATGTTCATACTCCAATACGTTCTATATAATCCATGGTATACATGCCATTTAATAACTATATAAAATAGCTTGTCATATATATATCATGCTATAAATCATTTGTAAGCATAAAGACATGCCATAATCTTCAAATTAGTAAAATATTGTATCATGCAAAACATGTTATGCTATATAAAAATCTTTACCTTTTAGGTTGACTTATCACAAGTCTCCTATAATATGTATGTTATTAAACATACTTTTAAATACATGTATTCACTCACCTTAGCCTTGATAATATTAACTTTGCTACTTGATTTCACTTCCAATCCTTTTCTTTTCCTTTTCTGCTATAACAACCTTGGTTTATATCGGAATCTACATTAAAGTTAACATATACCATTCCAAGCATATGTTAATACATATTCATCCCATATATAATAATGGAAAGTAATTAAAATAACTATCCATTATGCACAAATTTGATCCGATAAAGCTTTCTATATTCGAATCACATTTTCTCACATTTCTCTTAAAAGCTTCAACTTTTACGCAAAATACTTATTTTAGTCCCTAAGGACTCTTTTAAGCTTCCAACCATAAATTTCAAATCTAGTCCTTACATTTTTCTTCCTTTGCACTTTAGGGCCCAAACTTTAAAAATCTTTCACCTTGGTCCCTAAAGTAGTCGAATGGTCATATTGATCCCAAATATTGATTTGAGCTTCATAATCAATATTCAAATCACTTGAATTAATTCTCCAATATAATATTTCTTAAATACAAGCTTAACAATCAAATCCTTAAACTTTATAAAGTTTACACTTTAATCCTTAATACAATCTAATTAGGGATTTTCATTCTAATCACCTTATATCAACACATAAAACCAATCTTCCCTCAATCATGTCCTAAAATTCCAAAATTTAACATAAACCCTAATTCTTATTTTCAAGAACATGAACATTTCTTTGTCCAAATAACAAAATCAAGCATGTAAAATATCATTCTTATCATTTCCATCATTAAAAATGTTTTTTTTTGCAATATTTTCCCTTAATTTCTTCACATAACTGAATGGTCACTCAACCATTTTTCATAGGATTTTCTTCACTTTAATCATAAGAACAACATCACAACCTCAATTCTAACATGAACAACCCTTAAAACAATAGATTCTAACATATCATTCATCCACCCTAATCATCAATATCAACTTAGGGGCATGGAAACCAAGTAAAACTTATACCAAATGATAGAGAATTCAATGAAGAACAACTTCTTATTTCATATCTAAACCACAAATCCGATCTAATAAGCTTAAAATTTTGAAATAAAACTTTCTTACCCTTTCTTTGTAGGTCGCAGCAAGGAGAGAAAGATGAGATAATTCCACAAAATTCTATTTTCTTGATTTTATGCCAAATGGCATATTAAAATCCTTATTTAAAAAATCCTTTTAATAGTCAAATGACTATTTTGCCCTTGAATTATAACCAATAATATGTTGCCACATGTGCAATCTTATTTTCCATAATCAAATATATTCAAAAAGTATAGGTGAAATGACCATTTTGCCATTAATGAAACAACTTATCTTCAAAATTGCCATTTCCATCTACAACACCAAATACTACATATAATCAAATTCAAATCGAACAAAAACGATTCAAAAACCATAATATCACATTCTTCAAGTCTTCCTAAGACTTCAATAAAATTTTCATAATTTTTCGATTTCAAATAATCATCCGAACTAATTACCGAAACTTATTCTTTTTATAACTTTTCACACAAATCCCGTACCAAAAATTTGATTCTCACCAAAATTCTTATACCGGGATAAACTATTCATATATGCGTATAAAATAATGTTTTGGGAAAATTACAATCTTTGTCCTTGAACTTTTCTCAACTTTTCACATTAGTCATCCAAGTTTAAAAATTTATGTTTTAGTCACTGAACTAAAACTACCAATCTTTAACTCTTTACGTTTTAGTCACTAAGCAAATATTGGGGTATTACATAGAGGATCTTGGTATTTGATTTTATGTATTCCACGTACTTTCGGTTTACTCTTTATTTATACAGTATAAACTATGGCATATTTTATTTTTCTACACTGTGTATTTTTACAATATTCATTATGCTTTTATGATTCGAGATATACTTTAATAACTAGGTATGTTTTACTTAACGAATGGTTTAATATGACAATAACAATCTTAACATGTTTTCAGAAAACAGAATAAATAAACTCTTTTTAATTTGAGAGCTTTAGATAAAATTTGGAATCACTTTTTTTGAATTACAAGAACCTAAACTAATAGGCTATGAAAGGACATCTGAATGGGTTCCACCAATCAGCCATGTGTTCTGCTAAAAGTCGGGTGATTTCAATAGGGGGCTCCACATAGGTTCTTATTGGAAACTGATGAGGCAGGCCAATTTGGCCAAACAATCCGCAACCTTGTTTCCATCTCGCGGTGTCCAGACAAGTTCCGCTGCTCATGCAGGATTCCTTAATTTTGATATAGCACAAATCAGTTATTGAGGGCTCTTTGCTACTTCATTATATTCAATGAGCGTGACTGCATGTACATTGTCTGTTTGTATCAGGAGAACTTCTAAACCAAGGCTCCAAGGGATTATGAGACCTTCCAAATGCCCTATAGTTCACTCTGCAAGACTGTCGAGATCCCCACATTCTTGTTGAATCTTACCAGCCAACTTCCATTTGAATCACGCAAAACACCACCAATTGAACCCATACCTGATTAGGTCGCCACACTACCATCAGTATTGAGTTCGCTCCATCTCGATGGTGGAGGTTTCCATCTATTAATGGTGTTGTTGCTAGCTGTAAGTCTCAAAGAAGTGGGATGTTTTACATCAAAATGACGAGCCCAATTAGAGCTACAACAGATCAGTTCTTCGTTTATTTGTGATGCTCCATTAAAAACTTCATCATTTTGCTTCTTCCAAATTTGCCAAGCTAATGACGTAAAAATAGAGAGACCAATGTATACCATCAAAAACCAGAGTGTCTTGCATCGAGAGATTACTGATATGCCAATCAACTAGATCACGAACAAAAAAACGTGGAGCTAAAGCTGATGGCAGGACATGCAACCAGATAGAATGTGCTATGCGGCAATCACGAAGGACATGTAGTGGTGTTTCATGTGATGCCCGCAGATACTACAAGATAGACCCGATGAGAGGGAACGACGTACTCTTTCAAAGTTGGTCATGAGTTTCTGTTTGAAATCCAACCAAAGAAAAAGACGGATGTGTTGAGGTACAGCTAGGCTCCTGATAAACTTTCATGTCTGATTCGGCAAATACCAGTCTTGAATTACTAATTCACGGTATTCAAAGACAATGTCAAAATTATATGCAGGATTCAAACGCCATATACAATGATCAATATGTTCCATCATATCGCGAGGCTTGATATTTATAACATGTGGGATAGCCTCAGTGTTAGATTTGTGATTAAAATTCTTTTAGGAATTGGTTTCAAGTACAAATCTTACTTTTAGTATATCTTGTTTACTTTTAATTAATTAAAGGTAGAAAACTCAATTTGAGTAGAATTTGTTTCTATGCAAGTTTCTTTTGTAAACAAGCAACCTATCCCTATAAATAGATGCTAGGGATTAGGGGTTTAGACACAACACAGCGTTAAGCCGCAAATATGTTGTAATCTTTTATTCTTCGTCATAGTGAAAGTTGTCATCCTCTACCCATAGTTTTTCTTGTTTTGGGTTTTCCACATAAATCTTGGTGTTATTTAATTTTCTTGTTTTGTTTGCGATCATCATCTTGGTTTGTTTCATCGCTGGTATATCATCGATATTACAAATTAGTATCAAAGCTCTAGGTTTCTCATCCTGGTCACGATAATGACAACAATGAAGTATGATATTCCGCTAATGGATTGCAACACCAAGTTCTTGTTATGGTAGTTCAAGATTCGGGATGAACTTGCATAGATGGACTTAGATGTTGTGTTATGAGGGTTTGATGAGTTGTCACCATAATTGTCAGACACAAAAAAGTGTCATAGGGAAATCGTATCCCATATTCGCTTATACTTATCAAATCATATTTTGAAGAATGGTACAATAGGATAGGGCCAGACTCCTCTACCACAAACTTGTTAGCCATAGATAGAAACTCAATATTCTATTGTGGTGGACAGACCCATAAGGGATATTAGACGTTCAAAGGTGGTATGCAAAGGCTGATCCAATGGCATATGTGTTGAACGTGTTGGAGGATATAGATGCAAGCCAAGAACAATCAACATATTGTGAGGCAGTTGGTGGTGAGGACTCAAATGAGTGAATGTTGGTTATGCAAAAAGAGATGGAGTCACTCCTTACATGCAAGTTTTAGCAGAGCTTGAACTTGGTCAAGTATCATTGCTGCAGAATACCCCTTGAAGGGGTTTTGTGGAAGAGCTAGAGATATTGTTTGACAAATATTTGTCTCAAGGTAAAGATTAGGATTTGGTTTAAAGTAAGAATCTTACTTTTATTAGATATTGTTTACTTTACATTAATTAAAAGTCGGAAACTTAATTAAAGTATAATTTGTTTTTATGCATGTTTCCTTTGTAAACGAGCAACATATCCCTATAAATAGATATTAAAGAGTAGTGGTTTAGACACAACACAAGATACAACATGTAGATCAAGGATTCTATAGAGCGTTAAGCCACAAACATATTGTAATCTTTTATTCTTCGTCACCATGAAAGTTCTCATCCTCTACCCATGGTGTTTCCCGTTTTGGGTTTTCCAATTAAATCTTGGTGTTATTTATTTTCTTATTTTGTTTGCAATCATTATCTTCATTTTTTTCTTCGTTATTGTTCATCGTTGGTATATCATCGATATTACAAATTATTTGTCATATTTTGACTCGAATTCTAATTGGTAATTAAGTTGGGTTTTATTGTAATTTTAGTGGTGGAAGAATACTTGATAACTAGGTTTATTTAATACCTAAGTATTTATATTAGGCAAGAAGTCTTATGGGTCTAGGGTTTCTTGGTGGCCAAGCATTCAACTCTATAAATATAGAGTTGGTCTTAACCTTTAGAATTATGAGAGAAAATTACTTTGGAGATATGTAACCACTTTTAGGATCTTTGCAACTATAGCAGCTATGTCGTAGATATCAGTATTATAGGAACGTTGGGAAGAGTGTTTTGGATACAATGGTTCTAAGATATATATCGGTTTTTGAGATATTGGATTTTGATATAACTTAAAATGAAATATGTTTCTGGACTTAAACAAATATGCTAAAAATATTTCAAAAGTCCATTAACTTGAAAAATATGTTTGAAAGTTTTTCAAAGAGTTTTTGACATGCTTAAATGCTTTCAAAATAACCAAAGTGTCAAAAATAGGCTTTTTGTATTTGTACCCATTCCTCGGTACCGATACCCATACAGTTGTATCAATACGGTCGCCCGTGCACCGATACGCCCTTTGTTCCCCAAGTTTTCAAAAAATTCCAGTAGCTAAACTGAGTATCGATACAGCTTCTACCATACCGATACTCAAGGTCTCGTGCTGATACGAAAGTAATGCATAATGGTACCCAATGGAATAAATGCCCAATGGTTCTTTCTATTTAAGGTAGGTACCAGTACCGAAGGTCGCCTACTGATATCGATGATCCCAAAACTGCATTTTTGCTAGAACTAAAGTCCCCCAACATCTCCAATCAACCTCCAATGGCTAGTAACGATCAAGAACACCTTAGAGGGTTTAAAAGAAATCTTCAAATAACCATGGAAGAACAAGAAACATATTATATTACCAACCTTCTTTGTATAGAGAAATTGTTTTAGTGCTTAAATAGTCAAATTCCTTGTAGAAAACACCAGTAAGCCAAATTGTTACATTTGCTCAAATGTTATGATTTTGGGTGAGAGCTAAATTGTGCAAACTCTTTGCCTTGTGAGGTTTTCCTAATTTGCTAAATTTGTATTCTCTTTGAGAGGGTGTGTTCTCAAAACTTTAGGGTATAAGTTTTGAGAGTTGTAATGGTTATCTCCTTGAGCCTAGAAAAAGGAAAGACAAATTAGTGAATTTGTGAAAAATCCTTAGTGTGGATAGCTAAGGTAGGGAGGTAGAATTGGTTTAAAAGTCAAACCACTATAAATCATTGTGCAAATTTCTAATTTCTGATTGCTTCCACAACAATCATTCAAAGGTCAATTCACCCCCAATCTTGGCATATTCGGTTAAAGAATTTCGAGCCCAACAATTGGTATCAGAGCTTCATCTCTATATCGTATTAACATCCCAGAGTCATTCCTTGAAGTGCTCAACCTTTCTACATCAACTGGAGCTTATGGCGCAATCCATCTCCAAGCCTCCATACTTCAATGGGGTAATTACCCATATTGGAAGAATGGGATAAGATTATTCATCAAGTCATGTGACTACCTTCTTTGAGATGTAGTGATGGACGGTCCATCTATTCTAATGAAGAGAATCGAAGACTGACTCATTGAGAAAGAAAGACAAGAATAGACCAATGAAGGTCAGAGGAAGTTGCAACTCAATGACAAATCTATGCACATCTTGTTTTGTACTCTTGGACCCAACGAGTATGCCAATGTATCTACTTGCTCGAGTGCCAAGGAGATTTAGGACAAGCTTGAAGTCATATATGAAGGAATAAACGAGGTGAAGGAGACCAACATTGTACTTCTTAATCTTAACTAAAAGAAATTCAAGATGGACCCGAATGAGGACATTAATGCTATGTTTAATTGATTCTCTGTCATAGTGAATGAGCTTAAAGGATTTGGAGAGATGAGCCCAGATGTAACGACCTGAATTTTAGAATCTGAGGGTTGAGTTTAACTGATGCATGGCACTCATATTTGGGTTGTGTTAATTGGGCTTAGAAGAGCCTTTTGGGCTAACCTAGTGTGTTAGGCTTGTGGTTAGGTTTGAATAGTTGGCGGTTGAAGGGATAGGAGTGTAAATTCACTCTTGGGATGAAAAAGAGGGGAAAGAGAATTAATTTTTTTGCTCAAATTGTAAGAGTTGACCTCATTTGTTCCTACCCTTTTTTCTCATCTTTTTCATTCCTCATTCATCCAAAAACCAAGAGAAATGTCTCATCTTTCACCATTTTCTTTTGAAATCTCGTTGGGTGTAGAAGGGAAGTTTGTTCAGATTTCAATGTAAGAATGGTTAGTTTTTGTGGAGAAGGGTGTTTTGGTGATAGGTTGTTGAGAGAGAATGGAAATGGGTTTTTAGGAGCTTAATTCTCATTTAGATATTTGTTTTTGACTCCCTTAATCCCTCAACAATGTTGTAACATGTTTGGTAACATCTCTTGTAGTGAAAGAGGTTGGAAACTCTTCCAAGGATCAAGGGAAGAGCAAGGCTTGAAGTTGTGCTAGAGACTTTATTCTCAACTGTGGAATCAAGGTTAGTACACTATTAACTCCTATGTTTCATAGAAATCATAAAAGTAGGCGTTGATGCATGATTTCGGTGTTTTTGGCTTGATATACCTTGGTTGATCTCTAAAGTAAACTGTGGAATTGATGTTGTTAGGGCTTAAAATTTGTAGTAACTCACCTAATAACTTGACGATAACTTTTAGGAGCGATTTGAGGCTTAACCATATAGGTTAAGTGAGATTTCTGGGTGAAATCTAAACCCGAACTTTGAAATTTTGGGCTCGTGTACCGGTACTAGGTGTCTAGTATCGGTACGCATAAGTAATAAAGATGACGGCTTGTGTGAGGGATACCAGTACTGCTAGACGTGTATCGGTACCCCTTACTTATAGGGAATTCTAGTAATGTTTTCGCGTACCGGTACGCTAGGGGGCATATCGGTACTACTGTTCTTTTGCCTAAGGAAGGTGATAACCTTGTAAAAGGTATACATTTCATGCCTTTTTACTTAGTTTATTGGTTGGTCTTAAGCTCATTTCATTGCATATAGTTGCATTTAGTTGCATATGGTGGTGTTTGCTTGGTTGCTTTTACATATTTGTAAAATTGGTACTGCATTGGGAAAGGTTTGTTTTGGTATGGTGACGTGCAGGATAGTTAAGGAGAACTACTAGGGGAAGGAAATTATGCTGCAGCATTTTGGATGGCATTTTTGGGTGCACAAAAGACAAAGAAAGAATATATTTTGCTGCCTGCATGTGAACCCCTCACTAGCCAGCTGTGCCACACATGTGAAGGGAATATTCCTTAGGGCACACAAAGAATTAAGGGCACAAAACCCTAAGAGACCCCACTATATAAAGAATAGGACACCCACATTTAAGGGAGCTGGAAAAAGTGCTTTATGAGATAAGAAAAGGAGAAGAAAAAGGCTTCTTCTCCTTTATTTGGGTGTCCTCCATTGTCGAAGCTTCAAGGGAAGTTCTTGCTGGCCTTTGAGAGAAACAGCAAGCTTAAGGCAGTTCACGGCAGTCCACGACAGCTTGGGAGTTTTTCTTTACTCTTAGTTGTTCCTTACATTTCCATACTTTTCTGAAATGAGTTGTATTAAACGGATGAAATTAGATGATATTTGCCCAGCCATGAATTAACTTTAAGTGACTTGGGTTTATTGTGGATGATTATGCTTCTTGTTTGAATGAATGTTTTTGCTTTTTCTAGTATTATATATGCTTTGTTCACTATTTCATTACTTTAGGTTTGTAAGAGCTTTCGAGAGTTAGCCTTTACCTTAGTTTGATGCTTAATGGTCGAGAGAGTTAAGCTTAGATATACGTGGACAATGGGGTTGAGCTGAGAGGTTAAACCCTAACTCACCTTAGAGATAAGGATAGAGTTTCAATGACTAAAAGGAGTAAAACTTCAAGGATAATAGCTTGCTAAGGTTCATACTGAGAGGTATTGATGTAGCATTCTTACTGTCAGTTTCTTGCTAGAGATAGTTTAGAAACACGTGTAAGCTCTATTGAGTATCATATAAGATGGAAAATGTTAAGCATTCACAAGAACTAGGCATAGGATTCCTTGGTAAACCCGACCTATCATCCTATTTGAGAGTTTCCACACGTGTGAGGATCTTTGAAGTCTTATCGTATCACTCTAGTTTTAATACAGTTTTTGCTACAACATTTCTTTTAATTACACTTATCAACTCTTTCATTTAATATTCTGTCCCTGTTTTGAGTGCTTAAACCTTACTTGAATTCCCTCCAATCCATATGGAGAAGATCATACTTATCACTATTATTACTTGTTCGATGTGTATACTTGCACCGATTGCTTATCATTTATAGTACATCACAACACGCAACAAGTTTTTGGTGTCGTTGTCGGGGATTGGCAATTGGTGATTTTGAGTTTAGTTTTTGCACCATTTTAATTCTTCTTTTTGTATAGACTTATTTGTTGTTTGTGTTTACTTTCTTTTAGGTGTTGTGCTGTTGCATAACCCGGGGAAGACATGAAGAATCATTATAGCCTTTTCGTTCATGAAATCGAACGTCTTTTTCGTCAAAGAAGACATTTACAAAGAGCTCAAAGAGCCATGTTCGGAGATCAAAATCAAGTAGGTCAACCAATTAAGAAGACTAATGTTGAGGCAAATCATGGAGTCATAGCTCTCCCACATGCTATTAGAGACCATTTAAATCCTATTTTGGATGATCTCAACCCTGGGATTGTAGCTCCCGAGATTCAGACAGCCTACTTCGAACTTAAACCGGTGATGTTCAACATGTTGAACTCCATTGGGAAATTGGGTGGATTGCCTCATAAAGATGCAAGACAACACATTCGTGCATTCTTGGAAGTTTGTGATTCCTTTAGACAACAAGGTGTGCATGAAGATGTGTTAAAGCTCAAGTTATTTCCTTATTCATTGCGTGATCGAGCACGAGCATGGTTGAGTGAAGTGCCTGCTAGTTCCATGGAGTCATGGACATTTTTGTGCAAGAGCTTTTTGCTGCGGTATAGTCCACCCAACATTAACACCCAACTATGGAATAATATTGCTTCCTTTCGTTAAGCTGATGACGAGTCGATGTACGAGTGCTAGGATCGATATAAGGGACTACTTCGCAAATGTAAGAATCATGGTTTCACGATTGGATGCAAGTTTTGATGTTCTACAATGGTGTCAAAACTCCTACGAGGATGGTGCTAGATGCTTCAGCAAATGGAACTTTACTGGACAAGCCGCCTGAAGATGCATTTGATATTCTTGATATGATAGCAAACAACTATTACCAATTTCCTACTTCAGGACTTGTAACGGGGAGAAAAACTCATGGGACACGTGAGCTTGATGCTAATGAATCAGTTTCAGCTCAATTGCCAGCCATGAAAAATATGTTGAAGAATCTCCAACATCCTAATGAGGTGAAGGAAATGAAGGTAGCTGCTGCTTATGTTTGTTGTAATGGGAATCATTATGTGAGCGAGTGCCCCGAAAACCATGATTCTACCAACTATGTGGGAATCTTTAATAGAAACAAACACAACCCCTATTCAAATACTTATAACCTAAGATAGAGTCAACATCCTAATTTCTCTTGGGGGAATCAAGGAACCAACAATACCGACAGCTCGAATCAGCAACAAAATCTGACTACACCGCCAGGTTTTCAACAAAATATGCCATGGCAAAACAACAAGGGTTCTGCATCTTGGGCAGAATGCCAATGAGTACTGATACTCTTATATGGGTATCAGTACCTAGAGAAAGAAGGTTATTGGAGCTAAATGAGATGGAGGAATTTAGAGCCCAAGCTTATGAGAATGCACGCTTATACAATGAGAAAACAAAGAAGTGGCATGACAAACATCTTTTGCCATGACATTTCTCAAAAGGCCAATAAGTGCTCCTCTACAATTCTAGGCTCAAGCTATTCCCTAGAAAACTCAAGTCACGATGGTCAGGCCCATTCCAAGTGCACAAGGTTTATCATCACGGTGCTGTAGACATCAAGAACCTTGACGATGACACTATCTTCAAGGTCAATGGCCAAAGACTAAAATCCTATAATGGAACTTCGATCCTGCGTGACAAGTCATCCTTGCTCTTGCATGATCCATGAGAGTTTGAACCCCTTCACTCCCTTTATTTTGCTATAGCATTTTTCTGTTTCCCATGTAAATAAATATTTTTTTTATCTTTTTGTTCTTTGTTCTTTAGTTTTATTTATATTTTGTTTTGTTTATTTTATTACCTCGTTTCAGACTGTATCCTCTAGCTGCAGGTGGCATGCGGGGGGCAAGTTTAAGGAAGGAAGTTGTTTCAAACTAGGTTAGGGTTTTGTCTTTACCCTATTGAAGGAAATTGAAAAGGGATAAAACTTTTTCAAGTTTTTGGGCGACATTAAAAAGCCAAAATGGAGGATTTTATGCCTATTTAATTTTCAAAACCCTACCCCATCATTA
Source organism: Hibiscus mutabilis (assembly GCA_019671005.1). Lineage (NCBI taxonomy): Eukaryota > Viridiplantae > Streptophyta > Magnoliopsida > Malvales > Malvaceae > Hibiscus > Hibiscus mutabilis. The sequence goes on along the minus strand of CM033744.1, from coordinate 21,903,356 downwards.
CACTTTTCAGTTCTCTCTCCCACTTTTTACTTTGCATTAACTACCCCTCTTATCTCTTCCCTTCCCAAAGCCTTATAACCGTCAACTCCACTCTCTCTCCCATTGATTGTGTTAGTTTTTTTTAAAAACTGCCTTTCATTTTTCATCATACTTTTACTTTACTCGCCTCTTCCCCTTCTTCATCTTCTCCAACACAACTTCACCCCTATAGCCTGCTTGCCCTTGAAATTTTTTACCCTTCCTCTAATAATGGTTCGCTGCAAGAATGTAACCGTGCCTCTAGTAGCGCACAAGCCCGATCGTCTATTGAAATCAAGAAATTTTATGACGTCGCGGCCAAGCTTCGCTTCCAAAAAATCAAAGAGAGAAAGGTTTTCCCCAAGCAAGGGTTTATCTTCCCTTCGGACTGTGAAGAGGGTTTTGATAATGAGGTGATGGATGTTATCACCAAGCAAAACTAGGAAACCTTTGTCAAGCACCCAGATTCCATCTCTGTGCAGTTGGTAAGGAATTTTATGCTCATCTCACAAGCCCTACACAGCCTAGTGTATATGAGCGATGGGACCAAATTAAGTTTACCGCTGCGGTAATAAACAAGTTTTATGGGCTAAAGAATATTGTAGACCAACACACATCTTTTGCTGAAGCCACTGATTCCCAGACGTACAAGGAAGTCCTTGAGGACTTATGCTTAAGTGGAACTGAGTTGGACCCAACCAACAAGATAGTGGAGCGAGGGCGTTTGAAGCCCAATGCCATGTTATGGAACCACTACATTAAAACTTGCTTGATGCCAATCTCTCACCAACCCCTACACAGTCCTTGATCTTTCCCAATCTGATCATGGCCCTCTATCAGAAGAAGGAAGTTTATGAAGAACCGGAGGAGGATGAGTGCATAAAGGGAAAAAAGGATTAACCTCTGACCAGATCCCCGTGTTGAAGGGATTTGATGAATATGCCCCAACAGAGACTGTCGAGGGCGGAGCCAAGTCTTTTGCTTCAACGGGGATTGCCTCTTTGGTAGCCTCCACTAAAAACATGAAAGCGAAGATGGAAGAGATGCGTAGTGACTTGCATACTTTCTTCAACTATGTCAAGGAGAGGGACGCTATGATGAACTCCTATTTTAAAGAGATACCACCGCACATGACAACTGAGTTCCCTCCCTTTCCAAAGGCCTTATTCGTTACACCGAAAAACCATTATCCATCCAAGAAAGCAATTGTCCCGTGTGCAACCCCTACTGCCACAGTAAGTGATTGTCCATCGAGACAAAGCAAATAAAAGGCCCCAATAGAAGCCCCACCAACTGAACACCCTACAAATGATCTAGTCACCATCGAGAGTGATGGTAAGGAGATGGCAGACAAGACTTATGTCCTTGCGTAAGCTCAAACACCAAATGCCATAGCGAGAACAAGGCAGCGCCTGAAGTGATCTATTGGTCACATTTGGAACACTCCTACTGAGGGGAGTACTATTTGGGATGACCAGCATTAAACCATGCTCATTTCATGTATAAAACGATAGGTAAACAATCATTTAACAAGTGCATTTCATAAATCATTTGCCAATAAAAAATGAGAGAGAAAACAATCCATAATTACTTCCAAGCTTAGGTAAGCGTTTCAAGCTCTACCTAAACTCCCAAAACATCATTTCAAACCCTCAAAACACTTTAAACCTCATTTTCACTCGCCAACAAAGCAACGACTCTCTTGCCTATGCCAAATCAAACTCCTGGCAACTCCTGAACACCAAGGTTCACTTCCAGATTATTTTCTCTGTTTCAAACACATTACAACAGAGGATCCAATGCATTATAATGCATTCAAACTCAAAGCAATCAACAAATAACATTTACCCAGCTATAATCCTCCACAACACCACATCTTATCAACCGAAAACATAGTCGATTCATCAAAAACCTCAACCCAACCAACAACTACGAATCTCAACCTTCAAATAGCATCAAATAACATCTAACAACAACTCAAATCGACCTCATACCTCCAGCAAACAATAATCAACCACAACATCTCAAAATCTCTTAACTATTAATCTAACAAATTAAAGATTCTCTAGATTTCAGGATTCTATCATTAAAATTCACTTCATTAACATATTAAACATCAAAATTAAGTTGTAAATCAATCCTTAACTCAACAAAATAGATCAACTACAAATGTCCTCAATTTCCATCATAAATCACCAATTAAACCATAAATTTGAGTTTAATTAATTAAAACCCAATGAAAATCATATAAAATGGATTAAGAACATAGGAATTTCAATAAAGAACCTTTCATTAGAGGAGAAAAATGAATCTTTACCTACAATGCTGATTTCTCCCTTAATTGCTTGATAAAACATGAAAATCAAGATAGAAGTAATAAGTATTTGATGTAAGAGCTTTAGGAAATCAACTAGAAATAAAAAAACTCTCTAAAATATTGATTTTTACTAGAAGAAATTGAAGTTGGAAATGTGTTTGGTTGGAGAGAATTTGAGAGAAAGAAGTTATAAAGTTTGTTATGTGAATTTTATTTAAAAGCTTAATTAATTCTCTCCAATATTTATAGCTCTTAAAAACCCATTTAAAATAATTAATTAAAGGGAGAAATCTGATGAAAACCTTTAGGATAATTAGCTCCTTAAAGATTCAAAGTTTTGATCCATTTACAAAATAATCACTAAAAATAGTTGTGTAAACTTTGCATTTTGGTCACTAAATCAAAATGTCATATTTACGAATTTTTTTCACCAAAATCATTTATATATTTAATAATGATTTTAAAATATTTTTCCATATTTTTATCTCCGATAAAAATATTTAATTCAATTTAAATCCTGAATCTAACTCGAACCTCTAATCCCGATCCATCAGACAGACTAAACCACCCCAAAACTCCTAAGACCAAAATGAGGGCGTTACAACTCTCCCCCACTTAAGAAATTCCATCCTCAAAATCTACCTACAGGAAAAAGATACGGAAATTGTTCTTTCGTATCCGACTTACACTCTCACGTGGCCTCCTCAACTCCTCGATGCCGCCACAACACCTTAACAATCTCTATCATCTTACCACGAAGAAATTTACTGCTGGTATCAAGGATCTCTATCGGTTCCTCATTACAAGACAAATCTGGCCTCAACTCAACATCCTCTATTGGCATAACATGTGATGGATCCGACTGATACCTCTGCAACATCAAAGCATGGAACACATGACGAATCTTTTCCAAGTCTGAGGCAACCTCAATCGATAAGCCACAGGATCAACATGATCCAAAATCTCATAAGGCCCTATAAACCTCAGACTCAACTTTCCTTTACGCCCGAAGTGTGTAATCACTCATTTTTATCTGATTTGTAAATATTGTGCTAATATATAATTAATATTATTGTTACATGAGTGTTAGTAAGATAAAAATGTATAGGTGTGATATCTGTGAGTGCATATATGTACGTATTAGTAATTATTTATATGTATGCTCGTATGTTACATGTTTGAATATTTGATTAATTTGCATGTATGCTGTGTGTATATATAATGTATGTATCTGCATGAGTTGGTGAGTATATATATATTGGTATACATATGAGTCCTTATGTATATGTATGCATTTCTTGTATGTCAGCAAATGTTGGTGTTTTACGTGTACACGTATTGTATGCACATGCACATGTGCGTGTGTTTGTGTTATTATTATTAACATTATCATCATTAATGGACCAATTCAAGATGAAACCCATAAATTATAAACCTAAAAAATAAATAATAATAATTAAGGCCCAATCTTTATACAAATATAAGACTCAAATACAAAATCAAGTCCAAACCCCAACCTAATTTACTAAGCCCTAGAACCAAGTCTGATGACTTTTCTTTCTTGCAGCCAACGGTCCAGATCAATTTAATGATCATCCATCTTCCGCGCGTGAAGACCACTCACCGCCCAGTCATCTTCCACGTGCGCGTGCATCGCACGTGCGAGACCATTCAGCTGCAATTGCCACATGTCTCGATCCGGGGCCACCATGTCATCGCCCAGATTAAATCCTGGCCGTTAATCTTTAACCAATCCAATCCGTTGGATTGAATCTGATCCAACGGCCAAGATCAAGTCTGGCCAAATGACACCTCCGCCATGCTGCCACCATGCTCCCCACATCGGCCGTACCAACTACCGTGCTCAGGATTTCACCAGAAAACACAGAAAAATAGTGATCATGTCAGTGACCAAATCACAAAAAATATGTATTTTATGTCATATCTTCTACCAAATAGAGATCATAATATATATGTATCAAAAAATTTGTAAAAGGGGATAGCTTTTCCATGTTCCAGAAATAAAAAAAAAGAAAGAGGCTCAAAGTTTCTAGCGGTAATGATCTAACTTTCTTTTTACTATGCATGTATTATTTTCATAAAAAAGGGGAACAATAAACTAACAAGGTACTTACCCTGACCGTCGATCCCCCTTCACATCGGTGATAAGCCCACTCCTAGGGTGAATCGGTCGATAGGAGAGATGTCGGGGTTGTGAAAAGGAGGGATTTATTTTTCTTTCAAGGGCTTCGGGTTTTTTCAGATCTGGGCAAATCGGAGTGTTTTCCCTAAAGTCTAAGCGTATACTCGGGTTTTAGAGAGAGGGAGAGTTTTTTTGAAGCTGGTTTGGGCTCCGTCACCGCCGGGGACGACACCGAAGACGAAAAGGGTGAGCGGCGCTGTCGAGTTTGTTGAGAGAAAATGATGAAGGCTGACTTTTTAGGTTTAGGTTTAATATTTTTTTTACCGGTTATAAAACAAATAATAACCCTTGGATGTTTAAATGGTCTAATTACATGAGGGGTCCTTTTCTTTTTTCCTGCTTTTACTTTCGGTCCTGGGTTAATTGCAATGCTAATCCCTGTCCTTTGTTACTGTATTCTCTTTCATTTTTTTTATTCTAATTTGTTTTCTTTACTTCGATTCCTTTCAATTTTAACCCCTAAATTAAACCAAAATCAGTTTTAAAAAAGGAGAAAATGCACACATAAACCCTCCGCGTTTCTGAAGTTTTTAATCTAAGCTTACCCCTTGGTCTTATTACACTTCCAGTCCTTATGGGTCTTGTCTGATTCTTAATTCGATCCCTAAATGCACTTTTTAAATTATGCCTTTTGTTTTTTTATTATCCCATTTCAGTCCCTTTTTATATTTAAATGTTTATCCCTTTTACATGTCTAGCATGTTCATATCGTTCTTTTGGTATTGGTATATGTTTTGTATAGTATGTTAATTTATAACCATATAATTTGTGTATTAAAATATGTTATACCGTGTTCCTATATTTTAATTTATTTTGTCTATGTCGTGTTCACGTTTGTCTCACATGTTACGTTTTAATTTAGGTTATATGTCATGTTCGTATGTTTACATTTTTTGATATTTTTTCTTCTTAGGTTATATGATAGTGTGATATTGTTTATCGTACACAATGTTTTTATTCATGCATGAAATTTGTGTCATATGTTAAGCATTAAATATTAGTTTTATTCTAGTATGTCGTTTTATTATTTTGGTATCATATTATGCCATGTGTAATTGTCATGTAGGTGGTAATTGTAATTCATCTTTATGCATAAGTGTTGGATGTAACTAATTTAGTTTTAGAAAGCACGTTTTTTATGTTTCTATTCATATTTGCTGTTTTATTTTTAGGACATGTTACATTGTTTTTGTTCATGCATTTTGCATTTTAATATTATTATGTTTATGTCTTTTATGTTTTTGTAGTTCCACGCCTTTGTAAATATTTGTCTATAATGTTTTTGTTAGGTTTTCATAACGGAATATTAATTGTCAATGTGGTGCCATTTTATCCGAGCGTAAACGGGGCCAATATCAGGCGTAGTGATAGTGGTTGGGCGTTTGCTCTCGGATAACGAGGCCTTTAAAATTTATTCGCAATTATAATCAAATTTTAAACTAATTGTCACTTTAATCCAGAAAATTTAATATTAATAAAGCGGTAATTATTAAAGTACTAATTTTGGGCGGTGTGGGGGTGCTAATCCTTCCCCATCCGTAAACGACTCCCGAACCCAACATTTTTCGAATGTCTGGTTTTATGGTGTCCGGCCTACCTAAGTGGCCGGTGGCGACTCCCTTTCTTTAAATAAAATACGGTATTTTTAAAACCCCACAGAATAAATATTTTAATACCCGAAAAACCACAAACATTTCGAAAACACTCGTTTTTACCGATAACGGGGACATCGCTACAGATGGCGACTCCGTTGGGGAACATTTTTGTTTTTTTTATTAAAAAAAACAAATGAGAGTCAAGCTTTTAAAATAATTACCGCTTTATTAATATTAGAAATTTCGGGTTAAAGTGACTATTAAATTAACATTCGGTTATAATTGCGCGTTTATTTTAACGCATTTAAAATATGGCATATAAACCCATTTTTTAAGTGGGGGGAAAATGCTAATGCTTTGGTGGAGATATCGTTCTCCCGTATGGGCCTAGGAAGTACCTTCGGGGCTCGAGTACCTTATGCTTTCGTAAGGATATCGTTCCTTCGTACGGGCATAAGCGAATGGGTCCCTCTGAATTGAAACCGGTTGAAAGGAGCCTATAATGGGTGATGATCGGGGGCCTTGCTACTCTTAGTAGATGATAGCAAGGACAATTCGAGTACCTCCTAGAACCAAGACTGCATGTAGAGAATACATAGAAACCTACCCCTTTAGCGCCATGCAGATAACCTTAGGTTTTAGACGGGATAAATAGGGTTGTTTTATGTGTTTATTCTGTTTAATTTGTCCCTTTATTTATATATTTATTAATTTTATCCGGTACTGACTTGTTTTCTTTTTCGCTTTTGTTTGTTTCATACATCATACATTTGCATCACATAAAGGTACTGGATCAAGTGGTTTGCCCGATCAGAAAGTCTTTCACCATGGAAAAAAGGTGTCTTAGGAAAGAAGAACTTAATTTGTCAGTCATACATTGGTCAGAGGTCAACCAGAAATCCCAAGGGGACAGTTCGCTGAACGAATGCGTAATAGCAGGGTACACCTATGTGAGTCTCCAACAGAACAACTTATGGGATCTTCAAAGCATTTGGGAAAGATGGGACCGAAGACTACATGACTTGTTCTGCGATAGTTATGGCGACATTGCACAACTGTTATATGTTCGGGTTAACCAGCCCCTGCTCCGAGCTATTTTTTAGTTAAGGAATCCTGCCTTTTGCTGCTTCACCTTCAATGGGCAGGACATGATGCCTACAGTAAAAGAATACACTGCTTTACTTAACTAGAAGAACATTCAGGAAGATTCGATCCACGCGAAGCCTCCGAGGAATCAGAATTACACTTCGAAGCTCAAAACCTTTGTAGGAATGAGTGACGATTGGGTTAATGGCCTGATTCAGCTCTGAGGAGACAATACAGTTTTTGCATGGGAAAGTATTCGGGACATCATACCGACATATCCAGACGAGGCAAAGAAGATGGACCTATCCGCCTTAGGAATATATTGCTTGGTGATCTTTCCGAGAGTACTTGGGAACATTGACATAGCCATTCTGGTCTTGTTTGAGCGTATGAAACGGAGAGCGAACCTAGTACCAGCAATCTTGGCCGAGACCTTCATTTCTTTAAATGCTAGTCGGAAGCATGAAGAAGGACGTTTTCGAGGATGTGAACAGCTATTACAGGTGTGGATTCAGAGTCACATGTGGAAGACACCGACGAGGGTCCTGCAGGGGATATCCTTCCAAGGTTTTTCGCCTTTACGGGAGTACATAGCAAAAGAGTGGCAAGAAGACTTGAAAACAAAAAAAACGGACTAGATTCTTCAGGAACATTCAAGACGAAGACATAGCATGGAGGGTCCCATGGCTCGGCAAAGTTAATTACTTTTTATACAGTTGTGGTGATTTCAACTGGCTGATAATGTTGGGATTGCACGGAGGGATTGCTTGTGCTCCGCTTTTGGTGTCCCGACAGTTCGGATCACGACAGTTCATTCCTAATACCGCCGGGCTAAGCCGAACTGAATTTCTTTTCAAAGGGGAGTTCAAAGGAAAAGTTCAGACTATCATGAGGGCTTGGGACCATTGTTACCGGATCAGGGTGGAAGGAGACACCGAGCACATGACCACCCCAGACTATAATCTTTAGAGACGTTTGAGGGTTAATAATGTGATTCTTGAATCTGATCAAGGACTAGCGGTGTTGCTTGAGGAGCTTACAAGGTTGGTACCATCTGAAACTGATATCTTACGGAATGAACTCGAAGAAATTAAGAGGAAAATGGACACCCAACAGACTCAACATGCGAGTGAGCTCTATAAGGCAAGCTTAGAGGTCGACGAACGAGATGTCATCATTATACAGTTGAAGAAATTAAATGCGGATTTGAGCGACAATAACGCTCTTTACAAAAAGGATACCCTTCTACTACAAGCAAAAATACAGAAGGCCGGCCGAAGTCAGTTCATAGCCGTGGAAAAAGAAAGAATGAATGGTATCCATTTGGTCGAAGAAGAACGAGAAATCAGCAAGAGAGCGATCGAGAGGGAGATAGAAAGCTGTCGGTTGGCTATTGAGGAAGAAAGACAATCCTCCTAGAAGGCCATTGACCAAGAAAAGGAAAGAACTAGGCAAGAAATTAGCAAAGGAAAACAAGCAGTCAACCACGAGAGAGAAAACGTCACCGAATGGAAAAGAAGGTCCATGAGTAGCCAGAATAGACTGTTAGAGATGCAAAAGTTGTACGACGACACTATCCAAAGTCTGGATCAAAGCCGAAGTCATAATGTCGAGTTGAAAGAAAAGGTGATAGAAGTAGAACACTCCTTTCGAACATACTGTCAGAGGAATGGCTTCACTGAGCTACAAGAAAGAGAGCACCAAGTAGGCATGTTACGAACCCGAATTAAGTCCCTTGAAGCAATTGTCGAAGATTATAAGGAAAGAATTAGTGTATTCGAAAAGGCTACAGCCGAAGGGAATGCTTATTGGCAAAGGAGACTGCGTGACGCTGCCCGGATGGTACAGGATCGGGACCAATATTACGCAAACCTGATGGTGGACATACAGCGAGTCGCCAGGCATATGAATGATTTGGCCATCGAGGCTGAAACACTCCGACCTTTCGTAGTCCTAGAAATAGAAGAAGCTCCCAGGTTCATCAAGTTGCTCAGGGCAATTGGAAAATTAGGAGATAGAGCTAGGGCTTATCTATAGGGCTCTGTGTTGTAATTAGTACTCTTTTGTATTAGGGATCTTCATTTTGTAATATGAACTCTGTTGTAATCTAGACCCTTTAATTCCCGTGGAAGTAGTTCAAAAGGGTGATTACCAGCGGAATCAGTACCTTATCTGCATACATTCTTGCATTGCATCATGATATTCGCATCATTATACATGCATTTATTTTTCTTGCAACCATATTAATGTTATGAATATTGTGGCAGTGTGAAAATAGAAGTTAACCCGCAATCATTCATCATCCATACCTTACCCGATTACAAAGCAAGCTCATGGAAGACAAGATAATCAGTCTAGAAAAGGGGCAAAGAGAGCTCGAGGCAAGGTTTAAAGAGGCTCAAAGAAGCCTCGTGACCAGATTGCTCAGTCGCAAGCATCAATAGTATCCGACATAACCGCATTGTTGACTAAAAGTCTTAGAAAGAGAGTTGAAGGAGAAACTGTTCAAGAACCAGAGGGTACCCCAGTTCACAATAAGGTTCAACCAGCTGCGCAAAATCTGACTAGAAGGGTGTATATCGACCCTATAGGAATGTCAACTAGTCTTCAGGTAGGGGCATCTAAGACTCAACCCTTCGACACTAAAGCACTCTATGAAGAGGAGGTGCTAGACCTGAATTTGGTTGAAAGGATCAGGACAGAGGTAGAAAAAAAGTGGGAGGAAAGGTTTCACCTCATGGAGGAAAAATTTAAAACTTTACAAGCTATGGAAGAATCAGGAAATGACGCTAGTGACTTGGTTCTGGTATCCGACCTTGTCCTACCGCTAAAATTTAAAACGCCAGAGTTCGAAAAATACGATGGAACCACGTGTCCTTCCGCGCACATAACAATGTACTACTGAAAGATGGCGGCCTACCTTAAGGATGAGAAGCTACTGATTCACTATTTCCAAGACAGCCTAACTGGAGCGGCGTTACGTTGGTACACCCAGTTGAGCAAGGTAAATGTTAAGACATGGGAAGATCTGTCAAGGGCGTTCATTGAGCAATATAAACATGTAACAGATATGACCCCCAGTAGAATTATGTTGGAAAATATGGGGCAGAAGTCCAACGAAAGTCTACGACAATATGCTCAAAGGTGGCGGGAAGTGGCCGCCCAAATTCAGCCACCCCTCCCAGAACATGAAATTAATCCATTATTCGTTAATACTTTGAAAGGGGCACTTTTCGATCGCCTCATTAATAACACAACACAGAGTTTTGCTGATCTAATTAGGATTGAGGAGTCCCTTGAATTGGCAATTAAGAGTGGTAGAATTGATAGCGGGGAAGGATCTCGGAAATACAACAAGAATAATGAATTAAACGCCACTGGTACTTAAACCGCCCCGAAGAATTTTACAGTCTCACAGCCACAAGCACCTATGGGAAAAGCGCAAAACTCGAATCAAAGAGAGGAGAGAACCTCGAGAAAAGAGAAAGAGAGGAAAACTTTTACTCCCCTACCCGTTCCGTACTCGGAGCTTTACTCCCAGTTGTATGAAGCAGACCTGGTTCGTCCATATTACGTTACTCCTTTCAAACCGCCATTTCCGTCTTGGTATAACCCAAACGCGCATTGCGACTATCACGGCGGTGCCCCTGGACATCCCACCGAGAACTGCCTTGCCTTCAAAAAACTTGTCCAAAACTTAATTGATTCTGGGATATTGAAGTTTGAAGAACCAAGCGTAGCTACTAACCCGTTATCTAATCATAGGAACAAAGGAGTAAATGTTATTGAAGAATGCTTTATCAGGAAGATTAAGGATGATGTGTCAGAAATCAAATATCCTTTGTTGTGGGTATTTCAACAATTATGCATGGCCCATGTGATCGACAAAGGCATGGTAATAAGGCAGAAGGGATGTGAAGTGTATTGTGATTTCCATCAGGACGAAGGGCACGACATCCAAAAGTGCGACGAGTTTAAGAGATTTGTACAACAATTGATGAATGAAAAGCAAATAGAATTCTTCGAAGAGCCCACGGGAAAGAAGGGGTCGGACGTACATATGATGGATAGCCCCAACGCTAAATACGAGAGGGATAGACCTTTTATCATCTCCTCTAGGCCAGGGAATGCAGGTGCCTCCCAAGGAGAAACTACTAAGATAAATCCCAAGATCATCATCTCAGCACCATCCCCGTTCCCATTTAAGGATATGCGACAAACTCCCTGGAACTATGCGATAAATGTGACCACACCAGAAAAGCCAGAATATGGTAAGGTAAAAGAGCCTACGCTAAAAGACGAACAAAGCAAGAGCGATGTGAATGTCAGTGAGGTGGACCATTTCATGAGGAGCGGCAGATGTTATTCCTCTGAGGCTTTGGGGGCAGCTGAAGCGGTCAAAGATAAGGGAAAGAATACATCGGTTAGCCCCACACAGATATTCGGTGAAGAACCTCTTCCAAAGATAAATAAGCCAGTAACTGAGGCTCAGGCCAAAGAATTTCTGAAATTCCTGAGACATAGCGAGTACAGCGTACTGGAACAACTACGAAAGCAACTGGCTAGGATCACAGTGCTGGAGTTGCTTTTGAGTTCAGAAAGACACCGTGAGGCACTATTAAAAGTACTGAATCAAACTTTTGTGCCCCAGGACATTTCTGTGACAAAACTGGATAAGATAGTAGGGCATATCATTGCCTATAATCATATAACATTCAGTGATGACAAGATCCCCGAGGGCGGAATGGGGTCCACCAAAGCCCTTAACATCACAACCCACTGCAAAGGGTATGTAGTACATGGGGTGCTGATTGACAACGGGTCAGCATTGAACGTGTTGCCTATGGTGACCTTGCAGAAACTACCAATAGATGGTTCTCACCTAAAGCCCTGCCATAACTCTGTAAGAGCCTTTGAAGGTACACAAAGAGGAACAATGGGAAAAATTGAGGTGCCTCTATTGATCGGGCCAACTGAGTATGTGATTGATTTTGTGGTAATGGACATAAAACCATCTTACAGCTGCTTATTAGGAAGGCCATGGATCCACTCCGCAGGAGTTGTCCCGTCATCATTGCATCAGAAATTAAAATTCGTAGTCGAAGGCAAATTGGTCACAGTAGAGGCCGAGCAGGAAATTGTTGCTTTAGTGACATCAGATGCCCCCTATATTCAAAATGACGAGGATGCTGCAGAATGCTCTTTTCGAGCATTAGAGCTAGTGAATGCCATATTCGTCGCGGAGGGAAGTTGGATCCCCTATCCCATGTTATCTAACTGTACCAAGATGACCGTCGCAGAAACTTTGGGCCGAGGAGCCAAAGTAGGAAGAGGGTTGGGGAAGAGATTACAAGGGAGCCTAAGAGCCAAAAGTATGATAACCAAGAAGGACCGTTTTGGGCTGGGTTACAAACCAAGTGTCCAACAAAGAAAAGAGGAATACAAGAGAAAAGAAAAGCCAGATTTAAAGGAGAAGACATTCCGTGGAGACCAATGTCCTTCCCTAGTTTGAAAACCACTTTTGTCTCCGGAGGATTCTACCAACCAGGTCAAGAATTTTAAGAGGCAATTAAGGAAAATGATATACTCAACAAGGAGGAGATATTCAATGGATCACTTGAAGGGATGTACATCAACATGATAGCTGGAAAGGGCCAAGGCAGTAAAATGTTGACCAACTTCCGCCCCTGCCGTCCCGGGGAAACACTTGATAACTGGAGCTGCAGTGACCTACCTATGGTTTTTAGGAATAGATCAGAGTAATGCTCTGAATCAACCTTTTGTTTTTTCCCATAAACAATGGGGATCTTTTGTATAGGGCACCTATGTTAACCTTTTGTTGAAATGAAAATATCCCCCCGTTTTCTTGAATGACAAACATTCCAGTTATTTCATTCATGCATTCTTCATGTTCATTCACTTCATATAAAGCCATCCTCTTCCCAATACAATTCATTCTCATTTAATGCAGGTCGCTCATGATTGACTATACGAATGATGCCGGATCCAATCCCGAAGTGAATTTTGAATACCCTGAGATCTCAGAGGGAATTGAGGAAGAAGATGATGAGATAGAATGTGAGGTCCCGGTAGAGTTGAGGAGAATGGTGGCCAACGAAGAAAGGCAAATCATGCCCCACCAAGAAGAAACAAAAGTTGTAAACTTGGGGACTGAAAAAGAGAGAAAAGAAGTAAAAATAGGGACGACATTTTCCTCGAAAACCAAGCACGAATTGATAACCCTACTTCGAGAATTTAAGGTTGTTTTCACCTGAACCTATCAAGATATGCCAGGATTGAATACTGACATAGTGGTGTACAAATTGCCAACAAAGCCGTAGTGCAAACCAATATAGCAAAAACTTCGGAGAATGAGACCAGACATGTTAAAGATCAAAGAAGAGGTAAAAAAATAGTTTGACGCTGGTTTCTTGGAGGTAGCCAAATACCCCGAATGGGTTGCAAACATCGTACCAGTACCAAAGAAGGACGGGAAAGTTCGTATGTGTATAAATTATAGGGATCTAAACCGAGCAAGCCCTAAAGACAACTTCCCCCTACCACATATTGACACGCTGGTTGAAAACACCGCGGGACATTCATGGTTTTCAATCATGGACGGCTTTTCAGGGTACAACCAGATAAAGATGGACTCTAACGACATGGAGAAAACTACGTTCATAACCATGTTGGGCACTTTTTGTTATCGGGTGATGCCTTTTGGGCTCAAGAATGCAGGGGCAACTTACCAAAGAGCAATGGTGACTCTTTTCCATGACATGATGCACAAAGAAATAGAAGTATACGTGGACGACATGATCGCTAAGTCCCGAACAGAGGAGGAGCACCTACAGAACTTGAGAAAACTATTCCAAAGACTACGGAAATACCAGCTGATGCTTAATCCTGCCAAGTGTACCTTCGTCGTTACTTCTGGAAAACTCATAGGGTTCGTGGTAAGCAGAAGAGGGATTAAGATCGATCTAGATAAAGTGAAAGCCATCCAGGATCTCTCACCACCCCACACTCAGAAGGAAGTTCACGGTTTCCTAGGGAGGTTGAATTATATCTCTCGTTTCATTTCCCAATTAACCGATCGGTGTAACCCGGTCTTCAGACTTCTTAAAAAGAATAATCCCGGTGTGTGGGATGAGGAATGTCAAGTAGCCCTAGAAAAGATCAAAAGGTACCTGACAAATGCTTCAATTTTAGTCACCCCAGTACCAGACCGACCATTAATCCTCTACCTGACAGTCTTTGAGAATTCAATGGGGGTGTGTATTGGGGTAACACTATGAGTCAGGGAAAAGGGAGCAAGCCATCTATTACCTAAGCAGAAAGTTCAATGATTGCGAAACGCGGTACCCGCCAGTTCAGAAGCTATGTTGTGCTCTAGTTTGGGCTACCAAACGGCTTAGGCAGTATATGCTGTACCATACTACTTGGTTGATATCCAAGCTAGACCCATTGAAGTTCTTAATGGAAGCGCTAGCACTAACGGGAAGGATGGCCTACTGGCAGATGCTCTTATCCAAATTAGATATTGTATACGTGAGCCAGAAAGCCGTAAAGGGGAGTGCCTTAGTAGATTTCCTAGCTAGTCGCACTTTGGACGACTATGAGGTGTTGAACTTTAATTTCCCGGATGAAGACTTGATGTGCATTACAACCGAGGAAGAGGTTTCAGATGATAAATCATAGAAGCTTTACTTTGATGGAGCCTCTAACGCCCTCAGACATGGGATAGGAGCCGTGCTAATTTCCCCAGAGAATGTCTATTATCCCTTCACAAGCAGACTAGAATTCTTCTGCACCAACAATATAGCTGAATACGAAGCCTGCGTTATGGGACTAAACTCAGCTATTGAAAGAAAGATTAAGGAACTTCGAGTATTCGGAGATTCATCCTTAGTGATTTACCAGTTGCGTGGGGAATGGGAAACCAGGGACTCGAAGTTGGTCAAATATTATGAATTGATTCAAGAGCTCACCAAGGAGTTCGAAAGGGTCAGCTTCAATTACCTTCCTCGAGAAGAAAATCAGATGGCAGACGCCTTGGCAACCCTGACATCCATGTTTAAAACAAACACTGGGGAAGAAATGAAGCCCATTAAGATGCAGACGTTTGAAAGGCCTGCTCATTGTTGTAATGTGCAGGAAGAGATTGATGGAAACCCATGGTACTATGACATCTTGCAATATGTCAAGCTTCAAAAGTATCTCGAAGGGGCAAATGACAATGACAGAAAAACACTCAGAAAAATGGCAACAGGATATGTCCTAGATGGGGAGATCCTATATAAGAGAAGTCATGATCAGACATTACTGAGATGTGTGGATGCCCAGGAGGCGAAGGAGATTTTAGCTGAGGTACACGATGGTCTATGTGGGATGTACGCCAACGGGCTGTCTATAGCCCTAAAAATTATGAGATATGGCTATTTCTGGTTGACCATGAGAGAGATTGTATCGATTACGCCAGGAAATGCCACAAATGCCAAATTTATGCTAACAAGATTCACGCTCCCCCATCGCCTTTACACACCATGAATTCTTCGTGGCCTTTTGCAGCGTGGGGCATGGACATCATCGGGCAGATTCACCCGAAGGCTTCCAACGGACACCGTTTCATTTTGGTCGCTATAGACTATTTCACTAAATGGGTAGAGGCAGCATCTTACGCCAACATCACAAGGACTACAGTATGTAAGTTCCTAAAGAAGGAGATTATTTGTTGATACGATTTGCCAGAAAGGGTCATCACCGACAACACTTCCGGTCTGAATGACAAAATGATGACGGACGTGTGCAATCAATTTAAGATAACACACCATAATTCCATAGTCTGTCGTCCTAAAATGAATGGGGCAGTGGAAGTAGCAAACAAGAACATAAAGAAGATCATAGCGAAGACGACAGATACCTAAAGGGATTGGCACGAGAAGCTGTCATTTGCCCTTTTCGCATATAGGACGTCCATTCGCACATCAACAGGGGCAACACCCTACTCCTTGGTGTATGGTACCGAAGCAGTACTCCCCATTGAGGTAGAGATCCCGTCACTCTGGGTCTTAAATGAAGTAAAATTGGAAGAATCCGAATGGGTGCAAGCCAGACTCGACCAGCTAAATCTCATTGAAGAAAAGAGACTAAAGGCCATTTGCCATGGTCAGATGTACCAAAAGCAGATGATGCGGGCGTACAACAAAAAGGTGCACCCAAGAGAGTTCAGAGAGGGGGATCTGGTGCTCAAGAAAATCCTCTCGATTCAGAAAGATTATCGAGGAAAGTGGATGCCCAACTAGGAAGGGCCGTACGTGGTAAAAAAGGCTTTCTTAGGAGGAGCCCTAATCTTAACTAAAATGGATGTAGATGAGCTGAAAAGCCCTGTAAATTTCGATGCTGATAAGAAATACTACGTTTGAAAAAAAAGGGAAAAAGAAGAACAAAAATGGAGAGCTCAGGGCGAAAACCCGAAATATGGCGTCTTGAAGCAAATGGAGGACCCGAGTCGAAAACCCGTAAAGGGCGGCTCAGATAAATTGAAAGGTTGGATATCCAAAGAGAAGGGTCATCCCCATGAACCTTGTGAAGAGGGAGCTTCAGGCAAAAGATTCTATGCCGGTTGACAGGATCATGTATCATTCATACCGAAGATAATGAGGGATCTTGTATTTCATATTTAGCTTTTCCTCATGTGTGTCATAACTCCCTCAAAGTATCCCAAACCCTTAATCGTAATAAAATCATGTTTTTGAGCATCCATTCCTTGCCTTCTTGTTAATATCATGCAAATAAGCTAACATAGGCTTATGATAAACAATAGATTTCTGAGCATTATTGTGATATAATCTTAAAGATGCAGGTGATTAGAAAACGATGTTAACTTTGCCCTCTAGCTCCCTACATAACGGCTGTTGACAAGGAAGGCGGAAGGCTTCAAGCACTAGGATAAGATGACCAATGGCGCACGCCCTGCTTGTTCAAAAGGAAGCATGCGAGATAACAAGAGAGATCTCCTAGGTGAAAACCCGGAAGGGCGCCCCTTGAAAAAAAGAAAAAAAAAAGAAAAAAAGGGAAAAGAAAGAAAGAAAAAGAAAAGAAACAACAAAAAAGAAAAAAAAAGCCTCTAAAGCGAAAACCTGAAAGGGCACTTTAGAACCCCAAATAAAAAATTTAGAAAAAGAAAGGTTGAAATGGTTGAACCCGACACTAAATAGGATATCGCCGCCAAAAAAGGGGAGAAAGTCAACAACGTAAAGTCGAGGTTGACTGAGGACTAAAGCAGGCCCACCAAGATATTAACACTCATGCATCATGAATAGTTAGACATACCTAGGATTAGGAGCATGTCAATTCAGTTGTCATAGCATTTTGTCTTATCTTAGACAGGTATCTATAGATTCAAAGAGACATCTGTAGCCATCCTGGTGTGAATCCCAAATGTGAAGATGAAGGTTCTCTATACGAAAGGCCTATGTTCCAAAGCGCCTGCAGCGAGAGGTTCTATATAGGAAGAATCCGCCGCTCCAAGGTTCCAGGAGCTGAGAGTTTTGTATAGGAAGGGCTTGCAGCTCCAGGGTGAAGACTAGCAGTTCTATATAGGAAGAACTCCTAGCCGAAGGAATTCACCCATGACACATAAGGTTTTATATAGGGAAAACCCGTTGTGTTGAAGGTGAAGAGTCCTATATAGGAAGGGCTTCTAGCTTTACTTTCTTAGAGTGAGAGGTTTTATATAGGAAGAACTCATAAGCTCCGAGATTTCAGAAGCTAAAAGTTCTATATAGGAAGGATTGACGGCTCCCAGGTTTGAATACTATCAGTTCTATACAGGAAGAACTCCCAGTCAGAAGAACCCATCCGTGGTACAGAAGGTTTTATGTAGAAAAAACCAGCCGCGTTGAAGGCAAAGAGTTCTATATAGGAAGGACTCCAAGCTTTACCGTCTTAAGATGAAAAATTCTATATAGGAGGGACTCATAACTTGAGGCTTCACAGCAAAGGGTTCCATATAGGAAGAGCCAGTAGCTCCAAGATCGGAGGGGGAAGAAGTTATATAGGAAGGACTTACGAGCCTGAAGATTCAGCCGAGGAAAAGCGAAGAGTTCCAGAAGAGCACGTGTTTCCAAAGCTACAAATAGGGAAGTCAGATAAAAATGAGTGCTTATGAATCTTTGCTTTGTTCCCATTCCACGAGAACAAGCAAAGAGGGGCAACTGTAATCACTCATTTTTATCTGATTTGTAAATATTGTGCTAGTATATAATTAATATTATTGTTACATGAGTGTTAGTAAGATAAAAATGTATAGGTGTGATATCTGTGAGTGCATATATGTACGTATTAGTAATTATTTATATGTATGCTCATATGTTACATGTTTGAATATTTGATTAATTTGCATGTATGTTGTGTGTATATATAATGTATGTATCTGCATGAGTTGGTGAGTATATATATATTGGTATACATATGAGTCCTTATGTATATGTATGCATTGCTTGTATGTCAGAAAATGTTGGTGTTTTACGTGTACGCGTATTGTATGCACATGTGCTTGTGTTATTATTATTAACATTATCATCATTAATGGACCAATTCAAGATGAAACCCATAAATTATAAACCTAAAAAATAAATAATAATAATTAAGGCCCAGTCTTTATACAAATATAAGACCCAAATACAAAATCAAGTCCAAACCCCAACCTAATTAACTAAGCCCTAGAACCAAGTCTGATGACTTTTCTTTCTTGCAGCCAACGGTCCATATCAATTTAATGATCATCCATCTTCCGCGCGTGAAGACGACTCACCGCCCAATCATCTTCCAGGCGCGCGTGTATCGCACGTGCAAGACCATTCAGCTGCAATCGCCACATGTCTCGATCCGGGGCCACCACGTCATCACCCAGATTAAATCCTGGCCGTTAATCTTCAACCAATCCAAGCCGTTGGATTGAATTTGATCCAACGGCCAAGATCAAGTCTGGCCGAACGACACCTCTGCCACGCTGCCACCATGCTCCCTACGTCGGCCGTACCAACCACCGTGCTTAGGATTTCACCAGAAAACACAGAAAAATAGAGATCATGTCAGTGACCAAATAACAAAAAATATGTATTTTATTTCATATCTTCTACCAAATAGAGATCAGAATATATATGTATCAAAAAATTTGTAAAAGGGGATAGCTTTTCCATGTTCCAGAAATAAAAAAAAGAAAGAGGCTCAAAGTTTCTAGCGGTAATGATCCAACTTTCTTTTTACTATGCATGTATTATTTTCATAAAAAAAGGGAACAATAAACTAACAAGGTACTTACCCTGACTGTCGATCCTCCTTCACATCGGTGATAAGCCCACTCATAGGGTGAATCGGTCGAGAGGAGAGATGTCGGGGTTGTGAAAAGGAGGGGTTTTTTTTCTTTCAAGGGCCTCGGGTTTTTCAGATCTGGGCAAATCGGAGTGTTTTCCCTAAAGTCTAAGCATATACTCGGGTTTTAGAGAGAGGGGAGAGTTTTTTTGAAGCTGGTTTGGGCTCTGTCACCGCCGGGGACGACACCGGAGACGAAAGGGGTGAGCGGCGCTGTCGAGTTTGTTGAGAGAAAAGGATGAAAGCTGAGTTTTTAGGTTTAGGTTTAATATTTTTTTACCGGTTATAAAACAAATAATAACCCTGGATGTTTAAATGGTCTAATTACATGAGGGGTCATTTTCTTTTTTCCCGCTTTTAATTTCGGTCCTGGGTTAATTGCAATGCTAATCCCTGTCCTTTGTTACTGTATTCTCTTTCATTTTTTTTATTCTAATTCGATATCTTTACTTCGATTCCTTTCAATTTTAACCCCTAAATTAAACCAAAATCAGTTTTAAAAAAGGAGAAAATGCACACTTAAACCCTCCGTGTTTCTGAAGTTTTTAATCTGAGCTTACCCCTTGGTCTTATTACACTTCCAGTCCTTATGGGTCTTGTCTGATTCTTAATTCGATCCCTAAATGCACTTTTTAAATTATGCCTTTTGTTTTTTTATTATCCCATTTCAGTCCCTTTTTATATTTAAATGTTTATCCCTTTTACATGTCTAGCATGTTCATATCGTTCTTTTGGTATTGGTATATGTTTTGTATAGTATGTTAATTTATAACCATATAATTTGTGTATTAAAATATGTTATACCGTGTTCCTATATTTTAATTTATTTTGTCTATGCCGTGTTCACGTTTGTCTTACATGTTACGTTTTAGTTTAGGTTATATGTCATGTTCGCATGTTTACATTTTTTGATATTTTTGCTTCTTAGGTTATATGATAGTGTGATATTGTTTATCGTACACAATGTTTTTATTCATGCATGAAATTTGTGTCATATGTTAAGCATTAAATATTAGTTTTATTCTAGTATGTCGTTTTATTATTTTGGTATCATATTATGCCATGTGTAATTGTCATGTAGGTGGTAATTGTAATTCATCTTTATGCATAAGTGTTGGATGTAATTAATTTAGTTTTAGAAAGCACGTATTTTATGTTTCTATTCGTATTTGCTGTTTTATTTTTAGGACATGTTACATTGTTTTTGTTCATGCATTTTGCATTTTAATATTATTATGTTTATGTCTTTTATGTTTTTGTAGTTCCACGCCTTTGTAAATATTTGCCTATAATGTTTTTGTTAGGTTTGCATGACGGAATATTAATTGTCAATGTGGTGCCCTTTTATCCGAGCGTAAACGGGGACAGTATCAGGCGTAGTGATAGTGGTTGGGCGTTTACTCTCGGATATCGGGGCCTTTAAAATTTATTCGCAATTGACAATTAATATTAATAAAGCGGTAATTATTAATAAAGCGGTAATTATTAAAGTACCAATTTTGGGCGGTGTGGGGGTGCTAATCCTTCCCCATCCGTAACCGACTCCCAAACCCAACAGTTTTCGAATCTCTGGTTTTATGGTGTCCGGCCTACCTAAGTGGCCGGTGGCGACTCCCTTTCTTTAAATAAAATACGGTATTTTTAAAACCCCACGGAATAAATATTTTAATACCCAAAAAACCACAAACATTTCGAAAACACTCGTTTTTTAGCGATAAAGGGGACATCGCTACAAAGTGCATCACCTTTTTCCAAGGTGAAACCTCTAAAAACACTTTATCACCGGCATCATACTCATCTTCTCTACGCTTCAAATTCACGTAGGGTTTCTGTCGATCGGATACCGCTTCCAAGTTATCAGACACAAGTGGGGCATAGAAATATATTTCTCCCCAACCTCAGCCCAACACAAAGGCATACGACACCTCCTACCATATAAGGCCTCATACGGTGCCATCTGAATATTCGCTTGATAGCTATTATTGTATACAAATTCCACCAAAAGGAAACTGCTTTTCCCAGGTTCCTTGGAATTCAATAATGTAAAACCACAACATATCCTCCAAGACCTGAATCACACGTTCAGACTTTCCATCTGTCTGAGGATGATACAAAGTGTAAAATGCAACCGAGTACCCAAATCTCGATGCAAGCACTCCCAAAACTCGTTGTAACCCTCATATCTCTATCTGACACAATCGACCTGGGCACCCCATGCAACCTTACAACCTCAAAAATATAAAGATCAGCCAACTTATCTAAAGTATACGTATTATGCACAAGCAGAAAATGTGTACACTTCGTAAACCGATCAACAATCACCCAAATAGAATACTTTTTTCTTAGTGCCAAATGTAACCCCGACAAAAAATTCATGGTGATCCTCTCCCATTTCCACTTCGGTATCCTCAACAGCTACAACAATCCGAAAGGAAATTAATGCTCAGCCTTAACACGCTGACATACCATACACTTGGCAACAAAATCAACCACATCTTTCTTCAAACCAACCCAATAATACTCATCCTACAATCCCCGATACATCTTAGTGCTACCGGGATGCATATCAAAAGGACTAGTATGAGCCTCGGTCAAAATAATACATCTCAACTCCTTATCGCAAGGCACCACAATTCATTCCTTAAAACACAAAACTCCATTATCATTAAAATGAAAATTCGATGGTTTCTCATCCATGATATCCTTAACGTGAGGTACCAACTCATCATCGTAGGGTTACTTCTCTTTTATCATTTGCAACAAAGATGGCTTCACTTGCAACTCAGCTAACAAGCTTTCATTATGAGTTACACTCAACCGAGCAAACATAGCTCTCAACTCGACCACAGCTTTTCTACTCAAAGCATCCGCTACCACATTCACTTTACCCGGATTCAATTCCTTAAGCAACTCTAACCATAGTTGTTCCCTAAGATTCAATTCCTTTCATGACATCAAATACTTCAAACTTTTGTGATCCGTGTACACAACACACTTCTCACTGTAAAGATATTGCCTCCAAATCTTTAATGCAAACACTATTGCAGCAAGCTCAAGATCATGAGTAGGATAGTTATGCGCGTGCACCTTTAATTGCCTAGATGCATAAACCACAACTTTCCCACTTTGCATCAACACACACCCAAACAAACGTAGGATGCATCACTATACACCACAAACTTCTTCCCCGACTCAGGTTGAATCAAGATCAGATCTTGCGTCAAAGCTTCCTTCAACTTTTCAAAGGCTTGCTGTCGATCCTTCGACCACTCAAAACGAACATTCTTTTGCAACAACTTGGTCAAAAGAGCAGTAATCTTCAAAAAACCATCCACAAACTGACGATAATATCCAACCAACCCAAGAAAGCTACGCACCTCCGTCACTGACTTAGGTTGCTTCCTATTCACTACCGCCTCAATCTTCTGCGGATCCACACGAATTCCCTCCGCCGACACCACGTGTCCAAGGAAAACCACTTCCTTCAACCAAAAATCACATTTGCTCAACTTGGCACACAACTAATTATCCAATAAACACCACCACAAATTGATCTAAGAACTTGTGAAATACCCAATTCATCATATCCTAAAATGCATCTGGTGCATTGGTCATCCCTAACGACATCACCAAGAATTCGTAATGCCCATACCTCGTACGAAAGGCAGTCTTTGGCATATCCTTCATCTTCAATTGATAATATCCCGATCTCAAATCGATCTTAGAAAATACTGATGCACCTCAGAATTGATCGAACAAATCCTCAATTTGTGGCAAAGGATATTTTTTCTTAATCGTCAACTTATTTAGTTGCCGATAATCGATGGACATTCTCATCGTGCCATCCTTCTTCTTCATAAACAACACCGGCGCACCCTAAGGTGAAACACTGGGTCTAATAAACCCCCGATTGAGCAACTCCTGAAGCTGCATCTTCAACTCCTTCAATTCCTTAGGTGCCATGCAATAAGGCGTAATAAACACCGGAGTTGTATCAGCATACGTCTCGATTTTAAACTCCACCTCCCTATCTAGTGGCAAACCCGGTAACTCTTCAAGAACCACCTCCAGAAAATCACAAACTGTGCAAATGTCCTGCACACGCACTTTCTTAGACGCAGGATTAATAACATAGGCCAAATATGGTTGACATCCAAGTTTTAACATTCGACTTGTTTCCAAAGCCGAAACAATATTAGACGGGAACTTTGCATTCTCGCCAACCACCACAACTTCATAATCATCGGCAAGACGCAATGATATCCATTTGGTTTCAAAATCCACAATTACCCTATGCTCGGACAACCAGTCCATCCCCAAAATAATATCAAAACATGGTATGGCAATTCCATCAAATCCACAGCAACACATGATCTTGCACCATCAAAGGACACCTACGGTATAACCTCATAACCACAACAGGCGTACCTCTAACTAGCATAGGACAATCACGCCTCACATGATCAGTCGACCCATAACTCTTACAAGTACTAGCTGCAACTAGTGCAGGAACTGGGCCAGCTCGTCCCGCCTGAAGACAATTACCTCTAACATGAACTCAAGATCCACAACCCCAACAAACCTCGTCTGATCTCCAACAAATCCCATAATGTCTCTTCCTACTCTGAGCACACTCTGATATCCCACCTTCAAAACTCTGTCATATCTGACCTCTTCGCCTAAGCTCAGGTCGATGTTTCCAATCACAGTGCCATTATATCGGCCACCAGTAGCACTAGAATCAACAACTCTCTTACAATGGCCAGATCCTCTAGTACGAGATGCCAAACCCAAACTCTTCTTAATATCCTTAGCTCTCGAAACCAACACATCAAATCAAAATACTCCACAGCCAACATATATGTCTTAACTTTCTGTGCCAAACCATAATGGAATTGGTCGCATTAACGCCTCTTATCAGTCACCAACTTTGGATCATACTAGCTCAGCCTTACAAATTGTATCTCATACACAGATACCGACATATCATCTTGTACCAAGGCCATGAACTCATGTTTCTTCTCATCCAAGTATCTAATTCTGAGATACTTCTTCCTGAAAGTAGTCTGGAAGGTTTCCTATATCACGTCATTGGGCTATATACCCGTAATCGTAATAGTCTACTAGCTATACGCATCTTCCTACAACAGGGATACAACACACCCAAGCTTATGGGTATTATAACAACCCATCTGATCCAATATACGATCTGTACTTGCAACCCACTCTTTAGAAGCCTCAAGCGCCAAACCTCTAAACTCGACCCCTCCTAGGCCACGTAATCGCTCTAATGGCAAACCCGAATTAACAACAACAACTGGTGTGGTATAGGCACATGTAGTCTAGCCACCGAGGCTTGAAATGCTCCTATCATTGCCTGTATCAAAGGTGTCACATCACCCAACACTGGCCCAACTGGCATAGGTGGTACTTGTTCTACACCCGTAGGTGGATTCGGCGGTGGAGGTGGCAACCCTTTAATAGGCAAAGCATTATTCTTGTCATCCCGCCTCCCCACATTTGCATTAAAACGTAATTCTCCCCTCGGTAGCATCGTAACAAAGAATTTAAGGCATGATAATACATCAAAAACAAAACAATTTGGCCGACCTCAAGCAAGGATCCAAGACTTCCATTTCGATTCAAAATCATTTCGTAATAGCATTAATAAGCCAATGTGTCCTAAATCATACCCCAGCATGGCATATAATATGTAATCAATCACCGTGCATATCAAACAACATGAATTAGTCAACATAAGTATCAAACAACTTCCCAACAAGCATAAACTAACCATAACCTACTCCCAATAATCATAACATGGCTCTAATACAACCAAATGTAACCCGCTTGACTCGACCTAGATGCTCAACCAAAACAAACGAGCTACATTGGGTTTGCTCCTTTTATCTTGTTTAGATGCATATTATTAAATTGTAAGTGATCATGCTTGCAGCAGATGAAGTTACAAAGAAAACAAACCTCGAAAAGGTAACCAATTGCTTATAATACATTTTAGGGACCAAAACATAAAAACTGGTAAATTTAAGGATCATTACTGAAATTAGGGTTACCAATCCTCAATTAGTCAGATTACATGCTTGCATTCTCAGCTCAAACCGACCATTCAAACCCATTTAATTGCAGGTACAACATTTAGGGACTAAATGTAAGAAAATAGAAACTTTAAAACAAACTTTAACTGAATAACCACTACTCGTATCAATACGCAGGTAAGTGTATCGGTACACCTGTGTATTTTTAAATTTTCAGATTCTAGTAGTTTAAACCCGTATCGATACACTTCCTCGAGTATCAATATGCTATGTCTGGAAACATCAACCCGTATCGATACACTCCCTCGAGTATCAATATGCTATGTCTGGAAACATCAACCCGTATCGATACAGTCTCACGTATATCGATACGCTATGCCTAAAAACACCGACCCATATCGATACGGTATTATGTGTGTGAATACGCTATGCTTGAAAACACTAACTCGTATTGATACGGTCTTACGTGTATCGATACGCCATGGCCTGTAAAGTTCAAACTTGTTAGTTTAACATACATTTATGGATTCCAAAACACTTAAACATGCTTATAACATCCATACAACATTATCAAGGATCGATCCTAATCATAATATCACAATTTCATCAACATATCATGGCAATCTACTCGAATCTCAAGTCTAGAGGCATGCTCCCTGAATTCAAGCAACTCACATACCAAAACATATACCATATGCAAAATCTTGTAAGCCAAGCTTATTTCAAGTCCAAAAAACAATATAAACTAGCCCAAGCAGATAATTAAACACTCAAACCCTCCCAACAACATTTAAGCCACATTGCTTTTATCACTACATTAATTATCAACATACTTTGCAAAACCAAGTCTTGGAACTCCTTTCCTTGCTTGCTAGGTCCCCTTGTACTCGATTAATCTACATTGATGATAAAAGAGAGCGTAAGCAATCATTTCTTAGTGAGGAGCACTCAAAACACAAAACATCATCCAATGCAATTTAAAACCATTTCAAAACCATCATGCCATTCTTTCAAAACATGCACTTAATCTTTCCAAAATTAGCATATTAAACCATATGCACATGTATCATGGATTCCACAGCATAATCCCATATACAATACCCTTTACTTAAGCCTTCTCATGCATAACATCCCATATGCAAAGCTTAAGTAGTAAAACATGTATAAATCACATTATACAAACCAATCCATCAACATGATACATTTAAAACATTATATTGGCTTTCAAATGATCCATTACCGTAGACATCATTTCCATAAATCAACTTTAACATCAGATACACAGATTTCCCAATCTCTTACAGCTCAATGGCATGGAGTTGTGCAACACATGCACCACCACTACACTACCAAGGCTAATCTTCCAATTTGGAGTACACACACTCGATGCATCAACCTCTACAGTCAAGGGCTGGAGAAAAAGCCATCTAAGTGCTACCCCAACAACATTGGGGTTCACATGATCGGAGTAAATACCTCTTGTACTACCTCTACAATGACGGACGACTTATTATAGTGCACTTTAAATCCTATGGCCAGCCAATTATATACGATAACATTTTCATAACATTTTCAATCCATCACTTGCCAATATAATCCACTTTTATAAACATACCTCATTGTTTTCATACGTATCATTCAAATCGTTTCATCATGCATTAAACTATGCATAAACCATGTTCATAAAAATTATTTAAAACCAGGCATTACTTTCCAAATGCATCTAACATCATTTAATATCAATTTCCATCATTAAACCATGCTCATTTCATGCATAAAACAAGAGGTAAACAATCATTTAACAAGTGCATTTCTTAAATCATTTGCCAACCGAAAACGAGAGAGAAAACAATCCATAGTTACTTTTGAGCTTAGGTAAGCGTTTCAAGATCTACCTAAACTCCCAAAACATCATTTCAAACCCTTACAATGCTTTAAACCTCGTTTTCACTCACCGATAAAGTAATGCCTCTATTGCCGATGCCAAATCAAACTCCTGGCAACTCTTCAACAACAAGACAACTTCTAAAATCTTGATTTTTACCTGAAGAAATTGAAGTTTGAAATGTGTTTGGTTGGAGAGAATTTGAGAGAAATAAGTTACAAAGTTTGTTACGTGAATTTTATTTAAAAGCTTAATTAAGATTAATTAATTCTCTCCACTATTTATAACTCTTAAAAACCCATTTAAAATAGTTAATTAAAGGGAGAAATTTGATGAAAACTTTTAGGTTAATTAGCTCCTTAAAGATTCAAAGTTTTGATCCATTTACAAAACAGTCACTAAAAATAGTTTCAAAAACTTTGCATTTTGGTCACTAAATCAAATTGTCATATTTACGAATTTCATTTTCCAATTTTTTTTCACCAAAATCTCTAATCTCAATCCACCGGACTGACTAAACCACCCTAAAACTCCTAGGCCCAAAACCAGGGTGTTACATCTAGTCCTGTGTTTGGGGACATGACACCTCTGGTTCAAGCGATGACATGAGCATTCCAGGCCGCGATGGCTGGAGCTTATGTACCTGCTCCGACACCTGCTGCTGCTAATTTGGGTTTGCCCGTTAGAGCGTTTCCATAACCTGGGAGGGGTTCAGTATAGAGGGTTGGCACCCGAGGCATCTAAGGAGTGGATGGCCAATACATAGCTTATCTTGGTTCAACTGGGGTGTATTGATGACCGCAAGTTGGGATGTGATGTTTCCATGTTGCAAGGGGATGCGTATAGCTGGTGGACCACTATAATCACGGGCGTAGAACCTGTTGATATGATGTGGAAGTTCTTCTAGGCTACCTTCAGAAAGAAATATCTGTGTGTTAGATATTTGGAGTACAAGAAATGGCACTTTATGTCCTTGGTTCAAGGAAGTATGATTGTGTCCGAGTATGAGGTGCAGTTCGTATGGCTGATTCAATATGCACCTGAGTTGGTGCCATATGAAAGGTAGCATTGTGATTGTTTTCGATATGGTTTGGGCAGGATGTCAAGATGTTTATGTTGGCCACTGAGTATACTGAGTTTGATGTTCTGGTATCTCATAAGGTCCTAGCTTGGGGAAAAGAGTTACGGAGTATGGTTCTAGGGGTAGCCAGGCTAAAAGGCACCGTGATTGAAGGTTTTGACCAGATACGAGACGTAGTAAAGGTGGTTCAGGATGAGGATATCAGGGACAGGGTGCTCAGGTTCAGTTTGAGTATAATAGTTGGTGGGGTTGTGGTTCTAGGGAACATTTGAGGTGAGATTGTCCGCATTTGGCCAGAGAAAGGTAGGCTCCTGCAGTTGTGGCTGCGAACTCTTATTAGAGTTATGGGTCGACAAAACATATCAGACAAGATTGTTCTTTGCTTGCTAGAGGTAGGCAGGCACCTGCACCTATTGCTACACCACCTAGCGGTTGTGGTCTCGGCCGTGGTACCTTCCAGCAGAGGGAGGAGGGACATAGGACTGTGGCACACATAGTGGAAGTTCGACCAAAAGATGGTGGGCCAGCGAGGATATATGCTCATCATGAGGGGAAAATGACACGAACATGATAGTAGGTACCTTTACCTTGCAATCTATGTCATTGTTATTTTGATAGATTCTGGTTCCACACATTCATATGTATTGCATAAGCATGCGTATTTGCTTAGTGTACCAGTAAAAATGCTTGATGTTGGTATGAAAGTGATGAGTTCTTTTGGAGAAACGGTCATTACAAGGAAGTTGTATCAAAGGTGTCCTCTGATGGTTAAGGGTCACGTGTTTGCGGCTGACCTAATGGAGTGTTCGTTCCATGGTTTTGACGTGATTTTGGGTATGGACAGGTTGTCCGAGCATCAAGCTGTGGTTGATTTTGAGACCAAGCGGGTTTCTTTAAGGCTTGCTGATGATTAAGAGGTGGTGGTTGTGGGAAAGAACGTAAAGTTCTTGTCTAATATGGTTTCGGCCATGGAAGAGTGTAAGTTGCTGGAATATGGATGTCAGATGTTTCTAGCCTATGTGATGAACTTGAATGTGGAGAAAGTGAGGACGAAGGATATTCGTATTGTTTGTGACTTATTGGGTGCATTTATGGAAGAGTTACCTGGTTTGCCACCAGATATGGAGGTGGAGTTTTGCATTGAGACATATGTTGATTCGGCTTCGGTGTCGATTGCACCATATTGCATGGAACCAAAGGAGTTGAAAGAGTTGAAGAAGCAACTTCAGGAGTAGCTGGATTAGGGTTTTATTCGACCTAGTGTATCATCGTGGGGAGCACCGGTGTTGTTTGTGAAAAATAAGGATGGCAAGTTGAGTATGTGTATAGATTATCAACAACTGAATAAGTTGACGATTAAGAATAAGTATCCCCTACCGTGAATTGATGATTTGTTTGATCAATTTCGGGGAGCTACGATGTTTTCCAAGATCGATTTGAGGTCTGGATATTATTAGTTGGAGGTGAAGGATAAATATGTGTTGAAGACTAATCTTTGTATGAGGTATGGCCATGAATTTTTGGATTAAGAATAAGTTGACAATTAAGAATAAGTTGGCGATTAAGAATAAGTATCCCCTGTCGTGTATTCCATGAATTTTTGGACCAATTTGTGGTAGTGTTCATCAATGATATCCTTGTGCACTCTCGTACCGAGGAGGATCATGATTGGCACTTAAGGATTGTGTTGCAGACCTTGTTGGACAATCAGCTTTATGCTAAGTTGAGTAAATGTGAGTTTTGGATTAGGAAAGTGGTTTTTCTTGGTCAAGTGGTTCCAGTTGAGAGTATCCAGGTAGTTCCTAAAAGGATTGAGGCGGTTATGAATTGGAAGCAACCGAAGTCAGTAATGAAAGTCTTTAGTTTTCTGGGCTTGGCGAGTTATTACTATCATTTTGTGGATGGGTTTTCAAGATTTGCTGCCCTGTTGACCAAATTGTTGCAAAAAAGATGAGCGGTTCGTGTGGACGGAAGCTAGACAGCAATCTTTTGAGAAGTTGAAGGAAGCTTTGACGCAAGCTCCTATCTTGATTCAGCCTGAGTCAGGGAAGGAGTTTGTGGTGTATAGTGACGCATCCTACATCAGGTTAGGGTGTGTGTTGATGGAGGATAGGAAGTTCATGGCTTATGTATCGAGGCAGTTGAAAGTGCATGAATGCAACTACCCTACGCATGATCTGGAGCTCACAGCGGCAGTGTTTTTGTTGAAAATTTAGAGACATTACCTTTATGGTGAAAAGTGTGTTGTACACACTGACCATAAGAGTTTGAAGTATTTGATGACTCAAAATGAGTTGAATCTTCGTCGGCGTAGGTAGTTGGAGCTGTTGAAGGATTATGATATGACCATTGAGTACCATCTGGGTAAATCAAATGTTGTGGCAGATGCTTTGAGTATAAAGGCCGTTATGGAGTTAAGAGCCATATTTGCTAGGTTGAGTGTGACCCGTGATGGAGGGTTGTTAGCAGGATTGCAAGTGAAACCTTCATTGGCACAATTGATTAAAGAAAAGTAGCCATATGATGAGGCGTTGGTACCTCATGTTAAGGACATCATGGATGGAAATCCAACAGATTTTCACTTTAATAGTGATGGGGTCTTGAGCTTTAAAGATTAGATTGTGGTGCCTAGTGACGAGGAATTAAGACGAATGATTTGGACCGAGGCACATGCTATTCCTTTTGTGGTACATCCTAGTAGTACTAAAATGTATCAGGGGTTGAGTAAAGAGTACTATTGGGTTTGTTTGAAAAAGGATGTGGTTAATCTTGTTGCTAGATGTATAGTGTGTCAGCGGGTGAAAGCTGAAAATCAGTTTCCTTATGGGTTGTTGCAACCGTCGAGAATTCTGCACTGAAGTGGGAAAGGATCACCATGGATTTTGTGTCAAGACTACCTTTAACTCCATCTAAAAAGGATTCCATTTGGGTGATTGTTGATCGTTTTACGAAGTGTGCACATTTATTGCCCATGCATACTACATACTCGCTAGATAAGTTGACAGATTTATATGTTGCTGAAATTGTGAGGTTGCACGGGGTGTTCAAGTTGATTATTTCAGATAGAGATCTGCAGTTTATAGTGAGGTTTTGGAGGTGTTTGCACTGAGCTTTGGGTACTCACTTGAATTTTAGTACATCGTTTCATCCTCAAACGGATGGCCAGTCTGAACATGTGATTTCGGTCTTGGAAGATATGTTGAGATGTTGTATCATTAAGTTCCAAGGAACTTGGGAAAGACAGTTTTCTTTGGTGGAATTTTCGTACAATAACAGTTATCAAGCAAGTATAAAGATGGCACCATATGAGGCCTTGTATGGTAGGAGGTGTCGTATGCCCTTGTGTTGGGCTGAGGCTGGGGAAAAGTATGTTTCCATGCCAGATGTGTTGAAAGTCGCAGATAAGAAAGTAAAATTGATTTGTCATCGTTTAAAAGAGGCCTCAGATAGGAAAAAAATCCTATGCAGATTTGAAACGTAAAGAGGTTAAGTATGTTGTTGGTGAAAAGTGTTCCTGAAAGTTTTGCCTTCGAAAAAGGTGATGCATTTGGGCGTAAAGGTGATGTAACGCATTGGTCCTATGGCTTATCGGCTAAGTTTACCTCCTAAATTGGAGAAGATTCATGATGTGTTTCATATGTCCATGTTGCGGAGGTATCGCTCGGATCTGTCGCATGTTATGCCAGTTGAGGATGTTGAGTTGCGACCAGATTTATCCTTTGATGAGGAACTAATGGAGATCCTTGACTCCAGTAGTAAAGTTCTTCGTGGCAAGACGATTGAACTTGTTAAGGTGTTGTCGCGACATCGTAGTGTTGAGGAGGCCACATGGGAGAGTAAGTCAGACATGGTTGCTTAGTTTCCGCATCTGTTTCCGTCAAGTAAATTTTGTGGATGAAATTTCTTAAAGGGGTGAGTTGTAATGCCCCGGTTTTGTGCCTAGGGATTTTTCTAGTGGGTTAGACGATCTAGTGGACCGGGATTAAAACCAAAACAAATAATTTGATGTGATAAAAATAAGGGAAAATATCTAAAAATCATTATTTAATATATGGATAATTTTGCTAAAGCCAATTTTGGAAAATGGATTTTGAAAATTGGACATTTTGGCTAGTGACCAAAATGTAAAGTTTGTAAATTTGTTTTTAGTGACTGTTTTGTAAAAGGATCAAAACTTTGACTCTTTAAGGAGCTATTTGACCTAAATGTTTTTATCATAATTTTCTCTCAATTTGGTTTATTTTAATGAGTTTTTAATTAAGGATTAAAGGGATTTAATTAACAAAAGTGTAGTTATTTTTCTAAAACCACTTTTGACGTAACTGTCTTTCTCTCAGTTTCTTCAAAGAAACACTCACTTTTTCATCAAAGATTGAAGGTAATGCTCTTGATTTAATTAACCATTGATTTCTAATAGATTCTTCAATCTTGTTTTCCAAAAACCTCATTGATTTTCATTTGTTTTCAAGAGTAAAACATCCAATTGAAAGGAAATTCATCCATTAGAGGTAAGGTTCGTTCTTCTTCTCTAATGATTGGTTCTTTACTGAAATTCCCAAGTATTTGATCATTGTTTACTATTTTCTAATGAGTTTTGATGAGTTAATTGTGGAAACTACTTAAATCAAGGTTTAATTGATGAGAACATGAGATTTCCGTTTTGGATCTATTTTGCTAGGTTCTTGATGAGTTATAATCATAATTTTGATGTTTTATAATGTTGATAAGTTGGTTTTAATATTGGAATCCTAAAGCTATATGAATCTCTAATTTTCTAGGTTACTAGTTATGTGTTTTTGAGGAGTTGTGGTGGTTAATTGAATGCTTGAGATATAAGGATGTTTGAAAAGTGTTTTTAGATGTTAATTGATGATAATTGAGGTGTTGAAACATTTTATTATGGTTGGTTTAGGTTTGGAAGACGTTTGCTGTTGATTTTTTGGGAGTTGTGGAGTGGTTTGGAGTAAAAGATGTTGAGGTTTAGTGTGCTGTGATGTTGATTGCATTTTGATGCAATGCACCTCTGTTTTGTGTGATCAAAAGCAGGGGAGTCTGAACCTCAAGCTTGAACGTGAGTTTCAGAAGCTTTGGAGGTGTGTGGAAACGTGTTTTAAACTTTGTAAAGGTTTGAGAGCTGTGTTTGGGGGTTTAGATTGAGCTTGAAACGCTGATCTAAGCTCGAAAGTAAGTAAAGGATGAATTATCTCTCGAACTCAGTTTTGGCCACAGTTTGATGCACTTGTTTACGTGTTTTTATTACTCACTGTTTATGCATATATTGAGCATAGTTTAATGCTGAAAATTGGTCTTGAAATGATGTTAGTGCATTTGGGAATATTGCACGGTTTGCTAATGTTCATAAACATTGTTTAATGCAAAGGTTGATGCATTTGTTTAATGGTTATGGTATATGCATATGAAAACAGTGAGTTGATGATGTTGAAATGATTTATATTGGCAAGTGATGTTATGAAATGATTTGAAAATGAAATCAGATATAGTTGGCCAGCCATAGGATTGATAGTGCACTATAAAAAGGCGCCTTAGATGTTGAGGGGTTTATACGGTGTACCGAATACTCCACCCAAGTACCCTAACGGTTGAGGGGTTGTATAGTACCGTAGACTCCCGTTAGTGGGTTAAACATCATACCGATGAGTGGTGTTGTGGGGTTTATGGGTAACGAATACTCCACCACGGGTTTCACAATGATGGAGGGGTTTATATGTACCGAATACTCCCGTGTGTGAACCTTGGGTTACCGGTAGATTGTTTGTTAAGTGTTGAGGGAACACTTGTTGAATCTGTGTATCCGATGTTACGTTTTGGTAAATGGAACTTGGTAAATGATCACTTGGAAGCCAATATAATTGTTTATGTAACATGAGATGGATTATGTTGTTTAATGTCATTTAAACATGTTTTACTCTTTAAGCCTTACATTGGTAGTATGCATGGGAAAGCTTAAATTGAGGATAGCAAATGGGATTTTGCTATGGGATCCATGATACATGTTGCATATGGTTTAATATGTTGTTTTGAAATGTTAAGTGCATGGTTTTGATAAGGCATGATAATGAGATGATGATTCAAGAGAGCTTTGAAATGTATTTTACAAGTGTTTTTTGAGATGGTTTTTAAATGCATCGATGATGGTTATTGTTTGATCATTGAGAAAACTAAGGGTTGAGGCAGCCAAGAAGCAAGAAAGATAACTCCAAGACTTGAACTCAAAGTATGGTTTGGATATTAAAGAGTAGTAATAATGACAATGTGTCGATTGATGTTTTTGGAGGGTCTTTGGAAGAACTCCCTGTTGATGCAAGTTTTAATTACTTTTTTGAACTTGTATTGTGTTTTAAGTGCTTGAGATATGGATGGTTTGATGATTTGAACGTGGTCTAGGAAGCATGCATCTAGTTTTGGTTTTTGAGTATGCTAGGTTGGCGTATATGATTGTTATGTTGATGCTTAAGCATGTTGTTGATGTTATTTGATGTTTAGTTAAGTGTTAATGTTGTTTGGAGTAAGCCAAAGTGTCATATGTTGGACCTAGAGGTCATTACAAGTTGCCCCGTACCGGTACTGGGCCTCAGGTTTCGGTATGTGGGGACTCATCCAGGCTCAAAGTGTTCAAAATAGCCTAGGCGTACCGATACATCTAGTAACCATATCAGTACACATAGCTGTAAAATACTGCTCGTTTCGATGCACGGGTTGTCGTATCGATACTGTGTCTAGCTACTAGAATTCTAATTTTTAAAACACATAAGCCCATACTGATACGCTTGGGGACCGTATCGGTGCGCCTTTGTCTTTTAGTGCCGTATCGAAATGCTATGTACCCATACCAGTACGCAGACCGTTAAATATGTTGTGATGCTGTCTGAAGTTTGAAATCTTTGCATTTTAGTCTCTATTTCTTAAATATTCAATTAAATATGTACGAAGGATTATTTTGGGCTGAGATTTAACATGAAGGCTTGCAACATGACTAATTGAAGATCAGTAGCCTTGATTTCTTGAAAGTCCTCATAAAAATGGAAATTACACTTTAGTCCCTGTAATGGTTTTTCGAGCAATTGGATGTCGAAATGACGCCCAGTTGAGTTGTAATTCAAACCATGTCTCGTATGAACCCTTAGGACCTAATAATGTATTTAGACAAGATAAAAGAAAAAATTGATCGTTTTAGTTGTAATCTTTTAGGGTTTATTTCGGTAAACCCTAATTTAGCTCGCTTGGTTCGGTCTTTTGACTAGGCTGGGCTAAGGGGGTTACAACTTCTATTATCCTTGGAAGACCGTTCTTAGAAACGAGAGGGACGTTGAGTGATGTCGAAAGAGGAGAACTCACAATGTGGGTAAATGAGTAGCAAGTCACACTCAATGTCTTCAAAACACTCAAGTATGCGGATGATCTAGAAGAATGTCAGGCTATTAGAGCCATTGCAATGTTCAACTTTGATGTGGAGGATTTTTGCCAAGGTAATTTTATTGCTGAACTTTAAATTGAAGAAATCACAGAGCCAGAGTTGAACAACAAGGCACAACAAGAAGCGAATTGGATTATAAGTCAACCGGGTAAATGTTTCAAACCTATTGATTATTTAATTAAGGAACTTAAACATGATAAACCCTTTATTGAGCAACCCCCTATTTTATAATTAAAGCCATTGCTAGAGCAATTGAATTATGGTTATTTGGGAAAGGATAACACCTTTCCCCTGATAATTTCTTCTAAGTTGCTGCCTAAACAGGAAAAGAGATTGATCGACATGTTGGCGCTGCATAAGAGTGTAATAGGAAAAGATCATTTTCCTTTACCCTTTATTGACCAGATGCTTGACCGTCTTGCAAAAGAGTCCTATTATTATTTTCTTGATGGATACTTAGGTTATAACCAGACTTCCATAGGGGTAGAGGATTAGGAAAATGCCACCTTCACATGCCTTTTTGGAACATATAGCTTTAGAAGAGTGCTTCTTGAATTGCTCAATGCTCTGACAACCTTCCAAAGGTGTATGATGGCGATTTTATCAAACATGGTGGAAGATTTTCTGGAAATCTTCATGGATGACTTCTCAGTATTCGAATACAACTTTGAAAATTGCTTCGGCAAACTAGAAAAGGTGTTAACACTTGATCAGTGAATAATCATCACACAAATTGTACAAAAGTACACTGCCGATGCAAGTATAGTGAACAAGTAGATCTTGTTAGATATCGTCCCACGAGGATATGAATTTAGTTGTATTCTTATGTCGCTGCAAGCAATTCTGAAAATAAAAAAGATTATGAGCGTGATTATGGCTATAATGGAAAAATAAATGATTGAATGTTAGATCCATTGTGAAAGCAAAAAGAAACAAATTAATAAAGGTAATAGAAATATCAAGTAAATATCTAGATTCCCTCGGCTCAACTTGGCAGATTACCATGTTCAACAAGGCAACAACATATGATGGTTCATTTGACAAATAAAATAATAAGCTCGCTTACTTGCTTCCATTCAACTCTCAATAGATGAATCAAATATGTAGATTAACCACAACTCTCGTTGTTTGTCAAAACTACACACCCCCGAACAAGTGGATCAACTTTCATTGTATCCTTATTCAACTCTCATTGTAATGGCTTGTTAATCTGAATTGTTGCTCCATCTCTCAATGTCAGTGATGATGTTAAACATTCTCATGCAAACAAAGCTCAAATCGAACAATTGAAATAAGAAGAAAGCTAATAATAATATATTGAACATAAAATCCAAGTTTAAACAAGTTCATAACAAAGCTAAAATGATAAACCATCGTCAATTAACACAAGAAATATAAAAAAGCTTCGATAAACATCTATTTCTAGAAAGATTTAAAGAAGATAGACATATTCCTCGTTTTTCCAGCACATGAGTGCTTGTTTCCTCAAATATTTCTACCTTGCTTCGCCTTAGTTCTCCAGAAAAAAGCTTAAGCTGCCATGGTAGGAAAGCTTTGAAAGGTTGAAGGTGATAGATAATAATAATCGCATGAGTAGTGTTTCTCTATCCTCCAAAAGTACCATTTTATAGGCTATTGAGGTAAGGATACCTGTCCTTCAGGTGACTTGTGTGGCAGTCTACCACACAAAATTTGTTGTAACAGAAAATCCAACTAGCAAATTCGTCATTATCCTTGTCAGTCTGGACAGCTGGCTACTATAGTGTCAAAACTGGTTGCAGTGATGAGACATCCTCTGCAGGGACATTAATAATACAACGACAAAACAACAAAAAGGCATAAAATCGTATAACAAAAGCAACTATGACCTAAGTTAGACAAAAAGCAAATAATAAATAGGAAATGCAGAAATGGATGCTTGAAATACTATTGTGGGGACAAAATAATCCATAATTAAAGAGGAAATACGTGCTCTTTAGAGAGCTATCAACACGCTGTGAAGAAACTGACCTAGTTTTAAACTGGTAAAATGCAACTTCATGGTGGATCATGGAATTGTTTTGGGACACAATATCTCATCCTAGGGAATCAAAGTAGATAAAGCCAAGGTGGATGTGATTGAGAAATTGCCACCACCAAAATCAATCAA
This sequence comes from Hibiscus mutabilis, assembly GCA_019671005.1. Classification (NCBI taxonomy): domain Eukaryota; kingdom Viridiplantae; phylum Streptophyta; class Magnoliopsida; order Malvales; family Malvaceae; genus Hibiscus; species Hibiscus mutabilis. Next base: position 21,865,153 of record CM033744.1, on the reverse strand, counting down.
AGGGATTCAAAATTTCCTTGGACATGTAGGTTTTTATACAAGGTTTATTAATTTTTTTCTAAAATTTCTAAACCTTTGAGTAATTTGCTTGAATGTGAAAAAGCCTTCAATTTTGACGATTCTTGTGTCTCAACATTTGAAGATATGAAGAAGCAATTTGCCACAACACCTATCGTAGTTCCCTCTGATCGGTCCCTACCTTTTGAGCTCATGTGCGATGCTAGGGATTTTGCCATAGGAGTAGTCTTAGGTCAACGGAAAGGTAAAATCTTCCATGTGATTACTATGCTAGCAAAACACTCAATGATGCCCAATTAAATTACTCCACTATTGAAATGGAGCTGCTAGCAATAGTTTTTGCATTTGACTAGTTCTGCCCTTACTTGATTGGTACTAAGGTAATTGTTCACACTGACCATTTGACAATTAAATACTTGATAGATAAAAAGGATGCCAAACCACTATTAATTCGATGGATCTTACTTTTACAAGAATTTGACATCGAAATTAAGGATAGAAAAGGCATAGAGAACTAGGTTTTTGATCACCTATAAAGGATTGAAGAGAGCAATAAAGATGGCAATTATATAGAGATCCATGATGCATTTTCGGACAAGCAGTTGCTACTTGCCTCAGCAACTCCCTGGTATTTCGATATAATGAATTTTCTTGTGAGTGGTATTTTACCTTATGACCTTACTTATCATGGAAAAAACGGTTCCTACATGATGCTAAACATTATTGTTGGGACGAGCCTCTTTTGTTTAAACAATATGGAGATTGGGTCAAACAAAGGTGTGCCCCCGATGAAGAACAAAAAATTTGCTCCTTCAATTTCATTCATCACCTTATGGAGGCCATTTTAGGGGAATCCGCACCGTGGCCAAAGTATTACAGTTGGGCTTTTACTGACCAACTTATTTTAAAGATGTCCATGAGTTCTACAAGAGATGTGATTGATGCCAACGGGTGGGAAATTTCTTAAGGTGGCATGAGATGCCATTGTAGAACATCCTTGAGGCAGAGCTATTCGATGTATGGGGCATCAATTTCATCGGGCCTTCCCATCTTCATTCGGCAATTTCTATATTCTACTTGCCGTGGACTACGTGTCCAAATAGGTTAAGGCATCTGTAGTTCCTATAAATGATTCAAAGACCGTGCAATGATTCTGTAGCACCCCTTTTCGTATCCATACGACAAATATGAATCAGGAATGTCAAAACTTTACTATCCTTAAATATTACTGATATTTGAAACAAAATTCAAGCTTTGATAATTTTGAACCCAAATCTTGAGTATTGGTACACCCTGTCCCAAAATGCACATTCTTGCATTTTTTTTATATTTCTAATTCATCCTAACTCAATTCCCAAATGTCTTCAAATGTTACGTATGCCTATAGGGAACAATTGACTATCATAAAACATACATATTCTCAATATCTTAGCATGCAACTCATCACCTGAGGTTACTCTTAACTTTAAATCTTTCCAGAAACGCCAATTATCATGAAACCATAACGAACTTTAATGGCTAATCACAACTCAAATAGGTTTAGCAAGTATACATGCCACTATAATAATCAAGCCTCAATTAGGATGTCATTACTATGATTACCTGTTGAGCTTTCCAATATTGGTGCAATGCTCTTCTCACTCTCATCTTGATTTACTACGTGTGCACAATCAAACACACGCTAAGTACAAACTTAGTGAGGCAATAAAGGAAGTTAATAACAATAATTCAAACTTTATTCAACTTCATGGCTATGTTTATATAACATGATATGTATATATGCCAATATACTAACTTTTATATTGCATTGGTAATGATTTACTACATGCCAATGCCATCAAACTTTCATGCTTGCCTATTTTTCATAATGTGCCATATATGCATAAATGCATCATGATCACTAGACATGTATTACCATCATGTTAATCATATATTAACGTAATATAAATCAGGTAAAAATTTCTTACCAATATTCTTGCCATTTATTCCAAAAGCTCATAACATTTTCACCTGTTTATCTTTTATTAACCAATAAACCATAGCCCAAATATAAGCCTATGAGGACCCTGGGTACACGAGTCAAAACCACACATAAGGTTGTGCTAACCATCCACAAATAAGGTTGTGCTAACCATCCGTACATAAGGTTGTGCTAACCATCCGCACATAAGGTGTGCTAATCATATACACTAAGTTTCTTTTATATACACTATAGTGCTAAACCGAGTATGCAGCGTGTTGCTGGACTTTATGACATGCCAACTAAACCATGTCCCTCAATGACACACTTGGGCATATATTCCATATTTATTCCATCCATGCCAATGTATATCAACAAAATTTAACATTGGGCAGTTCATACCCAAAATAACATTCATAATATAATATCGTATATAACTAGTGATCTATGCATCTATGTTCAACCTTTGACATATTTAAAACATGTCAATATATGATCAATGACACAAATATCATGCTAATATAAAAATAAGGCAGACTCATCGCAATTCTTCCTAATATGTAATAAAACATCCATATATCATGTTATGTATGCATTGCACTCACCTTGGCCATTTAACACAATGTCTCACTAAATCTTAGTTTGATCCTTTCTTTCATAGAACCTCGAAACTTCTTTGATTCAGACTTGACTTTATTCATCACATGAATAAAATAAAATATTTGTTAGATTCAAATCTAACATTACCTTAAACATGTTGTTTAATATAGTCATTTGAATATAAATTTTCTAAATATTTTTCCTTTCTTCCTTGTACTATTCAAAAACTCATTATGGTCCTTAGTGACCAATTTGAACCTCCATTAATTCTTCTGAGCTTGCTGACTGACATTTAAATACAAAATGTTTCAAATTTCATTTTTGACAGCTTACGCTACCTTCAAAGATTTACTTATACACGGCAGAACACATACTGGTTCTCAATTTCTTTTCTATCACAAAAACTAGATTCGATAAGCTTCTAAAGGTATAAGCCACATAAATTAATAAAATCTAAAAAAAATTATGAAAATTCATTACATTCATGTCACAAAGCTGTTCAGGCAGAAACTGTTCTGTAATTTTTTTGACCTTTATTCGATTAAAAGTCCATATCTTTTAACTTAGAACTCAAAATTAGTTTCCATTTGTTGGAAACAAAACTAGACTAACAAATCTTTACAATGGTATAAAATTCATCATCTAAACATTTTTTTAGAATTTATGGCAATTTTTTAAACTTACTGCCATAATTCAAATTCCAACATAACTTCCCATGAATAACTTCTAATTTACACCAACTTCTTCTTATATCTTTACTTGGCAATTTAGTCCCATCACTTTACTTAAAATGGATAGAATAAAGCTTGTATTCATATGTTCTCTTTACATCCTTCATCATAATAAGGTTAAACCTTTACTCCTCTAATTTCTCTTGATTTATCAAAATGGTCACCAAATTTCCAACACAAGGATTCAAGCTTCTTAACTTTGTAAATTAGTCCTCAAATCAAAATTACTACCTTAATTCCATTATTTTAACTAAAAATCAGATTTACTCCTTCTACATATCCTCTTTACCGAAGAGACCATTCAAGTTTGATAATTTGTCAAAATGGTCACTAATGTGATTAATCGTCAGTTTAGCATTCTAACCACATTTTTATGTCTTTAACATCATTAATAACATAAATACATTTCAAATTCTAAAAATTAGAATAAATCAAGCTTGCAAGATTACCAACTCATAATCATAAACCCTAATTTAAGGTTGGATCCCTAAACCCTAATCTTATTCAAGGTTGCTGAATTGTTTAGGGTTAAATCCAACATCATTCTTTCTTGATTTCAACATAAAATTGAATATAGATTCATAAAATCATAATTTGAACATAACCCTAATTTCTCTCTCATATAAAGTCTCATCAATCAAGCATGAAATTCATGAATAATTTACATCAATAGATACAGATCTAATAGATGAACAACTTTGTAGTTTGGAGGATTACCTTAAAACCGAGATTTGGGGCTTAAATCGAGCTTAGAAAATTTCCCTCTTCTTTCTCCTCTTTCTCCACGGTTTTGGAGATGAAATTTCATTGATAAACCTTCATATTTCACATTAAGCTACTTCTATAATTAAAAATTAATTTGTAATTCAATAAATTCCACTTTCCAAAAATACCCTCCAACTAGATTTTTATTTCTAATTTGCCATTTTGTAACATTCCAACTAAACTTAGTTGTATTATAATCAGCCACTATTCAACCATAAAAGAAATCCCAAAATTCATTCCATGTCCCTATTGGTTGAAATGACCAAAATGCCCTTTACCGATCAACTTATTCACAAAATTGCCATTCCATGTCATTTCAATCGATTTAAATATTTTCGACCTTTTTAACATCCAAATATCCATAAAATAATATTTTATGACTCTTCTAAGGTTCATGGAACCATCTCTGAAATTTTAGTTGGATTTGATTATCCAAATATTTTTCCAAACTTTATCGCTTTATAGCCAATAACACAAATTCTATACCAAAAATATGAGTAACATGAAAACATCATTCTTGGGGATAAACTATTCATTTACGGGTTTAAAATACACAACTTTTGAAAATTACACTTTGGTCCCTAAACTTTTCCAAAGTTTATACTTCAGCCACAAAACTTTCAAAATTTATATTTTGGTTACTAGCCAAAAATTGGGATATTACAATTCTCCCATCCTTAAGAAAATTTGTCCTCGAATTTTCAACACATACTGATTCAAGCGAGATCATCTTATTCCTTAGTTTTTTGACTCCATGTGCTAGTATCTTTACCGATTCTTCCTCGTAAATCAAATTTGATTGAATCTCTATTCCTTCTGGGTAATGATATGTAAAGGATCTGATCGATACTTTTTGAGCATCGATATATAAAATACATTGTGAATCTTGTCCATTTTCGGAGGTAAGATTAGCTAATAAGCCACCGGACCAAATCTTTCCACAATCTTATATGGCCCACAGCTTCCCATTTTGTCCAAACCATAACACCTCTTTCCAAGGTGAAACTTTTAAGGAATACTTTACCCTTAACTTCATATTAAATATTTTTTCTTTCAAGATCAACAGATGATATCCATCATTCTAAAACAATTCTAGATTGGTTCGAATCATTCTTACTTTATTCTCTGCATCCTAAAATAAATCAGATTCAATCACCTTTTAGTTCTCTTTTTAACTCATTATCATCGGGGATATAAATTACCCCTTGATAATATGAACATCCTTTAAACTTAACATCGAAATCTTTAATTTTCCCTTTTCACCTTATTGAATTCTTTCCAACATATCTTATCTTTCATCTATAAATCTTTGATCCGATTTGTCAAAGTAGATTTGAGATGAAGCTATGTAATCAATATACTATTTTCTTCCAAAGGTAATTGGGCATTTAATGCTTATAAGCCAAAGAATGACTTTTGGCTAAATACATCATCTACGACATTAGCCTTATTACATTAATACACATCCCAACCTATTATGGGTCGTATTATTGAATAAGATAGAATCCTTACTAGATTCATACTGCACTAATACCGGTGTTACTATCAAATCTTCTTCTACTAGTAATAATATAATCATAATTTAATCTTAGAGGAATATTACTGCTTCTTTAACTAACACCACTGGAGCTTCATAAGGTGATATACCGGTTCATATAAAACCTCAATCTAATGACTCTTGCAACTAGGTCTTTAGCTTTCTCAATCTAGTAAGAGCCATTATGTAGAGTGCAATCGATATAGGTCCCATATTGGATTAAATCCAATCCTAAACTTAGCCTCTCAATTAAGCGTCAAGCCTGACAGCTCCGTTTGGGCAACCCATTTAAAACTCACAAACAATAGGAATACTCTCCCAGCTTACCCTTGATTCTCAGTATCCATAGCATAAGTTAAATAAATTTTCACATTGGTAACAAATTCCAATAAAAACTTTGCATGCTCATGCATGCGAATTATCACAACACTCACATGATTGGTTTTGTGGTTTTCTTGAATCTCCAACATTAATTATAAATATCAGAGAGTTCTTAAGTTTCCTTGTCCCGATCTCTTAACGGAACTATGTAATAAATTCAGTTTGATATCTTTGCCAAGAATCCTCACCACTTTTTAGAAGTAGTGAAATAAATAATGATTCACTATTTCTCTTTATGAGCTGTGACCTATGTTTAGATACTTTCTAATTCTGAACCCTTTGCATTGCATTTGTCATAGTTTATTGCTTCATGAAATTTTGAAATACATAGGGCTGTCAGTACTTCTTTGTACTTGACCTCCAGCCCTCTATGAGATGTCATAATAGGCTCTTTTTCTGTCTGTAGAAAGCAGTTTAGAAGCAAATCAACTCAGTTTATTAAACTTTCACTTATGCCCGTAAATAATCCAATTGCCCTAATTAAGATGCAAGAAACTCTATTGCTTTATCAAATACGAGTCTAATCCTTTCATATGAGATAATACTTTTCTTTGAGTCTCATCAAATCATCAATACAGAGTTCCTTCATCATAACTTTTATATCATTAAACCATAGATTAACAATCATAGGATCTCCATTAATATCTCTCTGAAAATCTAGTGTGCCAGAACACTCAATTCTTTTGCAATCGGTGCCTAAGCAGGTTGATTCATGATCGCAACTAATGTCTGAAAGAAAAACTCTTAATCCAGAACATGCATATCATGTTACTCTGGTGCCTCTGCACCATGCTAAGCAGAGGGTAGAATATTATCATTAACCTTATTACTCTCGTGAATCTCTTGTTGATCCACTCGCCTAATCACTTGACATGATTCTTTTACCCTCACACATTGGAATTTAACATTATTATTATGATGAGGTAAGCAATTACATCCATTCCAACAAGTAAAATCATCATTAATCTGACATCCTAGTGGCATGTATACACTTTTGACCTTTACCATACTTCGTTTAACTCCAGAACTGGCTAAACCTGCAGCTTTGATACCAATAAATGTAACACCCCTTTTCATATCCATACGACGAATGCGAATCAGGAATGTCACAACTTTACTATCCTTAAATATTATAGATATTTGAAACAAAAATTAAGTTTTGATAATTTTGAACCCAAATCTTGAGTAATGGTACACCCTATCCCAAAATGGACATTCTTGCATTTTTTTAATATTTCTAATTCATCCTAATTCAATTCCCAAATGTCTTCAAATATTATGTATGCCTATAGGGAATAATTGACTATCATAAAACATACATGCTCTCAATTATCTTAGCATGTAACTCATTACCTGAGGTTACTCTTAACTTTAAATCTTTCTAGAAACGCCAATGATCATGAAACCATAACGAACTTTAATGGCTAATCACAACTCAAATAGGTTTAGCAAGTATGCATGCCACTATAATAATCAAACCTCAATTAGGATGTCATTGCTGTGATTACCTGTCGAGCTTTCCAATATTGTTGCAATGCTCTTCTCACTCTCATCTTGATTTACCTACACGTGCACAATCAAAAACGCGCTAAGTATGAACTTAGTGAGGCAATAAAGGAAGTTAATAACAATAATTTAAACTTTATTCAACTTCATGGCTATGTTTATATAACATGATATATATATATATGCCAATATACTAACTTTTATATTGCATTGGTAATGATTTACTACATGCCAATGCCACAATCTTTCATGCTTGTCTATTTTAAATAATGTGCCATATATGCATAAATGCATCATGATCACTAGACATGTATTACCATCATGTTAATCATATATTAACATAATATAAACCATATATAAATTTCTTACCAATATTCATGCCATTTATTCCAAAAGCTCATAAGCTTTTTCACCTGTTTATCTTTTATTAACCAATAAACCATAGCCCAAATATAGGCCTATGAGGACCCTGGGTACATAAGGTTGTGTTAACCATCTGCACATAAGGTTGTGCCAACCATCCGCATTGAGTGTCTTTTATATACACTATTATGCTAAACCGAGTATGCAGCGTGCTGCTGGATCTATGGCATGCCAACTATACCCTGTCCCTCAATGACATAATTGGGCATATATTCCATATTTATTCCATCCTTGGCAATGTATATCAACATAATTTAACATTGGACAATTCATACCCGAAATAACATTCATAATATAACATCATATGTAACTAGTGATCTATGCATTTATGTTTAACCTTTGACATATTTAAAACATATCAATATATGATCAATGACATAAATATCATGCCAATATATAAATAAGGTAGACTCATCGCAATTCTTCCTAATGATGTAATAAAACATCCATATATCATGTTATGTATGCATTGCACTCACCTTGGCCATTTAACACAATGCCTCACTAAATCTTAGTTCGATCCTTTCTTTTAATAGAACCTCGCAACTTCTTTGATTCGGACTTGACTTCACTCATCAAATGAATAAAATAAAATATTTGTTAGATTCAAATCTAACATTACCTTAAACATGTTGTTTAATATAGTCATTCGAATATAAAATTTCCAAATATTTTTCCTTTCTTCCTTGTACTGTTCAAAAACTCATTATGGTCCTTAGTGACCAATTTGAACTTCAATTAATTCTTCGAGCTTGCTGACTAACATTTAAATACAAAATGTTTCAAATTCCATTTTCTGACAGCTTGCGCTACCTTCAAAGATTTGCATATATAGGGTATAATACATACTGGATCTCAATTTCCTTTCTACCGCAGAAACTGGATTCAATAACGTATAAGCCACATAAATTAATAAAATCTACAAAAATTATGAAAACTCCTTACATTCACGTCACAAAGTTGTCCAGGTAGAAACTGTTATGTAATTTTTCTGACCTTCATTCGATTAAAAAATCATATCTTTTAACTCAGAACTCGAAATCAGTTTCCGTTTATTGGAAACAAAACTAGACGAAAAAATCTTTACAGCGGTATAAAATTCATCATCTAACCATTTTTGTAGAATTTATGGCAAATTTTTAAACTTACTGCTATAATTCAAATTCCAACATAACTCTCCATGAAAAACTTCTAATTTACACCAACTTCTCTTTATTTCTTTACTTGTTAATTTAGTCCCATCTCTTTACTTCAAATGGCTAGAATAAAGCTTGTATTCATATGTTCTCTTTACATCCTTCATCATAATAAGCTTAAACCTTTACTCCTCTAATTTCTCTTGATTTGTCAAAGTGGTCACCAAATTTCCATTACAAGGATCCAAGCTTCTTAACTTTGCAAATTAGTCCTCAAATCAACATTACTGCCTTAATTCCATCTTTTTAACTAAAAATCATATTTACTTCTTCTACATATCCTCTTTACCAAATAGACCATTCAAGTTTGACAATTTGTTAAAATGGTCACTAATGTGATTAATCGTCAGTTTAGCATTCTAACCTCATTTTCATGTCTTTAAAATCATTAATAACATAAATACATTTCAAATTCTAAAAATTAGAATTGAACCCCTAACTTTAACAGTTTGCTGAATTAGTCCCTTAGGGTTTAAATTTAGGGTTTTGATTCCAAACAACAAATCAAGCTTGCAAGATTACTAACTCATCATCATAAACCCTAATTTAAGGTTGGATCCCTAAAACCTAATGTTCTTCAAGGTTTTTGAATTGTTTAGGGTTTAAATCACAACTCAAAAACATAAATCCAACATCATTCTTGCTTGATTTCAACATAAAATCGAACATAGATTCATAAAATCATAAAACCCCCCATTTGAACATAAACCCTAATTTCTCTCTCATATCAAGTCTCATCAATCAAGCATGAAATCCATGAATAATTTACATCAATAGATACAGATCAAAGAGGTGAACAACTTTGTAGTTCGGAAGATTACCTTAAAATCGAGATTTGGGGCTTAAATCGAGCTTGGAAAATTTCCCTCTTCTTTCTTCTCTTTCTCTACGGATTTGGAGATGAAATTTCATTAATAAACCTTCATATTTCATATATATAATCCACTTGTATAATTAAAAATTAATTTGTAATTCAATAAATTCCACTTTCGAAAAATACCTTCCAACTAGATTTATATTTCTAATTTGCCATTTTGAAACATTCCAACTAAACTTAGTTGGATTCTAATCATCAACTATTCATCCATAAAAGAAATCTCAAAATTCATCCCATGTCCCTATTAGTTGAAATGACCAAAATGCCCTTTACCGATCAACTTATTCATAAAATTGTCATTCCATGTCATTTCAATCGATTTAAAATTTTCTCAACCTTTTTAACATCCAAATATCCATAAAATAATATTTTATGACTCTTCTAAGGTTCATGGAACCATCTCTGAAATTTTAGCTCGAGCTGATTATCTAAATATTTTTTTCGAACTTTATCGCTTTATAGCCAATAACACAAATTCTGTACCAAAAATCCGAGTAACAAGAAAACGTCATTCTTGGGGGTAAACTATTCATTTACAAGGTTAAAATACACAATTTTTGAAAATTGCACTATGTCCCTAAACTTTTCCAAAGTTTATACTTCAGCCACAAAACTTTCAAAATTTACATTTTGGTCACTAGCCAAAAATTGGGATATTACAGATTCCTATAGAAAAAACACATTCACGCAGTTTGAAATACCAAGAGCATATTTGCAATGAGATCAAACATTTTGACAATAAACTTATTACTAAGATATTGTTGCTCTTTGGAGTAACTCACAAAATTGCCATGGTATATCCGTAGACTAAAGGACAAGCTGAGATCTCTAACCGTGAGCTAAAAGTTATCCTTGAGAAGGTTGTTAATCGTTCAAGGAAAGATTGGTCTACGAGACATGATGATGCACTTTGGGCTTACCGAACATCATTTAAGATGACCCTAGGCATGTCTCCTTATAGACTTTTCTACGAAAACACTTGCCACCTTTCGACGGATATCAAGCATAAAGCCTATTGGGTGATCAAGACAATGAACATGGACTGGGAAAAACCAGGACAAAAGTGTTTGTTAGACTTAAACAAGATGGAATAATTTCGTGCAGTAGCCTACGACAATGCCAAGCTCTAGAAAGAGAATACTAAATGATGGCATGACAAGAGGATATTGCCACGTCAATTCTTTCCAAGTCCGCTGGTGCTTCTCTACAATTCAAGCTCAAACTCTTTCAAAGAAAGTAAAACCAAGATGGTTCGGGCCATTCGAAGTAGTTAAACCCTATTTCTATGGGGCTGTCGTGATCAAATCAACTACGGATGGGCGAGACCTTAAAATCAGTGGAAAAAAGATTGAAGCACTATAATGGTGCACACATTGAGCGCGGTAAGAGAGAAGTATCCTTAGAAGATGCATGAAAGTGCGACTTCTAAGTGTTTTTTATCTATTATTTTTTTCTTTTTATTTTTGATTTAGTCTTCTGTTTTTATTTTTATTCTTTTTTATTTAATTTAGTCTTTATCTTTATTTATTTCCTTTATTTTATCTGTAATATCCCAATTTTTGGCTAGTGATCAAAATGTAAATTTGGAAAGTTTTGCAGCTAAAGTATAAAGTTTTGAAAAGTTCAGCGACAAAATTGTAATTTTCAAAAGTTATGTATTTTAACCCCGTAAATTAATAGTTCACCCCAAGAATGACATTTTTGTGTTAATCGGATTTTTCGTGTGGAGTTTGTATTAATGGCTATAAGCGATAAATTCCAAAAAAATATTCAGATAACCGGATCTAATCAAATATTCAGGATATTTTGAAGGGTGATAAGGAAAGGTTAATTATGTCATTTTACATGTCTAAGATATTTTCTTTGTGTTGGTAGAATATGAACCCTTGGATTTAGATAATTTTTCCATGTTAAATCCTAGCCATTGGATCAAGGGATAATATTGGAATTTAAGTATGTTTCAAGGGTATAATTGGAAATGGACATAGTTCAAGGGTAAATTGGTAAACTACTAACTCAAGATTAAATCTAGGTCACTAGATAAAGGATGATGACATGTGGCACATTATGGATTCATTGGATTTGAGGGCAAAATAGTCATTTCACTATTTGGATGATATTTTCAATGTTTATGGAAATAAAAGATGCCTAATGGCATAAATAAAAAAATGAAGATAATATCTTCATCTTTCTTCATGCTTCACATCAAGAAGAATAGAACAAGAAGGAAAGTAAGGTAAGTTTAGGGTTTTGTATTTTTAATCCCTAAATACTAGGATTTAGGGTAAACTCATGAAATATGAAGTTGTTCTTCATGAAATTCTCTTTCAATTTGTATAAAAATTTCATGGAATTGTTGAAGGATACTCTTGAATTTTGAAGAGAGATAATTTGGGGTTTATGGATCCAAATGAATTAGGATTTAATTATGGAAGATTATGTGATGTTCTATTATTTCCATGCTTGATTGAAGTTGAAATTGATGTATTCTTGATGGAATACCATTTGGTTAATTAGGGTTTATGTAACCCCCTCGACCCGGCCGCAAGACCGAACTGAGCAAGCTACATTAGGTTTACCGAAGTAAACCGGGAAGATTTAACCTAAAACACGCCCATTTTTCCTTTCATCTTGTATATATGCATTTACGCTTTCCTACATGATCATATTGTTCATAGGTGAGCACTCATCGCAATCGGGCATCATAACGACATCCAATTGGCCACAACACTGTTTAGGGACCAAAACGTAAATTTAGCAAAATAAAAGGGCTTTTCCACTTTTTAAGTTACCAACCTTTAATTAGGTTCGTTTCATGCTTGTATGTCAAATATCAGCCTCAAACGATCATCCATGCTTAAATAATTGACAAAGCAAGATTCAGGGACTAAAACGAAAGAAAACAGAACTTCACTAAGACCATTAACCAACTTAACTGCCACGGGTATCGGTACGGTCACTTGGGTACTGGTAAGCCCTTTCCATTTCGAATTCTAAAAATTCCAGTAGCCAACTTCCGTACCGGTACGACCCTACGTACCGATATGCCTTACAAAAACCAAAGGCCCGAACCGATCTTCAAACCCGTGCACCTAACCCCCAAGCCAAACTCAGCCTTCCCGTACTGATGTGCAAACTCGTGTATCGGTATGCTACTCTAAAGATACAGTATTGTATCACAATGCCTAGCCTGTGTACCGATACGCCTAGACCTAAATGGTCACAAATGGCCAATTTAACAAGCTTATTTCAAAACTAAACCATACATCATGCCACAAACTCTCATACAACACTACCTAGATGCAATAGCAACCTAAATATCATAAGCTCAACAACCAATTGGAGTTTATACATCCCATGATATTCTAAAGGCATGCTTCCTAAAAACACTTTGCCAAACATCCCAAACTACACAAATAAGCCATTCTTAGCATATGCATCATAACAACACAACCCACACCGCATAATAAACTTGCTTAAACCAACTCCACAAGGGAATCATCAAGGAAGCTCTAGAGGCATACCTAAGCCACCAATCATCTACAACTACAAACAAGTATTAACATCAAGCTTAGCAACATCAGCCATCCACAAAATCCAGCATAGAAACATACTCAAAATCCATAAGAAAACAGAGTTACAACTCCTAAAAACCTTGGCGAACACATTGCCTTATTAACCGAAAACATAAATCGAGTTCATACTCAAAAGTAGCTTATCCCTTGGATTCATGCAAAACTTGCCTTTGCTGCCCGTACTTTAATGCTCTGCATCATTAGGAAAACGAGAGAGTAAGCACACATGCTTAGTGAGGAGGCTCATAAATAATGATGCATTAAAATTCATTTAAAAACCACAAGCTTGCTTTTCCCAAAACATGCTTACTACCAAAGCATTTTCTCATGATTCCAACCGAACCAAAACATAATAATCTCCATATAACACCATAAACATTTAATGCTTAAATCCCAAAGCATTTCATACAAGATTAAACACATGATCTTTCTCATATATTGGCATTTATAGTGACCCGGATAAACTACCTCTATCCTATACACATATCGGATACACGAATCTCTCATACCATGCCTAGTTAGACTGCATGATATCCCAAACCTTGCCTAGTTAAACTGTAAGATTTGACACCCTCGCCTAGTTAAACCGCGAGATCTTACCCTTGCCTAGTTAAACCGCAAGTATACCGACCTTGCCTAGTTAATCCGTAAGATCACCATCAATTTGGGTTGCCTAGTTAAACTGTAAATTCCCAAATAAGGTTCCCAATATTCCGAGTGGCCTCACTACACCGCCATACCTCAAGGACCCATGGATACGATCGATTTTGTTTATATTTTATAGAGAACTTTTAATCCTATGGCATGCAACTATATCCAATTGTTTTCTCATCTTGTCACATAGCCAATATATCATTTACAAAACCATTTACTTACTGTTTTACAATGCATTTCATAAAACATCACATATGCAAATCTCATTGCCAATGCAATAACACCATTCCTAACCAGAATGAAAACCAATGCTCAAAATCATTTAATATACATTCAAACCCCTGCATATGTAATCAAAATCATGCATTACCAGTAAGTAAATCAAAACATGTTTATCACCAAAACATGCAGCAACATGATCATATCTAAGCCGATATTCAAGAGCAAAATAAGGGAAACTTACTTCCGAGCTTAGGTAAGTGTCTCACGCTTACCCTAAACTCTCAACAACCTTTACAAACCTTTGTAAATCATTAAAAACCAGTTTCCACTCACCGATACGCCTCGCCTTCCTAACAGTAGTCTCCCAAACAACGTCAAGCTTTGTCACCTTGACTATCCCCTATTTTCAACACATAAAACTAGAGGAAAATGCATTAAAATGCATTCAGACCATTGCCTAACAGTAGTCTCCCGTAACTCCCAAGTTGCCCACTGAAAAACTATCTGAAACATACGAAATCATCCTCAAACGTTTTTGAAACTTAACCCAGCCATAAAACAACAATTCAAGCCACCAACCAACATCTAATAACATCCAAAAACCCTTTCCTAACATCCTTTTATCTCCAGCGAAGATTAAACTCGATTATCACCTCAATAACTCAAAGCTAGCAACCTAAATAATTAGAGATTCAAGTGTTTTGGGATTCTATTGATAAAAACAACTTACCAACATCAAAACACATCCAAAACCTATATTAAATCAATCTCAAATGCTGGAAATCAGATCCACTTCGAAAATCACCATGTTTGATCAATATTTCCAAAATAAATCAATTAAACATTGATAAAACATTAAAATTACATTACAACTTATAAATCAAGGATCAAATACTTGGGAATATCAATAAAGAACCATTTAACAGAGGAGATCATGGACCTTACCCATGTGATGTGATTTCTCCCTCAATTGGTTTGTTTAAAACTAAGAAAATGCAAGATTCCGATGAGATTTTGCAAAACAAAGTTAAAGGAACAAATTAAAATCAATAATCTGAGTGAAAAGAGTTCCTTACCTTTGGATTTGATGAAATTCTGAGTGTTTGGAAGAAAATAAGTTGAGTGAAAAGGTTTAGGAAAAAGTTACGTGAATTTCTTTTAAAAGCTAATAACTAACTTTAGGTATTTAATCCTTAATAACACCCTTTTAAAACACATATTTAAAATGTTTTAATTGAAGAGAGAAACCAGCAACAAACACTTGGTAGATTAGCTCCTTAAGGATTCTAAGGATTTTACCCTTTTGATTTTAGTCACTTAAAAATAGTTTTCCAAAAATTGCATTTTGGCCACTAACCCAAAATGTCATATTTCTAAATTCCTTTTCCTAAAATTGATTCCACCAAAAATAAATATATAATAAAAATGATTTTTAACTATTTTTCCATATTTTTATCTTATCGAAAAATATACAGTCCCGAATTCGACTCGAATCACTAACCCGGTCCACCAGACCGTCTAATAAACCTCAAAACTGCTAGGTCCAAAACCGAGGTGTTACAACTCTCCCCCACTTAAGAAATTTCGTCCTCAAAATTAGCTAGAGGAAACAAATGCAGAAATTGCTCCTTCATATCCGCCAAGTTTTCCAAGTAGCTTCCTCAACACCTCGGTGTCACCACAAGACTTTCACGAGCTCTATCGTCTTATCACGTAGAACATTCTTTCCGGTGTCGAGGATCTCTATAGGTTCCTCATCATAGGATAGATCCAGCCTCAACTCCACATCCTCCACCGGCATAACATACGAGGGATCTGATCGATATCTCCTCAACATCGAAACATGGAACACATTATGAATTTTCTCCAACTCGGGAGGCAAACCGATATGCCACAAGACCCACACACTCAATAACCTCGTATCATCCAATGAACCTCAAACTAAGCTTACCCTTACGTTCGAATCTCATCACCTTTTTCCATGGTGACACTTTGAAGAATACGTGTTCGCCCACTGCATATTCCACCTCCTTACGCTTCAAATTTGCGTAAGTTTTCTGCCGATCTGCAGCCACTTCCAACCGATCGCATACAAGCTTAACCTTCTCGTCTATGTCTTTCAACACCTCTGGTAGGGTAACATGCTTTTCCCCCACCTCAGCCAAACATAAGGGCGTACGACATCTCCGGCCATATAATGCCTCATAAGGAGCCATCTGCATACTTGCCTGATAACTGTTGTTGCAAGCAAACTCAACTAAAGGCAAATGCTTCTCCTAGGTTCCTTGGAACTCTATAATTCAGCATCTCAGCATATCCTCCAAAACCTTGATAACTCACTCAGACTGCCCATCCGATTGAGGATGATACGCAGTGCTAAAACTCAACCTCGAACCAAGGCCTGGTGCAAACTCCTCCAAAACCTTACCGTAAACCTCAGATCCCTATTCGAAACGATGGATTTAGGTACACCATGCAAGTGCACAATCTCCGCTATATACAAATCTGCCAATTTGTCCAAGGTGTACGTTGTATGCACTGGCAGGAAATGTGCATACTTTGTGAACCGGTCAACAATCACCCAAACGGAATCGTTCTTAGCCGGTGTCAATGGCAAACCTGTTAAAAATCCATGGTGATTCTCTCCCATTTCCACTCTGGAATTTTCAGCTGTTGCAACAACCCAGATGGAAATTGATGTGCAGCCTTAACCCGTTAACACACCATGCACTTGGAAACAAACTCAGCCACATCCTTTTTCAACCCAACCCATTAGTATACCTCTTTCAAATCGCGATACATTTTAACACTACCAGGATGCATAGCAAAAGGACTAGATTGTGCCTCAACTCTGGATCATCCGGCACCACTATTCGACCCTTGAAACACAAAACTCCATCATCATCAAAATAAAAGTCTGTCGGATTACCCTATGTTATTTCCTTAACATGTTCAACCAACAAATAATCATACAGTTGCTTAGCTTTAATCAACTGTGAACGTAGGCTTAACTTGCAGTTCAGCCAGCAAACCGCCCTCTCGTGTCATACTCAACCTTGCAAACATAGCTCGAAGCTCAACCGCAACCTTACGACTTAATGCATCCGCCACTATATTGGCTTTACCAGGATGATACTCAATGGTCAAGTCATAATCCTTAAGCAACTCTAACCAACTAAGTTGCCTAAGATTCAAATCTTTTTGGGACATCAAATGCTTCAAGCTTTTGTGATTCGTTAAGATCACAGACTTCTCACCATAGAGGCAATGTCGCCAAATTTTCGAAGCGAAGACCACAGCCGCAACCTCTAAATCATGAGTTGGATAATTACGCGCATGAACTTTAACTGCCTCGATGCAAAGGCCATAACCTTCCCATCCTGCATCAGCACACAACCTAAACCTACATACGGCGAATCACTATAAACCACAAACTCCTTCCCAGATTCAGGCTGAATCAACATAGGAGCATGTGTCAGAACTTCATTCAACTTCTCAAAACTGTATTGCTGCTTCTCCGTCCACTTATAAGGAACATTCTTCTGTAACAACTTGGTCAACAATGTTGCAATGCTCGAGAATCCCTCAACAAAACGACGATAATAACCAGCCAACCCAAGAAAACTACGCACCTCCGATAAGGACTTAGGTGGCTTCCAATTGATAATAGCCTCAATTTTTTGTAGATCAACGTGAATACCTTTCACGAAAACCACATGACCAAGGAATGTCACTTCCTTAAGCCAAAACCCACACTTGCTCAACTTAGCGTATAACTGATTATCCTTCAACACTTGCAACACTATCCGCAAATGCAGAACATGCTCTTCCTTAGTCCGGGAGTACACGAGAATATCATCTATAAATACCACCATGAACTGATCAAGATACTCATGGAACACTCTATTCATCATGTCCATAAACGCAGCCAGGGTATTTGTCAAACCGAAAGGTATGAACAGAAACTCATAATGCCCATACCTCATACTGAACGCGGTCTTATGCATATCCACATCCTTAACCTTCAATTGATAATACCTCGATCTTAAATCTATCTTGGAAAACACCGCTGCTCCAGGAAAATGATCGAACAAGTCATCAATCCGCGGTAACGGGTACCTGTTATTTATCGTCAACTTGTTCAACTGACGATAATCAATGCACATATGCATCGTACCATCCTTCTTTTTCATGAAGAGAACAAGAGCACCCCACGGAGAAACACTTGGTCGAATGAACCCATGGTTGAACAACTCCTGAAGCTGTTACTTCAACTCCTTCAATTCTTTCGGTGCCACCCTATAAGAAGCAATGGAGACCGGTGTTGTACCCTTATATGTCTCAATATAAAACTCCACCTCTCTATCAGTAGGTAAACCAGGCAACTCCATAGGAAAAACCTCAAGAAAGTTGCAAACAGTCTGAATGTCCTGTACTCGAATACCCTTGGCTTTCGGATTCATAACAATAGCCAAATAAGCTTGGCAGTCATCAAACATCATATTCTCTGCCCTAACAGTTGAAACCACATTGGACAGAAACTTAGCATTCTCGCCAACCACCATAACCTCATAATCGTTGGCCAACCTCAAGAAAATTCTCTTGGATTCACAATCCACACTACTCTGTGCTCACTCAACCAATCCATACCCAAAATGATATCAAAACCATGGAATGGCAATTCCATCAGATCTGCGGCAAACTCATATCCTTGCACCACTGAAGGACAACGCCGGTACAACCTTCTTGTTGTAACCACCGCCCTAAAGGAACTTGTGACTAACATGCCAACATCTAAGATCTCAACAGGAACATTCAGCATAGATGCATGTTCACTCAAGATATATGAATGCGTAGAGCCCGAATCAATAAAAGATAACAATGACAAGGATTGCAAAGTAAAAGTACATGCGATCATATCTGTGTCATTACGACCCTCACAGTGAGCAAAGACCCAAACTGGTCTACCACTTCAGGTCTCACTGTTGCAGCATGAGCCATACCCCTCTGACCATCCTCACGCCTCTGAAAATTACCCCTGCCACGGCCTCGGCCCCTAGCAGGTGCAGCAACCTATGCTAGTACATCTCTCGTAGCCCGAGGATAATCACGCTTCAAGTGATCAGATGAACCACAAATCCAACAAGCTCTAACATTACCCCCAGCATATACCCATGTGGCGCCTACCACATCGCTCACACTCTAGTGCAACACGAGCTCGCAGAGCAACCTGGCCATCTCTACCACCACGTCTGTGATCTGCTTATGCCTCTTGTCTCTGAAATTCCTATTCTGCCTCCCAGAATAGCTAGAGTCGGCCACTCTTTTACCTAAGTTCACACTTGTGTCCTGAACTGGTGTACCCAAGGACTGATCGATATCATTGGCCTGATTGACCAACACATCAAAATTTATGAAATCTGCAGCCATGAGGTACGTCTTAATGTCCTTAACAAGACCATAACAAAACCTGTCACATCTTTGCTGGTCATCTGAAACCAACTCTGGAGCATACTGACTCAGCCGGACAAACTTCACCTCATATTCAGCGCTTCTTCATATCCAAGTACTGGGTATCGAGATACTTCCTCTTGAACACTTTTCGAAAGAACTCCCAAGTAACATCTGCCTCAAGAACGCCAGCAATTGTGGTCACCCACCAATGATATGCATCCCCCAACAACAGAGATACAATGCAACCCAACTTGCGCTCCTTGTTACATCCCATCTGATTCATGATGCAAACCGTCTTTTCTAGCCAACCCTCGACTGCCTCAGGGCTCAAACCTTGAAACTCTTCACCTCCCAAACTCCTCAAATGCCCTAAGGGTAAACTTTGATTTGCCACCACAGCAGGTGTCGCTGCCTGCGCCTGCACTCCAGCCATCACTACTTGAAAAGCTCTCGTTATCGCCTGAACTAATAGAGTCAAATCACCATATACTGGCACTTGGTGAACCTGGGGTGCTTCACCCACCCCAACTTCAACTGGAGGAACCAATGGAGGAGAAGGAGGTAAAACATGAGGGAGATTCCCCTTTGTCTTATTATTCTGCCCAACCCCGACAATATTAGCCATAGATCATCTCACATTGAGCCATGCTAACAAAAGCATCAAATCACATTAGAGTTAGGCTAGCGTCAGGAAAATGATCCAAGTTAACTTTAAAAAGCAATTTAAAAACCTCGATAATAGGTAATGTGTTATCAAACATACCCCAACCGAACACTAAACAATAACCGAACATATACACAATAACCATACAGTTCAAACAACATCAACTAACTAAACAACAACATCCCAACATTTCACAAACCTGTCTCTGATACCAACAAATGTAACCCCCTTGACCTGGCCTAGTCGCAAAATTGAACCAAGCAAGCTACATTAGGTTTACCGAAGTAAACCATGAAGATTTAACCTACAACACACCCATTTTTTTTCCTTTCATCTTGTCTAGATGCATTTACACTTTCCTACATGATCATACTATTCATAGGTGAGCACTCATCTCAATTAGGCATTGTAACGACATCCAATTCCCCACAACACTGTTTAGGGACCAAAACATAAATTTAGCAAAATAAAAGGGCTTTTCCACTTTTTAAGTTACCAACCTTTAATTAGGTTCATTTCATGCTTGTATGTCAAATATCAACCTCAAAGGATTATCCATGCTTAAATAATTGACAAAGCAATATTCAGGGACTAAAATGAAAGAAAACAGAACTTCACTAAGACCATTAACCAACTTAACTGCCACGGGTAACGGTACGCTCACTTGGGTATTGGTACACCCTTTCCATTTCAAATTCCAAAAATTCCAGTATCCAACTTTCGTACCGTTACGACCCTGCGTACCGATATGCCTTACCAAAACCAAAGGCCTGTACCGATCCTCAAACCCGTGTACTGAACCCCTTAGCCAAACTCAGCCTTTCCGTACCGATATGCAAACCCATGTATCGGTACGCTACTCTAAAGATACATTATCGTATCGCAACGCCTAGCTCGCGTACTGGTACCACAAGCCCGAAATGGCTTCCCATACCAATATGTGAACACGCATACCGATACGCCTAGACCTGAATGGTCACAAATGGCTGATTTAACATGCATATTTCAAAATAAAACCATTACATCATGTCATATACTCTCATACAACACTACCTAGATGCAATAGCAACCTAAATATCATAAGCTCAACAACAAATTGGCATTATACAACCCATGATATTCTAAACGAATGTTTCCTAAAAACACTTTGCCAAACATCCCAAACTACACAAATAAGCCATTCTCAGAATATGCATCAGAACAACACAACACACGCCTCATAATAAACTTTCTCAAACCATCTCAACAAGGCAATCATCAAGAAAGCTCTAGAGGCATACCTATGCCACCAATCATTTACAACTACAAACAAGTATTAACATCAAGCTTAGCAACATCAACCATCCATAAAATCCAGCATAGAAACATACTCAAAATCAATAAGAAAACAGAGTTACAACTCCAAAAAACCTTGGCGAACACATTGCCTTATTAACTGAAAACATAAACCGACTTCATACTCAAAAGTAGTTTATCCATTGGATCCTTGCAAACCTTGCCTTTGCTGCTCGTACTTTAATGCTCTGCATCATTAGGAAAAAGAGAGCCCAAGCACACATGCTTAGTGAGGAGGATCATAAACAATGATGCATTAAAATTCATTTAAAAACCACATGCTTGCTTTTCCCAAAACATGCTTACTACCAAAGCATTTTCTCATGATTCCAGCCGAATCAAAACATAATAATCTCCATATAACACCATAAACGTTTCATGCTTAGATCCCAAAGCATTTTAATCAAATCATGCTTAAATCCTAAAGCATTTTATACAAGATTCAACACATGATCTTTCTCATATATTGGCATTTATAGTGACCCAGATAGACTACCTCTATCATATACACATATCAGATACACGAATCTCTCATACCATGCCTAGTTAGACCGTATGATATCCCAAACCTTGCCTAGTTAAACCGCAAGATTTGACACCCTCGCCTAGTTAAACTGCGAGATCTCACCCTTGCTTAGTTAAATCACAAGTATACTGACCTTTCCTAGTTAATAACATCACCATCAATTTGGGTTGCCTAGTTAAACCGCAAATCCCCAAATGAGGTTCCTAACAGTCTGAGTGGCCTCGTTACACCGCCATACCTCAAGGACCCATGGCCACGATCGATTTTGTTTATATTTTATAGTGCACTTTTAATCCTATGGCATGCCAACTATATCCGATTGTTTTCTCATCTTGTCACATAGCCAATATATCATTTACAAAACCATTTACTTACTGTTTTACAATGCATTTCGTAAAACACCACATATGCAAATCTCATTTCCAATGCAATAACACTATTCCCAACCGGAATGAAAACCAATGCTCAAAAGCATTTAATATACCTTTAAACCACTGCATATGTACTCAAAATCATACCATGTTTATCACTAAAACATGCAGCAACATGCTCATATCTAAGCCGATATTCAAGAGCAAAATAAGGGAAACTTACTTTCGAGCTTAGGTAAGTGTCTCACGCATACCCTAAACTCCCAACAACCTTTACAAACCTTTTTAAAGCATTAAAAATCAGTTTCCACTCACCGATACGCCTCACCTTCCTTGCCAACATAAATCATGCTCCAGTCAAGCCACCAAACAGCGTCAAGCTTCGCCACCTTGACCATCCCCTATTTTAACACATAAAACCAGAGGAAAAATGCATTACAATGCATTCAGACCATTGCCTAATAGTAGTCTCCCGCAACTCCCAAGTTGCCTACTCAAAAACCATCTGAAACATACCGAAATCATCCTCAAACGTTTATGAAACTTAACCCAACCATAAAACAACAATTCAAGACATCAACCAACATCTAATAACATACAAAAACCCTTTCCTAACACCCTTTTATCTCCATCAAAGATTAAACTCGATTATCACCACAATAACTCAAAACTAGCAACCTAAATAATTAGAGATTCAAGAGTTTCAGAATTCTATTGATAAAAACAACTTACCAACATCAAAACACATCCAAAACCTATATTAAATCAATCTCAAATACTAGAAATCAGATCCACTTTGAAAATCACCATGTTTCATCAATAACTCAATTAAACATTGATAAAACATTAAAATCACATTACAACTTATAAATCAAGGATCAAATACTTGGGAATATCAATAAATAACCATTTAACAAAGGAGATCATGGACCTTACCCTTGTTATGTGATTTCTCCCTCAATTGGCTTGTTTAAAGCTAAGAAAATGCAAGATTCCAATGAGATTTTGCAAAACAAAGTTAAAGGAAAAAATTAAAATCAATAATTTGAGTGAAAAGAGTTCCTTACCTCTGGATTTGATGAAATTCTGAGTGTTTGGAAGAAAAGAAGTTGAGAGAAAAGGTTTAGGAAAAAGTTACGTGAATTTCTTTTAAAAGCATATAACTAACTTTAGATATTTAATCCTTAATAACACCCTTTTAAAACACATGTTTAAAATGTTTTAATTAAGAGAGAAACCACCATCAAACACTTGGTAGATTAGCTCCTTAAGGATTCTAAGGATTTGACCCTTTTGATTTTAGTCACTTAAAAATAGTTTTCCAAAAATTGCATTTTGGTCACTAACCCAAAATGTCATATTTCCAAATTACTTTTCCTAAAATTGATTCCACCAAAAATCAATATATAATAAAAGATGATTTTTAACTATTTTTCCATATTTTTATCTTACCGAAAAATATACGGTCCTGAATCCTACTCGAATCTCTAACCCAGTCCACTGGACCATCTTATAAACCTCAAAACTGCTAGGCCCAAAATTGGGGTGTTATAGTTTAATTTGGGGTTTAAGGATTCAAGTTGAATTTGGAGTTTTCATGAACGGAAAATGTTGGAATAATATAATTGAAGGTTAATTTGAGGTGTTGGAATGGTTAAAGGATGCTAAAGAAGTGAATTATGAAATTTGCCCTGGATTTTTGTCATTGGCAGTAAGTTCGGAAATTCACCATAAATTCTACAAAAATGATTAGCAAGTGATCCTTATATCATTATTCGTGGTTCAGTTTAGTTTCTTTTAAAACAAACGGTGATTGATTTTGATTTGTATATTAAAAGATATGAATTTTTAAGTGATAAAAGGTCAGAAAACAGAATACCAGTCTGCTCCAAAATTTAGCACTAGAATTCGACTTTAAAAATTCGTCATAAATTGTACATGTTGAATTTGGGCTATAAGTTTATATGGTTCAACAACTTATGAAATCTAGTTTCCATCAAAACAAACGGAATCGAATTCCGAATTGTGAATTATTTTTTTATAAATATTTCTTTAAAGGTAGCGCACACGGACATATTATAAAATGAGTACCTTATTGGTGTTATTAATTTGTTCATGTAAGGGATGAATGTGAAGCATTCAAGTAAACCCGAGAAATCAAAAATTCAATAGATAAGACAAAGGATCAAGCTTGGAGTTCTCTTAATTTATTCAATTTAGTTTGGGATAAAAAGTGTGAAGGTGAGTGCAATTGCATACATATCATGACACATTGATGTTTTATACATCATTGGGATGGCTTGTGATGAGCCTACCCGAATTTTATTGTCATTATATTTATTTCATGGAGCATATGATTGACATATTTTAAATATGTCAAAAGTTGAATATAAATGCATGGATCACTAGTTATATATGATTTTATATTTTGAATGTTATTTCTGGTATGAACTGTCCGATGTTAAATTATGTTGATATACATTGCCATGGATGAAATAAATATGGAATATATGCCCAAGTATGTCATTGAGGGATAGAGTATAGTTGGCATGCCATAGAGTCCAGCAGCACGCTGCATACTCAGTTTAGCACCATAGTGTATAAAAAGGACACTTAGTGCATATGGTAAGCACGACCTTATGTGTATTATGGTGGGCACGACCTTATGTGTATTAGCACTTCGGTGCATATTTGACTCATGTACCCAGGGTCCTCGTAAGCTTATATTTGGGATATGGCTTATTGGTTTATAAAAGATAAACATGTGAATAAGCTTATGAGCTTTTGGAATAAATGGCAAGTATATTGGTAAGAAATTTATAACTGGTTTATATTATTTTAATATATGATTAATATGATGGTAATACATATCTAGTGATCATGATGCATTTATGCATATATGGCATATTATGACAAATGCACAAGCATTAAAGTCTTATGACATTGGCATATAGTAAATAATTACTAATGCAATGTGAAAGTTGATGCATTGGCATATATCATGTTATATAAACGTCGTCATGAAGTCGAATAAGTTTAAATTATTGTTATTAACTTCATTTATTGCCTCACTAAGTTCGTACTTAGCGTGTGTTGATTGTGCCCACGTAGGTGGTTCGAATCATTGGACGAAGCAAAGAGTTGTATCAAGTTCAGAAATTTTCATCAAGCTGCCACAGTAATGACATCCTACTTGAGGTTTTTAATTTATTTTAGTGGCATACATAAATGGGATTAATTTGCCTATTTTAGTTCCACGTCTGATATTTTTTTAACAGTCAAATTTATTTTTTTAAAGCAAAGGAGCTCTGATTTTGTGTATTAGTCGATATAAATATTTTTAAAGGTTTAAATTTATGAAATTTTTGAATAAAAATCATGTTATTTTTCTGTGACATCTCTGACTCATATTCAGTAATCAAATACGAGAATGATGTGTTACATTATCTCTTTATTTGATATTTATCATTTGTTTTAATTTTCTTTATTAGGATAAGAGTTCAAGAAGATTTGAAGATTGAGCTTAAGGGATAAAGCTTTTATTCAAGTAGAAATTTTATCTCCACAAGAAGATAAAGATCGATGGTTTAAAGAAAAAAGGGGGTTTCCAACTCTTTTAAATTTTCAAACCCAAAATTTTCTTTTCCTTCTCTCCCAAAAACCCTAGCCACACCCTTTCCATCCCAAATTACCTCCATCATTGCATTGATGCAAAGCCATTAGCCACCCATCTTTGAACATAGTCACTTCACTTACTCATCGTAACTCCACCATTAAACACACCATAACACCCATCTTCTTCATCTTCTTTCACCCTTTCAATATCTTCTTGCAAAAACTCTTGAGCTTTTCTTTTCTTTTGTTGTTTTTTTTCATATTTTCGACATGTACACCATGGCCAAGAAATCCACACCCGGAGCCGGATTGTTCAAGGCTGCCACTATTCCAACTTTCTACCGTTTCACCATACTGGCCATCGAGAAGAGATTTAGATCAAAGTTAACCAATCGCAAGGTTTGGGAAGAGCAAGGATTTACATAGGTCAAAATCAAATTATGGTCTTGAGAAGGTTGTGCATGTTGTAATCAACAACCATGATTGAACTATTTTTTGTGACAAACTAGGAGAAATCAATTGTTCTTAGGTAAGAGAGTTTTATACTCATGTTTCGGACCCTAACAATCCTTTGGTTTTTGTGCATGATAGGTGGTCGGTGAAATGCGTCACACAATTTGTGCAAGCATACATGGTGGATGCAAGTATAGTAGATAGATGCAAATCTATCAGATTTTGATCCCACGAGGGCAGTTGTTCAGATGTCTACAAATGTCAGTGCAATAAGTAAGAAAAATAGGTAAATGCGATAGGTAATGTCGAAGCAACGAAAGGTAAATGATATAGGTAATGTTTAACATTGTATTAAAATTAAATTAGAAATAATATAATGATGGCAGTGGGATTCCCTTGGAGATTCATCAACAGAATAATGAATGCTAGCAATAAACAAAAGAAAAGATGAATGTCGATGCAATAAAGAACATGAAAATCTTACCAATCTCAATATCTACCATCAAAGACTTATATGAAACCACTCACCACACCTTTCAGTGATGGCTAAATAAGAAAATACAAGAACAAATGAGTCAACTTTCATTGTACTCCTATGCAACTTTTGTGGTCATGATTGTTAACTTGAACTGTCAGTGCAGCTTTCACTGACACTGGCTGCAATAAACACTTTTGTGCATAAGAACATTTAAACCCAAAGATCAAAAGATAGAGAAAAAGCTTAATAAGCTAAACATTCAGTCAACATTCATAAAGTGTTTCCATACAAAATGAAATTAAAGCATAATCATCAACATTTAAACAAAAAAAACATTAAGAACAAAATGAGGAAAGCTATTCCTAGCTAACTCGATTGCTCTTTGATGCTTCCTCTTGCCTGGCACTCATCGTGGCTACTTAATCCAGCATCGGATTCACCTCGGTTGTCCCATGGAAGCTTTAAGTCGTCATAGCCATCAAGAGAAAGCTCCAAAACCAAGGAAAATGTGATAAGATATGAGCCTCCCTTTTCAGGGTAAGAATATATGTTTATATATCCTTATCACTTTCCAATTGAGTGTTTACATGTGTCCTTTATAGATTTTCTTGATAAAAATTTGTATAGGACATCTATACTAATAGACAGCTCATAATTTGATCTTTGATCTTATCTTCTTCCAGTATTATTGTTCTTTGATCTTTGATCTATACTATAGGACATCAATGGAGCGAAAATGAATGTTTCAATGTACCGACATCATGTCCGAAAAAAGTTGTTGTAACTAACTGCCAGCTTATTGTTCTTTGATCTTATCTTCTTCCAGTATTATTTGATCTTATCTTTTTGATAGTTGTCAATGAGGCGGAAGTCCTAGACGCAATCTAAACAACGCTTATGCAGCGACATCAGTATTGCAATAACATCCCAATGCGGCGACAGTCCTTACTGTAATTTTGGAAGAACTCATCCAGTGAGATTAGCTACAAAAAGTGATAAATTCAAGGATAATTCAAGAAAGATCTACTGAGTTAAGAAAATGTAAATACAAAGATGAAAATTCTAAAATGCAAGCAAAGGTTAACTAAATAGGGACAAATTAACCAATAAATAAGGTGAAAAAACATGCTCTTTAGAGTACCATCACACCCCAAACTTAAGTTTTTTTCTTGTCCTCAAGAAAAATAAAAAACAACAAGGTTAAGCACAAATTGATGAACATTCTAGCTACTTGAATCATCTCAACTATCAATGAATCAATTACATCTACAAGATAGAAGATTGCATCGACTACTCAGGAATATGAATAAATGAAATTGCAATTCATCAAAGCTAGCATCATGCCTTACATTGGTAATTCATCAAAGTACACGGTCGATGCAAGTTGTCCCAATTTTTATTCTAATGTACAAATCAATGAGGACTCCCCTTGAACAATTGCTTATGTTCGAGTGATATGCTTTCGCGTCAAAGCTTCAATAGCTGTGAAGGGATCAGATTTGGAAGCTTGGGTAAACTATTACTGCATAGGTACTTGAGCATGCAGATGTGGGATCTGAACATATTGTGGCTGCACTAGATTTTGTTGCTGATGCATCTGAGATTGCTGATTGAATTGTGACTTTAGTGGAGTGTAATTCTCTTATATTGGATTATAAATGCCTAGGGACCAAGTATTCCCATATCAGATTGTCCCAGCATTTTGCCCAAAATTTTAAATTCCCCAAGATAGTTGGTTGCATATAGAAGCATTAAAGGAATTACCATAAGAGTTTTTCCATATAAACTGTGGACAATCCTCATAAATGTGGTTGTCACTGCAAATCTCACAGCTGAATGCAAGGACATCTACTCGTTGAGAGACTTGCATAGGTGTAACTGCATTAGTCCCTTGCATATTTTTTTATCTTGGTTTTCAGAGAAGAAATTTGAGCTCTAAAAGCATATTCTTCATCACACTTAATTATGCCCAGAGTAGTTTTTGCTTGAACCGCTATTGGAATAGGATATTGAAAGTCGTAGTTAGACGTCATCTAATCTCAAATGGTTTGATTTCTATCCTTCGACATATTTGTTGCTCTCATTTTAGAACACCTAAAAATAACAAAACTAAAGAAAAAATAATGTTAGGGAAAATAACAAAAAATGCAATAACAAAAATAAACACCAAGCGAAAACCATCCCCGGTAACAGCGTCAAAACTTGATCGATGAAATGACATCACACGATTTGTACAAAAGTACACGGTCGATGCAAGTATATTAGAAAGATACAAATATGTTAAATATTGATCCCACGAGGACAGTTGTTGGATGTCTACAAATGTTAGTGCAATAAGTAAGAAAAATAAGGTAAATGCGATAGGTAATGTCAAAGCAGTGAAAGTTAAATGATATAGGTAATGTCGAAGCAATGTACTGAAATTAAATAAGAAATAATATAATGATGGCAGTAGGGTTCCATTGGTGATTCATCAAGAAAATAACGAGTGCTAGCAAGAAATAAAAGAAAAGATTATTGTGAATGCAATGAAGCACATGAATATCTTACCAATATCAACTTCTACCATTAATCAAAGACTTATATGAGCCCACTCACCACACCTTTCAGTGATGGCTAAATAAGTAAATACAAGAAAAATTGAGTCAACTTTTGTTGTACTCCCACGCAACTTTCATTATCATGATTGTTAACTTTAACTGTCACTGCAACTTTCACTGACAATGGCTACAATAAACACTTTTGTGCATAAAAACATTTAAACCCAAAGATCAAAAGATGGAGGAAAAGCTTAATAAGATAAACATTCAATCAACATTCATAAAGTATTTCCATTCAAAATGAAATTAAACCATAATCATCGATATTTAAACAAAAGAAACATTAAGAATCGAATGGTGAAAGCTATTCCTAGCTAACTTAATTGCTTCTTAATGCTTCTTCTTGACTGACACTCAGTGTGGCTACTTAATTCTACATCGGATTCACCTCAGTTGCCCCATGAAAACTTTAAGCCATCAAAGCCATCAAGAGAATGCTCCAAAACCAAGGGAAAAGATGATAAAATACGAGCCTCCCCTTTTAGGGGTAAGAATATATATGTATATATCCTTTTCACTTTCCAAATAGGTGTTTACAGGTGTTTTTCATCGATTTTCTGGATAAAAATTTGTATAGGATAGTTGTACTAATGAACAACTCATAATTCTTTGATCTTATCCTGACAACTGCCAATGCAGGGACAATGATTGTTTCAATCCACTGACACCATGTCCAAACAAAAGATGTTGTAATCAACTGCGAGCTCATTGTCCTTTGATCTTTTCTTCTTGCCAGTGTCATTTGATCTTATCTTTTTGACATCTGTCAATGCAGCTACAGTCCTAGATGCAATCTAAACAATACTTATACATCGATATCAGTATTGCAGTGACATCCCAATACAATGATAATCCTGGCTAAAATTTTGGAAGAGCTCATGCAGCGACATTAGCAACAAAATATGATAAATTCAAGGTTAATTCAAGAAAGAGCTATTGAGTTAAGAATATGCAAATACAAAGTTGAAAATGCTAAAATGCATGCAAAGGTTAACTAAATGGGGACAAATTAACCAATAAATAAGGTGAAAACACAAGCTCTTTAGAGTACCATCAGCAGGGCTGTCTTTCATGATGCAAACAAAATTAACTCTCACTATGGAGTGTTCTTGGAGAGCGATGAACATGAAGAGTTTGCCAAGAATACTACATTGGATGAGTTGGAGAAAGTTTTTCGAGACCTCACTGTTGAAGAAGCCATGCGGATTGACTAGAATATAAAGGGGACGGTTAATCAGGTTTTGCTAAAACCTGAAGTGAAGTTGTGGAACAATATTGTAAAAACTCGCATGATGCCGACTACGAATAACACCATCGTTTCTTCTTCTCGTTTACAATTAATTACTTCTATCTTGTATAAATGCACTATTACATTGGTCGTATAATTGTTGATGAGATTTATGCATGCAACAAGTAGGATGTGGGCTCATTGTATTCCCCAATTTGATCACGGCTTTTTGTATAGTAGTGAAAGTGTCGTCAGAGGTAACAAACGAGAATTTGCAGTTCAAGGAAAGTTGGTCCAAGAGCCATTATCCGAAGATTATGCAAGAAGGACATCAAGATTGCCTACAACAACAAAGGGAGTGTAGGCTACCAAACCTACCTCGACAAGTGTACATGTCGCAACAACTCCCCAAGTACCAACTGACTTTGTTCGTCTTCTGCTGTAACAATTTGAGTAATGGGAAGCCAAGCAACAGTTATTCTGGCATTATGTGAAGAATTAGGATATTGCTCTTGAAAATGTCATCCTAGAGATTAATTTGACAACTACTGTGCCATTCTAACTTTTCTTGCTGAGTTACTTGCCTCGGCAACTGATGTTGAGCTAGCTGCAAGTGAAATTACCGCGACAACCCCTGTACCACAGAAAGGTAAGGAACCAGTTCAAGACCCACACGTACTGAATCTTGTCATGATTTTTAGATTCTAAAAATACCACCTTTACACCGTTGAAGTCCCTACCTCTAGATGTGCCATCAAAGAATGCATCGAAGCGTAAAGCTTCGCCTCAAGAAGAATTTGAGAAGGAGGGTGAGCCGGGTGAGGATGTAACAATCCAAATTTTTTAGTCAACAATAGGGCATTGACCCAAGTCATATACTTCCATGTTGGGTTGGATAATTAACCCATTAGGCCAAGTTTAGGCCTTGTCGAATGAGTTTTAGGTTATATAAGCTTGGAAAATGACCATTTTATAACAAGGGTTAAAGTGGAGGGTTTTGAATTGAGATTATACCCATATTTAAAAAAAACTGGTATCCCTTAATTTCCTTGGTTTTCACATGGGTTCAAAGATCAAGTCTTTGCCTCCCAAGTTGTATTTTGGGATTCGTGATAGAAGAAGAAATTAAATCTCTTATTCAAGAGCTTCAAGAAAAGTATAACATTATGGTAAAAAGGTAAGATGTCATCTCATGGGTTTTTGTGGGTTCAAGGATTTAAGGGTTCTACATAGAAATTAATGGTATAAATTCATAGCTAAGCCCTCCCCTAAAGATTATTTCATGTCTTGTTTCATTTCCATGTTGTGTGGCAAGTGGAGATAACTGGGAAGCTTTTTCAAGCTTGAAACAAAGAGGAAGTTTGAGGGATGATGAGTGAAAGCTAGATTTTGGGAATCTTTGCTTAAGGCTAGTACACTACTAACTCATTTGCCTTCATGGGCATCATAAATTTGATTGCTTTGTTACTTGATTTGATGTTTTGGTTGCTTGAGTGTTTAGAGACCCTTTAATGGCATAATCTGAGATTTATGCTAAAAACATGTGAAAATGGTAGTAAACCACCCTAAATACTTTCATAATATGTATGATTGAGTTAACATGTTAAAGGTTGTGAATTGTGGGCTTAGGGGACAAAATCTCAAGCCTATGAAGCCATTTTTGGGCTTCGATATTGGTATACGGGGAGCCTGTACTGTTACCCTAGTGTTATGGGTTTAAAGAACACTGTTAATTAAAATGAACTAAGAGAGGGGTAGCAATACGATGTTTAACATGTACCAGTATGCCACATAGAGCAATATTGATACGGGTCTACCCGTACCAGTATTAGAAGGCTAGAGAAAATTCCAGTGAGCTAAAATCGTATCGGTGAACTGTGAGTACTGATATCTAAGGGTACCGTACTGGTATGCGAAGGCTAGTACCCGTACCCACTGTGCAATTTTCATGAAAATTGACTTTGAGCTTGAAGGGCTAATAATTTGAGGATGATGGTCCAATAGACTTCTAATATGGTAAAGTAAATGGTAAATTTGAGAAATCAAGACATCACTCTCTTATACGAGCATAATGTGTAATAACTTGCTAAAACCTTGAGTTACTTGTTGTATAGCAACTATAGGAGATCTTTGGTGGATCGTGTGATTTTGCGTGCCAAGTAAGGGTACTTGTTTGATTGAATCACATTATATGTTGGGATTCAGATACCTAGAGAGCATGTTGCAACACCATGAGATAAGACACCAAATGTATGATCCCGAGGTTGTGGGATACCAAGCCTCATTTGAGTTCTTGAGAAGAGATACTGAGTGCGGGTGTAAGATCCCAAGGCTGTGTGACACTAGGCCTCACCCAGATAGAGTGTGTATTCCTGAGGCTATATGACATCGAGCCTCACTCAGAGTGTATGTTGCTGAGGCTGCGTGACACTTGGCCTCACTCCAGGTTTTTTGTTTGATGCATATGTTTGCTTTGTGGGATTGGTGTATCTATTTGCTTGCTATGTGTTTAGGCAGCTAGAGGTAGAGTCGTATGTTGTATTTTCTATGTCATCACTTCTATCTACATGGTCACGTTTATGATTTGCATGAAGCATGGTTGAGTGGAAGTGTATCCACTGAGCTTGCTAGCTCAGCGCTCAGAATCGTTGTTTTCGTTTGCAAGTTAGTAGGCTTGGCACGTTTATTGGTGGAGGACCATTATGGAAGGATTCCAGCGCTTTGTATCACCAAAGTATAATACTTAGATCTTTGGGCTATGTATTTGTAAGACCCTATCGTATTTTTTGTAACTCGTATTTAGATTTAAAATGATTGACTCAAATGCTTTTATAATGTAATTTAAAAGGAGCTCTCTTATAAATGCTTTGAAATATTTATCTATGTTTTAAATGATTGAAAATCGAATGGATTTGGAAATTGATTGTGGATTGGTTAAAACTAGGTCAAAATTTTATGGTTGCGGGTTGAGCTTGAAGCCCAAGTATGAGTCTAGGTTTAGCCGGTTCTCAGAAATCCTCAGGGTGGTTAGGAGTCGTGGATAGGTTTCTAGTGAATACAAGCCTTTGAGTTTAAGTTTGTACTTTTTTAAGACTGGAATCTGGATGGTGTACCCTTTATTGTTGTATGTCGCTGGTTGCGACGTTAAGATAATTATGACCGTGGTCATGGGGCTGAACTTTTTAGGATAATGACTTTGAGAGCAAGATTGTCCCAGACATTAAGTATTGAATTACAGAAAGATGTCAAAGTTGAGGATGTGTCATCCTCCCGTCACTTGAATGGTACTCGTAGTCGTGTGGCATGAACTACCTTGAAGCCTTCAGTTTGACCGTGAGAAACTCTAGTGGAAAGACTCTATGCGTTTGAATGAACGACCTTTATGGAACGGTTGAGGATGACCTGCTTTCAATCAACTAGTGGTTATACATCAACCAGGAGTCCCTTCAATTGTGGTGAGGGATTCTAGATGATATAGTATCATGTGATGATGACGTAGTGTAGCCGACATATGTGTGATTCCATTTAATGTTGCAAGTTACTTGATGGCTATGAGATTCCAAGTATGCTCTTAGTAAACCGAATGCTTTGATAATTCACACAATGTACGATTGTTGCAAATTGATCGTGATAGTGGCTGAAGAGGCATCGCCAAAAGTGTGAAAGGCAATACTCGAGATTGGTGGACTTAGGGACCCACCTATTCATACGTCCACAGTGAGATCACCTGAGGACATAATATTCTAGTTGAAGACTTAGAGTTTGGGTGCAAATAACAGACCTTGAGAATTTAATTTGACTTTGGATTAAGGTTTGATGTTGAGTGTTTTTGACAGACTCGGTGGAGTTGTATTTTTGAGAATTTGATACAATTTGGACATTGGTTGATTTTTTGGACACAAAGCTAGCTGAAGATGTCAAGCATAGTGATTGAAGCTTCAAGGTTCCAAGGGAACTAAGCTTTTGGTAATGGGAATAAGGAACTACCACCTTCATAACGCAATTTCAGATTTGATATGATGGATGGCATTGGACACAACTAAGAAGGTAGTAAGGAGGGCCATGCCTTAAAGATACTTTTATTTTATTGCACTCACATTGGAATTCCTTTTATTTATACTTAATAAAATATACTAACATATATAGCACATGTTGAAACATGTGGAAGTCATCAAAAATCAAAGGAATGATGCTAGATATTCTCTAATCAAACAAACAAATATATCAATGCAGAGTTAAGAAATGCAATCATCCATCGTGTATATGTAACAATTTTATCAATGATTAGAGAACTTCAAGATTTACACATCGAATGCAAGCAAGAGATTTTTCAACACAAAGGGAACCTTGCATTTGCTTAGAATTTTTTTTGAAATTTTTAAAATGGGGGTGCATTTCAACTACCAGGTGTATATCCCTAAACTTAAAGATTGCACTGCCCTCAATGCAAAAATAGAATGCATTGTCCCTAATGCAAAAGCAGAATGCAATGACAGAATGTAATGACAACATGTGGCTAGAATGATGAATGCAATGCTACTACAACTACATGCTATTACAATGACAATGCAAATGTTATGACATAAATAGGGATACATAATGAAATTACACTACACGTAATGAATACCTACAAAAACTAAAAACTAACTAACTTAGTTATGGCTCGGGTGCAGGGGAGATAGCATGATATTTCTTCTTCTTCCTTATATTTTCCTCTTTGCAAATTTTTTTCTGCTTGTCTTTTGATTTGGAGCGCTTGCGCATCTTGTTCTTCTTCTTTAGAGCAGCATCAGAATTGTTCTTTGGTTCTATCTCCATTTTGGTATCATTGGACACTTAAAGGTAGGTCCTTTTTCTATTGCATCCATAGCCATAGATGCAACGACATCTTCTCCTTTGAGTCCACTATATTGATGTATGACACTTATATTAGAAAAGGACTAAGTGATATGCAAAGGTTTTCTTATTTTGCAGAAAGAAAAGAAATTAACGTAGAAAAATAAAAAGAAAAAAGTAATAAAAATCTATACTAGAAAATAAAATATTATTCAGAAAAAGTCAACCATTCGAATGGTCTTAACCAACTTAGGATCGATGTTGGTTGACCCTCTGTGTTGGCTTTCTATTTTGGCTAGACATCATCAGTTGCCTCTGGTTTATAAGAAAACACCTTGAATGGCTCCACAATTTGCATAGCTTGATTGAATCCAATATTTCTTCCCCTCTCACTACATCTTGTGCAAACTTAGAATTGTCTCCTAGTGAATCAGTTGCAGTGACATGCTTGAACATATTCACTTTTGTACCAAACAATTCATTATTTGTGGCGGCATTCCAAGGAATTAACCACTCACATTCTTGAGATTCCTTCTGGATTAAACCATCTAGTACATGGACAGAATGACACTCTTCTTTATCTCGGCACTACATCGACAATTTGTGTTGCATTGACAGCTTAGATTTCAGAATTGATTTTAAAGGATAGATAACTTTAGGAGTAGCATCCACTAGACTTTCATCCACCCCATCCTCAATTACTTGATATTTGTTAGATGACTCAGTTGGATCTGGAGCAAATGTAACTAATTTTTGACGCAACATACTTAATTGTTTGCCACTCCTTACAGTGATAGTCTTGCAATGTTTGTCCCCTTTGATAATCGGAGTTTCAGTTGCACTATTGTAATATCCCAATTTTTGGCTAGTGACCAAAATGTAAATTTTGAAAGTTTTGTGGCTGAAGTATAAACTTTGGAAAAGTTTAGGGACCAAAGTGTAATTTTCAAAAGTTTTGTATTTTAACCCCGTAAATGAATAGTTTACCCCAAGAATGATGTTTCCATGTTATCCGGATTTTTTGTACGGAGTTTGTATTAAAGGCTATAAAGCGATAAAGTTTAAAAAAATATTCGAATAATTGGATCAAATCAAATATCCAGGATATTTTGAAGGATGATAAGGCAAGGTTAATTATATCATTTTACATGTCTAAGATATTTTCTTTGTGTTGGAAGAATATGAACCCTTGGATTTAAGTTGATTTTCCATATTAAATATGAGTTGTTGGACAAAAATGGCTATATCGTAATTTTGGAAAATTTTAAGGGCAAAGTTGGTAACTACTAACTCAAGATTAAATATAGGCCATTGGATGAAGGATGATGACATGTGGTACATTATGGATTCATTGGATTTGAGGGCAAAATGTTTATTTCACTATTTGAAGGATTTTCTATAATTATCAAAATAATAGACTGAGTTAGGAAAATTCAGTCTAAGTCCTTAAGAAAGGAACTTTTTTGAGATAATAGTAATTATTTTCCGAATATGGAAATATATAATTTTTGACATATATCCCATAGCTTGGTAAGGGTAAAATTGTAGTAGAAGTATTTAGTGAATATTGGGAAATCGAATTGAATTAAAATTTCAGAGGTTGTTCCATAAGCCATGGAAAATCATAAAATGATATTTATGGAATAGTGGCTGGTTGAGAAGAAACTAATTTAGTTAGATTATAATGGAATGGCAATTTTGAAACAAACTAGTAAATACAGACTAGTCGGAGGGCAAATTAGTCATTTGGAAAGGATGGCAATTTTGAAATATTTTTGAAATGTTGAGGACTTTTTGGAAGATGAAATATACATGGATTTAATCTTGCCCCTTGATTTTAGATGAGATTAAATAAGCCATTGGATTTAAAGGCTAAATTGGTAATTTCACTATTTAAATGAATTTAAAATTTATTTAATAGTTACATTGTAAAATAATAGTTAAAAGATAAATGTTCATCTTTTTCTAGCCATGTACCATGGGAGCTATAGGAAAGAAGAAGAAAAAATTCCAAGCTCGATTTAAGCCCTGAATCTCAATTTTTAGGTAATCGTTCGAACTACAAAGTTGTTCTACTCTTCGAGCTCTATCTTTTGATGTAAATAATTCATAGAATACTTGTTTGGTTGATGAGATTTGATATGAGGAAGAAATTAGGGTTATGTGAATTTTGGGAATTTTGAAGATTTAAGAAACTATGTTTGATTTTATGTTGTTTCCATGCTTGAGACTAAATTGGATTGATGTCTATAGTTAAGGGACTTTTTCTTCCAGCATTTAAAGGTTAGAGCCTGGTGTTTAAATCTGAATTTTTAAGAGTATTTATAGATTTTGTGATAATTGAAGCCTGGATTTGATGTTTGGAGGTTGAAAATCTAGTTATTTCAACTAGTGACTAAATCAACAATTTGGAAATCTTTATAGACCTATTCGGTTTGATTGATTAATATTAGGGACTGATGTTGTTTTGTATTTAATAAGTTGTTACTGATTATATAAGGTTTTGCTAAGCACGAAATTGAAGTTGGAATGCAAAAATTGGTGTTATCTTGATTAGGGGCCATTTTAGCAATTTGTTAAATTGTAAGAACCAATTCAGCATGATGGAAATTGAAAAGGATCAGTTCTGATTTTGAGTATAATGATGAGTTTGATGAATTAACAGTGATTGGAGGCTTAATTGCAAAGTTAGGAAGCTTGAATCCTTAGATTGTATTTAGTGACCAATTCGGCAACGTGAGAAAATGTAAGGATCAGCGTGTAACAATCTGGAAATCAGGGTATTTGTGTGTTAGAAATATGGTTAAATGATGGAAATTACATTCGAATCAAAATGAATTCAAGTTTAGGGACCAAAATGGCAATTCATCAAAATCATGGATTTAGGGACTAGAATGTACAAAAGTTGTAAGTGAAGAATTTATGATGAATGTTATTAGGTAAAAATTCTATTGGTGATAAATATATTGAAAATGCCATTGAAATGGAAAAGATTTTCATTTTAGTCCCTAAACCTTTAAGTGAATGAAAATTGAATGGAATACTCGAATTATGAAATTTGAAACATTTTGTATTTAAATTTTAGTTAGCAAGCTTGGAACAATTATTGGAAGTTCAAATTGGTCACTAAGGACCATAATGAGTTTTTAAATAGTACAAGGAAGAAAGGAAAAATATTTGGAAATTTTATATTCAAATGATTATATTAGACAACATGTTTAAGGTATTGTTAGATTTGAATCTAATAAATATTTTATTTTATTCATGTGATTAATGAAGACAAGTCTGAATCAAAGAAGGTTCGAGGTTCTGTGAAAGAAAGGATCGAACTAGGACTTAGTGAGGCATTGTGTTAAGTGGCCAAGGTGAGTGCAATTGCATACATATCATGACACATTGATGTTTTATACATCATTGGGATGGCTTGCGATGAGCCTACCCAAATTTTTTTGTCATTATATTTATGTCAAGGAGCATATGATTGACATATTTTAAATATGTCAAAAGTTGAATATAAATACATGGATCACTAGTTATATATGATATTTGTAACCCTCTCGACCTGGCCTAGACGCCTGACCAAATTGAGTGAGCTACATTAGGTTTGCCGAAGCAAACCGAAGAAGGGTTACAAAAATTCGGTCCATTTTTTTCTTTTATCTTTTCTTGATGCAAGTTATTAGTCCTACATGTACAAACTCGCAGCAGGTGAAATTTAGAAGAAAACGATACACGATTAGGCGGCCAATTGCATCACATTCATTACGAGGACTAAATTGTAAATACTTTAAATTATTGATCCAAAATTGAAATTAAAGTTACCAATCTTCAATTAGTTCATTTATATGCTCACAAATCAAATTTCAGGTCAATATGATCATCTATGGGCATTTAATTACATTTGCGATAATTAGGGACTAAAATGCAAGAAACCAAAAACTGGATTTCATGACGTTACTTGTAAAAACTGCCTCTCGTGCGGATACGTACATAGGCATACCAATACGGAGTAACCATGCGTACTGGTACACAATGTACCGTATCGTTATGCCATGTCAGCATGTACAGTACCAGAGCCGTACTAGTACGAGCCCTTGGTATTCCGGTACATGGGTTTTCCTCCAAAAAGTGATTTTCCAGTAACGATTCCCCATACCAGTACACCTTATCCCGTACCGATACACCAAGCTTAATTTTCTTGTCCCTACTGGTACGCCAATGCCCGTACCGATGCTGACTACCTGGTTTTCCCTAGCTATACCGATACGGTCCCCCTCGTATCAGTACGCGTAGGCCTGTAATGTCATTTTTCTCAGATTTTTTCACTCAAATCTAGATGCATTTAGATCCTAGCAACTTGCATACATGGATATAACATTTAACAATACATATATCAATACTTATACCAAGGTTTAGCAACAAAACATGCTTATGATATCGTAAGGATTACTTTAGAGGCATGCTCCCTAAAACACTCCACCAAACAGTCCCAAGTGCTCAAATAAACATTTACCAGCACAAGCATCAAGCCAATATCACTTCAACACCCAATTCAACATGTTATGATCATCAAGCATGCCATCTAAGCAAGACTATCTAGATGCATACCTAGGCAACCTCATAACATCCACCACGAGTAATGATGCACAACAAACTTAACAACATCAATCAAACTCCGTATTCACAGCATTGCACATGCTTAAAACTAGGGAAAAACAAAATTAAAAATCCCAAAATCCATGGTGAACACATTGCCTTATTAACCGGAAACATAAACCGAATTCACACTCAAACTGCTTTGCCCCTTGGATCCCTACAACTTTGCCTTTGCTGCCCCAAGCCTTAATGTTTTGCATCATTAGGAAAAGGAGAGCATAATAACAGTTGTTTAGTGAGGATGCTCTTAAAAAAATGATGCATTAAAACCCTTGAAAACCATCACTCGTTTTCAAACCATGCTTATGACCTAAGCAAGTTCCAATGATTCCAACTTAACCCTCACGTATCGACCATATGCAAGACAATATATATATATATATATATATATATATCACAAGCTTAAACCCCCAAAGCATTAAATACATAGCCATGCTTAAATCCCAAAGCATTAAAAACAGATTTAACAATAGAATTCTCATATATTGGCAATTATAGTGACCTCGGATAGTCGACCACTATCCTTGATTAGCCAAACACTCTAAAAAAACCCCAACAACCATTAACTAACAACCTAACAATTAGAGTTTCAACAGATTTCGGGATTCCATTATTAAAAACAACTTATCCACAATATAACACATCCAAAATAAGATTGAAATAAATCTTTAACACTGAATAAACAGATCCATTTCGAAAATCACAAGATTCCATCAATTAACCCCCAATTAAGCAAAATTCCATAATTAATCAATTATAATCCATTAGAAAACATATATAAAGAGTCAAGAACTTGAGAATTTTAGTAAAGAACCTTTCATTAGAGGAGAACGAAACTTACCTCCAATGAGTGAGTTTCCCCTTAATTGGATGTTTTCTTCTTTAAAAACAATGAGGTTCAATAAGATTTTTGTGAAAACAAGTTAAAGAATCTTTTAGAAAATCAAAGGATTAAGAAATAAGATCATTACCTTGAATTTCTGATTAGAAAAAGAGTGTTTGGCTGAGAGAATTTGAGAGAAAATATGATAGTAAAAAAGTTACGTCAATTTGTGTTTTAGTTAAAACCCTTTTTAATTCTTTTAATTAAAACCCTTTTAAAAATTGTAATACCCCAGTTTTGAGCTTAGCGGTTTTGAGGTTTATTATATGGCCCGGTGGACCAGGTTAGAGATTCGAGTCAGATTCGGGATCATATATTTTTTGGTAAGATAAAAATATGGGGAAATAGTTAAAAATCATATTTTAATATATAATGATTTTTGGTGGAATCAATTTTAGAAAAAAAGAATTTGGAAATATGACATTTTGGGTTAGTGACCAAAATGCGCTTTTTTTAAAACTGTTTTAAAGTGACTAAAATCAAAAGGGTCAAATCCTTAGAATCCTTAAGGAGCTAATCTACCAAGTGTTTGCTGCTGGTTTCTCTCTTCAATTAAAACATTTTAAACATGTGTTTTAAAATGGTGTTAATAAGGATTAAATATCTAAAGTTAGTTATTAGCTTTTAAAAGAAATTTACGTAACTTTTTCCTAAACCTTTTCTCTCAACTTCTTCTCTTCCAAAAACTCAGAATTTTATCAAAATCCAGAGGTAAAGAACTCATTTCACTCATATTATTGATTTTAATTTGTTCCTTTAACTTTGTTTTGCAAAATCTCATTTAAATCATGTATTTTCTTAGCTTTTAACAAGCCAATTGAGGGAGAAATCACATAACAGGGATAAGGTTGTGATCTCCTCTATTAAATGGTTCTTTATTGATATTCCCAAGTATTTGATCCGTGATTTATAAGTTGTAATGTGGTTTTAATGTTTTATC
This sequence comes from Hibiscus mutabilis, assembly GCA_019671005.1. Lineage (NCBI taxonomy): Eukaryota > Viridiplantae > Streptophyta > Magnoliopsida > Malvales > Malvaceae > Hibiscus > Hibiscus mutabilis. The sequence goes on along the minus strand of CM033744.1, from coordinate 21,822,669 downwards.
CATGTTTAATTGAGTTATGTTGGAAATTTTGATGAAACATGGTAATTTTTGAAGTGGATTTGATTTCCAGTAATTGAGATGGATTTAATATATGTTTTGGATGTATTTTGATGTTGATAAGTTGATTTTATCAGTAGAATCCATAAACTCTTGAATCTCTAATTAGTTAGGTTGCTAGTTTTGAGTTATTGTGGTGATAATCGAGTTTAATCTTTGTTGGAGGTAAAAAGATGTTAGGAAAGGGTTTTTGGATGTTGTTAGGTGTTGATTGATGGCTTGAATTGTTGTTCTTTGGCTGGGTTAAGTTTCAGAAACGTTTGATGATGATTTCGGTATGTTTCAGATGGTTTTTGTGTGGCAACTTGGGAGTTGCGGGAGATTGTGGTTAGGCAATGGTTTGAATGCATTTTAATGCATTTATCATCTGGTTTTATGTGTTTAAAATAGGGGATAATCAAGATGACGAAACTTGACATTGTTTGGTTACTTGCTGGGAGCTTGTTTCGTGCTGGCAAGGAAGGCGAAGCGTATCGGTGAGTAGAAACTGGTTTTAGATGCTTTACAAAGGTTTGTAAAGGTTTTTTGGAGTTTAGGGTAAGCGTGAGAACTTACCTAAGCTCAAAAGTAAGTTTCCCTTATTTTGCCCTTGAATATCAGCTTGGATATGAGCATGTTGTTTGCATGCTTTGGTAATAAACATGGTATGATTTACTTACTGGAAATGCATGATGTTGAGTACATATGCAGGGGATTGAAAGTATATTAAATGCTATTGAGCATTGGTTTTTATTCTGGTTGGGAATGGTATTATTGCATTTGCAACGAGTTTAGCATATGTGGTGTTTTGTGAAATGCATTGTAAAACAGTGAGTAAATGGTTTTGTAAATGATATATTGGCTATGTGACATGGTGAAAACAATCGGATATAGTTGGCATGCCATAGGATTAAAAGTGCACTATAAAATATGAACAAAATCGATCATGGCCATGGATCCTTGAGGTATGGCTGTTTAACAAGGCCACTCGAACTATTAGGACCTCATTTGGGGCATGTGGTTTAACTAGGAAACCCAAATGGATGGTGATCTTGTGGTTTAACTAGGCAAGGTCAGTACTCTTGCGGTTTAACTAGGCAAGGGTGGAATCTCGCGGTTTAACTAGGCAAGGGTGGAATCTCGCGGTTTAACTAGACAAGGTTTGGGATATCATGTGGCTTAACTATGCATGGTATGAGAGATTCGTGTATCCGATGTGTATAGGATAGAGGTAGTCTATCCGGGTCACTATAAATGCCAATATATGAGAAAGATTATGTGTTGAATCTTGTATCAAAATACTTTGGGACTTGAGCAAGGTTTGATTAAAATGCCTTGGGATTTTAGCATGAAGTGATTATGATTATAAGAATATCATTATGTTTTGATTCAGTTGGAATCATTAGAAAATACTTCGGTAGAAGTATGTTTTGGGAAAAGTAAGCATGTGTTTTTTTAAATGAATTTAAATGCATCATTGTTTATGAGCATCCTCACTAAGCATGTGTGCTTACGCTCTCCTTTTTCCTAATGATGCAGAGCATTAAAGTTTGGGGAAGCAAGGCAAGGTTTGGAAGGATTCAAAAGACAAACTACTTTTGAGTATGAACTTGGTTTATGTTTCCAGTTAATAAGACAATGTGTTTGCCAATGTTTATGGGAGATGTAATTTTGTTTCCTTATGGATTTTGAGTATGTTCTATGCTGGTTTTGAGGATGGTTGAAGTTGCTAAGCTTGATGTTAATACTAGTTTGTAGTTGTGGATGAATGGTGGCTTAGGTATGCATCTAGAGCCTTTCTTGATGTTTGCTTTGTTGCGATGGTTTGAGAGAGTTTTGTATGCTATGTTAGGTGTGTTGGAATGTTGCTTATGCTGAGAATGGCTTAAATGTGCATTTTGGTATGTTTGGCAAAGTGGTATAGGGAGCATGCCTCTAGAGTGGTTCTTTGAAAGCATGATGTTGTTATGATTGTCTAATCTTGATGTAAATGATAGATTATGTATTTTGAAGTGTTGATATGCTTGTTTGAACGTTGATAGGGGTCAATTGCATCTAGAATTGGGTGAATAACCAGTTAATCTTGACATTACAAGCCTAGGCATACCGATACGAGAAGGACCGTATCGGTATGGCTAGGAAATTAAGGCCGAGGCATTTCGGTACAGGCATAGGTGTTTCGGTACAGATAGGCAATCAAAGCTAGAGCGTATCAAAATAAGCAAGGGCGTTTTGGTACACCTTGAAGTCACTGGAATTTTACCTTTTGGAGATGAGCCCGTGTATCGAAACACCAATAGACCGTATCGATACGGTATGAAATGGTTTTAAACCATATTTTAAATTTGAGGCAGCATACCGGTACGGGCTCACCGTATCGAAACGATAAGTTCACAACTTTATCAATACGGGACCCAACGTGTCGATACGGATGTCATTAATTCTATTAATGTCATGGAAGGCTAGTTCTGTTTTCTTTCGTTTTAGTCCTTGAATCTTACTTTGATAATTATTTAAGCATTGATGATCGTTTGAGGCTAAAATTTGATATATAAGCATGGAATGAACCTAATTTAAGGTTGGTAATTTAAAAAGTGGAAAATTCCTTCCAAATGGTTGAATTTACATTTTGGCCCCAAGATTGTGACGTGGCCAATTGAACATCGTGACGATGCCTGATTGAGATGAGTGCTCACCTTTGAGCAGTATGATCTTGTAGGGAAGCGTTAACGCATCTATATAAGATAAAATAAAAAATAGGCATGTTTTAGGTTTAATCTTCTGGTTTACTTTGGTAAACTTAATGTAGCTTGCTCGGTTCGGTCTTGCGACTAGGCCGGGTTGAGGGGGTTACATTTTTTGGTATCAGAGCCAGGTTTGTGAAAAGTTGGGATGTTCTTTGTTTAGCTGATGTTGTTTGAACTGCACGGTGATTGTGTATGTGTTCGGTGATTGTTTAATGTTTTGTTAGGGTATGATTGGGGAGACATTGCCTATTGCCGAGGATTTTAAATGAGTTTTAAAGTAAACTTGGATCATTTGCCTGATGCTAGCCTAACTCTAATGTGTTTTGATGCTTTTGTTAGCATGCCTCGACATGAGACACGATCTATGGCTAATACTGCTGGGGTTAGGCAGAGTAATGAGACGGAATAGAATCTCCCTCGTGTTTTACCTCTTCCTCCTCCAGTTGACGTTGGGGCGGGTGAAGTACCCCAAGCTCACCAAGTGCTAGTATATGGTGATTTGACTCTATTGGTTTAGGGATAACGTGATCTTTTCAAGCAGCGATGGCTGGAGTGCAAGTGTAGGCACCGGCACCTACTGTGGTGGCAAATCAAGGTTTACCCTTGGAGCGTTTGAGAAGTTTGAGAGGTGTGGAGTTTCAAGGTTTGAGCCCTGAGGCGGCCGAAGATTGGTTGGAAAATATGGTCAGCATCATGGATTAGATGGGATGTAATGAGGAGCATAAGTTGGGTTGCATTGTATCCCTGCTGTAGGGGGATGCGTACCATTGGTGGGTGACCACTATTGCTGGCATTCTTGATGCAGATATTACTTTGGAGTTCTTTCGGAGAGCTTTCAAGAGGAAGTACCTTGGTTCTCAGTACTTGGATATGAAGAAGTGCGAGTTTATGTCACTATCTCAAGGAGGCATGTCTGTTGCTGAATACGAGGTGAAGTTTGTCTAGCTGAGTCAGTATGCTCCAGTGTTGGTTCCAGATGACCAATAGAGATGTGAGAGGTTTTGTTATTGTAATGCCCTGATTTTAGGGCTTAGCGGTTTGTGGTTTATTAGACGGTCCGGTGGATCGGAGTAGAGATTCAAGTCAGTTTTGGGATTGTATATTTTTGGTGTTGAAAAAAGTATGGAAAAATTCTCTAGAATCATTATTAATTATGTATTTAATAAAGATGATATCGAATTTGTAAAATGAGTTTTGGAAGATGGACATTTTGGTTAGTGACCAAAATGAAAGTTTTGAAAACTGTGATTTCCTAGTGACGAAAATGAAAAGGGTCAAATACTTCGAATATTTAAGGAGCTATTTTACCAATTGGTTTCTGATGATTTCTCCCTTAATTTGACTTATTTTAACATGCGTTTTAATTAGTAATTAAGGAGAATTTTGTTAAAAAGTTAGTTATTACTTTCCAAAACAAAAATCATGTCATTTTCTCTCAACTTATTCTCTCCATTCTCTCCTCAGCCAAACATTCAGGTTTTCATCAAATTTCCAGAGCTGAGGTGGTTTCTAACTTGATTTTATTGTTTCAAATTGTTTTATAAAGATTGTTTACACAAAATCTTACAATAACCTTGTGTTTTCTTAGCTTTTCACCAATCAATTGAGGGAGAAACCTCACAATAGGGGTATGGTTTGAGATCTTCTCTATTGTATGGTTCATTACTGAAATTCCCAAGCATTTGATCCTTGTTTTGTGTTTCTAAGCTGATTTTGATGATTTTCTAATGTTTAATTGAGTTATTTGGGGAAAATGAGTTGATTCACGGATTGGATCTAATTGCCAATAATTAAGGATGCTTTGATTTATATTCTGGGTGTTTAATAATGTTGATAAGTGATTTTTATCAATAGAATCCCAAAACTTAAGAATCTCTATTTGTTTAGGTTGTTAGTTTTGAGGTTTTGTGGTGTTTTTGTGGTTGTAAGGTTGCTGGAGGTGGTAGGTTGTTTTGGATTTGTTTTTAGATGTGTTTTGATGTTGGATTGATAGATGTTGTCTGGGTTGTGTATCGAAGTGTTTTGGTTATGTTTTCGGTTGTTGTGGAGGGTTAATTGTGAAGGTTTTGTGGAAATCCGAGAAGGATTGTGGTTGCTATGTTTAGAATACATTATGATGCATTAATCCTTTGTTGTTTTATGGTAAAAATAGGGGAGGTTGATCCATAAGTGATTGGAGAAGTGTTGGAGGCTTTGAATACTTGATTTTGCATCGGCGAATCGAGGTTTCGCGTATCGGTGAGTGAAAATGTGGTTTAAAGCATTTTGATGTTTTGGGAACAGAGTTTTTGGAGTTAAGGTAAAGCTTGAAATGCTTACCTAGACTCAGAAGTAAGTATAAAATGGTTTTACTCTCCCAGTCGTGCTTGTTCGAATGATTTTATGCACTTGGCTTAATGTTCATGTACCTATTGTTTAAGCATGTTTTGAAGTATTCAATATACTATTTTTAAGCATGTTTTGCTGAAGGATGCACATGGTAAGTGATCCTTGTAAGTAGGGTTTATACTTGTGTTTTAAAGCATGGTTGTTGCTTTGGAAATGGCATGGTTTAATGCTTGTTAAAAAAACAGTGAGGTAAGTGTTATTTGGTTAATTATATTGGCAAGTGATGTGGTTTTAAAATTGTTATCGAATATAGTTGGTTGGCCATAGGATTGAGTGCACTGTAAATAAGTCACCTTGGATGTTGAGGGGTTTATACAGCGTACCAAATACTCCATCCAAGTACCCTAATGGTTGAGGGGTCATACGGTACCGAAAACTCCCATTAATGGGTTAAGCATCTAACCGATGAAAGGAGTTAGTGTCCCCAGGGGTTGAAAGTGTACCCGGTTGTTAATGTACCGCGATTGTGATTGTATCGCTATTCCGATTGAGATGGCTTAAAGTGTTGGGTTAATACTTGTTGAATTCGTGTATCCGATGAACTCTTTTGTTATTGGACTTGTCTAATGATCACTTGTAAGCCAATATAATTGTTAATGTATCATTGAAATGTTTTATGTTGTATAATGTGATTTATACATGTTTCTCCTTGAGCTTTGCATTTGGTAGTAATGCATAGGAAGGCTTAAGTAGAGGGTTAGCAATGTGACTTGTTGTTGATTAATGATACATGTAGGATATGGTTTAATGTGCTGGTTTTGATTATGTAAAGTGCATGTTTTAAAAGGGAATGATGTTTTAAAGGATGATGTAAAGTAAATGGTTTTAAATGCATTGATGGTGTTTTATTTTGAGCATTCCTCACTAAGTCTTATGTGCTTACGCTCTCTTTGTCCATTAATGCCGAGAATTAAATTCCAGAAGGTAGCAAGAAGCAAAGGGATCTTGGCAAGACTTGTTACCAAAGTATGTTAGAGACTAGACTATAATGAATAAGGGCAATGAGATACTTGTTGTGTTTTGGGAGATGTTTTGTGGAACTCCCTGTTTGAGCATGTTTCATTAGTTGCTCTTAAGTTGTAAATGGCCTTAAACGTTTGGTTTTGGTGCTGGTTTATCTTTTGATATGTTGGTTGCTTGCATAATAGGGAGCATGCCTATAGATCATCTTTTGACTCATGATGCTATGTTGTGATGTTGATCTTGTGAAGCCTGAATTCTTGTAATATGCTTGGCATGTTGGTGTTGTGTTATAAGCATGTATGAATGGTTTGGGAATGCTTTTGGGGTGAAAAACCAGTAAGATATGACATTATAGGTCCATGCGAGCCGATACGCTGGGGACCGTATTGGTACGTCTAGACATCATTCGGCATGAGGGATCGGTACGTGTATGTGTGTACCGGTACGCCAAGGCAATTTTATCCTGGCATACCAATACCGATAGGAGAGTATCGGTACACGTTCTAGCCTCTAGAATTTCAATTTTTCAACCCAAACCCGTGTACCGGTACCCACGTAAGCGTACCGGTACGGATGTTTGAAAATTCAAAAGTTAGAAGTTTGTTATTACGTATCGGTACGGGCCATGGTGTATCGTTACGGTGTGTTTTCATGTGTATCGATACGATAACGCCAGTACCGATACTCAAGGCCGGTTTCTATTAATGTAAGGTGGGCAATTTTGCTTTCTTTGCAATTTAGTCCCTGAATCTTGCCAATGTAATTGTATGTGATAGAATGACCGGATTGAGTCAAAATTTGATATGAAGGTTTGGAACCTGACTAATTAAAAGTGTGTAACTTAAAAGTGAGCTTTAATCCTAAAATTTTCTATATTTGCAATTTGGTCCCTAAATTGCAAATATGATCAATTGGATGTCAAATTGATGCCTGATTGAGTTGGGGTTGCACCTGATGTCTGCATGAACATGTAGGTTTAATAATTGGCATCTAGATAAGATAAAAAAAAATGGACCAGGTTTTGTTGTATCTCTTCAGTTTGCTACGACAAACCTAATGTAGTATTCTTGGTTCGGTTGGGCATCTAAGCTGGGTTAAGGGGTTACATTTGGTGGTATTAGAGCCAGGTTAGGTCCGTTTGAGAGGTTGTTGTGTTGTTACCGTGTTTGATTTGTACGGTGATTGTTGTATGTACACTAATTGATATGCACGGTGATTGATATGTGAATGTTAGTTGTTGTATGCTATGGTGAGGAAGTTTTGGGTGTACACATTGCCTTATTATTATAGTCTAGAAAGTTTTGATTTTTGAATTGAAAGTCTTGGATCCTTGCTCGAGGCTGGCCTGACTGTTTTTGTTTTGAAATGATTATCATGCCTTAGATATATTTTAGCACGATGGGACCAAGGAGAGAGTTGCGATCGGGTACAGTTGTTGCTGCCACTTGGCAGGATGCTGAAGGAGAAGTTGTACCTCCATGAGGGTTGCCACCACCCCTACCTAATCCACCGGAGGGAGTGGAACATGTACTACCTGCGTCGGCTGGGCCAGGGTTGGGTGATATGGCACTATTGATACAGGCCATGACCGGTGCTTTTCATGCAGCAGTTGTGGGTGTTCGTGTGCCAGCACCACCAGTTGAGGGGCAAGGTTTGCCGCTTGAGCATCTTCGTATTTTGGGCGAAATTGAGTTCTGAGGTCTGTTACCTGACGCCTCTGAGGGTTTGTTGGCCAGTACCGAGAGGATATTGGGCCAGATGGGGTGCACGGATACTCGTAAGCTGGGCTGTGTTGTTTCCCTGCTGCAGGGTGATGCTTATACATGGTGGACTACCACGATATTTAGTATGGCGACCAAAGACGTGACCTGGGAGTTCATTTGCGAGGCTTTTCAGAAGAAGTTTTTGGGAATCTGATACCAGGATGAGAAGAAACGTAAGTTTATGGCTTTAGAGTAAGGCAATATGTCTGTTGCGGAGTACGAGGTGCAGTTCGTGAGGTTGAGTCAGTATGCACCTGAGTTGGTTCCTGACGAGCGTACTCGATGTGATCGTTTCTGCTATGGGCTTGTACAGGATGTTAAGACATACATGCTTGCTACTGATTACACCGACTTTGATGTGTTGGTTTCACGAGCCAAAGATGTGGAGCAGAATTTGGGTTTAGCATCTGGATGGTGAGGTTCTAGCTCGAGTAAGAGAGCTGTTGATTTAAGTTATAGCGGTGGTCAGGCCAAGAGACACCGTGACAAGAGGTTTTGCCTGGAGCCGAGGCATGGCGGATGTGTTGTGGGAGATGGAGTCCAGGGGCAGGGTGCCTAGGTTAGAGCCCCGTTTAGCTCTTGATGGGTTTGTGGATCCTGAGATCATTTGAGGCGAGATTGCCTACGTTTTGCTAGGGAGGGTCAGACACATGCGCCTGTGGTGGTTAATACTTGTTGGAGTTGTGGGTCAGGCGACCATTAGAGGCGTGATTTTTCGTTGTTGGCCTGAGATGGGCAGGGTGTTGCACTTGTTGCTGCTCCGTAGTGGGGTCGGGGTTGTGGCCGCTGATGGTTTTAGCATCGAGATGGTGGGCAGAGGACTGTGGCTCATACTGTTGCTATCCAGCCTGAGGGAGGTGGACCAGCTAGGGTGTATGCACACCACGAGGGTCGCAAAGACACTGATGTGATTGCAGGTACTTTTCCCCTACAGTCTCTGTCGTTGTATTCGTTGGTTGATTCTGGTTGTACTCATTCATACATTTTGAATGAGCATGCTGAGTTGCTTGATATATTTTTTGAAATTCTTAATGTGGGTGTTAGTGTGACTAGTTCTCTTTGGGAGATAGTTGTGGTTAGGAGGTTGTATCGTAGGTGTCCATTGATGGTTTAGGGATATGTGTTTACTGTGGACTTGATAGAGTTACCATTCCATTGTTTTGATGTGATTCTGGGTATGGATTGGTTGACCGAACATTGGGCTGTGGTGGATTTTGAGACCAAACCAATATCCTTGAGGTTGTCGGATGATTATGAGGTGGTGGTTGTTGGCGAAAATGCCAAGTTTTTGTCTAATGTTGTTTCAGCTTTGGAAGTAAGTCGAATGTTGGATTCGGGATGTCGGGCTTATTTGGCCTATGTTATGAATATTGGATCAAATGAGTTGAGGGTGCAAGATGTTTGGCAAGTGACGTGGTTTTAAAATTGTTATCGGATATAGTTGGCTGGCCATAGGATTGAGCGCACTATATATAAGTCGCCTTGGATGTTGAGGGGTTTATACAGCATACCAAATACTCCATCCAAGTACCCTAATAGTTGAGGGGTTGTACGGTACCGAAAACTCCCGTTAGTGGGTTAAGCATCTAACGATGAAAGAGGTTGGTGTCCCCGTGGGTTGAAAGTGTACCCGGTTGTTAATGTACCATGATTGTGATTGTATCGCTATTCCGATGGAGATGGCTTGAAGTGTTGGGTTAACACTTATTGAATCCGTGTATCCGATGAACTCTTTTGTTATTGGACTTGTCTAATGATCACTTGTAAGCCAATATAATTGTTAATGTATCATTGAAATGCTTTATGTTGTATAGTGTGATTTATACATGTTTCTCCTTGAGCTTTGCATTTGGTAGTAATGCATCGGATGGCTTAAGTAGAGGGTTAGCAATGTGACTTGTTGTTGATTAATGAAACATGTAGCATATGGTTTAATATGTCGGTTTTGATGATGTAAAGTGCATGTTTTAAAAGGGCATGATGTTTTAAAGGATGATGTAAAGTAAATGGTTTTAAATGTATTGATGGTGTTTTGTTTTAAGCATTCCTCACTAAGCCTTGCGTGCTTACGCTCTCTTTGTCCATCAATGCAGAGAATTAAAGTCCCAAAAGGCAGCAAGAAGCAAGGGGATGTTGGAAAGACTTGTTTCCAAAGTATGTTAGAGACTATACTATAATGAATAAGGGCAATGGGGTACTTGTTATGTTTTGGGAGATGTTTTTTGGAACTCCCTGTTTGAGCATGTTTCATTTGTTGCTCTTAAGTTGTAAATGGCCTTAAAAGTTTGGCTGTGGTGTTGATTTATCTTTTGATATGTTGGTTGGTTGCATAATATGGAGCATGCCTATATATCATCTTTTGACTCATGATGCTATGTTGCGATGTTGATCTTGTGAAGCCTGAATGCTTGTAATATGCTTGGCATGTTGGTGTTGTGTTATAAGCATGTAGGAATGGTTTGGGAATGCTTTTGGGTGAAAAACCAGCAAGATATGACATTATAGGTCCAGGCGTACCAATACGCTAGGGACCGCATCGGTACGTCTAGACATCATTCGGCATGGGGGGATTGGTGCGCGTATGTGTGTGTACCGGTACGCCTAGGGAATTTTAGCCTGGCGTACCGATACGGGTAGGAGAGTATCGATACACGTTCTAGCCTCTGGATTTTCACTTTTTCAACCCAAACCCGTGTACCGATACCCACGTAAGCGTACCGGTACGGATGTTTGAAAATTCAAAAGTTAGGTAAGTTTGTTATTACGTACCGGTATGGGCTGTGGTATATCAGTACGGTGCGTTTTCATGCGTATCGGTATGGTAACGCCAGTACCGATACTCGAGGCTGATTTCTATTAATCTTAGTTGGGCAGTTTTGTTTTATTTGCAATTTAGTCACTAAATCTTGCCAATGCAATTGTATGTGATAGAATGATCAGATTGAGTCGAAATTTGAGATGAAGGTTTGGAACCTGACTAATTAAAAGTGGGTAACTTAAAAGTGAGCTTTAATCCTGAAATTTTTTGTATTTTCAATTTGGTCCGTAAATTGCAAATGTGATCAATTGGATGTAAAATTGATGCCCGATTGTGTTGGTGTTGCACCTGGTGTCTGATGAACATGTAGGGTTAATAATTTGCATCTAGATAAGATGGAAAAATGGACTGGGTTTTGTTGTATCTCTTTGGTTCGCTACGGCGAACCTAATGTAGCCTTCTTGGTTCGGTTGTACGTCTAAGTCGGGTCAAGAGGGTTACAGTTATGGTCTTGTTAAGGACATTAAGACGTATCTCCTAGCTGTAGATTATACGAATTTTGATGTGTTGGTCAATTGGGCCAAGGATATTGAGCAGTCCTTGGGTGTACCAGTTCAGGCCGCAGGTGTGAATTTGGGTAAAAGAGTGGCAGACTCTAGCTATTATAGGAGGCAGAATAGAAGGTTCAGGGACAAGAGGCATAAGCTAGATCATAGGCGTGGTGGTGGTGTTGGCCAGGGTGTTTAGGGAGCTCGTGTTAAACCGGAGTGTGAGCGATGCGGTAGGCACCATATGGGTATGTGCTGGGTAAGACTGGAGCTTGTTGGATTTGTGGTTCATTTGATCACTTGAAGCGTGATTGTCCTTGGGCTGCGAGAGATGTAACGGTATAGGTTGCTGCACTTGCTAGGGGCCGGGGACGTGACAGGGGTAATTTTTAGAGACGCAAGGATGGTTAGAGAGGTATGGCTCATACTGTAGCGGTGAGACCTGAAGGTGGTGGACCGGCTCGGGTCTTTGCTCACTATGAGGGTCGTAATGACACAGGTGTGATCGTAGGTACTTTCACTTTGCAATCCTTGTCATTTTTATCTTTGATTGATTCGGGGCCGACACATTCATATATCTTGAGTGAATATGCATATATGCTGAATGTTCCTGTTGAGATCTTAGATGTTGGCATGTTGGTCACAAGCTCTTTTAAGGAGACAGTTACAACAAGAAGGTTGTATCGGTGATGTCCTTTGGTGGTACAAGGTCACGAGTTTGCCGCAAATCTAATGGAATTGCCATTTCATGGTTTTGATGTTATTTTGGGTATAGATTGGTTGAGTGAGCATAGAATGGTTGTGGATTGTGAAACCAAGAGGATTTTCTTGAGTTTGGCCGATGATTATGAGGTTGTGGTGGTGGGCGAGAATGTTAAGTTCCTGTCTAACGTGGTTTCGGCTGTTAGTACAGAGAAAATGATGCTTGATGGCTGCCAAGCTTATTTGGCTATTGTTATGAATCCAGAAGCCAAGGGTGTTCAAGTGCAAGGCATTCAGACTGTTTGTGACTTTCCTGAGGAATTGCCGGGTTTGCCTCCTGTTACCTCTCTAAAAGTATTTTTAATGCCAATCTTACAATGCTTTTGCTTGTTTTAGGTGCATTTAGTCATGTTAGGATGATAAAACCATGCATTTGCATAAGGAGTTTAGAATTTTGTCTATGCAGTGTGAAGGGTTGTTTTGTTGGGAATTTTGCAGGTTTGGCATAGGATTTGGCCCAGAAAAGCAACACATGAAGGAGCACCAGAGAGAATGCCGAATGTTGTTAGCACAGATGGACTAGACAATGCTAAGCACATGTTGGTAGAGAAGTGAATTTGATGCCACACCAAAAAGCTGTTGGACCCCAAAAAAATAGGACATGATCAGGCTCTAAAAAATAGCAATTGGAACAATCTCCGAAAAAATAGCGGATAAAATGGTGCCAAGACTTGTTGGCAGATTCATACCAAGCTTGGACGCCAAGGCAGCGTTGGCAGTATGATGTCAGCCCTAACCTGATTAGCTCTCATTCAAATTTGGATAATATGATAATCCCTTATCCCTTGAGCTGTTAAAGTTCAAAATTTGAAGAGCTAATCGTATTCCTTCCTCGCACGCCTATTTAAACACCAACCAAGCTAGCATTTGGGAAAGCAAAAAAGATCGGAGTGAGGAGTTGGTGTATGACGATTGACAACTGGCTGCACCTAAGAAGGGTGGCTCGACCAGCTTGGCCGAGAAGCCTGGAACTTGAAGGGCTGCATTGAGAGACCCCTTCTAGCCCATTCTCTCTTTCAAGTTATTTATTTGTTTTTAATGATGATGTATTGCGAAAACGTTTATGGGTTGTTGGTTAAATCCCTCACCATGAACAAATTTAATGGTTGGTGGGGAATGTCTGCGTTGAACACTAATTTTATGTTTTAGTTTTTAATAATAAATCTGCCTTAGCAATGTTTTCACTATTCGACATATTTTAATATTTCCTAAATGCTATGTCAAGCGAGAGCTGGAACCGTTGGCCTATTGTGCCTCAATATCTTAATAGACTTGGGGTGGAAACGAATAAGTTGTTGAATACTATGGAGAGAAGCTTCGAGAGAAGTCGTTCAAGTAGATGAACTTACTTCGGGAGTGAAATCTACCCCTTAGGAGTATAGATTGGATCTTAATCAAATTGGTTTATTTAAAAGCAAGCACTATAGAAATATAGGGGTTTTTACATGATCAATTTAGGGCAATGACCATCGAGAGAGTCTTTTCCAATTTTGAATCTACTCGGCAAACAATACCAAGACAGGTTGTTATTAAAGGCTGGCACGACACGAATAGCGTGAAAACTAGGCATTCCCTACCAACACTCATCATTCATTAAAGCACCTCCCTTGCCAACATCTTTACTTTACTTTCATTCCTTTTCTTTTTTTTTGTTTTCAAAACCAACTTCAAATCAACTTTTTCTTAAGCCAAGTAACAATCAAGGCAATTGAATTCCAAGTCAATCTCTGTGGGATCAATACTCAGCTTACCAGCTGTATTACTTGCAGACCGTGTATACTTCCACGCAAAAGACTCATCTTGGCACTGTTTATACTTTTCCAATACATATTTTCTACTCCTTTTTACAGCATTCACTTAGAGAGTCTACCAGCTTTTGGCGCCGTTGCTGGGGATTGCAACGGAATTGATTGTTTTTAAATTCTTACTTGTCTTTCTTTTATTTTTATTTTTGTTTTTACCTTTTATTTTTGTCGGTGTATGACCAGAAGCCATCTTTTGGTGGATACGATTCTGAAATTGAGAAAACCTTGATGAGGTTAAAAAGAAGATTTCAAGAGATGCAAAACCAAGGTAATGGAGGGAATGGTGTGGTGAATAATGGAGGAAATCCACTTAATAATGGATACCACCACCACCTGTTGTCCCAGTTGTTAATGAGAGACCTATTAGAGAACATTCGGCACCAACCATTGACAATTTGATGTCAGGACTTGTTGGCACAGAGGTAAACGCTGTCAATTTCAAACTTAAGCCAGTAATGATTCAAACTCTTTTAAATGTAGGTCAGTTTGATAGAACACTCACTGGAGATCAGAGGCAGCATCTGAAGCAGTTCATAGAGATTTTCCAGCTATTCCAACAAAATGGAGTACCTGAAGATACCGTGAAGCTGAAGTTATTTACTTTCTCTTTGAGAGATAGGGAAAAGGCTTGGCTTAACTCCTTGCCACCTGGCTCAGTTACTTCATGGGCAAACCTATGCCAGAAGTTTTTGACAAGATTCCAGCCGCCAACACTCACTACCAAGCTGCGAGGTGAGATCATTACATTCAGGCAGGCTGAGGATGAGACCTTATATGATGCATGGGAACGATTTAAAGACCTGTTGAGGAGGTGTCCTATGCATGGATTCCTGAATTGGACCCAGATCCAAACCTTTTACAATGGATTGAATGCACAAACGAAGACTGTTGTTGATGCTTCAACAGCTGGCTCATTGCTTGACAAGACATATACTGAGGTTGTTGACATTTTAGAGAGGATTACAATCAATGATTTTGAATATCATGTTGCGAGACTTGGGACCGGAACTAAAACCAATGGGAAATTTTAAGTTGATGAACTAACGTCCATTCATGCCGAGATTTCCAACCTTACTAGCATGGTAAGAACGTTGCAAAAGAACAACGAGTCCCAGGAAGTCAAAGTATTAGATCCTTTTTGTACAATTTGTGGAGAGAATCATCATGTGGATGAATGCCCTGCCGACCCTGAATAGGTAAACTTTGTTGGCAATGTTAATCGTTACTATAATCCTAACTCCAATACAATGCCGACCCTAGTTTAGCATGGGGAAATCAAGGAGGTAACCAGTACAATGCCCAGCGCCAGAATGCCCAGAGGCAGAATAACAATGCCATGCCAGCTTTCAACAACAATGGCATGCCAACATTCTATCGGAATGCCATGCCATAGAAATCCCAAAACAATTTTCAGCAAGGGCAAAGACTTAACCAAGGAGGCACACTCACAGAGTATATGGAGAGGAATAATGCCACAGTCCAGAGTTTGGCAGCATCAATGAGAAACTTGGAAGTCCAAATAGGGAAGATTGCCAATGCACTCTGATAAGTGTTCAAAAGTACTATTTTTCTTACCCTTTTTACTCATATTATTGTTAGATAGTTGCATAATTAGCCATTCATGCATTAATCCAAGTTTCCTTCCATCGTTGAGCTTGATTACTTAACTTGGTAGTTTTTGTGGGAAAAGATGTTGGTTTGGTGTGTTTTGTGTGTATGTGCAGGATCACTTGCCAAAGAAAGGCTAGAGCTAGTTGCCAGGGCAATGCATGAAGGAGATGACGAGCTAGTTGCCAAGGCAATGCATGAAGGAGACGCCGAGCTAGTTGCCAGGGCAATTGTCGACAAAGAACAAGGTGATATGGTAGTTGAAATTGATGACTAGACAAGCCCAAGATGACGTGGAGCAAAGCCAAATCCCAAAGGAATTTGATTTCCATGAAGAGATTAAAGAAGAATTAAATTCCAAGAAGATAGGAGAAGTTCTAGTAGGAATATAATTATAATAAAGAATTATATTCTTTAAAGATAATTTAATTCCAACTTAACTTCCTCCTCAAAGAAGGACTTTGACCTAGCCCTATAAATTAGAGGGGAATTTTGACAACTAAAAGAGAGCAAGAGGAGAGAATTTTCGACAAGCTTCTAGGGCAAAGGGATTTCGACAAGCTTCAATTTTTCATCTTTTTTCTTTCTTGTTTAATTAGGTTCATGCTAGGGATTATTTATCTTGTGTTTCTTTGGAACCTAGCCATGAACTGAATCTATTTTGCTATGGTTATTGTGTTTTGTGGTTGTGAGAAACTATTGGATTTTGTTTAGTTAATAAGAGTTTGCACTTTTCTATTCAAGGTTTATTCATTCTTGGTTCTTATTCTTGTTTACGGGTGAATTGGGAGAGGATCTCGTAACTTCATCTATTTATCTAATATCGGGAGAGTTAGATTCAAGAAACAAATGAATATGATCTTTATTCAATCTATTGATGGTGAAGATTAATCCGGCTTAGGAATAAGTCAAGGATTTCAACGGATAAGAGGAGCGCAAGATTGGTTGTTGTTCACCCTTGATTCACGCAGGGATGTATTATCAAGGCATGCACAAGTAGCTAGATTTTTTACTTAGGGATAAGAAGAAACCATTGAAGAACGCTCTGCGAAACCTTGAAGGTTGCTGCCCAGACGCCCAAGTAGTTGCCCAACTAGTCGCCCAGGCAACCATCGATCAGTTGCCAAGGCAACCCCGTTGTGCAAGTTGCCACGGCAACTGAGTTGCCCGTGCACTCTTTTACCAAGACAATCCAATCGGCTATCACACCTCAACTCACGATAACTTGGCCTATCTCTCTCAATTGATCTCATCTATTCTTTTACTTTATTGCTTTCTAGATTAGTTATTAGTTAAACTTCTATAATCCTTTATTTGTGTTTTTACCTTTTACAGTGCAAGAGACTAGATTCCTGAAGTGGCACCAATCCCTGTGGAGACGATATCTTTTATACTATAACTTGCAACGTGTATACTTGCACAATTGCGTAGCACTTATTACGCGCAACAAGTTTTTGGCGTCGTTGCCGGGGATTGGCAATAGCGACTTTGTTTTTATTTTCTTGCACTTTCTTTTTACTTTTCTTGTTTAAGATTCAAAGGGCTAACAAGCTTTGGTTTTGCAATGGTATATGACCAGGGCGAGACCGGTTACATCAGAATATCCCTTTGATCCAGAAATCGAACGAACCTTACAAAGACTTAGACGATGGATAAGAGTAGCAATGGCTAATCAAGACGGCAATATGAATCAAGATGTTTCAGCAGGAGGAGGAGTGATTCTTGCATGAAACATAACTATTCGAGACTATCTTGAAGAAGATCTTGATGGACTTAATCTAGGAGTTGTCGCACATGAAATTGAAGCCGACCACTTTGAGTTAAAACCGGTAATGTTTAATATGATCAACACAATTGGTCAATTTGGCGGCTCAGCAACTGAAGATGCACAGCAACATCTGAAATCTTTCCTCGAGATTTGCAACTCGTTTAAAATACACGGAGTCACCCCGATGTCTTACGATTAAGATTATTCCCCTATTCATTGAGGGATAGGGCGAAAGCATGGTTGAATAGCATTCCTACCGGATGAATAGCATCTTGGACCGATCTTTGTCGTGATTTCCTTGCTCGGTTTAATCCTACAAATTTGACTAATAAGCTTCGTAACGACATTACTCCTTTTCGGCAGGCAGGTGATGAATCCATGTACGAGGCTTGGGAACGATATAGAGAACTTCTACACAAATTCCCCCTACACGGATTCCCGATGTGGACTCAAGTAACAATGTTTTACAACGCCGTGAATACACCAACAAGGAAGATGCTAGATGCCTCGGCAAACGGCATACTTCTAGATAAGTCGCCGAAGGAAGCAATGCAAATTCTAAACAGCCTGGCCAAGAATAATTATCAATTCCCCTCTACTAGAAGAGGAGGAGTTAGACGCCAAGCCACAATACATGAACTATGATCATCAGATTCAATTTCGGCACAATTGGCCACTTTAACCAAGATGGTCCAGAACATGCAAAAACCAAACAACACACATGAAGTCAAGGTAATGGATTCTTTTTGTGAGTTATGTGGTGATAACCATGATTCTTCTTAATGTATGCAGAATCCAGAATCCAGCTTCTATGTGGGGAATTACAATCGGAACAACAATGTGATGTCCAACACATACAATCCAACTTGGAAGAAGCACCCAAATTTTTCATGGAGTAAACCCAACAATGCTCTAAACCAAAACAATCAGAATGCACAAGCATTGAGATTCCAGCAGAATATGCCACGGCAACAGTTACCGCAGTAACAACCGACAACATCTAGTTCTTTGGAAAATTCTCTAAATGCTTTTATGATGAAAACTAAATCTTATATAGTTGAGAATAGTAACTTCATAAAAAGAACTGATGCTTTTATTAACAGGATAGAGATGAGATTGCAAAACCAAGAGGCGGCAATCAAATCATTGGAAAATCAAGTCGGGCAGTTTGCTCAAAATCTGAATATTAGACAGCAAGGAGGTTTACCTAGCGGTACTGAAGTCGCAAGAGGAACTGACCATGAGCAATGTAAGGCAATCACCACTAGAAGTGGCCAACAACTTAGAGAAGCTCAAACCCGCTCATCAAATAAAACTCCACAAAAAGATCAAGACGAACCTAGCGGTAAAGCCTCAGATGCTGAACCAGGAATTGCCTCGGCAACCGGCAATAAGCATGCCTCGGCAACCGACGATAAGGATGCTTCGGCAACTTGTGATAAGCAAGCCTCGGCAACTCAGGTCATCCCGGCAATACCGTCAATCAGGTTCCAAACCAATGAAAGGATCGAAGATATCTGACTTCCACCACCATTCCCACAAAGGTTGAAGCGACAAAAGCAAGAATACCAATTCAAGAAGTTTCTTGATATCCTAAAGCAAGTCCACATCAACTTGCCATTGGTGGAAGCAATTGAACAAATGCCAAACTATGCCAAGTTTCTTAAAGACATTGTGTCCAAGAGAACAAGGCTAGGAGAGTTTGAAACAGTTGCCGCAACAGAGGGATGCATGGCCATGTTGAACAATCGTATGCCACCTAAGTTGAAGGATCCTGGAAGTTTCACAATACCCTGTTCTATTGGAAATCACTATGTCGAGAAAGCATTATGCGACCTTGGGGATAGCATAAACTTGATGCCTAAATCGGTTTTCCATAAACTAGGAATCGGGAAGGCAAGACCTACAACAGTTATGCTATAGCTAGCCGACAGATCCGATGTGCATCCAGAGGGAAAAATCAAGGACATACTGGTAAAAGTTGATAAATTTATTTTTCCCGCTGACATTATTGTTTTGGATTGTGAAGCAGATGAGCATGCACCTATCATTCTTGGGAGACCATTCCTAGCAACAGTGAGAACCTTGATTGATGTTGAAAAAGGAGAACTCACAATGAGGGTGAATGACCAGCAAGTTAAAGTAAATGTTTTCCAAACACTAAGGCATGCCGATGATCCAGAAGAATGCCAACTTTTTCATGCCACGGCAGAGTTTAACTTCGACGAGAAATTTAGTTGCCTCAGCAACTACATTGCCGATCAAGAGGAACCTGAGGAGTATGAAGAACCGGTCGATGAGGAACAACAAGAAGAGGCAAATTGGCTAGTCAATCGACCAGGTACATACTTTGAACCACTGGATTACTCAGGTAAGGAAGGTAAACTCAAAAAACCCTCTATTGAACAACCACCGATTCTTGAGTTGAAACAATTGCCAGAGCAACTAAAATATGCATACTTAGGAACCGATAATACATTGCCTGTAATTATTTCTTCGAAGTTACAGCCTGAGCAGGAAAAGAAGCTGATCAAGATGTTGAAGCTACACAAAAAGGCAATAGGGTAGACAATTGCCGACTTGAAGGGAATTAGCCCAGGAGTGTGCATGCACAAGATTTTGTTGGAAGATGATCACAAACCTTCAATTGAGGCACAGAGGAGACTAAATCATGCCATGAAAGGGGTTTTAATGAAAGAAATCATCAAGTGGCTTGACGCCGGCATTATATACCCTATCTCTGATTGTACATGGGTAAGTCCGATACAATATGTACCGAAAAAGGGAGGTATAACAGTGGTAAGTAATGAAAGCAATGAACTCATTCCAACCAGGACTGTGACCGGTTGGAGGGTTTGTATGGATTATCGAAAGCTAAACAAAGCCACTAGGAAATATCACTTCCCATTACCCTTTATTGATCAAATGCTTGACCGTCTTGCAGGTAAACCCTTTTATTATTTTCTTGATGGTTATTCAGGTAACAATCAAATTGCCATAGCACCAGAAGATCAAGAAAAGACAACCTTCACATGCCCATACGGTACCTATGCTTTTCGATGGATGCCGTTCAGATTTTGTAACGCCCCGGCAACCTTCCAAAGATGGATGATGGCACTCTTTTCAGACATGGTTGAAGACTTCGTTGAGATCTTCATGGATAATTTTTCTATTTTTGGTAATGACTTCGACAGCTGTCTCGGTAATATAGAGAGGTTGTTGGCAAGATGTGAAGAAACTGATTTAGTCCTCAATTGGGAGAAATGCCATTTTATGGTAGATGAAAGAATAGTGCTCGGCCACAAGATTTCATCCAAGGGAATTGAAGTAGGCAAAGCCAAGGTGGACGTGATCGAGAGATTACCCCCACCAAGTTCGGTTAAAGGAATTCGAAGTTTTCTTGGACATGTAGGTTTTTACAGGAGGTTCATTCATAATTTTTCTAAAATCACTAAACCCTTGTGTAATCTGCTTGAACAGGATAAAGTCTTCGATTTTGATGATTCTTGCATCCAAGCATTCGAAACCCTAAAGAAAAAGCTTACCTCGGCACCCATTATCGTTCCACCAGATTGGACGCTACCTTTTTAGCTCATGTGTAATGCAAGTGATTTCGCGGTAGGAGCAGTCCTAGGCCAACGCATAGGTAAGACCTTCCATGTGATATACTACGCTAGTAAAACTCTTAATAGTGCTCAAGTGAATTACACAACAACGAAGAAAGAGTTACTAGATGTAGTTTTCGCATTTGACAAGTTCCAATCCTATTTGATTGGCACAAAGGTAATTGTTGATACGGACCATTCGGCAATCAAATATCTATTTGCTAAAAAGGATGACAAACCTCGTTTGATTCGTTGGATATTACTTTTACAAGAATTTGATATTGAAATTAAGGACAGAAAAAGAACAGAAAATCAAGTGGCCGATCACTTATCACATTTAGAACGCAACAGGGAGGAGGATGTGGATCTAGAGATATGTGATGCATTCCCGGATGAACAAATTTTAGTTGCCTCGGCAACCATGGATGCGCATGCCTCGGCAACCCTCGACGCCTCAGCAACCATGGATGCACACGCCTCGGCAACTCTCGACGCTGCAGCAGCCCTTGACGCACATGCCTCGGCAATTTTGGGAGCAGTCGCCACGGCAGCACATGCCTCGGCAATACCCTGGTACGCGGATTTAGTTAATTTCCTTGTTTGTGGTATTTTACCTTATGGCATTACTCACCAAGGGAAGAAGCGGTTCTGCCATGATGCTAAGCATTACTTTTGGGACGAGCCTCTTTTGTTTAAACAATGTGCAGATCAGGTTATACGCCGATGTGTCCCTAAAGAAGAGCAACATAATGTACTCCGGCAATGCCATTCTTCACCCTATGGAGGACATTTTGGAGGAACTCGTACCGCGGCCAAAGTTTTGCAATCCGGTTTGTATTGTCCAACATTGTACAAAGATGCCCAAGACTTTTACAAGTAATGTGATTGTTGCCAGAGGACGGGCAATATCTCTAGACGACATGAGATGCCGCTCCAGAACATCATCGAGGTGGAATTGTTCAATGTATGGGGGATCGATTTTATGGGACCTTTCCCATCTTTATTCGGCAACCTTTACATTCTACTTGCTATCGACTACGTGTCTAAATGGGTTGAGGCAGCTGCAGTTCCCAACAACGATTCCAAGATCGTGCAACGATTCTTGCATAAAAATATATTTACACGGTTTGGGATACCGAGAGCAATTATGAGTGACGAAAGCAAGCATTTTGACAACAGACTTATTGCCAAGATGTTGCAACGCTTCGGCGTATCACACAAGATCGCCACGGCATACCACCCACAAACCAACGAGCAAGCAGAAATTTCCAACCGGGAATTGAAGGGTATACTCGAGAAAGTTGTAAATCCCACTAGGAAGGATTGGTCATTAAGACTAGATGACGCACTTTGGGCATATCGTACTGCATTCAAAACACCCTTAGGTATGTCCCCCTTCCGACTTGTCTATGGCAAAACATGCCATCTACCGGTGGAAATCAAACACAAGGCATACTGGGCAATCAATACCGTGAATATGGAATGGGAAAGTGCCGGACAAAAGCGTTTGTTGGACCTCAATGAGATAGAAGAATTCCGTGCACTCGCCTATAACAATGCACGAATCTACAAGGAGAAAACAAAGCAATGGCATGACAAGAAACTACTGCCGCGGCAATTCACGCCAGGGCAACTAGTTCTTCTGTTCAATTCTCAGCTAAAACTTTTCCCGGGAAAACTGAAATCAAGATGGTCGGGACCATTCGAAGTTGTCAAACCATTCTCCCATGGTGCCGTGATAATCAAGTCCATCACTAACAAACATGAATTCAAAGTTAATGTACAAAGATTAAAGCACTACAATGGTGCCCATGTGGAACCTAACAAAGAAGTGGTCAACTTAGGAGATGCATGAGCATGCTCTCCTTTCGATATTTTATTTTTATTCTTATTATTTTTGATTAATTTTTTTTATTTTACTTTTTCGAACTATTTTTATTTTATTTATTATTATTATTTCTGATTATTATTATTTTTTAGTATAGATTTTCTTTTGTTTTATCTTTCTTTAAGTTTAAGAATCCCTTTACACATCTTTATTTATTTTCTTTTATTAGTTTATCTTTAATTTTAATCCTTATTTGATTTTTCTTTGAATTGTAGGAAAAGAGTTCAAGATAAAGAGGAATTTTAATCCAAGAAGGAAAACATCTTCAACAAGGAAATTAATGGGCTGAATCTAAGCCTTATATAAAGCCTCTAACTTACCCTAATCAAACCCCCTTGCCGTCACCCTTCCCATAACCCAAAACCCTATTTTTTGTCTCCCTCTAATCCCACCCACCATATTTACCACCTATCTTTTCTATAAAACCCATCAACCTTAACCTATTCCTACTTTTTATCTTGCAACTTTTTAGTTTCTTTTCTTTTATTTGTTTTTACAAAACTCACAACCAAGATCATCTATGGCATCCAAAATTAAATTTTTAGTTCATCCAAGTTCCTCCAAAGAACCAAGATACAAGAAGTTTGCTACACCGGTGGTTCAAGAAAGATTTCACTCCAAGTTTGAAAGCCGGAAGATTCATGAAGAACAAGGCTTTGAATACTCCAACTCTCATCAAGATTTTGGCCTTGAACCATTAATCTTCGAGAGGATTGCACATCAAAAGTGGCAAATCTTTTGCCATCAACCGGAACCGGGCAACATCTCATGGGTAAGAGAATTCTATGCTCACTCACCTAACCCGGATAATCCTTGTGTTTTTGTTCGTGACAAGGCCATACTCATAAGCCCCGAAAATGTAAACACCTTTTACGGGCTTTACATTGAGAATGACGAGCATCAAGCCTTCGTTGATCAAATCACGCCCAAGCAACTCGACAAGGTGCTTCAAGAACTCACTCAACCGGGAACTCATTGGAACGATGGTAAATACAAGGGCACGGTAAATCACCTTCGGCTTAAACCCAAGGCAAAACTATGGAATAAGTTTGTTAAAACTTCTTTAATGCCCACCACACACAATACTACCGTTGATATACCACGTCTTTTGCTCATACATTCTATTTTGCATAATCGCATCATTAATATTGGAAAAATTATTTGTGATGAGATTTTTGTATGTAGCTCAAAAGATAAGGGTTCTCTTTTCTTCCCTTGCTTAGTTTCTAATCTTTTCAAGGAGTAGCATGTCCCAAGTGAGTCCACCAATGAAAAGGCCCTACCAAAGTCCGGTTGTAATCAAGCACAAATCCTAAAGCTAATAGGAGAGACACCAAGAAAATCTTCAAGGCCTCCAATTGCCACGGCAACTCCTGCCGCCCTGACAATCCCTAATGCCCAAGCACCTAACACCCGGGAAACTCGGCCATCAACACCGGTACACTTTGAAGCACTCTTACAACCATTGGCAAGCCACCTAAGGAAAATTGAAGACCGACAACTAATGTTCATGCGGTACATGAAGGAGCACAACAATGCCATCACCCAAGTCATCCTAGAAAAATACCCGGACAGTCGCGTGTTGTTCCCAATCTTTCCTGCCGAGATCCATTCCTCGGCAACCAATGAAGCAGTCGCCACGGCAACCGCAACAGATGATGTCGCGACAACCAACATCGTGCCTGCACAAGCTGATGCCACGGCAACCAACCCTGAAGATGCCATGGTAACCAAAGCTAAAGACATCCCGGCAACCACTGCAAAATCCAAAGGTAAAGCACTTATGCCCGAATCAACTCCTACGGAATCATTTTTTGATTTTTTAGATTCGGATGAGTCCTCCATTACACCAACAAAGACCGCACCAATTGAATCCTCCAAGCGAAAAGCCAATGACACTGATGAAGAGGACGATGAGGACAATCCCGTACGAGGATCGATTCCACCACCGACAACAATAAAACAACCATCACGTTCAAGCAAGAGAATCAAGACACCGACCAAAAGGAAACTAATCATCTACGATGACGAACTCTAGGAGTAAGTCCTCGTATGCATTTTATTTTTCATTATTTTTATTTTTCTTTAATGCATGCATTGAGGACAATGCCTCACTCGAGTTTGCGGGGATTGTTATTAGTAGTTACCATGTTTAGTTACATTCATCTTAAGTATTACATTTAGGATACATAAATTGCTTGCCATGCCTTTAGTTGGAACAAGAATTGCTTAGATTTGATGAATATCTGATGATGACTTTGCCAATGCACTTAATTGATAGAATTTTTATTCTAGGATACATGGTAAAACTTAGAATTTTACTATGATGCTAAATTTGATGAAACATTGTTGTGGTTTGATTGATTTAAGGAATTCTAGTAAACTTAGGTTGATAATTAACAAATTGGGGGATTAGAATAAAAATTGGATGAATGCTAGAGGTGCCCGAAATTGACTCTAGCATATGCTAAAAAAAATTGATCACTAGAGGTACCCGAAACTGGCTCTAGTATGTACTAAAAAAATTGATCGCTAGAGGTGCCCGAAACTGGCTCTAGTCGAATAAAACTAAAAACAAAACACTAGAGGTGCCCAAAACTGGCTCTAGTTAAAACATGTTAAAAAGAACCCAATGAAGTAATTTGAAAACCTCTTGTTTTCATAGAATCCAAAAAAATCAACTTGCACACAACTCCGCACACATTCACAAGCATTATAGTTTGATTCCGAGTAACTCCTAAGTTTTCCGAAAAATGAAAAGCCAATCATACTTTGTGCCCCGGTTCTGAGAATTGAAATCAAGTTCAAAGCTAAGTTTGTGAAAATTGAAGTCTTGGCAGGTAATTATTAGTTTGCGTTGCTTGAGGACAAGCAATAGTTCGAGTTTGGGGGTGTGATAAGTGTTCAAAAGTACTATTTTTCCTACCCTTTTTACTCATATTATTGTTAGACTTAGGCTCATATTAGTTGCATAATTAGCCATTCATGCATTAATCCATGTTTCCTTCCATCGTTGAGCTTGATTACTTAACTTGGTAGTTTTTGTGGGAAAAGATGCTGCTTTGGTGTGTTTTGTGTGTATGTGCAGAATCACTTGCCAAAGCAAGGCTAGAGCTAGTTGCCAGGGCAATGCATGAAGGAGATGCCGAGCTAGTTGCCAGGGCAATGCATGAAGGAGACGCCGAGCCAGTTGCCAGGGCAATTGTCGACAAAGAACAAGGTGATGTGGTAGTCGAAATTGATGACTAGAAAAGCCCAAGATGACGTGGAGCAAAGCCAAATCCCAAAGGAATTTGATTTCCATGAAGAGATTAAAGAATAATTAAATTCCAAGAAGATAGGAGAAGTTCTAGTAGGAATATAATTATAATAAAAAATTATATTCTTTAAAGATAATTTAATTCCAACTTAACTTCCTCCTCAAAGAAGGACTTTGACCTAGCCCTATAAATTAGAGGGGAATTTCGACAACTAAAAGAGAGCAAGAGGAGAGAATTTTCGACAAGCTTTAATTCTTCATCTTTTTTCTTTCTTGTTCAATTAGGTTCATGTTAGGGATTATTTATCTTGTGTTTCTTTGGAACCTAGCCATGAACTAAATCTATTTGGCTATGGTTATTGTGTTTTGTGGTTGTGAGAAACTATCGGATTTTGTTTAGGTAATAAGAGTTTGCACTTTTCTATTCAAGGTTTATTCATTCTTGGTTCTTATTCTTGTTTACGAGTGAATTGGGAGAGGATCTTATAACTTCATCTATTTATCTAATATCGGGAGAGTTAGATTCAAGAAATGAATGAATATGATCTTTATTCAATCTATTGATGGTGAAGATTAATCCGGCTTAGGAATAAGTCAAGGATTTCAACGGCTAAGAGGAGCGCAAGATTGGTTGTTGTTCACCCTTGATTCACGCAGGGATGTATTATCAGGGCATGCACAAGTAGCTAGAGTTTTGACTTAGGGATAAGAAGAAACCATTGAAGAACGCTCTGCCAAACCTTGAAGGTTGCTGCCCAGATGCCCAAGTAGTTGCCCAACTAGTCGCCCAGGCAACCATCGATTAGTTGCCAAGGCAACCCCGTTGTGCAAGTTGCCACAGCAACTGAATTGCCCGTGCACTCTTTTACTAAGATGATCCAATCGGCTATCACACCTCAACTCACGATAACCTGGCCTATCTCTCTCAATTGATCTCATCTATTCTTTTACTTTATTGCTTTTTAGATTAGTTATTAGTTAAACTCCTATAATCCTTTATTTGTGTTTTTACCTTTTACAGTGCAAGAGACTAGATTCTTGAAGTGGCACCAATCCCTGTGGAGACGATATCTTTTATACTATAACTTGCAACGTGTATACTTGCACAATTGCATAGCACTTATTACGCGCAACACACTCAGCAATCGACCCCAAGGAACATTGCCAAGTGACACAAAAGATGCTCGACACAAAGAAAATGAGCAATGTAAAGCCATAACACTTCAAAGCGGTAAGCAATGTGAGGTGGAGAAGGCTACCAAGCATCTAGTTAATTGCCAAATCGAGAAGCCAGTGCCAGCAGTTAATCCCAGTAAAGTTGAGAAAGAGCAAACAAAAGCAGATGATGTCAGCAACGATGCTAGACAGTATACCGATGCCAGCAACGATGCCAAAAAGATTGATGCTAGCACTGCCTTGGAAAAGCCAGCAGAGCGGGCACGTATCTATCTGCCACCACCATTTACGGCAAGAGTTCAAAAGCATAAGCAAGATCAGTAATTCAAGCGCTTCTTGGAGGTTCTTAAGCAATTGCAAATCAACATTCCATTGGTAGAAGCCCTTGAACAAATGCTCAACTATGTCAAATTTATGAAGGACATTCTGTCCAAAAAGAGAAAGTTGGGAGACTTTGAAACTGTTGCTCTAACCGAAGGATGCAGTGCCATGATCCTAAACAGATTGCCACCAAAGTTGAAAGATCCAGGAAGTTTCACTATTCACTGCACCATTAGCAACAAATTCATGGGCAAGGCACTGTGTGACCTAGGAGCCAGCATCAACTTGATGCCAATGTCGGTTTTTTGGAAGCTTGGCATAGAAGCAAGACTTGACACTTCAGCTGGTAGACCGATCCTATACACATCCCAAGGGTAAGATTGAGGATGTGTTGGTAAAGGTAGATAAATTTATTTTTCCAGTTGATTTTATCATTTTGGATTATGAGGCTGATATTAATGTCTCGATTATTTTGGGAGACCTTTTCTTGCTACGAGTAGGGCTTTGATTGATGTTCATAAAAGGGAACTAACGATGCGCGTGAATGACCAGCAAGTTACATTTAATGTGTTTCAAGCTTTGAAATGTGCAAATGAACCTGATGAGTGCCAAGCAGAGGAGATGATGGAGTCTATTTATACTTTGGACACAACACAGTTATGCTAGGATACAAAATTTGATGCCAACAATTTAGATGGCATAGTTGATTTGTTTGAGGAACTAGAAGAACCAGTCTTAGAGGCTGAAGATGTGAGTTATTTGAGCCACTTCAGTTGGCCGGCAGAGAAATCAAGGCACCTTGATCATCAATTGAGGAACCACCAGCGTTGGAACTAAAACCACTGCCAGATCACTTGAAGTATGCTTATTTAGGTGAACGCTCAACTCTACCGGTGATCATTACCACTGGTCTCACTAATGATCATGAGGAAAGATTGTTGGCAATATTTCGCGATTTTAAGCAAGCATTAGGGTGGACCTTGGCAGACATCAGAGGTATTAGCCCAACCATTTGCATGCACAAGATTATCTTGGAAGAGTACCATGGTAAGACCATTGAAGGCCAAAGAAGGATAAACCCAAGCATAAAAGGGGAAGTGAAAAAAGAGATCATAAAATGGCTTGATGTCGGGATTATATATCTCATTTCTAATAGCTCTTGGGTTAGCCCTGTGCAATGCATGCTAAAGAAGGGTGGCATGATCGTGGTACAAAATAGTGAAGCTGAGTTAATCCCCTCCAAAACTATCACAGGATGGAGTGTGTGCATGGACTACAGGAGGCTGAACAATGCCACGAGGAAGAACCACTTCCCATTGCCATTCATTGATCAGATGCTAGACAGGTTAGCAGGTAAATCTTTCTATTATTTTTTGGATGGTTATTCAAGTTATAATCAAATTGTCATCGCTCCTGATGATCAAGAGAAGACCATGTTCACGTGCCCATATGGGACATTTGCGTTTAGAAGGATGCCATTCGGCCTATGTAATGCACCAGCAACGTTTCAACGTTACATGATGTCCATTTTTTTTATATAATCGAGCACAACATGGAAGTGTTCTTGGATGATTTCTCAGTGTTTTGCAAAACATTTGAGGAATGCCTTCTAAGTTTGGAGCAAGTCTTGAAGAGATGCATAGAGACAAACCTAGTGTTGAACTGGGAAAAATGCAACTTCATGGTGAATGAGGGCATTGTTCTTGGGCATAAGGTAACTGAGAAAGGGTTAAAAGTGGATCAAGCAAAAGTTGAGATAATTAAGCAGCTACCGCCTCCAACGAGTGTTAAAGGTACAAAAAGTTTTTTAGGACATGCCAGTTTTTATCGGTGTTTAATTAATGACTTCTCAAAAATTGCTAAACCTTTATGCTTGTTGTTAGAACATAATGCCACTTTTGCATTTGACAATTCTTATTTCAGAGCATTTCATGAGCTTAAAGAGAAGTTGATCAATGGCCCTATAGTTGTGGCACCAAAGTGGAGTGAGCCCTTCGAGCTCATGTGCGATGCCAGCGACTATGCCGTTGGAGCAGTCTTGGGACAAAGGCATGGCAAGGTTTTTTATGCCATCTACTATGCCAGCCGAACCTTGAACGAAGCACAACTGAACTACTATACGATCGAGAAAGAATTTCTTGCGGTTGTATTTGCTTTTGACAAATTTAGATCTTACTTAATTGGTAACAAAGTTGTGATTTTTACAGATGATTCGGCATTCAAGTATCTCTTGGCAAAGAATGATGTCAGCCCAGAATGATCCGATGGACGCTCCTACTTCAAGAATTCGACCTTGAGATCTGAGACAAGAAGGGCAATGAAAACCTAGTAGTTGACCATCTCTCACGTTTAGAGCATCATCTTGAAGATGGTAAGACCAATTTTATAAGAGATGAATTTCTTGACGAGTATTTTCTTGCAGTTAATGTCGTGCCATGGTATGCTAACATTGTCAACTACTTGGTAAGTAACATTCTGGCACAAGACTTGGCATACAATGCCAAGAAGAGGTTCTTGCGGGAAGTTAGGCAATACTATTGGGACGAGACAATATTGATCAAGCAGTGTGTAGACCAAGTGATCCGCGGGTGTGTGCCTGAGGATGAACAACATAACATATTGCATCTATGTCATGCCGCACCATATGGAGGTCACTTTGCTAGGGTAAAGACTGCTGCTAAGGTACTGTAGTCAGGATTCTTTTGGCCCACACTATATAAGGATGCCCATGAGTATGCCAAGGCATGTGATCGATGCCAACAGACAAGAAACATCTCTAGAAGACACCAACTACCACTCCAAAACATTATGCCTGTGGATTTATTTAATGTATGGGACACCTTTTGTCACCAAAATTCATTAAAATTAATTGTGACATCTCTTTTGATCCCAAACCGAATGGAGTTGGCCTTGCAGCCATCTTTCGTCAAACAGATGAAATTGCGGTTTGTGGTTCCACCATGTTAGACTCTTTGCTTTGTTGTTACTGTTGAAGCTCTTTCTTATCAAGTGGATGTTAACTCGGCTTTTCATT
Source organism: Hibiscus mutabilis (assembly GCA_019671005.1). Lineage (NCBI taxonomy): Eukaryota > Viridiplantae > Streptophyta > Magnoliopsida > Malvales > Malvaceae > Hibiscus > Hibiscus mutabilis. The sequence continues at coordinate 21,792,240 of CM033744.1, read as the reverse complement.
AAAATGAAAAAAGGTTATTCTTGAATTGGATAATGAAGGCATTGTCTCTCCTCTCAAAACATGACTCGTCTTATTAGAATTTGATTCCGTCGAAGCTAAGGGTCCGTTTGGTTCTTGAAAATGTTTTCTGTTTTTATTTTCAGAAAATAGTTTTCATTTTTAATTTTTCAAAAATAGAAAACATGTATGGGTAATAAAATGAAAACTTGTTTTCAACAAAGAAAATAGTGAAAATGCGTTCGGTATCTAATTTTTCAAAATGAATATAAACAAATAATTAAATTAAAATATAATTATTAAAAATATTATTATTATAATAAATAAATATAATTAATCATATCAAAGTTTCAAATTCAATAAAAAAGAAAATAGCGTTTATTCTTTATAAGAAACAATATAAATTGTGTTTCACTATAAATAACTATTACCCGTTCCTAATGACTACTTTTTTATTTTGAACTCTGCCTATAGTTAATCCATAATGACGTAGCAATTTCGTCTCTAACTTGAGTCGTTTCAGCAGTTTGTGACATATCAAATGTGATATGCTCCTCATTTAAACTAGAAGAAGTTGTCCATAAGCGATTAAACTTACCCTTCAATCTATCAATACCATAATCTACTCCAATTGCATCACACGTCTCATTATTAATTTCAGCCCATACTTCTTTTTTTAAAGGTAGACGATTGCAACTTTCCTTCTCTAATTTTTCCAACTAAAAGTTGAATCAATGCTACCTCATTCGCTTTCGGCCAATCTTTCGTATCATCAATATCTTTACTCTTTTTTTTCTATCTAAATTGCTATTTAACGGACAAGTCAAATATATAAATAAAACTATAAAATTATTCAAGAAAAAAAATTATTTTAGAGAACAATAATAAAACTTTATTAACATAAAAACTAATTATTTTTTTAACAAAGATGACATACATACGTTTAATTATAAAATATTGAGTAGCAAAACAGAAAACAGTAAATATTATGAAAATATTTAAATATCGATACTGGGCAGACATGTAAATAAGGGATGTTTTTTTAATTATAAATTATAAGGGGTGTTTTTTTAATTAGAAATTATACCTAAATGCTTTTTAAGAAAGACACAATAAGTGAAATCTCTTGATTAACAACTTCGGGCGCATCAACTGCAAGGTTTATCCTAGTTTTTGGAATTTGAAAGTGGAAATGCTGCGATATGTGGAAAGGGCTTAATGGGTTATGAAAGTTCGAGACCTTAGCTTTTGGCAATGGGCGAACACGCACGTGAAGAAGACTTGATATTAATCAATAATTTAAAGAAACAAGTAATTGAAGTTTATGCCGACATCTAAAAGTTCAAAGTTCGAGTTCTAAATTATAATATCTTCTGTTTGAATTTATAATAATACTAAAAAATAGTTGATATTGAATATCTTTTTATCAATAATTATGATTTTATAAAAACGAAAATTATACAAAAAAATTGACTTATGCATACCTCCTTAAAAAATTTTCTAAAGTCTAAATAAAGGGGGAAAAGTGCAACGTACGAGTGGTAGAACAAACACAACACTAAAAAACCACGATCAAAAGACCACACACTAAACAAGACTCAAAGCTAAACAGCAACACCCCTCACCAATAATCCATTCACAATGCAGCAGCAGACCCAATATACAAATGAAGAACGCAACATCAAGACATGCAGTAAAATGCAAACTAACTCCCAGCAAGGGTGCTCGAAGGACTAGGCAAATACAGTAAAAATAATTTTTTTTCTTGTGATTTAATATTTAGTGTATAGTGTATTAATATTAACTCACTACACTTAAAATCTTAAACTTGGTTTATTTTATCTATTTTTTTTCTTTGAGCCGTTAATCATTTGAGGCACCAAAAAATGATAACACAAATTAAATGACAACAATGATTCGAGCGTAAATCTACTTGAAAATGCAGTACAATACTAAATCAGATATGAATCACATCAAAATATGAAAAATATCCTTAAACAATCACATCCAAACATTTGAGTTGAGTTTTAAAAAATAATTAATCTAAACAATGAATACATATATTTGCAAATAGTAATTATAAATTTGAGAAATAAAATTAGATTCAGTTGTTTACCTGATAAGAAAAAAGAATTCAAAATTTTGATGAGTGAGGAGAGGAGAGAGTTGATGTTAAAAAAATCTAATATTTAAAGAATACAATAAGTTCAAAAGTTAAAATTAAGAAATCTTTTGTTTTTATATTTTTCTATTTTTCCAGAACATTTTCAATGAAAAATAGTGAAAACATCTTTTAATATTTTTAAAATTTTACTTATTTTTTAAAATTTATTTTTTATTTTTACGACCAAACGTATTTTTTTCGTTATTTTTTATTTTCAAGAAAATAAAAATAATACAGCCTTTATTCTCTATAACCAAACACAATATTCTCACTTTCACTTTTCTTCTTTTTGATGTTTTCTTTTTCTCCTTTGTAAGATGTTCTTCTAATGATGCAGCTGACTGATTAGCTAAAAGCACCCAAAACCGTTCATGTACGAGGGACTGGGTTTTGTCTACCCCTACTGAACCGGTTTTCCTTGAAACTTTTTCCGTCCTTGAAAAGAAAAACAAGAGCAAGCTTCAATATTTGAAACTCCATCCATGGTTGGGACCTTCCTTGCTAAACTAATCAAAGACCCATTTGCACACATACAGCTCATCAATAATTGGCACAAAGCATCGAACGGTAAAATATCTTCTAAATACAGCACACAAGTATTAGCTATAAACTATGAATTTTCAGACAGAACACTATATTAATTGGAAACAAATGGTCAAAATCATTACATTTCAAATAGCTCCATTTGATCAATCATCTTGAACACTGAAAATCATTTTTCTGACCTAATTTCATTCGGTTCTGATTTCTGCTCCTGATGGTAAGAAAAAACCATTACGAAAGACTACAAAGGCTTCTTTGGGTGGAGGTTACTTTTTTATCTTCTCTTATAAAACTTTTCCTTTTACATGCATGCAAATCATCAAAAGCCTCCCAACATCGATGCCATCAACAAAACAGTCAACGATCTCACATTCCACACATCATACCCTTTGGCTAAAATATATATTCATAAAATATCTCGACGGATTGAAGCCGCTTAAAATCACTGCACAACAGAAGTTTGTTTTCAGCTTATCTATGATCCCCATGCCAAAGCAGAATTAGATATAAAGTCAAACACTTACAGATAGGCGATAAAACGATTATGACACCAATTGGGTAGAGGAAAAAGGTTGTTCTCTCCAGAAAGGGAAGTACTGTAGTACAATAGATATGCCAGTTACCAATGGTAATAATAATTAGCCGCTTCTTCGAGAAGTTTCATAGCTAGAAAAAGATAAATGATAGGCTAGTCACCAGGAGTTTAAAAGATAAAGGGCACGCAAATAAGCTTACCGTCATAACCTAAAAAGTTGAGGTAGTGATAGTAAGAAGCTGCCACCATGAAAAGCAGATTTGACAGAAGTTCAGGGATAAAACCATGGGCTACCAGAAGCGGCGACAGAAAATAATGAATTACTGCCAAAAAAACAATGTTAGTCGCATCTACATCCTTTTAAATTGGAAATTACAAAGGAAAGTGACAAACAAGCATTAACCACAAAAATTACCGTGAAGCATTACAAACATTGGGAAGAAAGAATTGCAGTGCACATCAAATGCATACAGCCTTCAAACAAAGGAAAGCTAAAGTCAGCACCACAATTATTTTAGATACTAATATTCACAAGCTACTCTGCTGCTTGTGGAAAACATAAAGCATTGATGATCTGGATCGGTCAATTAACCCAGTATAAAAAGCTCAAACGGAAAGGGATTAAATTTCTTGAAAGATAGAAGTCTCTAGACTTGCCATTCAACCCGTTGTTCCACAACATGACTATTTGGAGCTTCTTCCCGAAGGTAAGCATTTGTCAAGAACCTGCATGGAGTCAGAGAATGCAAGTCATCTTCAGCCGTGCTAGCATGAAATTAGTAATACATAATTTTAGAATCAGAGAACATTTTAGAGTGTTTCTCTGTTAAATCATATTTCAAAAATGCTGTACAAGAGTACTCCTTTTATAGGCTTTACAAGTAGTTAACCTAGAGTAGTCTACCTAAGAGATATAACTCTTATCCTTTAATGAGATAGAGTTTATCTAGATTTAGACTTTTAAATTCAAACTATTAGATGAGATAAGATAAAATTACAACATTTAATTTACATCCAATATCCTACACTCCCCCTCAAACTGGTGTGTATATGTTGTATACTCCCAGTTTGGATGAGAACTCGTCAAAGGTCACTCTCGGAAGTGCCTTTGTAAAGATATCCGCCAGTTGACTCTTTGTAGGAACATAGTGCAGCTTTACGACACCACTGTTTACCTTCTCATAAATAAAATGTCTGTCAATTTCGATATGTTTAGTCCGGTCATGTTGTACTGGATTCTTAGCAATACTCATTGCTGATTGGCTATCACTCAGTACCTCAAACTCCTGTTTTTCATCCAACTCCAGCTCGGTAAGAAGTTTTTTAAGCCACATGCCTTCGCAAATTCCAAGGGTCATAGCCCTATATTCTGATTCTGCACTACTTCAAGACACCACAGTTTGCTTTTTATTCATCCATGTGACTAAGTTTCCCCACACAAACGAACAATAGCCACTCATAGATTTTCTATCTGTTAACTCTCCTGCCCAGCTAGAATCTGTGTAAATCTTCACAGATCTATCTTGATTTTTCCTGAAAATAAGTCCAAATCCTGGTGTAAACTTTAAGTATCGCAGGACTCTATTGGCTGCCTCCATATGTTCTTCTCTAGGATCGCTCATGTGTTGGCTGATTATGCTTACTGGATAAGCTATATCAGGACTGGTGAGTGATAAATAAATCAGTTTCCCAACCAGCCTTTGGTAAGATTCTCTGTTCACGGGAGTACTCGTGCCATTTTTTCCAAACTTCAAGCCTGCATCCATTGGAGTATCTGCTGGTTTACATCCAAGCATTCCAGTTTCCGAGAGCATGTCCAAGATGTACTTTCTCTGATTTATGACTATTCCCTCATTTAATCTAGCCAACTCCATTCCGAGAAAGTACCTAAGACTTCCCAAGTCTTTAGTCTCAAACTCTGTTGCCAAAAAAGTCTTTAATTTCTCAATTTCCTTTGTGTCATCTCCTGTAATGATCATATCATCAACGTAAACAATAAGGAGAGTTTTTTTACCATCTGAAGTTACCTTCTTAAACAAGGTGTGATTTGCCTATGTTTGCTTGAACTTGTTCTTCACCATGGCCTTCGCGAATCTGTCAAACCAGACCCTTGGTGATTGCTTCAGCCCGTACAAGGATCTATTTAGTTTGCACACTTTTTGTTTTGTTGAGTCATCCTCTAAGCCTGGTGGAATCTGCATATTATATACTTCTTCTTCAAGCTTTCCGTTCAAAAAAGCATTCTTGATGTCCAGTTGGTGCAACTTCCAATCTTCATTAACTGCTAATGAGAGCAGCACCCTTATTGTATTCAGTTTTTCCACAGGTGCAAAAGTCTCCTGATAGTCTACTCCATGTGACTGAGTAAATCCCTTTGCCACTAACCTTGCCTTGAACCTCTCGATGCTTCCATCAGAATGATACTTTACTGTGAAAACCCACTTGCATCCGACCACCTTTTTTCCTTCTGGCAGTTTAGTTAAACTCCATGTGTTATTTTGTTGTAAGGCTTTGACCTCTTCTTCAACAGCTTTCCTCCAATCAGGATTTTCAAATGCCTCTTCCACTGTTCTAGGGATCCTTAAATATTAGCTGTAAAAACCTTGAAACCAGACAATAGTTTTCCATAAGCAACAAATCTATCAATAGGATGATTAGTGCATTTTCTTACCCCTTTCTGATTGCAATCGGAAAATCATCTAAATTCTCATGAACTGGACTTTTTGAGACATCATTGCTTACCCTTTCCTCCATGGCAGCAGAACTTAAGATCAGTTCCTGGCAAGTACTAGGCTGATCAATGGGTTCTGTGACAATTTTCTTTCTTCTGGTATAGGGAGTAAGCTGTTTGACTAGAGATTGTGGGGTTTGAGTAGCGTGAGGCCTGGGAGATCTAGGTTCTAGAGAAGGTCTTCCTACTGGAACATTAGAAGAGCTAGGAAATGTAGGCTCTGGAAAAGTTGTAGGATCATCAGAGTTGTTAGGTTGTTCGTCCTGTGTTTGTTCAAGGGTCGGAAAAGGAGACAACAAAGGAAGAATATGAGTAGGAGTAATTGGCTGAGATTCCTCACATCTCTCCCCCTGAATCTTAGTCCCTACAAAATAAGGTTGATTTTCAAAGAAATTAACATCAAATGAAACATAGGTTTTCTTGGTAATAGGTGAGTAACATTTGTAGCCCTTCTGACTTGATGAGTATCCTATAAACACACACCGCAAGGACCTAGGATCAAGCTTACTCCTATTGTTGCTATGCACGTGAACAAAAACTGTGCAGCCAAATACTCGAAAAGGAATAGCAGATGACCATGGTTTGAAATGTGGAAAAATATGTAAAAGGGTGTCAAAAGGAGTTTTGAAGCTCATAGTTTTGCTAGGCATCCTATTAATTAGGAAAGTAACAGTAAGAAGTGCTTCCCCCCAAAGATACTGAGGAGCATTAGCAGAAAGCAGAAGAGACCGAGTTACCTCAAGTAGATGTTTGTTTTTTCATTCAGCAACCCCATTTTGCTGAGGAGTGTTGACACAAGAAGTAAGGTGAAAGATACCTTTCTCTCGAAAAAAGGAACCAAGGAATTTAGTAAGATACTCACTCCCATTATCACTCTGAATTATCTTTATTTTGCGTTCAAATTGGTTTTCGATCATGTGATAAAACGTTTTAAATATCGTTTCAAGCTCCGATTTTTCTTTCATGAGATAGGTCCAAGTAACCCGAGAGTGATCATCAAGAAAGGACACAAACCAGCGAGCCCTAGATACATTTTTAACTTTAGAAGGACCCCAAATGTCGCTGTGTATGATAGAGAAAGGAGAGGTAGGTTTAAATTTAGTGGGAATATATGATTGTCTTCTATGTTTGGCAAGTTGACATGCATCACAGATGAATGACGAGGGATGTTTATTCAGGAACAACTTAGGAAACAATTTCACAAGATAGTGGAAATTCGGTGTCCTAATCGAAAATGCCATAGCATGACATCATTGGAAAGGGAAGAGGAAAAAACTGTAGACGTAGGACAACTGGGAATAGTTTTGTTTCGAGAGGATAGGCCATCAAGAATGTAGAGTCCATTGTGTCGCCTAGCATTGCCAATCACCGTCCTCGAGTCTTGTGCCTGAAAAATACAACCAGACAGCCCAAAGTTAACATTACAATTCTCATCTTTAACAATTTTGCTAACAGAAGAAGATTGCAGGCCAGTTTTGGTACATAAAGAACATCAGACAATACTAGATGATCATTTAATTTAATAGAACCACTTCCTGATACAATGGAGAGAGATCCATCGGCAACTTTGATAGATGATGCAAATGAATGTGGCTTGTACTCATGAAAAAGGTCACGATTGCCTGTCATATGGTTAGAAGCACCAGAATCCACTATCCAACTCCAGGGATTGACTATGGCCAAACAAGAAATTCTACCTTCTGTAGCAGGAAATGCAGTAGAATCTAATTTGGAGAATATTTGACCAAACATTTGTTGGAGCTCCACAATCTGTTGCTTACTGAAATTGTTGGAAGAACTATCATGCGCAGTAACATGTGCTTCTCTCGGGGCTTTGACCCGTTGGGATTTCCACTCTGCTGGTCTCACTGATTGAGACGAAATGGAAGAAAGAGACGCATCTGAAAGGGTAAAATCAGATGGACGAGAGCTAATTGCAGAAGCAGCAGGTTCTGTTGTAGCCATGTTTTCTAAATAGGGAAGAAAGGTCGAGAGAAGAGAGGGAAAAAATTGAAATTTGGAAGGATCGACCTAAACTGATACCATGTTAGAATCAGAGAACATTTTAGAGTGTTTCTCTGTTAAATTTTATTTCAAAAATGCTGTACAAGAGTACTCCTTTTATAGGCTTTACAAGTAGTTAACCTAGAGTAGTCTACCTAAGAGATATAACTCTTATCCTTTAATGAGATAGAGTTTATCTAGATTTAGACTTTTAAATTCAAACTATTAGATGAGATAAGATAAGATTACAACATTTAATTTACATCCAATATCCTACACATATAACGTCGGCTTATATCTCACTCAAGTTAAGAATAAAGCTATGGAAACAACTCAGCACAGTACTCTAGTTATTTCAACCAGTTCAGGATGTTCCACTACTAAAGCATAAATTTTCATTTGCTTGAAGATGGTAGTGTCAGGGCATCTTTTATCCGCTTAGTTAGAACAGGTGGTTAAAGTTTTGCTATTTTTGCATTTTTTACATTTGTGGCAGAAGCTTGAAGCATCTCATATAAATTCATATTGTTGTGTTGGAGCCATTAAAAGGTATATCTCATTGGAACAAGGATAAGCAACAAGCCTAAAACATATAGGCTATAGCCTCCACATAAAATTAAATAAATGAAGATTTTAGGCTAACAATTCCTTGGGATATATTAAGCAATCAGAATAATTCTACGTAAAATGTAATGACAAGCTCAATCTCACTCCTTTGGTAAGACTAATGTAAGACAACAAACCACTACAGCCTATTCCACAACATAACTGCATTCCTGTTATAAAAACAGTGAAATAGTTATAGCATTCTGCTGTAGACTCAGACCTAATTAAAAAGAATCAACAACTATAGCAAAAAACAAAATATACGCTTATTTCCAAAAGCAACTGAGCCTTCAGAAATAATGACAGGCACTTGCTTAACTTATCCAGCTTTCCAATATATATTATCAGCATATATGCTACATGCCAATTTTGAGATAACAGTTAAGATATTGGTTTTAGGAGATAACAAATAGATATTATCAGTATATATGCTACACACCAATTTGGAGATACTTTTTAAAAGATACCAAGTCTAACTCCAGCTTGAAAAGAAATAGATACTGCCTCTTACCAACAACATGTAGCCAGAATTATTCCAGTTAGTAAAAAATGGAAAAGTAATACTGAAATAACTACAAAAACAGCATGTGCGGCACTGTAATCATACCTGCATTAGAGAGAAGACAGCAAAATATTACAATGGCTACGTCAACAAAATATCCAGCAGCTCAGAAGAAAAGGCAAAAGTAAAAGTAAATAATGCCATTAGCATTCTTATAGGATCCAAATATGTTAGTGCATTATTGGGGTCATCAAATTACGATACTTGGAAGAACTTAGCACCCTCATGATGCAGCCCCAATCATGTTGCTTAAGACTACAAAATAGCCAAGACTTCTATAAATTCGACATAAGAAACCTTATAACAAAGATAGCATACAAATTATAAATACCATAAGCATGCCAATGTGAGATCAATAATATTTGAATCTAAGACTAATTCCCTATAAATGTAAAAGCAAGGACCACTTTTAAAGTTTCAATGCCAGGTAAGTCATTTTCTTTATATGCAGCCATGTTTGAAAAGGAAAAAAGAAACTTACGCAGCACAATAAGCTACTGTTGCAACTGCCAAAAGTAGGCAACAGATTACAACAAAAGCAGGGTCGTCACGTGCCCACTGGTTCTTGGTTTCTGAACGAAAAAGACAAATAAAGAAATTGTCTACTTCATTAGATGATGGAAAGAATTTAGTAACATCACACCTTTAGTGTGTTAGAGGAACATGTAACTTAAAATCCCAAAAGGAAAAAGGAAAAGAAAACTATTTTAACACATTAATTTTAAAGCTATAACCCAGTACGGTAGCTCTTACTGACTTATGTGTGCTTTTGATGTGTTCCTATTTTCTTTCATAGGGTGGGGGTACAAAAAGGCACAGAAAAGTCACCTAAGAGCTAAAAGGCAAACACATCCCAACTGCATTGACACTCAGTTAACCACTTGATAGAGTACAGCCCAGTTGAACATATAGAATACAACTTATTGTAGGTATAGGCCATAGGATTATGGCACTTATCACAAAATAGCACACGCAATGTAGAAAAAGATCTACACTTTTGAGAGCTCATTATCAGGATTCAGTACTATAGGCATTACCACTTGATGGAGAGCAAGTAATTTGAAAGACAACTATATTTGAAGTCAATATATCTCTAGGAACAAAAGTAGCATGCTGTGATTGAAAACATTGCTACTACACCTTAAGTACTGAACATGGACATAAAGAAAACAATTAAAGAGAAAAGAACTTACGTTTGTGATATTTTGTGTGCTGATAGCTGCATCCACCATAGAATATCAGACGCACAATAGAACAAAATAATTAGAAAAGCACAATTCAACACTCAAAAGACTTTTCTTTCTGCAGATAATCCCTTTACTCCAGAAGAGAAATGAATAATCATGGAAGAACCAAGCAATAGCAAGTTTCCAGTACCCAATACAAAATAAAGCAATATGTCACAACTCACAATACTATGATCTCTACCCAAAGAGAAAACATACTCGAAATGCAATAATACCATTTTCTGGATAAAAAATGAATAAATGGAAAATGTTAAAATTTGTTTGAGATAAAGAGGATTAATAGCTCAAATTTCATCTCAATACTAGCTAAAAATGTATGTAGTGGAAACTATTAGTCAGCAGTAAATGAATGTCAATACAGGTACTTTTTTTCTATTACTGGCATCATATGAATTTGGCAACCAGTAACCGGATGATGATGATGATGATGATGGGACAATAGAAAAACATGTTGAATTATGATAAGGATCAATACTTACACGACCTTTGGTGCAGTACATAGGTGAAGCATTTGCCAGAATGTATATTCAATATCCATTTGTTGCCACTACAGAAACCAACAAAGAAGCACAATCAGATAAAGCAAACCATATACTGCAAAGATGATGCTGTAGAAATAGCACGATACATTCTGAGCAAAGTTAATTGCATATTTTAGCTAGAATTCTAGTTTTAGCATAATATGTCAAATAAAAATATTTGAAAGTTTTCACATTATATGATTGAAACAATGGAAAATTAACAACTTACACAGTTATATCTGAGGTATACATTCAAATCTACGTGATATAAATAACAAATATATCAAAAAAAGGAGAAAATTTTATATTAGACATAAAATCAGTTACAGGATTAAACTGCTCATAACGTAATAAAAGTTAAAATAACACAGTGAGGGCACAAATTTAACTTGAAAAAGACATACATCAAAATCAAATTGTTCATTCTATTAGAAAATTATCACTTAGTTAGTAGGAATTCAATTTGAAATGGTTCAGGCTATTGCTACTTTGACATATTTCCCGGAAGAAACTCATGAATCACTAAATGGATCCAAAAGTTTGTTACACAAAAATCACCTAATCCTCTTCTTATTATTTGTCCCGTATTGAGATTTGAATTTATTTCTGGATTTAACATTAATCACTTATCTTTTATCATTTCCAAACCTCAAGTCAACTACCTGATTCCAGACATCACCCGACACTAAATCTTAAAATAGGAATAATTAAAATAATAAATAATTATTATTAGAAGTTAATCTGTGAATTTCATTCAATCAATAACAAGAGAAAAGAGAGAACATCAACTGAGGAAAAACGGATAAAGGAAGCAATGATTCCTAACTGCATCAAGATTCGAACATTTGGATAGAAATTAGATGAAAATGAAGATCAGATCCAGCGAGAGAGAGATTGAACCTTGACAATTCGACGGAGGTACTGAGGAACCATGGAGTTCGGTCGAGATGTGGAGGGCGACGAACGCGTTTTGCTCACCGTTGGTAACATCTTCCCTTTTTTACTTTTTTCTTCTTCCTTCTCGTTATTGTTGTTCAATTTGTTGCCTCTTGAAGATCTGCTGGGATCTCTTCCTCGTTTTCCCTTTTACAGCTCTGAGTCTCTCGATCGATCTCACTTGAGATGAGAATACGGAAGCGTAAAAACGACGACTCTATTTCTCTCGGTCCCTCTCTCGCCTCTCGCTCTGACTAGGCACCTGCCTGCCTCTGTTCCATAACATTTAACATGAACTCTGTTTCAAAGATGGGCTTCCAACCCAACCAAACCAAACCAAACCAAACCCATTTCTTTTCCTTGTGTCAAGCACATCCAATATGGATATATTTCTATATATATTTACTGGTTTGAACCCATACCCGTTTGATGCGTCACGGAGGGACCTTCGTTTACTTGATCGGTAAGTCACGTGACATTTAAGATTTTTTTTCCAATTAAATTAGTCCTATTATTCGTTAATATGTTTAAGATAAAACAAGCATCGAGTTAATTCTCAAACCACAACATGATCCTTCAAGCCACAAGTTGATATCGTAGAGCATAGAAGATATCCATAGTCGACCTCCACTTTCCTTAAAGAAAAAAATAATCTTATTATAAAAAAGTAAAGCTCTGGTTACAAAAGACAACTCATCTTACACCATCAATAGGGGCCGTAGAGGCGGCCCTCGATGGTGTGCTTTAGACACATCTTTTATTAATGAATCAGTCCAACAACATTTGTAATGTACATCCCTACATATATGCAAAGAAAAAAACTTAACTGAATTGCTAGTTGTAGACATAAAAAAATCTTGAAAGAGGAAAATTTCCTTGAAAAAATAATAAATCTATAAATAATTAGATAACTAAAGCATCGTTCATAACAAGTTGTGAAGTAATCTCAGGACAAATAGGGTTAAAATGTAAAGAATGTAATGCCCCGATTTTGGGCCTAGGAGTTTTCTAGGTTGACTAGGCGGTCTGGTGGACCGGACTAGAGGATTTGAGTCGGTTTCAGGATTAATTTGAAATTAATATTTTTTAGTGAGGGGAAAATATGGAAAATATCCCAAAATCATTATTTAATATGTAGATGATTTTGGTAAAATCAAATTTACAAAAAGAAATTTCGAAAAGTGACATTTTGGGTTAGTGACTAAAATGTAAAGTTTTAAAATTATTTTAGTGATTATTTTGTAAAAGGGTCAAAACTTAGAATCTTTAAGGTGCTATTTGGCTAAAGTCTAATATCAGACTTTTCACCTTAATTGGCTATTTTTAAAAAGTTTTTTAAAGGAGTATAAAAAGGCTTGGAAAATTAATTTTGTAATTAATTCTTAAAAACAATTTTAAGTAACTAACATTCTCTAAAAGATTTTCTCTCAAATTCTCTCCAGGAAAACACTATTTTCTACTTCAATTTTCTCAGGTGATCACTTTATTTCAACTTTCTTTTTATTTCCAAATGAATTCTCAATGATTTCCTAACAAAACTTGTTTGATTTAATCTTGTTTTCTCATGTAAACTCATCCAATTAAGGGGAATGCCAAGGTTAGAGGTGAGCTTCGTTCTTCTCCTCTAATATAAGATTCTTTATTTAAATTCCCAAGTTATTGATCCTTTACATATGATTTCTAATGAGTTTTAATGATTTAGTTATGGAAAAGTGGTTAAATCAAGGTTTAATTGATGTTTTTGATTGATCTTCGTTATGGAACTGTTTTGTTGGGTTCTTGACTTGATTAGATCATAATATTGATGTTTTATAATGTTAATAAGTTGATTTTAACATTGGAATCCCAAAACTAAGTGAATCTCTATTTTTCTAAGTTGTTAGTTATGAGTTTTTGAGGAGTTGTGGTTGTTTAATGAATGCTGGAGGTATAAGGATGATGTTAATGTGTTTTTGAATGTTTATTGATGGATTAAAACATTAGGTTTTGGCTGGGCTAAGTTTGGAAGGTGTTTGATGTTGTTTTCGGTTATTGTGGACTGAAATTGAGTAAATTTTGATGAGGATTTGTGTGAATTGATGTTGCTGGGCTGTTGAATGCATTTTGATGCATTGGAACCTATGTTTTTGTGTGGTTAAGGCAAGGGAGGTTGATCCTCAAGCTTGAGGCGAGGTATCGAAAACCGCGGAGGCTTAGTTTTGTATTGGTGGACAAAGCTTTGCGTTGTCGGTAAGTGAGAACGTGTTTTACAGCTTTTCAAAGGTTTGAAAGTTGTGTTTGGGAGTTTAGATCAAGCTTGAAATGCTGATCTAAGCTCGAAAGTAAGTAAATGATCATTTCTCTCTCGATTTTGGTTTGGCAAATTAGTTTTGATGCACTTGTTTTGATGACTTGAATACTATTGTATATGCATGATTTAAGCATGGTTTAATGCCGGAAAATGTTTATAAAACGATTTTGATGCATTTGGAAGTAATGTGACACCCTTACTAGTATTTATTACCCAATACTAGTATAGAGTGTCACATGATGTTTAAACCGCATTTTATGCTATTCATACAAGTCAAAAATGACGATTTTCAATTTTTCCTTTTTAATCGCGTAAAATTTATTTCCAGTTTTTAATCCATCAGATAGACCCCGATTTCAGGCAGCAACTTGGCAATTTATAACTATACTTTACGATTAACAAAACTGCCTAAAAACTACCTAAAATAAAAATCATTTTGATTACTCTAAAATTTCATTTTAATAACATTACCCGATTTTCATTACTAGTAATTTCTTTAAACTAGCATCAAGTCTAACAAAGTCCAATATCGTATACTAACCACTTATCTAGATGTTAATATTACAATCCACATCTAGACTAACTAAAAAGAGCTAATATTCATTCATACATGCCAACTAGAAAATATCAAAATACATCAAAGATGTAGTTACCAATACTATATATATATATATATATCCTTCTTTGATAGTGATGTCTTACTCCATACTCTGACCCGGGTTTCTTACCTACGCATGAATAGTCATCACGCGCTAAGTATATACTTAGTGAGGCATTATAATTTTTTAACATAAATCAACATGCCTGAATTATAACAATAATATAATGAACATACAGTTTGATCACTATTCCTTTATTTCCCTTATGTTAATCAAATATTAACATAATATAATCCGGAATCATAAATCCTATTAATATCCTTACCATTATCCGAGAGTTTACCTACTCTCTAAATTATTTACCATTTATTACCATTATCCGAGAGTTCACCTACTCTCTAATTTATTAACCATTTATTATCAAATAAATTATTGCCCAACATAGTTTGAGAACTTGAGTACACGAGTCAAAACTGCACCAAAGTGCTAATACACTGCACCTAAGTGCTAAGAGACCGCACACAAGTACTAAAGAACCACACCTAAGTGTTAATAAACTGCACCGAAGTGCTAAACCACTAGACTCTATGGAATGCCAACTATACTCTATACCTCAGTAACTTACTTAGGCATACTTTCCAATTCCATATTCAATTCATCCATGGCAATATAATTATCATGATTTCAAGCTAAGGCAGTTCATACCTGAAATACCATAAACATACATACCTGATATATCTAGTGATCAAATGCATCATAGTTCTACCTTTGACAATTCTCAACATGTCAAATATAAGTTCATGATATAACTATCAAACAATTATTAATAAGGTAGAATTATCACAAGTCTTCCAAATGATAATCATAATATTATCCATGCATGAAAATGCACACACCTTGACACTTTATACTTTGTTAATGTCCAACTAGCCTCGCTAAGATCAACTTTGTTTATAAAATGCTGGAAAATGTTTATAAAATGATTTTCATGCATTTGGAGGTAATGTAACACCCTTACTAGTATTTATTACCCAATACTAGTATAAAGTGTCACATGATGTTTAAACCGCATTTTATGCTATTCATACAAGTCAAAATGACGATTTTGAATTTTTCCTTTTTTAATCGCATAAAATTTATTTCCAATTTTTAATCCATCAGATAGTGTAGCGATGTCCTTTTGCTTTTTATCGCTAAAATAAAAACGATGGATTTTTAAAAGGTGTTTGAAAGGTGTTTGTGATTCTTTTGGATATAAAATATTTATTCCGTGGGGTTTACAAAAAAACCTTATAAAAAATGGAGTCGCCACCGGCCACTTAGGTAGGCCGGACACCACAAAACCAGAGATTCAAAAAGACAGGGTTCGGGAGTCGGTTACGGATGGGGAAGGATTAGCACCCCCACACCGCCCAAAAATTGGTACTTTGATAATTACCGCTTTATTAATATTGGATTTTCCGGATTAAAGTGACGATTATTTTAAAATTCGGTCATAATTGCGAATTAATTTTAAGGGTCCCGTTATCCGAGAATAAACGCCCAACCACTATCACTACGCCTGATACTGGCCCCGTTTACGCTCGGATAAAAGGACACCGCATTAACAAGTTATAAATCATATGCAATCTTAGTGGCAAAAATATAAAACATGACAGATAATTTAAAGACAGTAAATATTCACATAATAAAATACTAATCTAATAAATGATATACTAGATTAAAACATGCATATATACATATTATTCTAAATGATAAATAAAAACAACTTTAACAAGTTAGAACAACAATGCGGGAATAATTACGTTATATGTAGACGAACAAATATTTAAAAAAAAACATACATGCTATTAATAAAACATATTTCAACATATATGAACAATATATTATACAATAAAGAAGACACACTAACACGTAACCTAAAAGCCAAGGAAACATACAATGTGTACAAAAATACAAGAACATGCTATTTTACGAGTCCGATAGAACATAGCATGCTTTAATACGAGTAACCGGATAAAAACATGACTACCATTTTTAACACATATATACATATAAACATAAACTACGACTCATATATGAGGGACATAAAATAAAATAATAGAATATCAATATATATACGATTATAGCACGAACATGAACATTTACAAAGGATACAGGACTGAAATGAAAGAAAAACAAAAGTCAATGGTAGAAATTAAAGAACAATAATATGTAATTTAGGGATGAAATTGCGAAACAAACAAAACCTAAAAGGACCAGAATTGTAATTAGACCAAGGGGCAGACCCAAAATGAAAAATTCAAAAACGCGGGATGGTTAAGGGTGTAATTTTACCATTCAGAAACTGATTCGGTGTAATTTAGGGACTAGATTTTAACCTTTTGAAATATCAGGGGGACTGGGATTGTGATTATACCATGCAGCAAGACAAAAATGAAAATATTGAAAACGCGGTGGGATTAAGTATGTAATTTACCCATTTAGCAAAATAAAAACACCTATATAAACCCTCTTTTTAGGCCGAAACCAAATTTTTGGCCATTCGTTTCATTTCTTCAGTTTTCATATAGCCCGTGTTCTTCTTTTTCTCTCGTCTGTTCTTACAAAACCCAGAATCCGGCGGTCGGCCGCCGTATTCTCCGCCGCCGGCCGCCGCTAATCGGCGCCGGCGAGCCTCCAAAACAACCCCATTTTCGTCCTTAATACGGATCCTAGGTTGGATTCAAAGGATATACCTCTATTCGCTCTAGATCTAGGAAATACGAACCAAAAAAAATATTTTTTTAAACCAAAACAAAACTACAAAGAGTCTTCTCCTCCCTTCAGTTCACCAGATCTGGCTTGCAGAAGCCGAAAGGCTTAACACTGAGGAAGGGAAGACCCACAAACAACGCCGGTAAGACTACTCTCCCTTTTTTTGTTTCTGTTTTTTGTTCTATTTCGTATATACATGTAAAGAAAACAAGTAAGAAAAAGAGACAAGTGTTTACCACTAGATTGTCTTTTGATTATCACTTGACTGGTTACAATTTTTTGTTTCTACAAGATCTCTGTTTTTTCTTTTTTTTTTGTTACCCTCCTCTCGTTCTTATCCCCGTTACAAAAGTTCCCGTTTCATATATATTATTGTCTCTGTTTTGTTGCAAGTTGCATCTTGCTTTTTTCAGATCTGACAATTTTGCTTGTTGTCTTGGGCATGTTCTGAGCA
Organism: Hibiscus mutabilis; assembly: GCA_019671005.1. Lineage (NCBI taxonomy): Eukaryota > Viridiplantae > Streptophyta > Magnoliopsida > Malvales > Malvaceae > Hibiscus > Hibiscus mutabilis. Next base: position 21,774,294 of record CM033744.1, on the reverse strand, counting down.
CGGGGACTGAATATCGGCGCGGTGGCGATATGGACATTCTGCCAGCGGCCAGACACGTTCTCGGCCGTTAGATCAGATCTGATCTAACGGTCGAGATGGCTTGAAGAACGATCGGCCTGGATGAAGCCTCGATTTGATGAGACGCTTCAGATTTCGCCACGTGGAGCTCCGCAGTCGAGGAGTCAGAATGCGTGGATCTTACGCGCGCGTGGGATGTTAAAGCGTCCGCGCGTGGACCACACGCGCGCGTGGTACTCGAACGGTCCATACGTGTGGAACACGCGCCTGGCAGATATTTTTGACTTCCTGGTTGCATCATGGCCGTTGGATCAGATCTTGATCCAACGGCCCACAGTTACCTGCACATTGTAATTAGATAAGATTTAGATTTGGGCCAACCGGGCCTTGTAATTAGACTTGGGTTTGTAAATTTATTTGGGTTTAATATATTTAATTCTTTTCATTTTGTCATTAATAATAATAATAATATAATTATAACAGCAATACATATACATACGAAAATGTATACTTATATTATACAATTATTAATTAATATAATATTCTAGTATACGTACGTATAATCATACATATAATTAACATAACATCTATATATTAATCAAATACGCTCATACTCTAGATACATACGCGACATACATACACCCCTAATACGTATACATAGCTTATACATGCACACACCACCTTATATTAGTAACATACATATAATAAATATCATGCAATATTAATATATTTACAAGTGAAAATGAGTGATTACAGTTGCCCCTCTTTGCTTGTTCTCATGGAATGGGAAACAAAGCAAAAATTCATAAGCACTCATTTTTATCAGACTTCCCTGTTTGTAGCCTTGGAAAAACGAATTCTTTTGGACATCTCCGCTCTTCCTTGGTTGAATCTTTAGGCTCGTAAGTTCTTCCTATATAGAGCTTTGTCACCTTCCGATCTTGGAGCTATAGGCTCTTACTATATAGAACCCTTCGCTCTGATATCCCGAATTATAAGTCATTCCTTTCACTTTGAGACAATAAAGCTTGGAGTCCTTCCTATATAGAACTCTTTGCTTTCAACGCTGGTTTCTCCTATATAAAACCTTTCGCGCCACTGATGGATTCTTCCGACTGTGAGTTCCTCCTATATAGAACTGCTAGTCTTCAAATCCTGGAGCCGTCAGTCCTTCCTATATAGAACTTTTGGCGTCTGAAATCTCAGAGCTGCAAGTTCTTCCTATATAGAACCTTTCACTCTAAGACAATGAAGCTCGGAGCCTTTCCTATATAAGACTCTTTGCTATCGACACAACAGGTTTCCTATATAACCCTGTGTCATAGGTGAATTTCTTTGACCGGGAGTTCTTCCTATATAGAACTGCGAGTCTTCACCTTGGAGCCGTTGGTCCTTCCTATATAGAACTCTTCGGCGTCTTGAAATCTTGGAGTTACGGATTCTTCCTATATAGAATCTTTCACTCTAAGACATTGAAGCTAGGAGCCCTTCCTATATAGAACTCTTTGCTTTCGACACAGCAGGATTTCCTATATAATCTTGCGTGTCATAGGTGAATTGCTTTGACTGGGAGTCCTTCCTATATAGAACTGCGAGTCTTCACCCTGGAGCTGTTAGTCCTTCCTATATAGAACTTTCAGCTTCTGAAACCTCGGAGAGAAGGATTCTTCCTATATAGAACCTCTCTCTGGAGCTTGAAAACATGCGCCTTTTGTATGTAAAAACATTGTCTTCTCGTTCGGGATTCACACCGTGATGGCCCTCGATGTCTCTTTGGATCTGCAGATACCTGTCTGAGATGAAAACAAAATGCTATGACAAATGAATGAATTGACATGCTCCTAATCCTAGTGATGTCTGACTATTCATGATGCATGAGATTCAATATCTTGGTGGGCTTGTTTTGGTCCTTATTTGATCTTGACGTTCGCTTTCTCCTTTCTTACGGGCATCGATACCCCACTTCACTGTCAAGTTCAACCATCTCGACCTTTCTTTTTTTTTTCAATTACGACTTGGAATTCTAAAGTGCCCTTTCGGGTTTTCACTTAAAATTTTTTTTTGAGAGGGGTGCCCTTCTGGTTTTTACCCAAAAGATCTCTTTTGTTATCTCGTATGCCTTTCTTGAATAGATAGGACATGTGCCATTGGTTATCCTACCAGGTTGTTTGAAGCTTCCCGCCTTCCCTATCGACAGCCATTAGGGAACTAGAAGACAGAGTTAACATCGTTTTCTTTGATCACCTGCATTTTCAAGGTTAAATCATAGTAATGCTTCGAAATCTCTTGTTTCATTATAAGCCTATGTTATCTTATTTGACTGAAATTGACAAGAAGGCCAGGAATGGATGCTCAAAACACGGTTTTATTATGATTAAGGGCTTGGGATATCTTAAAAAGAAAGGTATAACACACATGAAGATACAAAATCCCTCATTATCTTCGATATGAATGATACATGATCCTGTCAACCGGTGTAGAATTTCTTGCCTGAAACCTTCTCTTCATGATGTTCATGGGGATACCCTTCTCTTCGGATATTCAACTTTTCAATTTACCCAAGCCGCCCTTTGCGGGTTTTCAACTCGAGTCCTTCCTTTGCTTCAAGACGCCCGATTTCGGGTTTTCGTCCTGAGCTCTCCATTTTTTTTAGAGATAGTATTTCTTGACGGCATCAGAATTTACGGGATTTTTCAGCTCGTCCCCATCCATTTCTGTTAGGATCAGGGCTCCTCCTGAGAAGGCTTTTTTTACGACGTACGGTCCTTCCCAGTTGGGCATCCATTTTCCTCGAGAATCTTTTTGGATAGGGAGGATTTTCTTGAGTACCAGATCCCCTTCTTTGAATTCTCTTGGGCGCACCTTTTTGTTATATGCCTGCACCATCCGCTTTTGGTACATCTGATCATGACAAATGGCCTTTAGTCTTTTTTCGTCAATGAGGTTTAGCTGGTCGAGTCTGGCCTGCACCTATTCAGCTTCTTCCAATTTTACTTCGTTTAAGACCCGGAGAGACGGAATCTCTACCTCAATTGGGAGTACTGCTTCGGTACCATACACCAAGGAGTAGGGTGTTGCCCCTGTTGATGTGCGAATGGACGTCCTATAGGCAAAAAGGGCAAAATGCAACTTCTCATGCCAATCCTTGTAGGTATCCGTAGTCTTCGCTATGATCTTCTTTATATTTTTGTTTGCCGCTTCCACTTCTCCATTCATTTTAGGACGATAGACTGTGGAATTATGGTGTGTTATCTTGAATTGAGTGCACACGTCCTTCATCATTTTGTTGTTCAGATTGGACGCATTGTCGGTGATGATCCTCTCTGGCAATCCGTATCGACAAATAATTTCCTTCTTTAAGAACTTACAAACTGTAGTCCTGGTGATATTGGCGTAAGACGCTGCCTCTACCCATTTAGTGAAGTAGTCTATGGCGACCAAAATGAAACGATGCCCATTGGAAGCTTTCGGATGGATCTGCCCGATAACGTCCATGCCCCACGCTGCGAAAGGCCACGAAGAATTCATGGTGTGTAGAGGCGATGAGGGTGCATGAATTTTGTCAGGGTAAATTTGGCATTTGTGGCATTTCCTGGCGTAATCGATGCAATCTCCCTCCATGGTCAACCAGAAATAACCGTATCTCATAATTTTCCGGGCTATAGACAGCCCGTTGGCATGCGTTCCACAGATCCCATCATGTACTTCGGCTAAGATTTCCTTCGCCTCCCGGGCATCCACACATCTCAGCAATGTTTGATCATGACTTCTCCTATATAGGATCTCCCCATCTAGGACATATTTTGTTGCCATTTTTCTGATCTTTTTTCTGTCATTGTCGTTTGCCCCTTCTGGATACTTTCGAAGCTTGACATATTGCAGGATGTCATAGTACCATGGATTTCCGTCAATCTCTTCCTGTACATTACAACAATGAGCAGGCTTTTCAAAAGTCTGCATCTCAATGGGCTTCATTTCTGCCCCGGTGTTTGTTTTAAACATGGATGCCAAGGTTGCCAGTGCATCTACCATCTGATTTTCTTCTCGGGGCAGGTAATTGAAGCTGACCTTTTCGAATTCTTTGACGAGCTCTTGGATCAATTCGTGATATTTGACCAACTTCGGGTCTCTGGTTTCCCACTCCCCGCGCAATTGGTAAATGACTAAGGACGAATCTCCGAACACTCGAAGTTTCTTAACCTTTCTCTCGATGGCTGAGTTTAGTCCCATGATGCAAGCTTTGTATTCAGCTATATTGTTTGTGCAGAAGAATTCCAATCTGCTGGTGAAAGGATAATAGACGTCCTCAGGTGAAATTAGCACTGCCCCTATCCCATGTCCGAGGGCGTTGGAGGCTCCATCGAAGTAAAGTTTCCATGACTTATCATCTGAAATCTCTTCTTTGGTTGTAATGCACATCAAGTCTTCATCTGGGAAACTAAAGTTCAATGTCTCATAGTCATCCGAAGCACGACTAGCCAGGAAATCTGCTACGGCACTCCCCTTTACAGCTTTCTGATTAACATATACGATGTCGAATTCGGATAAGAGCATCTGCCATCGAGCCATCCTTCTCGTTAGTGCTGGCGATTCCATTAAGAACTTCAGTGGGTCTAGCTTGGATATCAACCAGGTAGTATGGTACAACATGTACTGTCTGAGCCGCTTGGTAGCCCAAACTAGAGCACAACACAGCTTCTGCACTGGCGGGTACCGCGTTTCGCAATCATTGAATTTCCTGCTTAGGTAATAGATGGCTTGCTCATTTTTTCTTGACTCATCGTGTTGCCCCAGTACACATCCCATTGAACTCTCGAAGACTGTTAAGTAGAGAATTAGTGGCCGACCAGGTACTGGTGCGACTAAAATTGGAGCATTTGTCAGGTACTTTTTGATCTTTTCTAGGGCTTTTTGACATTCTTCATCCCATATGCCAGGATTATTCTTTCTAAGAAGTCTGAAGACCGGGTCGTATTGGTTGGTTAATTGGGAGATGAAACGAGAGATATAATTCAGCCTCCCCATGAAACCGCAGACTTCCTTCTGTGTGCGGGGTGGTGAAAGGTCCTGGATGGCTTTCACTTTATCCGGATCAATCTCAATCCCTCTTCTGCTTACTACGAACCCTAAGAGTTTTCCAGAAGTAACGGCGAAGGTACACTTGGCAGGATTGAGCCTCAGTTGGTACTTCCGTAGTCTTTGGAATAGTTTTCTCAAGTTTTGTAGGTGCTCTTCCTCTGTTCGAGATTTGGCAATCATATCGTCCACGTATACTTCTATTTCTTTGTGCATCATGTCATGGAAAAGAGTCACCATTGCTCTTTGGTATGTTGCCCCTACGTTCTTTAGTCCAAACGGCATCACTTGATAACAAAAAGTACCCCACATGGTTATGAATGTGGTTTTCTCCATGTCGTTAAGATCCATCTTTATCTGGTTGTACCCTGAGAAGCCGTCCATGAAGGAAAACCATGAATGTCCTGCGGTGTTGTCAACCAGCGTGTCAATATGTGGTAAAGGGAAGTTGTCTTTAGGGCTGGCTCGGTTTAGATCCCTATAATCTACACACATACGAACTTTCCCGTCTTTCTTTGGTACTGGTACAATGTTTGCAACCCATTCGGAGTATTTGGCTACTTCCAAGAATCCAGCATCAAATTACTTTTTCACTTCTTCTCGGATCTTTAACAACATATCTGGTCTCATTCTCCGAAGTTTTTACTGTACTGGTTTGCACTCCGAGTTTGTTGGCAATTTGTGCACCACTATGTCGGTATTCAACCCCGTCATATCTTGATAAGTCCAGGCGAAGACATCCTTGAATTCCTGAAGTATGGCTATCAGTTCATGCTTGGTTTTTGAGGAAATCATCGTTCCTATTTTTATTTCTTTTCTCGCTTCTTCAGTCCCCAAGTTGACAGTTTCTGTTTCTTCTTGGTGGGGCATGATCTGTCTTTCTTCGTTGTCCACCATTCTCTTCAACTCTTCCGGGATCTCAATTTCTATCTCATCATATCCTTCTTCAATTCCCTCTGAGACCTCAGGGCATTCAAAATTTACTCCAGGATTGGATCCGGTATCATTCATATCATCAATCATGAGCGACCTGCAATAAATGAGAATGAATTGTATTGGGAAAGAGACGGTTTTATATGAAGGGAATGAATATGAAGAATGCATGAATGGAATAAATGAGACTTTGGTCATTTTTTAAGAAAGTGGGGATATTTTCATTTCAATCAAAAAGTTAACATAGGTGCCCCATACAAGAGATCCCCATTGTTTATGGGCAAAAACAAAAGGTTGATTCGGAGCATTACTCTGATCTATTCCTAAAAACTATAGGTAGATCAATGCAGCTCCAGTTATCGAGTGTTTCCCCGGGATGGCAAGGGCGGATGTTGGTCAATATTTTGCTGCCTCGGTCCTTTTCAGCTATCATGTTGATGTACATCCCTTCAAATGATTCTCTGAGTACTTCCTCCTGTTAAGTTCATCATTTTTCTTCATTGCCTCTCCGATATCTTGACCTAGCTGGTAGAATCCTACGGAGACAAAAGTGGCTTTCAAACTTGGAAAGGACATCGGTCTCCATGGAATGTCTTCTCCTTTAGATCTGGCTTTTCTTTGTTCTTCCTTCCTCTTATATTCCTCTTTCTTCTGTTGGACACTTGGTTGGTAGCCCAGCCCGAAACGATCCTTCTTAGTTATCATATTCTTGGGTCTCGGGTTTCCTTGTAATTTCTCCCCCAGCCCTTTTCCTATTTTGGCTCCTCGGCCCAGAGTTTCTGCGACGGTCATCTTGGTACAATTAGATAACCTGGGGTAGGGGATCCGACTTCCCTCTGAAACGAATGTGGCATTTACTAGTTCTAATGCTCGGAACGAGCATTCTGCAGCATCTTCATCATTTTGAATATAGGGGGTGTCTGATGTCACGGAAGCAACAAATTCATGCTCTGCCTCTACTGTGACCAATTTGCCTTCAACTACAAATTTTAATTTCTAATGCAATGATGATGGGACAACTCCTGCGGAGTGGATCCACGGTCTTCCCAACAAACAGCTGTAAGATGGTTTTATGTCCATCACCACAAAATCGATCACATATTCAGTTGGTCCGATCAATAGGGGCACCTCAATTTTCCCCATTGTTCCTTTTTGCGTACCATCAAAGGCTCTTACCGAGTTGTGGCAAGGCTTTAGGTGCGAACCATCTATTGGCAATTTTTGCAGGGTTACCATAGGCAAGACATTCAATGCTGACCCATTGTCGATCAGTACGCCTGGTAATACATACCTTTTGTAGTGGGTACTGATGTTAAGGGCTTTGGTAGACCCCATTCCTCCCTCCGGGATCTCATCATCACTGAATGTGATATGATTATAGGCGGTAATATGCCCCACTATCATGTCCAGGTTTGTTACAGAAATGTCCTGGGGCACAAAAGTTTGATTCAGCACTTTCAATAGCGTCTCCCGATGTTTCTCTGAACTCAAGAGTAATTCCAGCACTGTGATCCTGGCCGGTTGTTTTCGTAGTTGTTCCACTACGCTGTACTCACTATGTCTCAAGAACTTTAGAAATTCTTTGACCTGGGCCTCAGTTATTGGCTCATTTATATTTGGGGAAGGTTCTTCTCCAAATATATGCGTAAGGCTAACTGCTGTACTCTTCCCCTTATCTTTTTCAGCCACTTTCAAAGCCTCGGAGGAATAACATCGGCCGCTCCTTGTGAAATGGCACGCCTCACCAACGTTCACATCGTTCTGGCTTTGTTGGTCTTCTAGCGTAGGCTCTTTTACCTGTTCGTGTTCTGATTTTTCTGGCATGGTCACATTCACAGCATAATTCCAGGGAATTTGTCGCATATCTTTGAATGGGAATGGAGATGGTGCTGAAATGATGATCTTGGGACTTATTTTGCTGGTTTCTCCTTGGGAGACACCTGCATTCCCTGTCCTGGGAGAGATGATAAAAGGTCTATCCTTCCCGTATCTAGTTTTGGGGCTATCTGTCATGTGTACGTCTGATCCCTTCTTTCCCATGGGCTCCTCAAAGAATTCAATTTGTTTTTCATTCATCAACTTCTGCACCAATTTCTTGAACTCGTCACATTCTTGGATATCATGCCCTTCAGTCTGATGGAATTCGCAATACTTTCCACATTCCTTCTGCCTTATTATCATGCCTTTGTTGATCACACGAGCCATGCATAATTGTTGAAATACCCACCGTAAAGGAGACTTGATTTCTGACACATCATCCTTTATCCTCCTGGTAAAGCATTCTTCTATGACATTTACCCCTCTGCTCCCATGATTGGGCAGCGGGTTGTTGGCTACGCTCGGCTCTTCAAACTTCAATATCCCGGAATCGATTAAGTTCTGTACAAGCTTTTTGAAGGCAAGACAGTTCTCAGTGGGATGTCCCGGGGTACCGCCGTGATAGTCGCAATGCGCGCTTGGATTATACCAAGGTAGGAAGGGCGGATTGACAGGAGTAACGATGTATGGTCGGACCAGGTCTGCTTCATACAACTGGGAATACAGTTCTGAGTACGAAACAGGTAGGGGAGTGAAAGTTCTCCTTTCTTTCTCTTTTCTGGTAACTCTCTCATCTCTTTGATTTTGTTTTTGTGTTTTTCCCACAGGTGCTTGTGGCTGTGAGACTGTGAAGTTCTTCGGGGCGGTATAGGTGCTGGTGGTGTTTACTTCATTTCTCTTGTTATACTTTCGAGACCCTTCCCCACCATCAATTCTGCCGCTTTTAATTGCCAGTTCGAGAGACTCCCCAGTCCTGATCAAGTTGGCAAAACACTGTGTTGTGTTATTAATGAGGCGATCAAAGAGTGCCCCTTTCAGAGTATTGACAATTAATGGCGTGATTTCATGCTCCAGGATAGGTGGCTGGATTTGGGCGGCCACTTCTCTCCACCTTTGGGCATATTGTCGTAGGCTTTCATTGGACTTCTACCCCATATTTTCTAACATAATTCTGCTAGGGATCATGTCTGTTACATGTTTGTATTGCTCAGTAAATGCTTTAGACAGATCTTTCCATGTTTTAACATTCGCTTTGCTTAACTGAGTATACCAATGTAACGCCGCTCCAGTTAGACTATCCTGGAAACAATGGATCAGTAGCTTTTCATCTTTATGGTAAGCCGCCATCTTTCGGCAGTACATCGTTATGTGTGCAGAAGGACATGTGGTTCCATCATATTTATCGAACTCTGGCGTTTTAAACTTTGGCGGCAGGACAAGATCAGACACCAAACTTAGGTCGCTAGCGTCATTTCCTGATTCTTCATTTGATTGTAACGCTTTAAATTTTTCCTCCATGAGGCGAAATCTTTCTTCCCACTTTTTTTCTACCTCATTCCTGATTCTTTCGACCATGTTCAGGTCCGGCACTTCTTCTTCATAAAGTGCTTCAGTATCGAGGGGTTGAGTCTCAGGTGCCCCTACTTGAAAGCTGGAAGACATTCCTGCAGGGTCAATATACACCTTCCTAGCCTGGTTTGGTGCAGTTGGTTGAACCTTGTAGTGAGCCGGGGTACCTTCTGGCTCTGGAACATTTTCTCCTTCTACTCGTTTTCCAAGACTTTTTGCCAGCAATGCAGTTATGTCAGATACTATAGATGTTTGTGATTTGCTTAATCTGATCACTAAGGCTTCTCTGGGCCTCTTCTAGCCTTGTCTCGAGCTCTCTTTGCCCTCTTTCTAGACTAATTATCCTTTCTTCCATGAGCTTTCTTTGTAGCCGGGTAAAATATGGGTGATGAATGATTGCGGGTTAACTACACACAACGCCACAATATTCATATTGTTAATATGGTTGCAAAAAATAAATGCACGTGCAATGATGCGAATGTTATGATGCAAATGCAAAAATGTATGCAGATAAGGTACTGATTCCGCTGGTAATCACCCTTTTGAACTACTTCCACGGGAATTAAAGGGTCTTGATTACAACAAAGTTCGTGTTACAAAGTAAAGATCCCTAGTACAAAAGATCTAATTACAACACAGAGTCCTATAGATAGACTCTAGCTTTATCTCCTAATTTTCCAATTGCCCTGAGCAGCTTGAGGAACCTAGGAGCTTCTTCCATTTCCGGGGCTATAAAAGGTCGGAGGGTCTCAGCTTCGACAGCTAAATCATTTACATGCCTGGCGACTTGCTGTATGTCCACCATTAGGTTTGCATAATCTTGGTCTACATCTGTACCATTCGACCCGTCGCGTAATCTCTTACGCCAATAGGTGTCTCCTCCGGCTGCAGCCTCCTCGAACACATTAATTCTTTCCTTGTAATCCTCCACGAGTTGCTTGAGGACCCGATTCGTGCTTGTAACACACCTACTTCGCGTTCTCTTTCTTGCAGCTCAGCGAAGTTATTCCTGCGGCAGTACATTCGAAGTGAGTGTTCGACTTCCGCCATCTTCCCTTTTAATTCATCATTTTGACTTTGGCTTTGCTCCATTCTTTGAATAGTGTCATCGTACAGTTTCTGCATCTCTAACAGTCTATTTCGGCTGCTTATGGACTTTCTTTTCCATACGGCGACACTTTCTCTCTCATGATGGACAGCTTGTTTTCCCTTGCTGATTTCTTGTCTGAATCTTTCTTTCTCTTGATCAATGGCCTTCTTGGCGGACCGTTTTTCTTCCTCTATAGCCAAACGGCAGCTTTCAATCTCTTTCTCGATCGCTCTTTTGTTAATTTCTCGTTCTTCTTCCACCAAGCGGATGCCGTTCATTCTTTCTCTTTCCACAGATATGAACTGACTCCGGCCGGCTTTCTGTATTTTTGCTTGTAATAGAAGGGCATCTTTTTGATAAAGAGTATTCTTATCGCTCAAATCTGCATTTAATTTCTTCAATTGCCTAATGATCCCGTCTCGCTCATCAACTTCTAAGCTTGCCTTATAGAGCTCGCTCGCATGTTGGGTCTGTTGGATGTCCATTTTCTTTTTAACTTCCTCGAGTTCACTCCTTAAGATGTCGACTTCGGACGGTACCACCCTTGTAAGCTCTTCGAGTGACACTGCTGGTCCTTAATCAGATTCAGGAATCACATTATTAACCCTCAAACGTCTCCAAAGATCGTAATCTAGGGTAGTCATGTGCTCGGTATCTCCTTCCACCCTGATCCGATAACAATGATCCCAAGCCCTCATGATGGTCTGAATTTTTCCTTTGAACTCCCCTTTGAAAAGAAATTCAGTTTGGCTTAATCCGGCGGTATTAGGAATGAACTGTCGTGATCCGAACTGCCGAGATACTAAAAGCGGGGCACAAGCGATCCCTCCATGCAATCTCAACATCATCAGCCAATTGAAGTCACCACAACTGTATAGAAAATAATTAACTTTACCGAGCCATGGGACCCTCCATGCTATGTCTTCATCTTGAATGTTCCTGAAGAAATTGGTCCACATTTTTGTTTTCAAATCCTCTCGCCATTCATTTGCTAAGTATTCTCGTAAAGGCGAAAAACCTTGAAAGGATATCCCCGGCAGGACCCGCGTCGGCGTCTTCCACATGTGACTCTGAATCCATACTTGTAATAGCTGTGTGCAGCCTCGAAAATGTCCTTTTTCATGTTTCCGGCTAGCATTTAAGGAAATGAAAGTCTCGACCAAGATTCTGATACTTGGGTTTGCTTTCCGTTTCACCCGCTCAAACAAATCCGAATGGCTATGTCAATGTTCCCAGTACTCTGGGAAAGATCACCATGCCATATAT